>JAJEKV010000001.1:31116862-32316862 GCA_021234155.1 Isoetes taiwanensis
TCATTACGTATTGTTATTCCTTTATGTTAATGCCATTACAACAGCAAGTTTTGCTATTTATATATTTCGTACGTTTGGCATTCCTCTGCCAATTACACTGACAGAGGTACCCTTTTGTAAATGGAAGTTATTACTAATTTATTGACCATTTTAAAGTCAAATGATACCAAGAGTTCCTCCTACTATCCCTAAGGTACGGCCGCTGTAAGCTACTAATAAAGTTTTGAAGGGTATTTTGCGTAAAAACAAGTGGATGATAATCAAAGTATTTGGCATGTCAAACTAGTAGATGCCTTATGGGCTTATAGAGTCACCAAATAAAGCAAAGAACCACTCATACTCCTTTTAACTTAGTTTATGGCATTGAAGTCAGGTTTCCAAAGAGAGCCGAGCTTCCAGTCCCTGAGTAAGGTCATAAGCGTTTGCCTTTTGAGTATGCCTTGCGAGTGAATCGATGCCCTTCTCGTATTTGTAAGAATATAGAATGGAAGCTGAAAATGCTAATCGGGTTAAAAGCCCGCGACGGCCGCTTCAAAGTCGCCATAAAATATGCAAGGTACTTTCAAATCGAGAATTAGTTCCTAAATGGAATAAATCAAGGGAAGATTCTGCTAGTAAGTTTGAAAATCTTTTGGGAGGGCCCTTGCGAGGTGTTGAACTGCGCACTAATTCCTATTATCGGCGAACTCCGTGGATGCCACTTTCAAACTCTATCACCGGCTCATTCATTCCAAAAAGGTAATCACGCGATATATGTGTCGCCCTTTTTATGTTCTGTGAAACTCAGGCAAGTTATTAGTTAGAATAGGTTGAATAGGTTGGATTAGATTCACTTGTTTTAAATTTAGAACAATGCTTTCACCGCTTATATCGTATTAGCCAATATGATGAGCTACCCAAATAGCTTCCAAAACAGAGATTTTATTAATCGCTAAGTGTCATTTTATGTGAGCATTCTTTTTCCATTTTCATTCATCCGCTCTTATTGTGGTCCCGCCTCCATTAAAACCTGCTCTTCATTTTATCTCCCTGGGCCAGTGCTCTAAATCTGCAGCCCACCATCATAGCAAGAAAGGTCATAAGGATCAAGTTTAACATGTTTGTATGTTTCCATGACAGTGCACCCTTTTCTCCATCTTATTCACCTATAAGTGTCCCGCTTATCCATTTAGGACTCTTATTCTTGTTCCCTATTCCTAAAGAAAGCACTCAAGAATTCAGCCCATCAGCAGCGTAGTTGCATTTTTAAGGATCAAACACATTTTCTTGTTTCATGTAGATCTCAACTTTGGCATATTCACTTCACTCTCTCTCAAGACCCAAATTTCCATCACTATTCTACCATATTCACTATTCTTTACCTTTTCTTTCACACATTTTCTTGTTTTGGCGATTCTCACATTTATACACCATTACCCCTATACACTCCATTTCCATCACCATATATTACCTTATTCAATAACCTGCTCACCCTTTGTCATTCACTCACATCCACTCACTACCATATTCAATTACTATTTCATCAACACTTGCACTTTATAATTCTTCTTTCTTCCATAATTTCACTTAGATACTTTGGGGACAAAATTGAAGACCCCTTATGGCTGGTGGGACCATTTTTCTTGTTATGTGATGTTGCCCCAAAGCAGCCATACTTTTCTTTTCAAATATTTGGTTTATTTTGTTAAAGTTGTAGGTGCCGTCAAAGGAACTTGGTAGTCAACATATTGATATGGGTCAAAGGATATTTATCTTCAAGGTCAACTCCCATGGAAAATGCTCTATCGTAAGTCAAAGGTTTTCAAAGTATGCTCTATACTATTCGGTTGTGTAAGATTGAAGATGTGCTTTTTGCTTTCCTGGAAGACAAAATTTGAAGACCCCGTGGTATTGATCCCACCCTCTAGTCATTTTTTATCCATATTTCCAATTTCCATTTTCCTTAGTCATATTCCCTTATGCTTATATTTTCCCTTGCTCACCCTTTTGCCAAATCACACCTCGTTGCCTAATTCCTTCTGGCGGCCTTTACCTCATCTCATGTCTCTTTTTTCCATTCTAATGCCACCCTTTATAAAATACCCCTAGTCCATTCCTTTTTTATTTGAGATTTTATGACCATTTTGCTTTGCCCACCATTACCTAAAATATTCATGTTACTCCATGAATATCCCAAATGCATGGTACCTGACTCAGCATATTCCCAAAATTAGGGAATGCCATCTCCTAAGTGATCAAATTATCTAATTATTTTATGAGGCACCTTGAAACCATAGTTCAGCTTTTCAAAACTTCTCAAATACAAGATATTCCAAGTATATATACTCCCCAAAATACTGGCCAATCAGATTGCCAAAATGGTAGGAAAAATACGGCTGGGGAACCTGACCAGAACTTGTTCGAATCACGAATCGATTCCAAACCATAATAACTACCTATTCTTGATTCCCGCCATAAGTATTTCGCTGCTTCCAAAATAAGTCCTAAGATGCCTGGACCATCAAAACCGTGATCTATATAACGGGGAAACAACCATTGTGAGTTTTTGAAGGCCCGTGACGCGATCAAACTCCTCATATTGATACATGCCGAGCATGACCGACGCTCTTGAAGTTCTGTAGTGTTCCACGCTTATTCAAAAGATTGAACTGACATTATTACTTGGATACTATTGACCTCCTAAGCTACATTATTGATTGATCTATGTTCAAGATTCTAAGTCTGACCAGATACCTTCATATATCAATGAAAATTGATGACCAAATATCCAAAAGCCATCATTATGATCCTTAGCATTTTTGCATCACAAACATTTTCACAGTTAGTACCCCTTGCCTTTTTCAAAGCAGATATGACCATCTCGGTGACTTCATCCTCCCATCTTATTAGCACTGTTGCACAAAAGTTCGAAAAATTCCCATTCCAAACTCAAGTTACCATTTTTTTATCTCCGTCTGATACAGTTTAGACTGATATTCACAAAACAAGTTGTCAAAATAGTTTTAGTGATTCAAATCCTGGTTTGGCTTGATGCACTCTTACCTTTTGAAGTCTACATAGTACCCTTAGTTTTGAAATTTCACAATTTCAGCCTACAACTCAAGTTATAAACCTGAGCTCTGTTTTCTGTCTTTGACTAGTATTGACCTGTAAATTGACCTAACTTTTGAGATCTAATATCTACAGCAAAACGTACTTGGTCAAGATCTTTATCTTCACAATTATATAACTTTTCTTAGCAAGTCACAATCATTCGACCTTGAAATCAATCACCATGGATCTCAGATCGATTTGATTAAAGGGTCCAAATTCCGCACTGGGGAAAGGTATGTGATAACTCAGAATCGAAATAAGTTTCGAAACATTCTTGTAGATTGATCACTCAAGTGATCTCGGAGGTTCTAACTCCCCAACTCGAGTGAACACTGAAGTTGGCTTCTCAGAGTTTAATTCCTCTAAGCCGTGTTGAAAATGCAGCCAGGCTGAAAGCGCCCAAATCCTCGCTTTTTTTGAGTGACAGTACCTCGCCTATCCCAGAGTTCTTCTAAATGCAAAAGGTGTTCGGGCCTTTTTCTCGGCATAAGTATACTCAAAGGCAAACTTAACTTGTGGCCAACCCGTAGAGGGAGCTCAAGCTCTACCGAAGCACAACTTCAATGCCATATACTAAGTTAAAGGTGCGAGCGGGTTGTCGCTTAGCCAAAATTCTGGTAAGTCTATAGAGCATCCAATTGGGCTTTGATATGCCAATCCTTTTGATTATCATCCACCGCTTTTCTCGCGAAACAAGCTGCGCCCTATTAGCGTACCGTTTACCAGCTACCTTCGGGGATAGTAGAGGAGCTCTTTGTATGTTTTGACCTTAAGAATAATAGTCAAATTAGTAATAAATTTCATTTGCCAAAAGGAGTAATTCTATCGTATCGCAATTGTATAATGCCAAACCGTAGTACCAAATATACTCATAAGAACTATTGCTTGTAATAGCATTATCATTTTAAAGGAATTGCCGCTTCACTTGGTAAAATAACTGTAGCTACAATACTGTGCCGATGTTGTCCCCGTAAGGGGGTTATTAGGGGCTAATATAATCCGCCCCTTATATTTGGAAGGGTCCTCGAGAAAATGATAGAACTTTAATGCGTACTGTGGGAGAAGGATCCTTTTGCCAAATATTTGACACTTGTGGCAAGATTTTATAGCAAAGATAACACCCAAATATTGTAGCCAATAATAACCTCGGCCTTAAATTTTCTCAAGGTGAGTATTCCAAAGAAAATGGCCTTCGCCATTCCTTCATGCATTTCTCTAATGATCGAGCGTATTCGCCTTCATCGACACACCTCAATAATAAAGTCCACCGCTGCTGACTTCGCATGTAATATTCGCTAATCAGTTTCTAGTTTCACATTTTTCTTTTTTTTTAAATCTCCTCGTACCGCCAGCGTCAAATTCCGGAGGACATCTCCTCTTTGAATTTTAATTTTTTTATGTAGTCGCCATGGTCAAGTTTCCGCTTCATTTTCTCGTCAAGAAATAAGCTTGGCATCCACAAAGTCAACCTCATCAAGATCCTCATGATCAAAGAAAATGTAAGGTAAATAAAAACCGACTTTCACCAAAATTCCTTACAGAAAATATCAAAGGTTTGTAGCCATAAGCCCACTCAATTTTTGTTTGGAAGTAGCCTTACTAAATAACAACCCCATTGGTTTTGTTTCATAAACTAAATGTAACTTCAATAGCAAAAGGACTCGTCATTAATGAGGAACATAAGAGCAAAGAAGATTTTTCCAATCCGTGTATCTTTCTTCTGCTGAACTCCATTGCTGTGCAAAAAGCAGGTATGCTTGTCCCCAGAATAGCTAGACCTATGTTTTAGTGATGTAAGAATATAAACCCTCTAAAAAGGCAACCAGGCTTCAAAAATGAGTAGCCTCACAAATGGACTTTTATGAGTAACTCAAAGACTTTGGTAACTGGCGACCATGTGATTGTGGACATACTGCATTTTGAAATCCGCTTATCCTTGTCGGCCAATAGGACTTATAATGTGAGCAAAATTAGGAATATACATCCTAAGAAACCAGTCATGCCAATAAAAACTTGACCTCGCTTCAAATTCTGGGGAAAGTACCGCTTTTTGAGGGCTTCAACCTTTCAGGCACTTGTATCATTGTTGACACTCTTATGCCCTGTAAGTTGCCCCTTGATGCAAAAAATACATTTCTTTGGGTCGAGGTTAATTTAGTCTCGTGCATAAAGAGCGCGAGCTTTAAAAGCAATTCCAAATGATTGGTGAGATCCTATAGCGTCATTCCAAATAAATTCTCAATTTTTGAGGAGACATAGGTCTAAAAATAATATTCATAGTTTCTTCGAGTGGCATTCATTAATCCAAAAGGTATCTTTTCATTGTATGTTCTAAGGGGTAATAAAGGTGGTTTTTGTTAATCTTTTCTTCCAATGCTAATTTGATTAAACTCGTGCATCCATCCAAAATGAGTAACCTATTTTCCTCAAGTACAAGATATAAGATTTCTTCTAAAAAGGGCGAGGATAGCAGTTTTGATGGTGGCTTTATTGATCTCATAATCAATGCAGATTCTTAAGGCACTACCTTTATGCACTGTAATTTTATTTACGATTGGCCATGCATCGTTACGTAACAAATATTTGTCCAAATTCCATTCCTCAACATTAACCATCAACAGCTGGTTTGTTCTTCTGTGCTTAAACAAAGCCATATCCTCTCGTCCATCAAACGTACGCCTTATACCTGCTGAGTTTCGCATTAATCCTGTGCAAAGACATCCTTCCTTCTTCAAAAACATTTGTATATTTTTCCTATTCCGATATTCAATCAAATCTCCAAATGTAAAATGTGGTTCTAGTCTTACCATTTTTGTGATTGTAATCTCTTCAAGGTTCTTTTCCATGGTTTTATGTTGTGATAGACAAAGTGCTTTTTACCTCACTGCATTCAAAATCTCTTCCGGAATGCCTTTCAGCTTAAATGTGACATGAGAGTTTCCTACATAAGGCACGCCCACATTTTCTCTTGATATGTGAGTGATTCCCATGAAGCAAAACCTGCAATACTCCCGACATTTGGTTTTTAGGAGTCTATCTGCATTTTTTGTTTGCACTTCCAAACTTGTCTACAAATCAATTGTGAGTTACCATAAATGTGAAATGTTATGTACCCATAGCTTTAGCCTCCCTAAGACTAATCAAAGCTCTCCTTATATTCGCCATGGTTAGATGGACTGGGAAAAGATTCTTCCTACTTTTAGCTAAAGTTTATGAGAAGAAGCTTTCAAGATAGCAAAGAGATGATGCAATATTTAATTTTTTAGAAATACCCATCAAAACCATAGAAATCCTCGCTTGTCTCACGGGGAGTGCACATTCCATAATAAGAGAACCATTTCATATTTTCTTGGTCTTGTATTTTTATCCCAGAAGACCCCAGCGGTTCTTCTTCAATCAAGATTTCTTTTAATAAAGTTTACCTCTTCTTGGAGCCTTCATAGGGTTTCATCTTTATCAGGACAGGCAGCTTTGAGAACCATTGAGATGGTGTATCTCCTCGAGACCGACCGGTTCATCTACAAGAATTTAACCATCTTCTTCCCTAGAAGTAGATCATAGATGTCGATCATCCCTATATCTTCAAAAGCTACTATACAAAAGCTAGCAACATAAATATGCTCCTCTCAGATACCTGTGCACCTTAGTTACCACACCAATAGGAGGTGATAAGATAAGATGAATTTACGCCCACCTGAAACCGGAATCCAAGTTATGGGACGGACACATGCAAGGGCAATGCACTGCCTAAAACCCTCGGGACTAGGCCCCATCACCAAACACAATAATCAAATATTAAAAGGCTTGTCAAGCATAAGATAAGATAATGCTAATGCGAGTAGTAAAATTATGCTTCTAAAGTTATCTAGACATAGCCAGCCCAAGGGATTGGAAGGCCATTGATCTAGGTCAATGCCGCTACTTCTCGTACACGCCTATTTATTCTCCTGTACAGCTCTTCCTCAGCCCGGCAGAGTCTTCTCCTTGCGGTTACATACTGAAGAGGGAGAGGTCCTCCTGCATCGCAGAAACTAGTCCTCCGAGATGGTTTCCATGCTTCATGAATATGTGCGCTAAGAGGCTAAACCCAACCAAAAGATGGCGAATCACCCGTGCCCGCCGCTTCCCACCCTAGTAGTGAGACAACCCACGTACCACATGCATGACATCGAAAAAGCAAAGATCCATAATGTAAAGGGCATCATCTTCACTGCGAACTCTATAATACGCAGGGGCGCGTGCTCCCACCAACAGGCGAGGCCTCTGCGCGCCTGCCTCCTGCCTCGCTAGCTCGCACTGCATTCCCCGGTCCCTTGGGATTGTGGAGGATGTTTGCACGCGACACCAACATGTTCCTTCAATGTCCGCACTTCCACTTCACACCGTTTCTTCTGTGGCTGCACTGCATCTAGTGCCCCATCGTACGACGTACTCTGTGCCCACATAATCGGCATCAAACGGAACGGCTTGTATTAGTTCCATTTGGCAAAGTCCATCTTCATGATGTGGCCGCCATTCCTCCCTCGTAATGGGGAAATGAGTCGCACCGTCAATGGCAAAGCACCAGCATTATAAAAGATCTTATACAGTAAGCTTTTGTCCACCTTGAAACCACACATTTTTCATCATGTGAGTGGAGGTATGATGTTTAGGGGGGATCCCATCAAGTAACACATTTGAGAAGGTATAACCTCCTAAGCAACTCAATATGAATGCCCTGTGGTCTTTCTTCATTCCAGGCTAGAACAAGGTTAAGGGTATCAAGAAAATTCACACAAGCATTTAATATCTCACCACCAGCTTGGTCGCATCTTTTCTATAACTAGGCAATTTTTAGCAAATGTAAAAAGATCCACACTCACTTTGAAATTTTTGAGCAAAACATCAACTTCATCAAAGTCTTGATCTTTTCTACCATATTTTGGCTGAGGGGTGGAGCTATGATTTGAGTAGTGATTCACCACGTGTGGTGAAGACTGGCAAAGGATGCTCACTTGATCTGTAAAGATGTACATGAGCTTCATTCATGCTTCTAGTTTGCACCACCATAACTTCTTCGTATTTAGAACTTCAGAGCCTAATAAATCTTATAGAGGTACTTAGTTCAAAGAATCTCACAGAGGTTGCCTGCCCTTTTCTTTTCCTCGCTTAGGCAAAATATTCTTTAACAAAGACACCTAACATCAAAGATGGGCCAACTTCTTTTACAGAAAGAACAAAATGCAGTGATATTCCCTTTCCAAAGTGGCCTTTTCTATCAGATTTAGGACACACTTGCCAATAGCAAATTTCTGATGGATGAGAAATTGCAATGAATACATTCAGGTAAAGTTTTACCTGTCCTCCTGCGTACTTTGAGTTCAACCAATTGTTTTAAGCTTGCTTCAAAGCTTCAAGAACCTTTGTATAGGTCTCTGGGATTTGACCAAGAATTTGGCAATTTGCTTCCTCCTCTTTAGATTTCTTCTTTTCTTCAGATGGCATAAACCCGGAATGGAAGGATGATGATCATAATGTGCATCAAGAAAACGTATGTCGGATCATGCTATGCGTGAGAAACATGGTGCTTGTCATACCAGTAGAGAGCATCCGAAAGTTAGGTCAGTTGGTTTGGCAAAACTTGTATATAGAATCAAATCCTTCACAGCCTTTGGATCTGAGCAACTTTCTTGATATCCCGCCTCCTTCCAAAACCACATTACGAAAGCAAGAATCAAAAAAGTGGTTGGGATGGTGACTTGTGCTCTTAGCATCCTCAAGCCATAAATGTGCTAAACTCCTCTTTGTAATCGGTTCACACTTTCTCCCGCATGTATAGAAAAAACCTTGCAACTCATTAAACGCAAATCTTTTGCAGTACCACCACCAAACCCATCTGTGAACTTGACGAAGTTCATCCCATGAAGTGGTACCCATTAACTTCTCATAAGTTAACTAAGCACCAAATTTAATTTCTTCTTTGAACATTTTTTCAAACTCAAAGCTTCGCACCCTTTTCGCGGAAACCATAATCTCGTAATGATCTTCAAAATAGCTCAAAGTTGCCAGCACAATCGAATCAGCAAAAAGCAAACAGGGACATTCAACTCAATTGGTATGGCATGTTTTGAAGGTGCCGTTGAGAAACTTGAAGGCGATGGCCTTTCTCCTGAAATTTGATCCGGGTGCATCAACATCTTCAGTCGGTTCTGTTCTACTGAAACTTTGCTTCGAGTTTCATGAGTTCCGAATCCAAGAGAATTCTCGAGAATCAAGATGTTGGACCTCAACTGCTATGGTAGAGTCAAACACAAGAAGCCAACTTAAATTTATGCTCAAGTTGGGGTTAGAACCTCCAAAAGATCACTTATGTGATCGGGTCACAAAAGAATTTTCAAGAAAAAGCTCGATATCAAGTATCCATACCTTTCCCACTTAGTAAATGCGGAACCTTCAATTAAACGTGTTCTCATAGGTGGATTATTCTTCGTTCAAATGATTGTGGATTTGTATAGGAAAAAAGTTATATGATGCAAGGGAAGTTATCTCACTCCAAGTCCGAAGTTCAGTTGCAAAGACACCGATCTCAAAGTTGGGTCAATTTTTTGGTCAATACTACCAAAGCCACGCATGTGATCTTAGAATTTTGTAACTGAGATGCAGAGGGAATTTTGAGGTACCCAAAAATCGAATGAAGTATAGGTCCAGTTGTATGGGCATGCACCAAACTCTATTTTGGATCAATTAAAACTATTTTTTGGCACCTGCTTTGTGGATAATGTACCAGTAGTCGCATAATGCAAAAATGATAACTTGAAGTTTCAACGTTTTTCTGAACTTCAGCAACAAAAGTAAAAGTATGAGATGAGGGGCAAAACAATGGCGCAAGAAAAAGATGGTGGAATATCTCATCAGAAAAATGTTTATATGGCGTAAATACAAAAAGATCGCGACAATAATTTAAGACTTTATGTGTAATTTTTACCTATACAGCTGCAAAATACAAGATGAATAGAGTCTCAGATCATAAATCAATCATCAAAATATCTTAGCGTCGTAGTAAAAATCAAGTAATACAAATACAATACCCTACCTTTCTAAATCCTAAATCGCGGAAATGCTAGATATCATGAAATGCCGTGATCATGCTCATGTATCAATGTTGAGGTTCGATGCGTCAGCCTTCAAAATCTTCATTATTGTTTTCCAAGATATGTTTAGGTTTAACTGCCCTTATCTAGTATTTAAGTTTAAAGTTTTCTGATATGATGCTTATTGCTTTAAATGTAAATGATAGTTTTCAGAGCTCCAATGATTTCATTCCACAGATTCTGTTAAAGCCTAAAACTTAGGTTCTTCACAAGATTTTTCCAGAATCTCGCGATATTTGCAATGATTTTTGAGGTAAGTATGCAAACTAGAATATGTCAGATGAGCAATTTCGGTAGTTAGGCCATGGTTCAAAGATACCCAAAATAATTATGAAGCTTTTGATCATTTGGGATCTATGGCAACCCTAATATTTTGGGGAATATACTAGGTAGATACCACATGATTGAATATTCCATGGGGATATTTCCAGGCATGGATACTTAGGGCAACAATGGTAAATGAAATAAGTGTATATGATTGTAAATAAGGGTTAGGCTAGGGCATTTGCAAGGGTGTGATATGGGAATGAAAATAAAGCAAAAGATATGATAGGATGGGGGGAATAAAATGCATTAGAAAAGGACTTAGGCAAAGCAAAATGTGATTTGCAAAAGGTGAGCAAGGAAGAAAAATGATCAGAAAATTCAAAAGGAGGTAAGAATATGGTATGAGAGTGGATAAAATGGCTAAGGATGGAAACCAAGTACCATGGGATCTTCCAAACTCTAACTTCCACCTTCAAAAACATCTTCCAATCTTCTTTAACCCAAGATCCTTTTGACTAGCTTGACCTCAAATGAGTGTATTCCATGAAAGTTGACCTTTGAGTATTCAGGTCGAATTTTGAAGATATTGTTTCGACTTCCACATCAATGTGTTAGTTCAATACAAACTCCTTTCTTGATTTGTTCTTCCGTGCCGACACAAACCATCAATTAGTAAGCGCTCAAAAGGCAACAATAATGGGCGGCATACCCTGCAGCCTAATATGGCTGTAATATGCTCAAAACCCACCGCCGCCAGAATCAAGGCTCTCATGCTTCTAGATCCCGAACGATCCAACCGCAATCGGCAAAGGTAACTAAGCTCAAACTGATGTCAATGCGTGCTAGTACCCTCATGCTAGAAATGTCATGATGCACATGTGAATGTTACATTTTAATCAGCTTGGCAAGGGGTTCTTTTCATAAATCTTAGGAATGCCAGGATGACTTTGAGATGCTAAGTAAATGAATTTGATACGTATGAAATATGCAAGTAGGCTTGTGGCTATCTGCCTCCCAAGCGATATCATCAGCAACAAAACCTGAATGGTATTTCGAGTATGTTCAGGTTAATAAAGATGGATTCTACCATTAGGTTTAATATAAATACTGGTCGCTGAAACGGTACTCTTAGCTGGCAACCCAACTCTTCTCTTGTTGATATTAATAATATCTGCTGACCAGAGTGATGACACAGCTCCCATTGGTCTCCTAGGAATGACACACGTTTGTGAAAGTTATAGAGAAAACTCAATACCGATTATGTCAAAATATATTTGTCTTCTTGCTTGGTTTACCCCAGCCTCAAAGTGTATGCACAAGATGGGGACCCAAAATGCATGTCCACTGTGCATCAGGATGGTCTAAAGAGGCATTAATTATGCGATTTAAAACATTAGTTTAATGCTGGGACTCCCTGAGTGTTTTCCCTTACTTCACATTGTTAAAATGTTTTCTTGTTTACGGATACTACCCCAAAGCTTTTGGCTTCCACTCTACCAGGATTAGTCTTGATAATTCTATGGCCTGGTAGAAGTATTTTGAATAATCAATGTTGGGACCCTGAGTAAGTTTTTCCAGCTTCACATTATTAAAATGTTTTCGTGCTTGATGGATGCCTACCTAAACCGTTTTGCTTTCCACTCTGCCAGGATTCGTCTTTGATAGCCCTGACATACGACTTGGAGAAGTGAACTTGATGGATATGCAAAAACTGTTATACCATTGATGTCACATACCTCAATTTAAGTAAATAAGTATTCCCGTGCATTATTACTATACCTGCACGAAAGAACATTATGACTCGTCTAGTATTCCTTGACAAATGTTTGCTCGTATATCAAACTATAGAGAATCAACATCAGAATCAGGTGGCAATCCCCATTATTGCGAAATCTCTAAAGTGATTTTATGAGATTGTTATCATTTTGCAAGCTGGTAAGAGTAGCAAGGATTGCTGCAAGTAATTTCCCTTCATTCTTAACGTACACTTCTATGATCATTCAGCTTGCCTTCTAGTTTTTTTGCTTGAACATCATATCCATGTCGTGATATTTTAGTTTTTGCAATGTTTGTCAGAGAATTCTGTTTGGTGATTCAGCCTGCATTGAGCTACTTAGCACGAACACATAAATTAGCATGACTACTGTATTTCTAGAAGCCTTCTTAAGAACACTTTTATCACTGGGCTATAGAGCCTCTTTGAGAATTTATAGTCTCGAGACATTTGCTAACCATTACGCGTTCTCGGCAATGCAGCATAGCGGAAGATACGGCTGGACAATGCTAAAATATGTATTGAAACATGGAAAGAACTAGGTATGTATTATTCAATTCAGTAAAGAAACTAGGTAACGTGATATTCGCCCGATCTTTCCAACTTGATAGATATGCCAGGCATATCAGTAATCAACCGATGTATTCAAGGGCATATTCATTGAAGCAGATGCACCGACGGGCTATAAATATTTTGCAATATCTAAATCCTTCTGACCGCTTTATGATTTTGTGTCGCCGTGAAATACATGACATTGTTTTCCCTTAGACTTACAGTAAATTTGTGGCATTTTATGTACTTGAAAATGGACTTGTAAATTGTAACCAATCTTGCAAACTTCTTTATAGGTAGTTTGGAGCAGAATTATGCAGCAATTTATAGGTAGTTTGGAGCAAAATTACAGCAAAATGGAAACTTCAGTTTATAGAGGTGCAACAGCTTTTTGCGTACTCTGCACGCTCTTCGACATTCTTACGCGAAAAAAGAGTGTCTTAAAATGTTTGCAAGAAAATATGACTAGGCATTTCTGGCCCTGATTCGAAGCTAGAAATCACACTGACTAGAATACTGCAAATAGCTGATTGT
This sequence comes from Isoetes taiwanensis, assembly GCA_021234155.1. Taxonomy (NCBI): domain Eukaryota; kingdom Viridiplantae; phylum Streptophyta; class Lycopodiopsida; order Isoetales; family Isoetaceae; genus Isoetes; species Isoetes taiwanensis. The sequence goes on from JAJEKV010000001.1 coordinate 31,130,213, forward strand.
GCATTATGTATACTGCGTTCTTTGTTTGCTAATAGTTAGATTTACAGCTCAAAAAGCAATCTTTCTATTATCAGAAAAATTGAGCCTGAATCAAACTAAATTTACTTTTGCCCATTTAATTTTTGTATCTGACCTTGTTTGGGCTAGTTTGCATTCCCATCATGTCCTATTATTTAATGTATGCGCTGATGGGGAGACATCAATGTGCTTAATACTGGATCTAATTAAAATTAGGCCTTTTGCAAACAAAATTGACCTTCAATGCTCAACATTAGGAAGATATTAGTGTATAGTTCCCATGGCAGTGGACCTCTTCCATTCAGCCCTCCCAACTGAAGTTCTAAATGTTTCCAGGTGCATTTCATACGTAATAGTGCCCGTTGTTTATGGGCGACATTGTCTTCTGCATTTGTATGTGGAGACAAAGCGATGTTGGAGAAAGAGATGCCAGTCTTTCTGCATAGTGTTCCTCTAATTCAACATTCCTGGGCAATAACAGGCCAGCTCGAGGGGTTCTGTAGTAGTTTTAGTCTGAAAAATTACAAGGTCGCAGCCCTGGTCCGGGCCTCTCAGCCCCTACATACAAATCTTTTATCATGTAAAATGAGATGCTCCAGGAAAGCAGATTAAAGTTTATACATCAGGACCCATATTGAAGCGCGATGTATTGGCCTATATCTCATCAGAGATTGTAAGTTGTAGCCAGTATCAAAGTCCTACCTTGCACTGCATGAAGTAATGTCTCTATAGCATATGAGTTCGTACATATGTAAGTATATTTTTGAATGATGGTATTCTAAAGTTTCAGCTGCGGACCGCCCAACAGCATTGGATACCGCCGGAAATTTTTGAATATGGTGTCAACCCAGAAGTTAAAAAGCAAGAGGAAAGAAATGCTTTAGAAAGTATTGAAGCAATTACAAACCTTCGCAAGATAGTCACATTGATTGGTATAATGTTAGAACAGCAGTCCTTTGATCAACATCGATGAAGGAAAGCAGGTGTGTATTCTGCCAAGAGCATCTTGATGCGCTTTAATATTAAGAAAGAGGAGACTGTTTGCAAGGTGAAACCTAGAGGGCAAAGTCTAGCAAATCAAGAAGATTGCAGAGCTATCAAAGAAATGTTATGTTAATAGATTCGTGATAAAACATTTATATTTTATCTTCTTTAGCAGTGATTATTCTGTTGCTACCAAATCGCCACGTACGCAGTGCAAGCTGAAAAACATTGAAGAAACTCTGCTGCAAAAAGCAAAAGATACATGCCTCTTTAGTTAATGGTAAAGCACATCCATTACATTACTTCCATATCAACAGCTAAAAGAAAATAAAAGGTTTCAAAAGCGCTTTTCTTGCATGTTGCAGATCTCAGTCTAGCATTCCACGTTATGTTGACTAAGCCTCAATAGGACGCAATATGCAGAAAAAACTTATGTGTGCTTGTCTTATAAATTGAATATGTTAAAAAATGGTCTTGTAATGCAACTTTGTGGTTGTGCATGCACATTAGACCGTGGAATAAGTGTTCTACTGAGGCTGTTTCTGGGGACATGGGTAACAGGCTATTAGGCTGCAACAGATGAAATTATGCTTGAAAGGGTCCAGAACGGAACGTGAAAGAAGTCATTTTATGATGCTTTATTTTTATGACATTGATGGTGGCACCAGAGACACATATCAAATTTTATAATGCTCAATATGCCAGGGCCTGCAAATTGATCAACAAAATTCTAGACTATCAGCTTCAGCACTCCCCAAGACAACATGTTTCTCAAAGCTTCTTTAAACTGTGAATGGATGACATCAGCAGCCTCAGTGATGCTTTTACATTTCTGGTGAGAAGTAATGAAGTGCTGGGCCGATATAAACCAGACGCATTTATGCAAATATTTTTAATTCTTTGCTCTCAAAGGAATATTTATAGCACACTATACTTGCTCAGTCGTAGCCTCTGCTACTCTTAATTCCCAAACAAATGCAAATCAATATCAATTGGGGGCATGGAAAATAAAATACCTTCAGAAAGAAAAGGAAGTAACATCAGGCTATGAATAGGATGTTAACTCTAGACAAAAGCAAAGCTAGATCGAATTGTATGGGATGGGGTTTAAATTTGCCAGTACAAAACTAGTATGATTGCGACTCGCTCCCAAGAAAATTCAAATGACTAGCAAATGTACAGTCCCCAAGACACCTTCTTAGCAATCAAAAGTCTAATTGCTTCCCAAAAGTCTGAATGGGAAGGATGTGAACGTTACAGAGGAGGCCGCAGACCGGAAGCAACGCAAACGTAATTGTGTCAAGGTGGATAACTTTGTCTTTGACAGTTTTAAATGCTCAAGTATGTTCAGGCCTTTGAGGAATAAGGGGAACATGTACTTTCAAAGCGGTTCTAGCATATGAAGCGCTACTAGATGTTTCTCTCGTAGTTTTTGAAGATCCGCCTATGCATGTTTGTGGTTTCGAGCACAAGGAAAGTTACGTACTTTCAAAGCATACCCAAGACAGAAGCGCTAATAGATGTTTTCTCGCAGTGTTGAAGACATCGTGTGATGCAAAATGTGCAAGATATGTGATGCAAGCAATGTAGCCAACATATGTCCCGCATGATGTAGTACCAAGGAATGCATTGATTGCTTTATATGGGCACAGAGGGCACCAAGCCTGGCACAAGCCGGGATGAAGCAAATGGAAATGAAAATGTTATGCAAAAACATCTTCACTGAATGCCTGCCAGATGCATCCGAAGGTCGCCATTGAAGGAGGGCTGCTATTACTTTCTTATTATGAGGTGGTTGTTACTTTCTTATTATGACCAGCGCCATGTACGCGCCAACCTCCGAAAGTATTGCGCCGCCCTATTTATTATCCCCGACATTCGGGTTATTTATATGAAGCGCAGGGAGTTTAGTGTCGCGGACTCTATGCCTTTGAAGTCGGGCGCATCGCTTCTCCTTCCATGTACAACTGTTCTACATGTGCTTAGAAACCCATTAAATTTGTTTTCTTGATGAAATTTGATTATGCTTACGGCTAAATTTATTGGTTCGTTTCAGATATAAAAATAAAACATTCACAACAATGCCGTCCTAGAAAGCATCTGTTGTTTATATTTTATGGATGTCGTTAATCTCGTTCATATTTGTCGCTGATGGGCCATCTCATCATTTTGCATCAAAATGCTGGCGAATCATTTAATTGCTAGCCACGACCTCATGAATTTCACAACACCAAAACCTTGACGGGTCGTTAATTTACAGAAGCCAGAAAGTGTGCTCAAGATTTTCTTCGCTTAGGTTCAAAAATTAATAAATGGCGGTCACAATATCACCATAATGCTTCTACCACGCTTCAAAGAATGCTTGGCGTACAAAATGGTGTTTCTAATATTAAATAAGTGAAGGTTGTATAGTGAGGGAGGCAAGTGTGTAAAATGGTAAGTAAAGTTAAAATAATAGTGTTCCTAAATTTACGCCATAAATAGTTGAGTTTAAAAAAGGAGTTTTATCCGCCACCACCAAATGACCTAATGGGTGCCGCTTCCTAACAAAACCTTGTACCCTCCTCTCAAAATTCTCCACCACTTATTCTATTCTATTCTATATCATTGCATTCCATAAAGTTATGAATTGTCGAAATATAATGTGAAATACATAGTTCACATCCTAAAAACCTTGCATATCTTAAAACAAGCCACACAAAAATCCACACACACACACACACACACACACACACACACACACACACACACACACACACACACACACACACACACACACACACACACACACACACACACACACACACACACACACACACACACACACACACACACACACACACACACACACAAAGAGGGAGAGGAGAGGGAGAGGGAGAGGGAGGAGGGAGGGAGGGAGGGAGGAGGGGAGGAGTGAGGTGGTATTGTCTAAAACAAAATGAAATGTATTACGCCTATGGAGCACCTCAATGTCTATAAGACGGTTTTAAACGCGCTTTATCAAAGCTCGAAGTCCATATCAAAGTGCTTCCCAAAAGCCTCCCCCACCATCACTACCTCATTATCACATAACAAAGTTTGTAATTGTTTCACATAAGATTCCCCTATATACAAAACCAATAATGAAAGACCCCACTAAATTAGCATCTAATGAGAACAACTCAATCAAATTATTAACTATAATATCATATCTATCACTGACATCGGTGTCGCAAATGACATCACATGATGCTCGCTCTTCGACATCTCCACTACCACAAGCCTTACATGTCCCGGGTTGTTCCCCGCTTCCCCAACTACCTCGACCTCCAATCTATGGAGCCGAATGTCCATCCTATCGACAAGGTTCTTACCAACCGATATTAGCCTCAAAGTACGCTCATACAAGGCGATCTCATGTTAGACCTATGCTCATCTTTTGCCAGGGTTCAGCCAAAGTTTATCCGTAACTCCTCGCTTAATCCATCTCCTCGACATCCCCATCATAAAGCAATGCCTCCTCCAAAGAAGAAATGTTCCATTTACTCATCCATTGTTTAATGTCAAAGTACCAACCAAATTCCCCAACTTGTATAGCTCGATAGGAAAGCCAAGTTCATTGCGCTGTTCTCAATTTCTTTCACATATCTAATGCATCTAACAAGAGCTTCTCCTTCCATTGGCATTAGTCCACATTCTAAGAAGAAGCAAGTGTAGAAAGGAGTCTCGTGATTTTACACCAAGCTCCCGTTTAAAACTTCTTCAATAGCCCTACCAACATTGATTTCCCAAAGATTCTAGGTGCCCTGAAATTCCCCGTGACTTCAAGCCTTATATAGAACCATCGTTGTACCAAATGCAAAAAAGAGTTTAATTTTAATGTTATGACCATAGATGTATTTTTTCTCGGGCCAAAGCTTGTAGAGTTACAGAGCCTTTAGCTCCTTCACCCCTTTGTGCTATGCACATGTTCCATCTATGATTTCTATGAATAGTCAAGTTCAAATATTTCAGTTTAGTCACATATTACCAGACATCATTCTATTAACTAAACGATGCTCTTTGTTTGAGTATCCTAATGCCTACTACTTTCGTTTTATCCAGTTCACCAACATGCCAGCAGGAAAAACAAATATAACGATCGGGCATACCGTATATGTTCCTTTCCATCGCAAAAGATCACGCATATCATCGCATATAAGTGCCAAAAGTCAGATCACATGCACCATATGTCACATTCTCCACCCTACTTTCGCAGTCATTCATCTTAGCTAATACAACAATCCAAATAAGGTCACACAAGTGGGCAGCCCTGTTTGACACCAAATGGCTGCTGGGATTTTGTAGGCTTATCAAGGGCAAAAGGAAATGATAATTGCACTAATACTCTTTCATAGAGTCTGTATCGCTTCTCTTAATGCTATAGGTACTTGTAGGTGTTCCATCCTCGTCTCACAACTTATCCCTCGGCACTTTATCAAATGTTTTTTAAACCACCAAAAGAATATATAACCATAGCTTTTTCTTACCTTAATGTAATCCATAATCGTTTTTACTTCTACCCAAATGGTCCAAAGTAGATCCGCTGGGCCAGTAAACTCCGCTTTGACTTTCACCAGATATTCTCACCGCCAATGTACTAAGTTTTTCTCAATAATAAAATGTACCGTATACTTACCATCAACGTTATAGTTATGTGATTTGATGTCTCCTTTCCAAAATTGGTGTCACCCTGCTTGTCCGCTATGCATCAGGAACCCATTTTCAAAGCCTTATTTAGCATTTTAGTCACTCCATTAAAGAAAGTTTTATCCAGCCTCTAGAAGCTCGCCCCCACCTCTATGAGCATTTCTTGCTTTACCAGCTGGCTAATTTACTTATCCCATCAATGACATCCTCTTCTAAGAAATGTAAATTCTACATTCCCTTCAACCACCTCGTGCATGCTGGCAAAGAGCACTTTACATGCTGCTGCCGCCTCAGCAGCAGTTTTGATTGTCTCAAGTAGTATTTAGCTTGCTTCATTTGTTCTGCACTTTCGTTCCCGAGGTGCAAGGCTCCTCCTGCTTTTTGTTTAAGAAAGCAATCTCTCTTACGCCTTGTAATGCCCCGAGTTCCTTCTACGCATTGTTTCGGTGTCCTGCCATTTGTTGCATCCTCTTCTTCAAATTTTGCATTCTCAGGGAATGCGTCCTTACTACATTTAAGTCCCTTCAAAACCTCTATATGTAAGTACAAAAAGCATTCCATGGCGTGAGTCTAAAAGAACATCAATGATCAATGAGAGAGAGAGAGAGAGAGAGAGAGAGAGGTAGGAGAGAGAGAGAGAGAGGTAGGAGAGAGAGAGAAAGAGGAGAGAGAGAGAGAGAGAGAGAGAGAGAGAGAGTATATGGTAGAGAGAGAGAGAGAGAAGTGAAGTGAAGTGAAGTATTACGCTCGTGGAGGCCTCCTGTGCCTATAAGAGACTACATTATTATATGGTCATGTCATAAAAATAGATGAGTTTCCACCATTCACCCTCACTTACTCAATGCATCCTCTTCTTCTATTAGGGTATTTACATTTTAATACAACTCTCTATGTCAGATTCCAATTAAAAAGGATCCAATTCTGCCTTCCAATCCAAAAAAGGTATGTAAAATCGTGCACGCTTGATGCCATATCCGTCTCAGTATTATACTATAGGTCGACACTTAAGTACATGACATGGTCTTCGCTCTTCTATCTCATCTTTTGCCGTGATACTTTGCAAAAGATCTCATGGTTCTTTGAGTAGTACCCCATCTCCCAACCTCCAGCACCTGTGATGGTGCGAAATGAAATGATTCTTCACGATATTTGTGCTCTTTCTTTGTCGATAAGTTCTCCTTTTAGATGTATTGCTCATCCAATGTAGGATTCATATGCATCTATAATATCAATCTTTTAGTCTTGGCTCATCCACATTTTTCTTCTAACCTTTCATAGACCTATGTTCTCATAAGCCGCCGTAATGGAAATTGCCTCTTCCTATGATATCCCATCTTTTCAAAGCCATGTCTTGACATCGCCAAAGTTCATCCTTATGTTCAAGTGTTCAGTACATAAGGAATGTTGTGGCATCCATCTTTTTTATTTTTAGCAAGGTACTCACGCATTTTGAGCAAAGCTTCCTTCAAGTGCGGCATAGTGCCTATTCAAGCAAGATCATCTGATATGTAGTCGCTCTTTACACCCAAATCCGGTAGCCTCTTGTGTAAAATTGCTCAATATCATCCCAAGAGCCTTGTGCTCTCGTCCCCAGCCCCCAGCCCCATATAGCCAAGTGCTGACTAGAGACCATACGCTTTTCTTTAGTGCCATGCCCATATGTGCTTCCGCATATGCTTGCAAGCAGAATACGCTGTCTTCCGCCCGCTTCAATTCTTTTGTTGTATGCAATCGATGCCATTTATATTCCCGCTAATAAGAAGTCCCAGATATTTATATGTCTCGCATATTCTCAACTTTTTTCACCCAAATAGAGAAACCCATGTTCCGCTACGACCTTACCGCTGGTTTTAGTCTTCTCAGATTTACTTGCATCCCTCATGAGCCATGAAAGTTTCCAATTGATCAAGTAATTGCTGCATGTGTACCCCTGGATCGGGCAAATAGCACCACATCATCAAAGATAAGAGCAATTGATCACATATCTGAATCTCGCCTCCATCACGCTTATTATGTAACCATTCTTCCGTGTCATTACCAGTATCAACATAGTGGTAGACAAGGGCATCCTTGTTTAACTCCAATGTTACTTTAACTGTGGTTCTGCATTCTCACTTTGAATGGCATCGATAATCAGACAGGGTCTCATAGAGTATTTGAACCGTGATCCCTAGTTCAAATACTCTATGAGAGTAGGAGAGAGAGAGAGAGAGAGAGAGAGAGAGAGAGAGGAGGGTAGGTAGAGAGGGAGGGAGAGAGGCAGAGAGAGAGAGAGAGAGAGAGAGAGAGAGAGAGAGAGAGAGAGAGAGAGAGAGAGAGAGAGAGAGAGAGAGAGAGACTGTGTGTAGCATACATCTTGCATTGAAAGTATGCAATCATTGGGTTTCACTTTTTCTTGTGTCGGAGTTAGGCTATGCATCAATGTTTCCATTCCTCTCGCACCCGCCTCTTAGTGTTTGAAGCCTCCGTGACAGCCCAGGCTTTTGCCAAGGAGTTCTCTCATTTCTATGCTAATAAAATATGTATTTCCATTTTGCTCTATTACACTTGTCCTGCCTCTTCCATGCCAAGCACCGCATATTTCTTCGCGCCTAATTCCAAAAGCTCTACGTGACAAGATTCTATCGTCTGTATAGCTGATTCAATTAATCATTAAACACGACTTTCAACTACGATTTCAACCACTTCACCTCCCGGCCTACGGAGGGTAAATCCAGGCGTTAAAGACTGTTTTTTGTTTTTTTGCTAGCACTTAAGTTTTCCTCACTTTTATGTTGCATGAGTTGGAAATCATTAAATACATATATCTTGCACCTACTTCAATTCATGATTGCCACGATGGCAAATGCATGCCTCTTATGAAACTTAGCTCACCAATGCTGCCGTATGTGCTTGTTAGATAATAAGGGTGGCTGTTGAATCGGGGGGAAAGGGTACCCTCCATGCTGGCGTTCTCTGACCGATGAATAGTACTTTCAAAGTTATGCCTCCTCTAGGCGCCGCTTTGATGTTATGAAGGTGATGGCTGCCATGAGAGAGTATGGGATGAATGCATTCTTTGAGCATTGAGATTTATGCTCGCTTAATGGAATGTGAGAACTGACCTCCTCGTGGTCAAAATATTCACATTTCCGCATGTTATGTTCTTCATATGCAAGCCGCGACTACCTATCGGTCACATATCGTGCCCAACATGCTTACATGTATAAAACACATGTGGGCACAATTCCCTACCTATAAATGCTAAGCATACAATAGTAATCGGGTGATATGGGGAGATAACGCCTGCCCCTTAATGCCTACCAAAAAAAAATTGAGGCATGGCTAAAATGGCGCAGGGCGTGCGCCTGCTTTTATTTGCCCTCATTTATTCCCAACTGCATAATTTTCATGGTGAACGCCATCTCAGCTGCGTGATTTGACTGGGGACTGGGCATTCCTATTGAAGCCATACTGAAACCAAGAGATAGAGCTCCACGTATTCTTCTTCTCTGATATGGGAAATGAGTCTATTATCGACACAATTCAAACTTTACAAACATGGAAATTGATTCTCAGAATAATGCATTTCAAGAACGTAATGTAGGGGCATGGATTGACAGACCAGTGCAGTTGAACTAATTGTGCAGAGGCATTAAATTTGTTGGCTTTGAGGAACAGAGTCACCGGGCCTCTATATTCGGGGAGGTCGAGATCTATATTCCATTTTTTAATGTATTTAGTGTTTGAACCATTGTTTTTTCTTATAACGAATTTATTTAATGGTTTCAACCATTGTTTTTATAACTTTACCTCATGGTACCCATTATCTAAAGGCTATTGCCCTGGTACCTTTGATACCCCAATGCTTCATTTATTTTCTTCCTATCATGTCCATGGCTTCCCTATCCCCGATGAGTTTAATAACCCACTCTTAGAAAAAACAATAATGCCTAGGCAATGGATAAGCATAATAACCAATTCCTCTAAGAAACAATATTGCTTACCCAAGAAAGTCAGAAAACCATAGTTCATCTTTTCTGCATAGTACCGCATGAGCCTATAAGCCAAAGATTCTAAAAAGCTACCGCCAAACAATGTTTCAAACTAGTTATCTTTTGGATACTAAGACTCTTTCGCAATACCTTGAATTTCAATCGCCAATTCAAACTAGAAACAAGTCGAACAAAAGAATTAGCATAGGTTCAAACTTGCCATGTAAATATCTCAACAAATCGAACAAAAGAATTAGGTTCAAATCCTATGCCACAAATATCCCTAAATGAGACATCTTCGAGGACCTCGCTAGAACTAAAGTATAGGCAAATTCCACCAAGTGAAATTTTAATCCATTGAGTATCGCTTTTGCCTCTAGATGTAAATGGTTAGCATATCCTCACAAGGTGATTGGTACACTCTAACGCCTATCCGTCTGAGGGTGATATGTTAAAATATGATGCAGCTTGGTTTGTATAGTGCTAAAGAAGTCTTTCCAAAAGCACTAACAAATCAGGATCATGATCCAAATAATGGTTCGTGGTAATTTGCTGGAGTCAAAAATCTCTTTGAGTATCAAGATGTCGATCCAAAGCAAAGGTTCGCGGGAAGCAAGATGGCAAGAATTGGCGCCATCTAGAAAGCTTCATTTAATTACCACCATCAAGGCATCAAATCCTATGTCCGTTCCACAATGAAGTCCTTGAAATGACTTCCCATTTTGCACTAGGGACGCCTAGAGGTTCAAGTTCACCTGAGTCCTTAATCAAGCCTCGCTGTTCACGCAGTTGGTAATCAGCGCATCGTAATCCGCAATATGCTTCATACTAGCCGGCGCTCTTGATCTTTATCTGAAACATGTCTTTCATGAATGCATGGCCCGCCAAAGCAACCCCTCATAACTAGAGATCCCATCACGTCTACCGCTGGATCTACTTAAAGCCTAGTGAATTCAAGAAATACGCCATCCATGCTTAGTAAAGAATTTAATCTTGTGTATATTCTAAGGTCCCAAAATATCCTTGCCTATTACTTATAGTAATAACCTCGCGATAACAATTATGTTCTTGATAACTATAGCCTCAAAGCTTACTACATAATAATAATAATACTAATAATCAAGTTCTCATTGAATGACAGCCCACACTTCTACTCGCTTCTTCCTCGGCTTGGCTACTTCTCCTGAGCATTTCGCACTGCCAAAGCACCATCAAATCACGTGTTGGCCCATCGACTAAGTGGGATCTTATTCAGTGACAAGTTCTAAGCAACAATGATACAAAGCATTAACTTGTTGTTAAATCTCACTTTTACCATAACCTGCTCCCCGTTAATCCAAGTTATTTAGTCCAACAAGACATCCACAATGCATAATTATACCATGACATCCACTATATATGACCATTGCACTGAATCTAAATGTTCAAGACTACATATAATAACTACACCATCGTGATAAACATTGCAACCAATATCTCTCCCCGGGTCCGAGCGGCGTCAACTCACCCATCGTGCCGCCATATGTAGAGGCTGGTAACCACGCAGTGCACACCCACCGCCATTCCCTAAACTGCCAGTTGTCAACTACATAAGGAACCAATGCGAGCTCTGTTCCTAAATTTCAGTTAAACCTAGTTCATACCTTTCCCATTTTGTAAAAACCTGCACCCTACCAAAAATGGGCCAGGCATATGTTTTATTTCAGCTCCTACACTATAGACCTGGTCCAAAAGTTGTAGTGCAGCCAATGCAAAAACCTACCGTTTGCATCAGTTTAGGAAAGGTCTAACTTCAAAAGTGAGGTTCACACAGTACCAAACATGGGAAACAAAGGCTGCCGTATTTTTAAGATTTTCAAAGCAAATATACAATGGTGATATGAAGAGAGGCGCGATCGATCTGGCCTATATGTAAAAGTATTTTTATGGCTCGGACGGCAAAATATGTACCAAACCGTTTCAAAACACGTGAGCAGCCTTTTGGCAACCTTGATGATGTGGTATTTTTGATGATTTCAACTCGGTCAGCGCTGGTTTTAAGAATAGTGGCAAAAGCAAAACACCAAGATTTATCAGGGAATATTTTGTGCGCGAATGCTGCAGTTATCGAGATGAATTCAAACAAATTGTCGCTCAATTGGAATTTATAGCGTAAATATATCATGATAACAACAGAGCAAGACGTCATGCGCCCTCGTGTACAAGAAAATACCCACCGCGTCATACATACTCTCAAAGTAATGCCAACCCAAATCTGTAAACTGCTTGAGGGAGAGCCAAGAATCATGATCGTCGGGATCTTTTGCTCACAAATGATAAATGATCTCAATACTGGCTTCAAAATGCCGCGACGTTTCCATATAGTCAAATTTTGCTTAGCCATGAGAGGTAATAATTTAGGCTTGATCTACTGTTTAAGTTCCGAATCTAAAAATAGGGTGGTCTCAGAGAATGGAGCCGTGGAAGGCAAGATTCGAAATGGATTTCAAAATGTGTTCTTCAAAATGATTTTTGCCTAATTTACACGGCCAGATTTTACAAGAATATGCCAATGTGATATGTCAGATTCACCATCCTAAAAATCCATCTAATGATCTGCTGGCATTTGCCCATGAAGACTTAGAAGTAAATTCCGTACCTTAACCATAGGGGGAATTCTCCACACGTGCAAAGGATAGGGAATCTTTTAGGCATCTTTTGGCAAAGTTTAGAATATACCACTAGGAATATGATGGGACAAGAATGAGGGCAAAAGAAATTATGAGGGGCCATTAGGGGGGCAAGAAAATGATAAAGAAAAAGGAAGAATATTTTTTGAAACAAAGGCTTGAGTAGGTTTTTGAATAGACAAGGTGATGGCACATTGAAAGAAGTGGTAAAGGGTTTGGGCAGGATGGCAATTATGGCAAAGCAAGCATGGCAAAGGAATGAACTAAGGGTATGAGAACAACGTTGGGCCACAAGTGCAAAATGAGGTGGCAGTGGAGGAAGCAAAGGCAAAATTAGGAAAACTATACACCTGGGTCTTCCAAAATTATAACTTCCACCTTCAAACTATGTCTCCCAAAACTTCGCAACCCGATTCTTCTAGAGCATATTCTTTAACTAAGCATTTGATCCTAAATAGCAATTTCCGTAAATCCCTTTTGGTTTGAGCAATTTGTTGACCCAGGTGCTAGCATCTTTTGACCTTTCATACCAATGTTGACTACTAAGCTCTTCCAATCTTTTGACCTTTAGTCTTCTAAATGACTTAACCTGACTTGAAGGCATAGAATGACACTAGCATGTTGTCTTTGGGCAACATTCAGCTTAAAATAAAAGAAATGCTTGGTCCCCGCCCATGCTGGTCTTAATCTTGTACCAAGTGCTTGGAGTGAGAATCATGGTGAGAGCAGTGTAGTGCAAGTTATGGAATAGGAGGAATATGGTAGAGGGAGGATGAGTGGAATATGATAAGTGTTAAACAGAATGAGTATGGAATGTAAGATAGATAAAATGATGGGGATGAGGTGTATGAGGGTGAAGTAAATGTGAAACCTGAGGTCTCACCAAACAAGAATGTGTGTCCCTTGATTTCCAAAGTAGAAGCAACCTCATGATGGTGTCAATCATGTGAGTGCTTTCTTTTGGGTGAACTTCAAAACAAGAATAGTTTAAATGGACGGCGTGATTCACGTATGGCGTATGAATGCAGTACGAAAAGGATGCACCATGGAACACATAAACTAGTTAGTTTCAAAACCTTGCAACTCGCTATGGTGGTGAAGCCGACGAGTGCCTTTATAAGCGTGAGTAAGAAGTTCAGATATTTAGAATAGCGTGACCACTTGCTGCGTAAATGTTATGAAAAAAGGATGCTTCACATGGAAACACATAACCAGTTGTCTTCAAAACCTTGCAACTCGCTATGGTGGTGAAGCCGATTTCAGAAAGCTCTTTATGGGAATGAAAACAGAGTAGCAAGTTCAGATGAATACAGATCCATTTATATGTGAATAGCATGGAAAAGGATGCCCCCGTGATATGGCACTTGTGCAAAGCACAGTACCACTTTTCTTATCATCCATAATCGGGCCCTCGTTTCCTAAACCTACAATCATAAAGTTAACTGGCTTCCAAAGTAAGGTGCTCAAAGAATTAAATATATCTAACTATACTAACTTACCATAGATTTTAAACTTCTCTAATGCAAAAGAGAGATGCCGTGCGCCGTCCCAATACTCCTTCAAATGCAGATATTAATGCGATACCGGTAACAACATTTCGAGGCAAACTCTTGCAGCCAATATGAGTTGGTACTGGCATTCCAAAGACTACAAAGGGTCCTTCTTCCTAAATATTATCAAACTTGCCACCGAAAGTCTCTTTGACTTATTCCACTTAAGGATATCAAAGTTCCCATTTCTAAAAGTACCCCTTATTTCATGTGTAGCTTTTTGAATGCAAAATTTTATCTTTTGGGCCTCTTTTTTTTTTCAAAGAAATTAGTATTCTTGTTTCCAACTCTATATTCATCTAAAAAAAAAGAAGGCATCCAATCTTTCTTTGCAAGGCATGTTCAAAAGGTAAGTATAGTTTAAGGTTAATCTCGTGAAGTACCCCGTGTTCCAATCGTGAACCCGCCTCTGCCAAACCAAATCAAGGGTGTGGCGATTTGTAGTCAAGCGGATAGTGACTCTATAAGCTCCGTGAGTGCATCCACTATTTTGACATGCTAACTCTTGTTGACCTCAATTGTTCTCACGCAAAGCCATTTTTCAACACTTTGTTAGTGGCTTCACCAGTCATTACTCCTATGGGCTATGAGGAGCTTTTGCATGTTTGACCTTCAAAATGTCCAACAAAGTTAAAGTAATAACTTATTAACAAAAGGTAACTTATCATCGCACGCAAATCAAAAGGAATACCAAAACCGGAACAAACATTTTCATGTAAAACTCATAGCTTGTGGCAAAGATTAGCGCAGTTTCCTACCCAAAATAAATCAATAATATGTTGATGTTGGGACTTAAGAAGGATTGATAAATAATATAATCTAGTCCCAAACTGGAAGGCCCTTGAGAGGTATATTTGGCGTAAATTTTTTATAAAGATTTGCAACATGGCAAGTCTTATAATCTCATAACAATCTTAAAGATGAGCTGGCCAGTATCCGTGACCGAGAATCTTTTTTGGTTTTAGGTAACAAAAGTGCTCTCCACAAATGCCTTTGTGCATTTCCGGGACATCAGAGTACAGATTCACTTTCATTACCTACACACCTCAACAAGACTTATTCTGCTTGACTTGCACAAGACATCGGTTTGTCATCTTGAATTATTCTAGATGGCTCCCTGAGTCTCTTTTTGGCTTGCGTTGAGTTTGCGGTATGGATCCCATATTGTAAAAGTCTCTAATAGGTTGTTGCCATCCCTCATCGTACTGATCTCGTGGAATTACTTACATGAGCTACCGTAAGCAAAGGTCAAGAGGGTCCAAACTATCTTCATGGTCAAAAATATGTAAGGCAAATAAAGGCTAGACTTTGTACCAAATGTAATTCTTTTTTACGTAGTTTGCTCATAATCTTGCAACTTACAAGCCCATCTTGATCTTTGGCTTATCGGGTTTTACCAAACAAGAGAACTCATTGGATTTTGCTTCATGTAGACTTGGACTTGATTCTTCGTATGCGTCCTGCCTATATCGATAAGGAATATGAGGGCAAAGAACACTTTTCTATTCTCGTAAGGTTCCTTCATGTACTATCATTACTTGCAAACACGGGTGGTGTGTTTATCCTAAAATAGTTAATCCTATAGCCTTTTTAGTAACAAGAATATAAACTTCAAATGGCATGTTCGTATCTGGTTTTTCTCAAAAAGTGTGGCTTCACATATGGATAGAATGAGAAAGTCAAAGCTCTCTTGGCATTCTCAAGTCCATGTGATAGGCGGCGCTTACTTTCTAATTTCTGTAAACTTCCCTACCTACCCTTTGTTAATCTAGAATGGGACTCAAAATATGGGCAAAATTAGGAATATACATCATGAGGAAACTTGTCACCAATAAAACTCTTAACCGCTTAGATTCTTGGGAGGTGCCACTTTTTGAGGGCTTCAATCTTGTCTTCGGCAACTCAATGCCTGGTTGGATACTTCATGTCCAAGAGCCGTTCCTTTGATGCAAAGATACTTTTGGTTTAGATTCACCCCGCATGCGGACAAATTTTTGCAAGTAGTCTACATGATTATATGGATGAGCCTAGGCAAGATCAAGCCCGCGGCACCCCAACTCTTCTCGCCGCAGCATTGATTTGAAAATAACATCTACGTTCTTTGAAGGTAGTCGAGCATTCATCAAACCAAAGGCAGCCTTCTAGCATATGTACTCTGGGTGATGAGCAAAGCAAAACTTCTTCTTCTTCTTCTCTTCCAATGCCAACTGCTGAATCCCGAGAATCCATCCGTAAATGAGTACACTTCACCAAGCATGTTATTGATATGCATTTCTTCTAAAAAAGGAAAAGGGTAACAACTTTGAGTGTGCTTTGTTGATATCTCTATGTACCAAATTCTAAAGCACCAATTTTCTTCCACAGAACAATGCAAGCATACCCATTCGATTAATGATTTCAATAATAACACCAGATCTAATATCCATCCACCATTCTTGATTAGTCCCAACATCGCTGAAGCATTAATTTCTTAATTTTTGAAAGACAGTTTACGACCTTCCTTTATTCTAATTTCAAATTGGCATACCTCAGTTTGATAATTGATAGTTCAATAGTCCCAAGTAAATACATTCTTTCCTTTCTTCAAAAACATTTATGTTTCCTCTGCTGATATTCAATCAGATCTCCAACAAACAGAGTTCTGTGCTTTACTCATTTTTTGTGATTACAATCTCTCAATATCTTTTTTCTCCTCGATGCATCAGCCTACGTATAGGACAGAGTGCTTACTTCATTGTTACCAAGCACGTCAGAATAGCTCCCTCAGCTTAGATGTGACATGAGAGTTTTCCTACAATGTGGCATCAGCTCAAAATTTTTTTTTCTCTGGAAGTCAGAGCGGATTTCCATGAAGCAAAAACTTGAGAGTACTCCGTCCACTGATCTCTTCAAAAGCTCCATATTCAAGATTCTTGCTTTATACACTCAAACTTGTTTGCAAAATTAATTAGAATCACTATAAATATGGATATTGGTAATATCCATAGCTTGGCTTCCAAGACCTCGCAATCAAAGTTTTATATTCGCTACATTAGAAGTGACTGAGGGAAAATTCTTCCTACTTTAGCCTAAGAGTTGCAGAAGAACTTTCGCATCATGTACAGATGATGCAACATTTAGTTTTTGTGATACCTCCATCAAACCATAAGAAACCTCGCTGGTCCTCGGTTCACGGGAAGTGCACACTCCATAATAGAACCAATTACATGTTTTCGGTCTTAAAGTTTTTATCCCTAGTTATCCCAAGGCTCTTCAATTAGTATTTCGGGAAAAGCTTCTATTCTTCTTCGAGTCATAGGAGCCTTCTTGGTTGTAAATTGTAGCAGCTTGATATTTCATTGGAGATGGTACATCTCCCCTCGTTTTGAATTTTACCCATAAAGGGCTAACCATCTCTCTCTAAGAGTAGGTCATAGATATCGACTATCTCCTGGTATCTTCAAAAAGCCACCACACAAAAACAAGCAACAGCGCTATGCCTGCGTATCGACAGTAATTCTCAGTCACCACACCAATAGAGTAATTTTAGCATTATAAAAAAGATCTTAATAATATAGAAGCTTTCTTGTCCACTAAACCACACTTCTTCATAGATATGGTAAGTGATGTTTAGAGGGATCCCATCAAGTAATACATTTGAAAGTATAACCTCCTAAAGCAAATAAACATGTAAATGCCCTGTGGTCTTCTCTTCATTCGTGCTAGAACAAGGTCATGGCATCGTTGAAATTTATATTAAGCATTTAATTGCTCATCACCAGCTTGTCAGAGCAATCTCTTTTCTCAGAGCTGGGTGCAATCTTTAGCAATGTGAAGAGATCCACACTCACCTTGGAATTCCCGGAAAGCAAAACATCAACTTCATCAAGGTCTTGGTCTTTCTTACCTATAGCCACTGCGGAGGTGGAGCTATCATTTGAGCAGGTGATTCTATTGTAGTGATGAAGACCACAGGATGTCTACTTAATTCAAAGATGTATCGACTTCATTCATTCTTCTAGTTTGAACTGCCATAACTTTCAGCCTTTGGGAACTTCAGCTCTAATAAACCTTTATGTGGTTAATTGTCTAACAAATCTCACATGAGGCTTAGGTTTTGGCCTTTTTCTTAGTTCTGCCAAAGAAAGTATTCCCAACGCCACCTAACATCAAGATGACCAACTTTAAAGAAAGAACAAACAGGTTCTTTTCCAAAGTGACTTTTCTATTGCATTTGTTCACACCGCCAAAATTTCATGGGATGATATTCCTGCTGCAATAAATACATCTTAATAAGTCTTACTCCGCTTCTCAGCAAATTTTGAGTTCAATCCGCTTGTTGGCTAATTTCGCTAAAGCCAAGACCTTAGATAGGTCCGATGAACTCTCGCAACCTTGAGAACTAGCCTCCCTTAGATTTCTTCTTTTCTTTCAGATGCATAAATCGGAATGGAGCGTGCATGATCATAATGTGCATCAAGAGTATCAGGTAAAAAGGATCATGGCCATGGTGAGAAATATGGTGCTTATCGTGCAAAGTAGAGAGCATTTGAGTCGACGTGAGTTTTGGCAAAACTTTGTATATGGAATCAAACTTCAAGAAATTTTGGATCTTGAGCAATTTCTTTGGATAACTGTTCTTCTGCACTATTGATGAGCAAAGAACTAAAAGTGTGGAATTTGCACTTGTGCTCTTTGACACCGCCTAGCAAATGTGCTGTAATCTTTCTTGTACCGACCACTCTCCCTCGCATGTATGAAAACTTAACCTTATTAACCAAATCTTTGGGAGCAAATTAATCCTACCAAACCCGTCTAGAACTTCGACGAAGTTCATCCCATGAGGTGGTACCATTAACTTCATAAGTTAACTAAGCACCGCCTACTCTCCTTTGAAACATTTTCAAATCAAAGCTGCACCTCGAAACCATAATCCTCGTACGAAGTTCTCCAAATATTCTCAAAAAGTTGTTAGCACTCATGTCAATCAAAAGGTAGGTAAAGGAAATGCGGACATTCAACTCGAATTGCGGTATGTTTTGAAGTGTGTTGTTGAGAAACTCCGAGGCAATGGCCTTTCTCTCGCAATGATCCTGATACATCAACATCTTCCAATGGTTCTGTTCATTGAAATTTGCTTTTGGAGCCACGCAGTTCTGTGATCAGTAGTTATTCTCAGAGAACTCCAAAATGTTGGACTCAACCCGCTTAAAGGTCAACTATAAGGAACCAATGCAGAGCTTCCACTCAAATTGGGGTTAGAACTTCCGTGACAAGTATCGCCCGCGCAAGATAAGTTTAGAGAAAAGTCAAAATTTTGTGCCCGGCATCTTTTCCCATTTTAAAAACCCGCACTAAAAACAAATGGTGATGAGGTAAGTGGTTGGATTTCTAAGTCGCATTCACTATAGACCTGGTCCAAAAAGTTGTAGGCGCTCATCGGTAAAACTCACTGTCGAGACTAAGTTTCAGAGTTATTCAATCTCAAAGTGAGGTCAGTACCCTTACTGGGTAGCAAACATGTGTCAGCGACGCAAATCGAGCGCCGTTTATTTTTATGATTTTTCAGCAAATGGTGCTGTAATGGGTATTAAGGAAGAGAGGCAAGTGATCGTGATTCTGGTTTATGTAAAAGCGCTTTTGCGCCTGACGGGCAAAAGGCCAAAACCGTTTCAAACATGGGTACTTTAACTTGAGCTGTGATGCGGTATTTTGATGCGATTTCAACCCCTTTGTTCTGCCAATAGTGGCAGCCAAAGCGAAAAACACTCAATATTTCTTCAGAGGGAATATTTTCGGTGCGAACGCGAAGAAAGCATCGTAGATGAATTCAACAACTGATACCAATTGAACTTGATATGAAGGCAAATGGTATCGCATAATACCAGATATGATGCCTATAAGCCCCGTGTACAGCAGCACCATCAAAGTCATAAGGTTAATTTCGAAGTACGTCAATCCAAATCGTAAACTGCCGAGGAAAGCCTAAGAACTTAGATCAAGTTTCTATCTCTGCTCAAGAATGATCAATGGTATCCGAACACTTCGGGTCGTTTTTTCCGCATTGTGTTTCCCCAGATATAGCTTTTCCAAATTTCTTGGGCTTCACGCCAGGTACCTGAAGCCGACCGTTTAAGTCTTAATCTAAAATAGGGTGTCCTATAGAAATTGAGCGCTGAAGGCGATTCGAAAGTCGGATTTCAGCTTCTAGGTTCTTCGTACCGTGAGTTTTTGCCTAATCTTCGCGACATGGTTTCAGATTTTTACGCTAATTACGAGCATCAGATTCGAATTATCTTCCAAAACCTCATCCAAGACAAAGTATTTGCCTAAGGAAGACTTCGCAAAGAAACAAAAATTTTTAACCATAGGTAATTCGCACACATGCAAAAGATAGGGAAATCTTTTCGGGCACTAAAAGTTTTAGGAATATACCACTAGAATATGATGTATGCACGCAAGTAAAAAGAAATTATGAGGGGCCATTAGGGGCGCTAAAACATGCAAAGAAAAGGACAATGAGCCTGAAACAAAGGCTTATGGTGTTTTGAATACGCGCATGCACACGAGAACTGAAAGTGTCTAGCAGATGGTAATTATGGCAAAGCAAGCATGGCAAAGGAATGAACTAGGGGAGTAAAGTGGAGAACAAATGTTAAAAACGAGGGCAGTGAGCGGCTTGAAATGTTCATGTATTCTTCAAACTCATAACTTCCAATCTTCAAACTATGCCTCCAAACTTGCAACCTTTGATTCTTCTAGAGTATATTCTTTTAAATCAAGTACTGATCCCAAACAGTGCCTCGCAACTCCTTTGCCTCTGCAGTAATTTGTCAATCTAGAAAGTTAGCATGGATCTTCAATACCAATGTTATCACCAAGCCTTCAATCTTTTTGACCTTAGTATTCGTAATGACTTCAACCCTACTCTGAAGCGTATAATTATACCAGTAGCGCTTGCCCTTTGGGGCAAACACTATCCACGGCGCGTCCAAAGATTGAGTAATCACTTTAGTTGCGCTTACTTACCAGCGTACTAACTACCATGTTCAACATACTATTCACATATAATCGTAAGTAATAACCCAGTCAAACACCACCGAATTCATTCATAAATTTCTAACAATTTCAAGGTTACCAATATTTTCAAAGTGTTCGAAATGGTTTCCTGACATTTATATCGCTTGCAAAAGAATCTTTTATGCCTTTATGGTAGCATGTACAAATTTTCGCAATGGGTTTTTGACCCTTGCCCAAAAGGGATGGAAATGGTGA
Source organism: Isoetes taiwanensis (assembly GCA_021234155.1). Taxonomy (NCBI): domain Eukaryota; kingdom Viridiplantae; phylum Streptophyta; class Lycopodiopsida; order Isoetales; family Isoetaceae; genus Isoetes; species Isoetes taiwanensis. Next base: position 31,151,330 of record JAJEKV010000001.1, read on the forward strand.
GGTGGCAATAGGCAAGGTGAGCGGGCAAGATGATGCTTGGGCCAAAGCGGAGCAAATTATGTCGCATGTGGCTGCGCGTATATTTTTCTACCAAACATATATGAGGAGGTGGAGAGCAAGCACAATGCAGATGTGAAGTGTTGGGTGATGATGTGGTGCAGCCATGTCCTTAGTAGCCCCAAACAATTATTTGAAGGGAATGAATTTCAATGGGGTGACGTAGCGGCGACAAGGGTGATGATGTGCGGCGATGACTCGCCATTTCAAGTGGTGATATGGGTCAATGCACACTCGGCACAAGTAAATTGTAATTTTTAAGCAATTTTTGGCTTTGCCGCTTCCCACCCTTTCTCCCAACACTTCTGCGGAGAGAATCTGACCGCAGACTATGGAAGTGGCCAAATTAAGTGGAATTTTTTTGTTCTTCAAAGATGGTATGCGCGCGGAAAGCGTGACGTATGAAACGATGCGTATGAAAAGAGATGTTTTGATTCAGAAAACGCTCAATTTGGTTATAGGAAAGCAGCGCTCTACCATGGAATTTGAGGTCATGTGAGAACTTTGCAACAAAGAGTATACGCCTTTAAGATATGGATCGCTATGAAATAAAGCCATGCCAAGAACTCAATAGAAATTCCCACATACCGGCAACACTCAAGGATCTTCCAAACTTCGTAAATTGCTTGTTTGAATCAATTCTCTAACATATTTTATCTTCATGAATGTCTTCGCCAAGGCCCACCACCCCTCAGTGATGGTGCCTCTTTGAAAACTACAAAGTTTCTAAATCTCGTGTTTCAAATCACGAAAAAGTACAAGTACTACGCAACTGCTCTTCTTATGTCAGTTTACAACATGGCAACATCGCGCTAAACAAAGAACAAAGGTTCCCCTACCTCTTGTTTTTGCAAATGATCGCCAATCTCGCCACCGCCAAGCGTGGAGAGGCGTTGGCAAATTAATGAGCCCCAGTCGGATCAAAAAAGAAGTGGGGTGCCGCGATGATCGCAAAATGATATGTATGTGTTTCAGGAGTGTGGAAACAGTGAACTTGCATGATAAGAGAGGATTGTTATTTGGGGAAGAAATGAACGCTAGATGGAAATATGATGCCACCGTTGGTTTCTGCAGATCATTGATCCGGCGTCTCAAACGGGCGCGGCAACTTTCGGTTATTGGTTATCAGGAATGAATGTATTAGTAAAATTCTGCATGTCATACGGCCGGTCGGCCAATGAGCTACCGCTATGGTGGGATGGCAACAAATTATGCGCTGGTATTACGGCGTGAGAAAAGCAAAAGAGAATGGCGATGCGTGTGGATCGCGTAAAATCGCATGCACCCATAAAAATCAGAGCTTAAGCAATAAGAACACTGATTTGAGCCTGAACAAGTCGACACCGCATGAATCCCCTGCCTCGCATTAGTTTCAAATGAGTAACTTGAACAATAAAAGTTTCAAAATAATAATTTCGATTGTATACAACCATTCCCAAATATTCCCTTGTATTGTTTTTGTCTTTTTCTTCTTTATATGTTTTTTATGTTTCGCAATCATATATAGTTTCCAAAGCAAATACTTTAAATCCTACCTTAGTTAAATTATAACAACTTTAACTGATGAACTCAAGGTAACATATGTCATATGTATCTCAAGTAAGATGTTGATGGGATTAACAAATTTCTACCACTGGTATATCCTTCAACTGGAATAGGGACCTTGACCTTGATCTCTAAATTACTAAAAGGTCCCTTCCCGTTCTCAAACTTTGTTGTTGGTGTCCTCCCTTGCACCTGGCCTTTAGAAACTACCCACCCTGGGATTTGAGAGTGCTCGAGTTTATGGCAAAGATGCTCGGGTTTTCCTCCCTCCCTCCCTCCTCCCTCCTCCCTCCCTCTCCTCCCTCCTACCTAATCAGATTCTCAACTGCCACCTGCGTTTCCAACTGCATCTCCAACCCTTATACATCTTTTCTCTTAGGCATCCTCCATTTCTAAAGTTTATTTGATAGCCAACCTACAGATGGGGAGTTCAAGTTCGATTAAGAGTACAACAAATTCTAGTTTGGTAAATGCAGGCCTAAGGGAGTATGTTTATGCTTTTACCAAGTATCCCAAGGCGTTCATAATGCATCATGCAGCTTCAAAATGGCAATCTCTTTGGAAATGTTTATACTCTTCTTGAATTGACCTTTAAAACCCGTTGGCCGACGTACCTTTATCTACTTCTGTATGCCTGAGCTTTTGTGCTTAACTTTGAGAGTAGCTACAAACAAGATGGCCGTTTGCCTATGAATTGACTTCCCTATCGTGAGACAATTTTAGCGGATCCCAATGAAAGCACAAAATACTCATGAAGAAATCTTGATGTGGTAGAGGTATTCTCTCAAAGTGGGAGAACCCTAAAACCCATTTGGTGAAATAACTGCGTGGCCACAAGGATAAATTGGTGCCGAAGCGCGAGGGGTGGACCAATGGATTTATAAAATCAAGTTCCATATTTGAAATGGCCCCGAGAAGTTGGCGGCAAAGGATATATCCTGCCACGTCCCTGCAATTCTGCACATGACAACATCTAACATTATAGCAATCTTTAAAGTATAGCCAGCAATACCCGCACCTGTCATTCTTTGCGCCAGACGCAGTAATGGCGTCCACCAAAGATGCCTTCATGACAAGCTTCAATAATCACTTTTGGCTTCTCCAAGATCCACACCTCTCAAATACACTCCTTCCTTGTCAACTTTTGCACAATACTTAACCAACTCAATTTACATTTCTCTTGAATCTTCTTTTCGATCATATCATGTCTTTGGCAACTCATCTGGGCCAGTTCCTCACGTCAAATTGCCAACCAAAACTTTTCATGAAAAGTAATCGAAAGTTAGTAAATAATCACCATTTAATCCTCTGATCCTCATGTTCAAAACAAAGCATAAGGTAAATAAGAACTTGGATTTTCAACTAAATTTACCACCTTCACGCGGAGATTATAAGTTCGAATTTTAAAAGCCCATCTACATAATTTGGCCTGCTGTTTTTTTTGCAGCTTTAAGGATAAAGGAGTTTGCTCATGTATACTTGAGTGTGATTGTTTTTTGCAAAAGATGACCTTGTCTATCTATTAGGAACATTAATGCAGCCTGCACTTTTCTCGAACTGATATCTCTAACCTTGTCACCTACCTTGTCAAAAAAAGAGATAAATATGGTCCTCCCCGAGTAATGCCACACCAATTGCTTTTGTAACATCGATGTAAGCTTTAAAGGGCTTTTCAAAAGTCCGAGGTTGCAAAGATAGAATGACAGAGCATTGATGGTTGCATCAAAGGATTCTTGGCATGTCTCATTCCAATCAAATCCAAAATATGCTTCGCTCATTTTTGAGAATTTTCCAACCTTTGTAAGGTTAGAAATTGGGTTTGCGGTGTGTGAAAAGTGGAATATAAGATTCTCAAAAAACTATCATTCCCAAAAGCTTTTTACTTTATCTAAGTGTTTTAGGTGAGCAAAGCTTTTCTAAGCTCTATTTTATTCTCTGCAAATCCCAACATTCTTTTTAGTGGACACTTCCATGTCCCAAAGAAGTCTCCTTTTGAGCATAGAAGACACATTTTTTGATTTCTGCTCACTCCCTTTCTCGATAAAGCAAATAACTTTGTCAACCGTGCTGCCCCAAAAGCTACCTAAGCAAAGATCGTTGCCGCTGCTTGGAGGCATGTCCTTGAAGATAGTGTCCATAGCTCTTGGAAGGTTGCTGATGCATTCATTAATCCAAAGGTACCTCCTCATTGCAAATGTTCCCGCCTTGGTTGATCTTCTTTCTTTACGCCTATTTGATTAAAACCTCGAGCAAATCACTCCAAGAAAGAATAATGCCTTTCCCCTCGCAACTCCATGCCCCTTCCAATAAAGGCAAAGGCCAACAAATTTTAATAGGTAAAGCCTTATTTAAATCCCTATAGTCAATGCAAATTCTGGCAGTTTTGTTTTCTTTCAACAGTACAATGCAAGATAACCATTCTAGATTCACTACTTCAGATCACACCAACATCTTTCTTATTTTATATAATTTTTCCTTGATACAAGTAAAGATGCATTTATCCTCCTAAGCTTTTGCACAAATGTGCTTCATGCCTTTGATCTCATTTCAAACTCACACACTCTTTATCACACCAACCGGCTTCATTGTAATCCTGTGCAAACACATCTTCTAGCTTTATCAAAAATTTAGTAACAAAAGACTCATCATCCTCTTTTGAATAAATCCCAATATATAAAATTCATCTTGACCCCTTTTATTACTCCACTTTCAATTGCTCTCACTTGCATTGATTACCAGACGCCCCTAATATATATGGCGCCCTGACGTGATACATACGTGTGGACTCTCCCGCGCAATCACCACCATGAGCGCTGTGGCCCTCCGCCTAACTCCTGACCATCCGTAGAGAGATGCCCGTGAAGGACACCTGAGGTGTCATTCGCCCACGCCTTCAATGGGACTCCTAAGTTATGTAAGCTGCGAATACATGTTATTAGCACACAAAGATAAAATATATATAAATAAACCACCAATGCATGGGTAAGTACATCCATCCAAGTACTAATGGCAAAGCAATATGCATCTAATCCTATGAAAACACCTCAACCCCGTGTTCTACCCCGCCTGCACTCGTGAGGATGGACCGACCACGGCCTCAAGAGATCAAATGCACGTAGCACACACAGGCAACCCGGCTATCGGCATAGAATGGCTAGGGTTGTCCACCCATCCGCCTCCCAGGTACGTACCTGCAGATGAGTCGTAATCATGCTATGGCATCACTATAGCTCGAGACGCAGTATTCAAGGTATCACCTTCGAAAGCCTACCTGTGGTTCATGAAGCCTCCGGGTCCAATGAGGCAGTCGTAGCGTCCTCTGTGATCGCACGGCCCATGGGTGAGCTATAGAGAATACGTGCCGCATCACACCCCCGCGATCCGCACCACTTACTCACCACCTGCCCAAAGTATAGATGCCCCACGTCACACCTCTCGCACCTGTGGAGTGCCGGGACCCATGCCCTCTACGGACGCCATCGTGTGCCCAGCCCATTGTAGGAGTCCTGTGAGCCTTGTGGTGTCAGTAAGTAAGACCCCACCCCCACTTCTTCACCATCAGCGCCCCTTCAGCAAGCAATTCCATAAAGATCCACGCAATGCACTCTTGCAATGTGCCAAAGATTTACTCGGTTTTATGTTCAACTGTTATCTCTACTTAGAGGCCTTTAGGTCTCTACCCCTTTACCCATATTGGCCAACACAGTGAGGAATGTGAAGAAAGCTATCCTTATACATCCATCCATCCATAGCTTCAATAGAATGTAAAAATAGAGATTAACCATCCATCTATTCATACAAGGGCTAACCCATACCTTTCCTACATACAAGGGTCGGGCCCTATGACTATCTAGGAATCCAAGCTATCTACTGACAACGGGATCATAGCTAGGTCCACGAGTCGCTTGGGTGTCTTATCCTTTCCCACTGAATATTGTGTCACATTCTCCTCCACTAACCTCCCCACTGACTAAATGGGGGTCCAAAACCCAATTTGGGTCCTGTTATAATCCTCTCGTCTAATCGATGGGGCTGTGAAATTCCAGCTTACATTATTAATTAATTTGGTATTTTAGCCCTTTTAATATTAGTTCTAAATTGAATTAGGGTTTTAGGTTAGGTTTCCTTATCAATGTAATAATAACATATTAATTTAGCTTATGAATAATTAATGTAACACTAATTATTCATAATGACGGTCATGTATTTATACCAAAAGGGCGTATAAATATGTGGAACGCCACATTCTCCCTCTAATTTTAAAAATGATGTGTCGTCTCAAGATCATGATTCACTTTTGCTGGGTGGCAACACATCGCATATTGGAAGGAAGTCTTCCTCCCTTATATCTAATTTAGACGGTTCTTTTATACATACTGCAATTCTTTAATATAAAGTAATTTAATAATCAAGGCACTGTTGCAGTAGAAAGTTTGTCTTAATCTTATTAGTTTCGCAGTATATGTCTTACATATATTCTCCTTCACTTTTGCAAGTGATTTTATTACAAAATGTACTTACGTACTCTTCCTTTTTGCATCTAAATTTTGTTTTCCTTATTTTGTTAGAGTTTTAACAACTCATATATTGCTATCGTAGTATTTAGATGCCCCCCGAGCATTTATAGTTACCCTTTAAGAGAATTATATATTGTACTATATTTGCCATTTTGACCTATCTACTTAAGAGCTAATGGCTTACGTTTCTTCATTTATTGTTCTGCTAACCTTTGTTAAACATTATCTAAAGTCTTGTTATTCTTTTAGGAGTTTGTTTAAGACATACATCTTCTATTATATTTGACTATGCTTTAAACAGCTTTCCTTTTGAAAGTATCTTTTAATGTTTCCACCTCACTCTCATGCAGGAAGTTTACACCTGTGCAATCGATACTGCACTGATATAGGTAAACTTGTAAAAGTGAGATCACATTGTTGATTTAATGTTGGTTTGATTTCAAATAAAGTTCTGATGTAAACTCCAATTGCTTTCTGTCAGTTTCAAGTAAAAATAAATATTTCTCATGTATACTCTTTAAAGTTAATGGGTACAAAAAAGTGGATCAGAGGAACTAATACTAAAACGAGCTTTTAGCCTCACAAGAATACATATTAATTCATGATATATGTATACATTTATTAGAGAGCTAGATATTCTGAGACATCGCACGTAAACGATGCAGCATCGAAGCATGTCCGTGCTCCTTTGAGGTTATTATATAATGATGGATACGCGAGGTCCCGGTTCGCATTTGAAGTAAAAAGTGCTAAACTATGGGAATAAGGATGAAAAGCGTAATTTCGGATTTGGGACCATAGTCGAGAAAACCGGTATGACGATGTTGTTATCCCATCAAGCATCAATCTTAATAATTGTTTTAAGATTGATTTATTATAAGCAGATATATATTGCCATACGCGAAAATCCGAGGAGAAGTATTTATGATTATCTACCATAGACCACGCTAGAGAGATACTATATAAGGTGGAACCGATTTGTTACTCACCCCCTGAGGGAAACCACTTTAGAAGTGTAGGGACCACAATGGTGGCAGCGCAGAATGCTGACCTACTTAAGCCGAGTATGATTCATGAATCGCAGGTACGCAATGCCGTATGAGGATGTTGATCTATAAACTATGGATTATAAAATGCGTTATACAAAGCTTGGTAAAGAGATTGATGTTCCCGGGCGAAATGTTATCGCGAAGATTATAGACGACTAAGAAGACCACATTAATGTGAGGCTCGTGGATATGCTTAATGATGTTGGTGTGGAAATGTACGCACTATTATGTATGGTATAAATTACAAAGTGGACATGTTATAAGTCTGGCTGGAGCATCGAAGATGCCTATAACACTGGTAGCTAGTGTGGAACGTATTTCCACATATAAGGGTCAAGAGTATACTGGATAATTGGTAGGAACAGCGCAACCATCTAAAAAGCCGCAGCGTATGTTGGATCTTTGGTGAAGCTGTACGCGGCGGTGTGCTGACCTTCAAATTCACGATACATTAGGAAGGTAAGTACGTACCTACACGACAAGTGGGAGACAAGAGCTTTGTGCCAGCTGTGTAAACAACGCTTTCAAATATAGAGAGTTTGGAATGACACGTTGAATGTCAAAGCTCCGGAGTATGAAACAAGGTAGGCGCTTCAATGAACATCTCACCATGAGGATGTGTTCTCGACTTGCATCGTAGTGTATTTCGAGGAGTAAATTGCTGGTGTTATGTATGTACTAGGACCATTTAATAGTAAAACATAACTAAAAGAAGATAGTATATATGTAGTAGAAATCCCAGTTCACATTCCATGCGAATACCTGAAGTAATGAAGATAAGAGTTCTATACTAGAGATGGTGTTCATGTCCACAAGGAACTGAAAGCTGCATTTGCCCCCCAGCTATGACCGGAGGTTGCAGGACGGCGGCAAAACGGCTAGTGGTGCTCAAACACAACATGTGTATGGTACTAGATAAATCCGGGTTGAGGACATAAGTTGGTCTCTGGACCGTTAGAAGGACTTAGTATCAAATACTACACTAGCGAGGATATCAAGGGTGTCGATTGTATGAATCCAGTATGTATGCTGTCATATTGAAGATGTACTGTTTCCATAAGGCCGGTGGCATACACACGTGGACAATAAGTTTACGTAATAGCTATAATGCGATATGCTTATATCCGGGCGAGGCAAATTGCTGGCAGTGCTATCCACGATATGCACTAAGCCGTCCCAATGAATGAGCCACCATCCTAAATACATCTACTAAGTGAGATGAAGCTAAATTCACTTATAAATGAAGCAGAGGTGCCTTAAAGCATATACGGTGATGTTACATTCAAAACACCCGAGGATGGTTGAACAGTTGTTAAAATAACCGATAATAAGAGTTTAACTACCGAAGGTTCGAGATACTACTAGTCACCAACAAGAGGCTTCCAGAGCATCTATTCGGTTTTTGGGAATAAAAGATTTTAAAATATCGCTAGCTCTCTAATGGTGTGCATGAGTAATGATGACTCTTGGCGACATAACTTAGGATAAACCGAGAAGAGGGCACATATAGCAATTCCAAGTCCCGAGCAAAACTCACACAGTGTATAGATTAGAAGGGGTGAGATTATATAGACCAAGAGGTCCGGTATATCCTAAGAGTTACCCTACCGCGGAAGTCACCCCGATGCTGAAGTAGTTGTGGAGGATCCGCTGTTCCTTGAGGCATAGATCCCCTGTAGATGATGGTCGTGGAACCTTACATAGTAGGAATCTGATAACTACATGGCTGCACAACTAAGATTTCAAACATCGTGTTTTCCTATTAAGAGACTCAGATTTTAATGCCTCCATCACATTATGAGGGAGTTAAAGATGACAACATTTATGATCAAAAGTTGAAGGTGACATGCTAACTTAAGAAAATAGGTTAGTTGTATGTGCTACGCAAAACACAAGGATATTTAACCGAAGTGAAACCTTTGTGAGTATGCCTCGGATCAGGTAGAAACCTCGGAATTATGGTACAAGGGAAAATCATAGTTTATGCACGGGGTTAAAGTACCGCTATGTACTAAAGGAATGGTTGAAGAAGCTAGAGACCCTATCAAATATAGACAAAGATATACAAGTCCAACATAGAGTTGGCCCCCTGCCCATTTGGGAAGAGGGTGGCACAAAAATTACAAAGATAAAGGTACATAGGCAATGGGTTTTGTTTGAAAGAACTACTGTTACATTTAGCTAAGTTAGAGCAGAGCTGCTCTAAAGATTGTGGATGAGGATATAGGTTTGTTATGTTACAGTATGCCAATGATGTTACCCTGAAAATCTAAGTGTATACAAGGAGAGAAAGACTTATGTACCCCAAAGTTACCATGAAGGTTTAGAGTATAAGTTCTAATGAGCAACAAATACCCAATCCATTGTAGGCTAAGGTAGATGTCGTGAGTCAGTAATTTAAAAATAAATGCCAAACGCCAATAGAATGAAGCCAAGATGAGGGGGGTTAAATAGTACAATAGTACACCTGTGATAGGTATCAAATAGTAGTTACTTGTTAGAAGTTCAATGTGTCTTGTATGGACAGTTCCCTGACTAAGCTTTCCCATTACGATCTCCATACCCTGATTAGGCAGAGGTCAAGTTAGAATATACAGACTCTAACATTGGCGCAAGTCCTGATCATACCCAGGTCAGGGAGACTCTACAAAATACTGTGCACCTTGATGACTCGTGTAATTTACTAAGGCTCAATTAAGACTTAGGCCATGTATCATGGCTTAAATGAGATGCCAAGTCATTGGAATGCCAGAACAACATTATAGCATCATGACAGAGAAATGTAATGACTAACATTTCCGCGAGCAGGTTAATGTTGAATCGCACCCCAAACATAGGTGGTTAACAAAATAGTAGTAAATATGGCGGCAGCGCTTTAGAAGCCACAAGACTGCTAACTAATATGTGCTGAGTAAATTGCGCCGCATCAATAAAGGTCACAACCGGCGGTGAAATGTGTACTGTGCGTGCTTAAGGGTTAACAACATCAAAATCACCACATTTCGTGAAACATATTAGCAAGCAGGGGCGGAAAATAAAGGACCCCGATGAATGATATTTAGTAACTGATAGAAAGGTTATTTCTAACATGAAGTTAGGCCCTGCTAACATGCAAAGATATACTTGGCGGCTTGAAAAGCGCAAGAGCCAAAACTCTTAAAGATTTGGTGTATGGTTGTAGAAGAAGACGCCCATGTCTTAGGGATGCAATATGGTGAATTGAATTCAATTGCTGACGCTTTTTTTAGATAGATAGGTAAATAGCATCTATATCGCTATGACACATCGCGCCCCATGAGTGGTTCTGCTCTTGTCACAGAGAATTAACATTCGCCAAAGATGTCAATCCAATTATTCTGAGGATGAAACTATGCAAAGATATTTTCCAAATGTCCTACCGTCACTGAATTGGTTCTATATCAATTTTGGTCATTAGCTTTTCAAGCCATAACTGTGTGGAATGTCACAAATGCATTCAAACAATGATGCTTTCTCAAAGTCACTATTATGTTCACCGCCTCCTCGAATATTTCAAGAAATGATTGTATGGACATAAAATGTTTCCATATTCTCGATTAAATGAACTTTCGCCAGATCTAGGTGTTTTGGTATCGGCCACAAAAGCAAATTTGCGTACAAATTATGGTCAGAATTGGATGATACATTGGTAACTTTCATGAAAAATCAATTTATTTGTCTCTTATCTAATGTTATTCATTCTAATGCCCCTTTCTCGAGCGACCCTTTGATAGAGTGTTCCAAATTTCTGGCGAAGGAAGGAAGGAAGGTGATACCTTTACCATCGAGACCCAATCTGCCTATGACCCAATATTAAAAACGCAGCCAGTTAATTATCGCCTCGATTAAAACCCCCGCCTCAAGGGTTTTCGAGAAAACCGTGGCAAAGAATCACCGCCGACAAACTCCGTCTCAACATATAAAATGCGAAAACAATCAAATATATATACCATGCACCAGCACCCAGAGTGCCTAATCACGGGCAGCCAAAGGCAAAGGTGACCCCCGCAAGTCCAAGATTCTCGGTCGTGTATCACCCGCGTACGCATCGACGGTAGGTTCATTAGCAACGCAAGGGCAAGTCCTACCAGACTATGGGAGCGACCGCCCGACCGACCGAATTGGCAAACCTGGAAGTGCAGACTATCCGGTCAAAACGCTATAAAGATCGACATACCACCCCGGTGGTTCTAATCCACCCGCCTCGCCTCGAAGCGCAAGGCGAGCAAAATCGCCAATGGAGGCATGAGTCTCGTTGTGCGCTCGGGAAAGCGCAGGACAGGCCCCGGCTAATACCGCTGATGTGTTCTCAGAAGTGGATCATTTGATTCAGCCGAGCGCCGGTCCTTAGTTGCCGGGCGTCGCTTTGCCTTGTGGTACTTCCCCAAGAAGCCGCTGGCATGACGCCATTGTGCTCCACTGCGACGATTCAAAGTTCCCCACATTCCATCCGGCGCAACTACCCATCTCTTACCCTCCAACAAAGCCCAAGCCGCCAGCGGACCCATGTGTAATACGCTAGAAGCCAAAGTGAGCCGAGCATCACCCACAAGAACTGCCTCTTCTCGAAAACAGACGATGTGTCTATCATGGCCTACCAGCCGCAAGAATCCCCGCAGCGGAACTGGCAGTAACTGGAGCACACCCCAAGTGTCTGCGTTAAAATGCCTTCTCAAGACCGCTTCCAAGTCATTCCAGTCGCTGAAGATACCAACGTGTCTCAACCCGACCAGACAGTACATGTGCCTGACCAAGGTTCTAATCAGACAGTGATCACGGCTCAAATCATGGAGTTTCACCGCATCTGCTGTTCTATACAAGCGCTTCAAATACACCAAGAAGCGGGATAGATTTTCTCCCAACAGAGGAGGAGGTGTGAACCCACCCTGTACTTAGGGCGACGCCCGCCGCCTGACATGGAGTGAGGCTGGGTGAGGAAGAGATATGAGAACTACCGCCCTTACGATTGATTTACGTTCGTAGCTCCCACAAAATGCGTCGGCGCCCAGACTTATGCTTTTAAAATGTTGTGCCATCGTCTGCAGATAGATGTGAGCCGGCGATGACCCTGGGTAAAAGCCAGATGACTTCCCATGCCGCAAGCCGGTCGAACCCACCAATGTAGAAAATGTAAAAGTGCTACAGAGGGGGCACTTAATTCGGCTACAAAATGCTTGCCTGTCACCATCCCCTAAACAACTCTCATACAACCTTTATATGGTATTCTCAAGACGTGCATGAGCCCTGCTTGACGCAGCCTAGCTCATTTCCTGGGAATCAGACGTGCCTTCAAGGAAGTCCACAAGCAAAGAATAGTCCCCGCCGGAGGATTCCGCCAGTTTCAATCAAAGTTCAGAGTAAAGATAAGTGGTCGTAACGCTGAGTGGCTGGGTTCGAAGTCTTCCACCGGGAGGGTCAGACATCTGGTCATTTCCGCTTCAAATGAGTCAATCGCTGCTCTGAGAATGCTACCTAACAATGGCAAATATCGAATCAATTATGATCGTCTCTAAGAATTGGTTTTACGTAAAGGTGGGTCGCCTGCTTTAATGGGAACAACCTGCTGTGGTCCATCGTCGGGGAGACTTTCCGCAATGCTCTATGGAATGTAGCAGTAATATTCCAGACAGTTTCTACGCCCATTTGAGTAACTCTATACCATCGAGGTCACCGCTTTTCCATTAGCTGTACCAAGCCACAGTGCCCTCCTCAACATCCTCGCCCACGAACCGTAATGGGGCCATCCCGTGGGGGTATGGGCGTACGCGGCTCTAAGGGGTCATAGAGCCTTCGCAAGTACTGCTCTAATCGCCTCGTGTGATGTCCCCCAGAAGTCGGGCCGGCTCAAGCACTCTCAGCCAAAAGGTTCGGGAGGATGAGCGGTCCAAAGAAAGTCGTAACATCTCCCCGATGTCCGCAAGGTACCGCTTTGTGCTCCTTCGTGATGGGCGCTAAGATCGTGTGTGGCCTGCGTTTAACAATTTATCCGTAATGCATTGCGCCGCCATGGCGTTTCACACGATCAAACCATCGCTGGAACGTTGCCACCCCAGCTGGGCATGGGGTGGTCTCGCCAGTTATTCCGTCCACAGATCCCGTAATAGCCAAGCCGTCCGCTCCTCACGCTTCTAGTGTGGTGTTCCGTAATACCTGGAGGGCGCCCATGAGTATTCTAGCGTCCTCCGCCTCGCTTCATACCGGCAGTCCTCAACCGAGACTTGCGGGTCAGTATAGGTTTCCGCGGCTTGCCAAACCAGTCCAAATAAAGCGGAGGTGATCCGAGTCGACCTTCCCATCCCGCAACGTCGCCCACCCCAAACCACCACAGGAGGCTATCTTGGCGCGAATCCACGGAAGTACATAGTCCACCACACTAGATCCTCCCCGATTGTCCTGGCTCGCATGTGCACTTGCAACGCCATCGCGGAAAGGCCATTGCAAATTATCGTCGCCAGAGCAACCGTCGCCGTGCCAGCATTCGCTCATCCGACTCCTGGCCGCTGTTTTCGCTGGGCGAGCTTCTGTGACATCGCCGCCGAGGGGTCAAGTCGCATGGGCTGCTCGACTCGCCCCAGTGTACGGAATTCCCGGCGCGACGCACTACCCAACCGCTGGTGTCAGCTGTAGATACATCATATAGATCGACATAAGGGCTCCATCCCGTCCCATTCGGTTGTCATGATAGAAGGTGCCGCTCGCGGAGGGAAATAATAAAGTGCCGTAAAAGAGGGTTGCCACTGGTATTATGCACACGAACAAATTTGACACTCAGCTACCATGAAGCTACTTTGTATAGTACCAGCACAAGGGTCACAGATTTAAAGCCTCCAGGGCCAGGTGCAACTGAGGATGAGATCAAACTATATGAGGTCAGGCTTACCAGCAATGAAAGATCATGGGCCAAGATTTACTGTAGAGAGGTCGTGCAGATGTACTGCCTATTCAATTTTCTGTTCATGTATCATTATTCTTTGACAGATAAGCAGCTCAGCAGGTATAGGGAATTGTAATACTCACACAAGATGCTGGCTGATCTATATGGCACCCTGCTACTTTTGATGGGAAAGGAGGACATCCATCATTTGACTATGGAGAATGGGTCAGAGCATAACAGCTATAAGTTTGGCACAGACAAGGGTTTCTACTGGGTATACAATTCAATCTTCGCTCAGATTATGCACCAAGAGTCTCCTCTTGCCTACTCACCTCTCCCAAACTCCATCTTCTCTTCCTTTCACTTGCCTTAAGATCCTGAACCATTGTGAACTGTTAATGCTCAATATCTTATCTACCTTTCGTTTAACTTTATGCTCTAGTATTTGGTTGGACATAATCTTTATGCAGGTTTTTGGACTCCACTGGTTGGCATTACAGGGATCTCAAATTCCAGCTCTTACACAGGGGGCAAAGCAGTACTTTTGGATAATCATTGACTGAATTATTGGTGTGCTGCACTTTCTTAAAGTTGTTGTTAAAGTTGCTGCAAGCTCTACATACTTTTCATTTTGCTCAAAGTTCATTTAAGTTTGGCTGTAACTAATGTGGCAGTATCTACTCCCATTAGTCAGGCATTTGTATGGCTTTAATTAATTAATGGAAAAAATATCTCTTAACTTAAAAAAAAAAAAAAACAATTTTGCTTTTTTGGCACATGGCATAATTTTCAAGACTTGAAGTCAGTTAATTCTTCTAAAGCTTTGTCTCTCAGCAAAATTCATGTCTTCATTTTTTGCTTGATATTCACCTAATATCTGTCTGCAAACAAGCTGTGAATCTCCAAAGATAACAACCTCATTAATGTTCAAATTTTTGGCTTCTTGAAGTCCTGCTATTAGAGCCTTGTATTCTGCCATGTTTGAGGTTATATTTGGAAAAATTCTACCTACTTTAGCAAGCAACCTATTAGAAAAATCTTTAAGAATAGTAGCAGAAGAGGCCACACTTAATCTCTTTGAGACACCACCGTCAAACCATAAATAAGCAAAGTCTTATCTTTCTGAGAGATTTACGTCAATAGGAATTTCTAAGTTTGGCAACTGAACATTTGTAGCTAGCTCATATTCTCCACATAGATTTGGTACCAGAATATCTTCTTCAATGAGATTCAAAGCCTCAAACTCTCCCACCTTATTGTAGAGTATCACTCTCTTTTTACCATTTGAAATAATGCACTCTCCTCTTGACCAAACAGGCCTTGCATCTACTGTTGACAAACATTTCCTTCCCAAAAGTAGATCATAAATGTCTGACTTCTTATCTATTCCTTCAAAGGCAACAACCGCAAAGTTAGCAGCAACAATTATCCCCTCAACATCAATTGGTACATTGCTAACTATTCCCACAGGGTTGATTTTGGTGTTTGAGAATGATTTTAAGACCATGGGAGTCTTCTTGTCTATTTCAATACCACACAATCACATAATGTGATGAGGCATCACATTAAGTGGTGATCCTCCATCTAATAAGACTTTGGTCAGAACCTTTTTACTCGTTCTAGCAACACATGTAAAAGCCCATGGATCATAGTCTTCTTGAGTCAAAACATGCTCCTCAATATGATTTGTGAGAGCAAATTCATCTTCGTTGGTCAGATTTAGAACCTTTTTTCTATAGAATGGAGCTATTTTCAGCAAGGTTAGCAAGTCAACACTAATTTTCGAGTTCTTGATCAAATATTCAAAATCCGTACTCTCTTTATTCTTTTTTAAGTATTTCTGACAAGGGGGAGGAGGTACAACCATATTTTGCTCGATTTCTTTGTGTCTCACAGCATTGACTTCCTCATTGACTTGTACTTGCTCTTTGTCCTTTGCATTGTTCATTCCTCTTGTGTGAACAGCCATAATCTCCTCTTGCTCTTCAATTTCCTGCACAAATCTGACAGAAGCACTTGGTTCATTGGCTTTAGATTTTTCTTGTCTAGCAAAATATTCTTTCACACTGCACCTATCTTCATAATGACCTACTGTTTTGCAAAAAGCACCAACATGGCATTCTTTACCAAAATGCCCTCTTTTACCACACTTTGTGCAAGGCCTATACCAACAATAGTATGATGAGTGAGTGTTTCTCGAGCAATGAGCACATGGAGGATATATTCTCTTCTCAGGTCTGGAACTTTTCATTTCTTGAAGTTGTTTGGTCACCTCGATCAGAGCCTCAGACACTTTAGTTATTTCAGCTCTTACATCAGCCACAGGACCTTCTGCATCCTCCATTTTTTATTTCTTCTTTTCTTTTTGAACAGCATAGACTGGTACAGGTCCTGGTCCCATATACTCCTGCTCATAATCTGGAAAGAAAGGATCATGAGGTGAGTGCATATCATCAGGAAAATAGGAAATCATATCTGCAATCTCAGTAGCTTTTGTAAAAACCTTATGTATTGTGTCAAATCCTTCTTATTTCTGAATCTTGAGCATCTTCCTATGTCTTCTTGGCTTGCTGCTCAAACCTCTGATAAATGAAGCTATAAGATGCAAGATGTGGTTAGGAACCTGATTGATTTGACATTTAACAAGATAAAGATTGAATCTTTCCACATATTGATGCACACTCTCACGATGTTTAATATGAAAAGTTTGCAATTCAAAAATCAAATCATGAGGATCTAGCAGCTTACCAAATCTTGCCAAGAATTTCTTGACTATTTCATCCCATGAGTTAGCTCCTAGACTCATAACATATTCCAACCAAGCTCTAACTTCATCATTTTGAAACACTTCTTAAACTCAGAAAACTTAGAACCTTTCTTGTGTCCATATTCTTGATAGTACTCCTCAAAAGTTTTCAGAAAATTGTTGGCATTCATGGTCGGATCAAATGTGGGAGCAGGAATTGGCATATTCAATTCAAAGTAGTGGCAAGGCATACTTGCATTTGCTTCTATACTTACTCCTGATACAGCAGCAGAGGCTTCATGATTTTCCTGAGCTTCAACATGCTCAGATGTCTCATTGTTTCTTCTGGGAGCCATGAGTTCAAATTCCAGGAAATGATCTCGGTAGAACCTCCAAAATGTTGAAGGTGTTCCTGGCAAAACCTTCAACCTCTGTGGTTTAGAACCTCCAGGTTGCTTAGGGCAATCACTCTATGTGAGAAAATTCCAAGTAGAAAGCTCAAATCACAAATTTCAATCACTTTCCCAAAACAGGAAAAAGAATGTCTTGCAAAAAAAGATGCCACATGCAAACAAGAAAGGATTGATTTATGATTTCTTCTGCCAAAGCTACTCAAGATCTTGAGAAATGTTGGGTAAAAAATCAGATGGCTTGTGATCAATGCAAATGACTTGAACATGCATTCCTGACCAGGTCAAATATTGGTCAATATCCCTGGCAGAGAGTGAATTTCTGAAACTCCAAAGAGGTAGGTCTTTTTTGTGTTTTGATGCTTGGATCTCTTACTAATATGCCTGCACACAATGTTCAAGTACTCTTTTTTCACGAATAATTGCTAAATATGCTGAAATTTTGGTGTTAGTTCTGACAGAATGTCACAGACTGAGGGCTAAGCTCTGATAAATTGATATTTTATGGACTCTTTTTTGTCTGTTTGAATCAATTCTAAGGCTATCTATGTTCTGCAAGTAGGGGTGCTATCTTAGGCTAGAATATGCAAATTTCTTGGTTACCATGTAAAAAAGCGTAACACAAAACAAACCCCCTGTTATAATGCTACATATTTGTGCAAGCTGGAATTTTTCTAGATGGAATTAGCATGCATTTTGGTTATTCACACCTGTCTTATGCTTACCTATGTGCAATTTTCACTGTGATCAACAAGTGCCTAGGTGCAAAAACCTATTGTCATGCCTTTCATAATGCCAAACTAAAATCATTCACAAGTATTTTTCCAAGGGTCAGATTTTCATTCATTCAAGATTCACACAGTAATCAAACAAAATCTCAAGCTCAATGTCTGGGGCACAGGCTCAAGTCAAACCTCAAATCAGATAATCCAATGAAAACATCAGAAATTATATGCAATTCATGAATAATCTAGTGCTTTTGGAAGGCAAATTCAAGCTTGAATCATCAAAGCCGGTCTTTCTTCAAAGGGTCTCGATCAATCTTTCGCCTAAAAGCCCTCAAAAAACTCATGAGTAATTTCCCTTTTAAAAATCCCTTGTTCCGGCCCGATTGGCAAATCCGGGCCAGATTCTTGTTTTTTTTGTTTAATAACTAAGTTCTCGGTGTCATGTGGGTCGATTCGAGGATGTTTCATCATGATTGAGTGGTTAGTTCACGTCAAATTTTCGGATCTTGGCATAACAGAGCATTTAGGATTCTTGGCAGAAAGGCACGATATATCCCACAGGAATTTTTAAGAAATTGAGCCTGGGTTTATAAAGACAGATCCAGTCAGCATTATTAATAAATCGACGTGGTATGCCCACGTGGGATTCGGTCCGTAACTGCCCCACACGCCCGGGTGTACCACGTGGCGGGAGGTGATTGGTTGGGGAGAATCTAGGGTCAGGGCCCCTGCTGGGGGTAGATAGGAATTTTTTTTTGCTCATGAAGCCAGGCACGTTTCCCAAGAATGCCAAAATGAAGGTCTAAATGAGCCCATTTTTGAAAATTCTTTTTTGATGCTTTATACCATGGAAGAATCTTTTTTTGCAAAATTGGCTTTTGACTTTTGGCTCAAAAACGGGTGTGGAAATGTTGAGGTGGCAAATAGGCAAGGTGAGTTGGTAAGATGATGCTTACATGGCAAAGTGGGATAATGGGGTGTCAAACAAGTTGGCAAGGTATATTTTTTCTAGTCAAAACATATGATGAGGTGGAGGTGATGAGTATGACACGTGGCTGGTGATGTGGAAGTGTTGGTGATGATGTGGCAAGACAACATGTCCCCTTAATGGTCCAAACAACTTATTTTGAAGAAAATGGAATTTCAATGGGGGTGACATGTGTGTGGTGTGACATGGCAAGGGTGATGATGTGTATGATGACTTGGCCATTTTCAAGTGGTGACATGGGTCAATTTGACACTAGTGCATATAAATTGCATTCTTTAAGCAATTTTTTGGCTTTTGTTGCTTTCCTTAGGAATTTTGTACTTTCTCTCTCCATTTTGACTTCTAGTGAGAGAACTTGACCCTAGACCATGGAAGTGGCCAAATTAAGGAATTTTTTTATTCTTCAAGATGGTGATGGTATGGGTGGGTGTGTGAGGTATGAGTGATGGTTTTGACTAGAAAAAAAATTTCTAAGCCAATTTGCTATAGGAAATGAAGGCTTGAGGTCATGTGGGAACTTTTGCATGGAAAAGAGGATGAAGGGCTTTAAGATATGGATCATATGAAATAGCCATGCAAAGAACTCAATAGAAATTCCACATATCAAGAACACTCAAGGGATCTTCCAAACTTCAAATTTGCTTTGCTTGAATCACCTTCTCTAGCGTACTTGTGTGATCTTTCATGAATGTCTTCACCTTGGTCTTCAATTTACAATCTCTAGGGATATGCTCTCTTGAAATCAATGGTGTTTGTGAATCTGTGCTCAAATCAATATGCAAGCACAAGTAAATTAATGTGAACCTTGCTCTTCTATGATGCCATAGCATGGCAGCATCAGTGTGGAGCATCAGAACTGTCCTGTTGGTCGCCCAGAGTTTGTGATTATTGACGAGGGTAGTGGAAAGCATGGACCATCGGTTTTATTGATGTTATTGATGTTAAGAATGCACGCATCTCGCTAAGTGAAACTACCTACAAGAACCCTTCCCACAACTAAAATGACAACATTTCCCATAATACACAACTAACATCACCTTAACTTTTAACTTTTGATTCATGTCATGACAATCGTAGTGTCCATGTGTAAGCACATGATCAAAATCAGGGTGAATAAACTTTTTGAATCTATCATATTTAAAGCAATTATAAAGAGCTTCGTTACCATAAAAAAACCTCCAAAGGCTTATATAGACTAGATTTAAGGGGTTTATCATACATCCAACCTTGAAAAATCAAAACTCTTATTAAATTACCCAAGACAAAAGTCATAATAGAAAACCTTAGGAGAAATCTACTCAAAAGCCTTGTTACAATAATATAGGTAGATGGATTGTTTCTTGTCCTCTTTCAAGATAGTGAGTTGGTGTGTAACACAATAATTTTCCTTAACCAGTATTGATCTCTTGCATAATGAACACATATCAGTGTCATTTTCACTTAAATTTCTTCTTTCGCAGGTCCGAAGTAACAACAAAATCATTAAAAGTACAATTGGCCATTATGTTTGGAATGTACAATGGACTGCTCCAAAAAATAAAATAAAAAATTCCTTCTCTATGCTTTAGAACTATAGACAAAGGTGACTGCATGGAGTGCTAGGACCGGGAGAAGAAGGTTGTCGTTTAAGTTTGTTGCTAGACAATTCAAAACATTGAGGATCTTTAATCATGCACTAATTTGTTGGGCTGTCGAAGCGTCTCCATAATCAGCAAGAAGCTTTGTATCTTTGTCATTACAAAAATGTTGGAGGGCATGAATCATCATAACTCTAATAAACAAAAATCTCACATGTCCAAGAACCACCAACTTGACATCTTTGTTTTGCAGCCATAATAAAAAAGCATCAAATTGTTTCGCGTAGGAAGGCTCAAAGAAAAAAGCATCTAGATGATTCAACATGTACCAAACGATGTGATTGGACCCGATAATTGTCAATTACTAGTGCAGCATTTGCATTTGAAACACAAGCGCCTCCAATTCCAAAATCTCCCGTAATGGTTCTCATATCTATCATATCATATATTGAAATCCTCTCAATCTCATTTGGCAGACTTTGCTCTTGCATCTTGTAGGTTGCAATGCATAGTGCCTCGGACACTCCCTTCTTTTTATATAAATTCTTTAAAATAAGATAATTACATGTACATTAAAGACATTTTGGGTCGTGCATGTGCATGTTAAATAACTAGACATTTTGTATTCCTCAATGCACTTTGTATACAGAAGTTGAATGTCCACTTTGCAAGTAAAATCAATACGCTAGGATAGAAGTTGGTTCAAGGAAATGCCATGCAAATGAAAAAGGCATCTGAATTTTTTTTCTCTTTTAACCATTTCCGGCGTTATCCCAACAGCACATCCGTAAATATAGCCAGGTAACGCTTTACCAGCAAAAATAGTCCAGCTCAACAGGTAGGAAAAAAGGGTTCACGCGTGTAGGATGGCCCCGATTCTACACACGTGCAGCATCAAAGGAGGCTTCTCCGCGTTTATTTGGGTCCGAAAGGCAGAAACAAGGCTATGTTAGGGAGTGCACTGCCGGGCGCATCGTCAATCTTTGGTAGACCCTTTCATATCCCACGCATCTCCCACACAGCTCAGCTCGTTTTCGTAATTGGTGTGTTGAGGAAATCTGTTGGAAAAATGAAGGGGCAACGCGATCGTGTGCTCCTTCAACGATGGCGCTTAATGTCCTGGGCACTCAGCAGTGGGTCATATCATGTGAAAATATTGATTGGCATGGCGCTCCTGTTTTCGACCTTTTTGTTGATTAGGCGCACCTCTTCTATCATGGGTTGGCATCACCATTGCGTAGAACCAAGATCCCAAAGCAAGCGGTGCGTTTTTTTCTCGTGTAGTTTTCTTCAGCATATTGTCTTGTTATTATAGATACATTTATGCTTCCAGGGATTCCCGATGCCTTATGTTTGTACTGGGCAGTGTAGGTTTTTGTCTGTTACTCATTTTGATTGGGTTTTAGTTCATTCTTCATTGGTCATTCAATCTCAAAATTATCTGCGTAATTCATGAATACTATGTGATGGTACTTTCCACTTTTCTACTCAATAGCATCAGCCTTTGATTATTTCTGCATAGCATCAAAGACCCTCCCAAATTATAATTGTAGAGACTTAGTTTCCAAACTCCTATTGCTTATGGACTTCGTCACATTGAAAATTCAAACGGTCATGGGAAACCTTTTTAATAAAAGTTGTTCTTTTCTTGCAAGCATGATGGACTGAGGCTCCTTGTGCTATGTGCAGACAGGGATATACAGTCCTAATAAACACATGGAAACGAAACGATCTCTTAAAAAAATCAGTCGCTCATTACGCCTCTTGTAGCAATACAGATGCTATTCGAGTGGTCTGGAGTGAGATGGATGCTCCATCGAGCAACCTGCACTCAGCCTTATTGAATTCCATTGTCGATAAATCTCGGAGAAATATGCATGTGCCAGAGTTTCGCATTGATATGAATGATGAGGATGATTTGAACAATAGATTTAGGCCTATAAGTGGCCTTAAGACGAAGGCAATATTTTCAGTAGACGATGATGTAATTATTCCGTGCAAGACTTTGGAGTTTGCTTACTCTGTCTGGGAAAGTGCCCAGGACAGCATGGTTGGATTTGTTCCAAGAATGCACTGGGCTCATCCTAAGGTGAACTTTAAACTTATATGAAAGTCAATCATACTACTTATATTATTTTTTGCGCTTATGTGACTCGGTATTTTGTGCTATTTGTGTATTGGCAGAAGCATATGCCGAACAGATCTTCATATACCTATGGTGGTTGGTGGTCTGTGTGGTGGACGGGTACTTATAGCATGGTGCTCACGAAGGCGGCTTTTCTGCATAGCAAGTACTTGGAAATGTACACAAATCAAATGCCAGCTTCAGTTCGAGAATATGTCAAAACTCAACGGTGAGCCTTTTGCTGAAAAAATTCAAATCTGTAGGGCTAATTTTGAAATGATATTTGATGTATCCTGCGACAGGAATTGCGAGGACATTGCAATGTCATTCCTTGTTGCAAACGCGACTGGTGCTTCCCCTCTTTGGGTTAAAGGTATGCCATGCTAGTTTTACAGTAGTACACGGCCAGACAAATGCTAATTTTACAAGAATTCATCTATAAATTGATCTAGTAGTACACAGCCAGACAAAGTTCTTGCTTATCAAGGGAGTAGTTACTAGAAATGAGCAGAATGTATAAGGAGGGTTTTGGTAGGTAAGTGGGAATGCCATGATCCATCTGAATAAAACTAGGGATGGATGCTTAAATATGGCCAGAATAGGAAGGCAGGAGAAGCAGGATCCTGGTATCAGCACTGTCAGAGATCATTGGTCTAAATTAGAGGAGAAGTTTATTTTATTGTTGTTGGAAAATCATATTTCAGCCTTGTATCTAGTTTGGAGTCAGCAACACTCGACTTCATTGCCTTGTATCTAGTTTGGCTATATAAGATGGATAATCAAAGGCTCTGTAACTGTTTTAGACAGTGCAGATACTAGCTACATTAGACATAATTGTTAGCTCGCCCTGTGGGGTGTATATGCGTAATCTCTTTTTTCACTCTGGGTTTGTGTTCTATGTTTTCGCATTCCAGCTAGGATACACGAAATTGGTTCGTCTGGAATAAGCAGCTTGACAGGCCACAGCCACCGCCGGACAAACTGCGTAAATTATCTCACCTCCATTTTTGGATATATGCCTTTAGTTTCGACATCTGTTAAGGTCGTTGATGCCCATCATCAATGGTTTTGGTGAACACAATCACATGGTTATAGTCTCTTGTCTTCAGTGAAGATTTCATCATCTTTATCTTCTTTGGCAGTCTGGCCACGATTTTTTAAAGAGGATGCATTAGTGATGGCTTGTAGCCTTACATGTATCATTATAATTCATTTATTCTGGTTGAAGAAAGCTTAGATATTTTAACATGTACAGAATCATGGGGACTTCATAAAGAGGTTCCAGCCAGTGAGATATACACATGTACAATATTCATGCATAAGCCACCTTCCGATTGGCAAGTCATGACTGTCTTTAAAGAGTATATAGAAGTTTTTGTTTGTGGCCCATGGAAGCATGTGAAAAGCTTGAATACTTAATTCTATTATTTTGGTTGTGTACAGCCATAATAAATGAGCCATTAGCGTTTGCAATCTTCTGGATTTGCCTATCATGCATTCTTCACTGGCATTGCTGGCCAGGTGTTTGGGAATGTTGCAGCAGAGCTTGCATTTCGATTGTTGGCGTTAGTATTCATGGTTGTCTTGCATGCTGGCAAAAATGCTCTTTCTTTATTGCGTTAAAAGAGTTTACAATTTATTTTTGATATGAGTTTTCAAGCGGGCTGTCTAGGAATATGCTTATACATTATAGACGCAAGCGGCGTCTAGGAATTGCTTATACATTGTAGATGCAAACGCCATTCAAAATAAAGATATGTTTTCAAGGGGGTATTCACATGATCTAAATCCCTAATGCGAGATTCTTATGATCTGAATCCTTGGGTATGCTTTTTATTTACATAGATTTCTCTCCTTAAATAGCAAGCAGCAATTTGGAAGCAGTAGGAATTGCCCACGGTGACATTTGCGATGCAACAATTGAAAGCAGTAGGAATCGCCCATGCAACCAGACGTGCATACAACAATCCGCGTATGCTGCTTTTCCTACGATTTCATTTGCGTCAACTGCTTTTCGAGCTGTGAAATCCTAAGCTACTAAAAATGTTTGTATAGTTTTTCTAGAGCTGTGAAATCCTAAGCTACTAAAAATGTTTGTATAGTTTTTCTAGAGCTCCAAAAATACATAAATAAACAAGTGTGGCTTATTTTATACTTACTTGGCAGAGCAACCCAATCGCAAGATGGCCCATATGTTAGGGGTCCATTAATAGCTTTGCAATTTCTGCAGACAAAGCTTTCTTGACTTTAGTTGGGAACTTTTTGTCACGTAAAGGAATGTTGGACTGCCTTCTGCTCCCGTATCCAATCCCCTTGTGACACGTGGCAGAGATTCTAACCCAGGAATTACACTAAACTTTTTTTTTAGTGCAAGTTATTGTCTTCTCGAAGTCAATTTTTTACTGCAAGTTATTTTTAACTGGAAGTTTATCTTCAAAGTATTCTAAAACTATCAGAATAAAGAGTAAAATTATCAGAATGGCACAGTAAAATTATCATAATGAAGAGTAAAATTATGAGAATGAAGAGTAAACTTATCAGAATGAAGAGTAAAATTATCAATGACACAGTAAAATCACTTCAGTTCAAGATTTCCATTCATTGAAAAAGTTGTCAATTGAAAAAGCAAAAACATGGAAAATCCAGTAAGAGGCCCTTGCCCTCTTAACAGAGAAAGTAGAGTAGCGAAACTTTGCCCACTTCAAATCTACTTCATACTTGATCTAGCTGCAATATTCTTCACGAATTCTGACAGATCAATGTTGCTTCCTCCAGGTACAATGATACAGTTATGAAATGTTCCTCCTGAAAAGCTAATATTGCCAACTTCCACTGATAAGTTGAAGGCCTTCCTCAATCTCACATCTTTTCCTGCAATTTCTTCAAGAGAAATATTGTCGAAGAAAGGATCATCTAAATCAGGCACAGGTGTCGGAATAATGGGATTCACAGCAGCAACTACAGGTGGTTGACTCTCAACAGCAGCAGAATCTTCAGTTGCAACATCAGCAACTAATTTCATATTACCTACAAAAACACAATCATCTATTCAACTACTATCGATAATTTATAAATCCTAAAAACCACTAATTATAATTACTAACCTGCTGAAGAATCGACATTCTGAGGCACCTCCATGACAGAAAAAGTACCTGTATTCTGCTGTTCATCATAGGCCCTTAACTCACTCTCATATACCTCATCAAACATCCTGCATGTGCCATCGTCATTGAAAGGCTTCCCGATTATCGACATTGCAGCCTTAGCCTTCAAATCTTTAGTTTTATCATACCTATAATTGAAGCCAAATATATAAGAATTAACACTAGAATAATTAAAGATACCAAAAGCAAGACTACTTACCGCTTGTATGCTCCAGTAGTCCTGTGCCCTGTCACATCCATTCCAACTTCCACAGGAACATTCGCCCTTGCTAGCCTACTAACAACTGATGTCCTTCCAGATTTACCAGAAAATTTACCTTCAACGCCTATTGTCTTCATCATATATTTCATCCAAGATCCTAACACTTTTGCGCTCACTCTATGCTTTTTGTTGTACCAGACCTGCAACAGAGAAGTTTAAGTACTGCAAATTAAATATAAAAAAAAAAAAAAAAAAATTAAAAATACTTACATGTGATTTTGGTGAATTAATGCACTGCATGAATATGAACCATGGTGCATTTTCATCTTCAGGTTTAGGTAAATGTCGAACAAGACATTTAAATGTCATCACCACATCATCTTCAAAACATCGAACATGTTGCCTGAATGACTCTTCCTGATACTTCTCCATTGTCACACGATGATTTTTGCTCATTCTCTCACTATATTCTAAACACTCCTTAGTATCAGAACTACAAAATCAGTCACAACAAGCTGATACAACTCATCTCTCCCTCTAATAGCAAACCTTGACACGCAGTAGTACATAAACCTTCGCTGAAGACCCCTGTTGCTAAAAATAGAATGGTCCATATCAGACAAAAGAGCTTGCTCTGTACTGTAACTTATCTCATCAACCTTCTTACGCTTGCCACAAATACCAGGAGTTAATCTAGATCTTCTCATACTAGCAATACAAGCCTTTCTGGCATTAGCAAATATTGGACTCTTCTTGATCTCAAATGGTATCTCCTGAATACCAGTACGCCCTATTCTTACTTCCTGTTCTCTCCTGATAATAGCTCCAAATTTTCTAAAGATATCTTGCAGCCTACCACAAACAGCAAACAGTTACTATTAAAATAAAGTATTAAAATAAAAAACTAAACTAAAGTTGTACTTACGTTTCAGTAGGGTAAAGAGATCCATTAAGCTTGCAAACTTGAAGCATAAACTGCTCCAACATTCGAGCAAACTCCATCAAATCCAATTCCTCTATTCTTTTCTCAATTGAAATCCCTTTCTTCACTCTCCAATGATCAAATCTGGATCGAGCCCATTCTATCTTATCTATTTTTGTGCCAGCAGAATTAACTTCCTTCACTAACTCATCATCAAGCTCTAGGAAAGGCACTTCTTTTCCAGATCCACTACTAACATTTTCAGAAACATTTTCAGAAACATTTTCTTTGTTAGACTCTGTTCCAAAAAACCCTGGCATCTTTTCAATATCACGTAAGTACTCGTCAATCTCGCCATCCCCAAACTCTTTCAGAAGCTCTGTCTCAAAATCAACCTCACATTCTGTATTATCCAAGAAAGTACAAGATCTGCACCTCCAATCTCTTGAGTGATGTTCAAGATGAAGCAAGGTGCATCTATCTCAGCCATAGTAGACTGAGAAAGCATAAAACTTTCAAGAAAAATAAGTACAGACACTAAATAGTACACTAAAGCTCGACGTGACGACATTACAACCTTCGAACTCACTGCCGAAGCGTCAACAACCTGAAAAAGACAGCTAAAAAGGTTAGATATGCAAGATTATACGAAAACAGAGATAAAAACACACTTTAATTTACCTGATCCTTCTGCATGTTACTCCCAGACGTATTATCCACCATTATCTGCCAGAAATCGACACAACAATTAGATAACATTATAAAAATCAACCTAAAACTCTAAAAAATTACCTGAAACAGAGAAAGTCGAGTAAAGAACCGCCAGGAACACTCCAAAATCAAGGCGCTTGCGTAAAAAACACTCGGAATCAAGGCGCTGCTACCACAAATCCAACACGCTGCTCCAAAACTTCACAAAATCACGAAAAACTGCCAAGAACACTCCAAAATCAACGCGCTGCCACCAGAAATCAACAGGATCAAGGCGCTGCTACCAGAAATCAACATGATGCTCCAAAACTTCAAAAAATCACGAAAAACTGAGGCGCTGCAAGGAAAAACGAAGGCGCTGCAATGCTAAAGCCTTCCTAAAGGGCAAAAAGACGCATGCAGAGCTTAAAAACTCGCCAAACATGCGAGTGCCGCAGCGATCGGCATCGCCGGAAGCAAAAAGAGAGGAAGAAAAAATGCAGACTGCAAAGCTTCGTAAAAAAGTTCGCTGATGTGGCGGACAAAAGTTTGCTGACGTGGCAGAAGGCAGTCCAACATCCCTTTACGTTAGGGCAAAGTTTGGCTACTCTACTTTCTCTGTTGTCAAGTGGGCCTCCGCGCGTTTTCCAACAGAGAAAGTAGAGTAGCCAAACTTTCCCTTATCCGTAAAGCACATATTGAATCAATGCAGGATTTTGATCAATTAGTGCAATAAAGAAATAGACCATACGAACAATCAAGAAATGATACGAGGACTGAAACAAACAACGGTTCGGACTATTGGGATAGACAAAAATTGAAGGGACACTTCCCCGACCATTTCGCCGCAACCGCAGTAACGTCCCTCACATGTAAGAGTCCTCCTAAAGAATACAG
The DNA here is from genome assembly GCA_021234155.1 of Isoetes taiwanensis. NCBI lineage: Eukaryota > Viridiplantae > Streptophyta > Lycopodiopsida > Isoetales > Isoetaceae > Isoetes > Isoetes taiwanensis. The sequence goes on from JAJEKV010000001.1 coordinate 31,179,839, forward strand.
TAGTAATTTAATTGTATGGTAAAAAATGTGCGACACAAGCTAATATTGACTTAACCCATCTTAAATGCACAAAACCAAGTAACCCCAATTGCAAACAAACAATTCCCATGATTGTAGTAAACTAATCACAAGTGCTATGACTGACGACAATTATCCATCCATTAAAATATGACGAGGATAACTCCAATTACATTGACTAAAAAATCACAACATTTTCTGCATGCAAATGTAGATCTGCTACGTATCAAAGGGAATAATACGTAAAGCAAATAGAAGATACTCAACCGTAAATAATGAATACGAACTCAACCTAAACAACAATTCCTTAGTAGAAGAATGCATAAATGAACCACCAACAGAAAATTTCAATTCTTCTATTGGATACTTCTTCACGAAAATAAACGAATCGAAAGAACACATCAATGGCAAGCTTCTTGGAAAGACTTACAAATTAAAATACACGTGCAAATTCAATCAAATACCAAATACTAACATACTATGACTACACGTTAGACGTCATTGGAATCGCATGCAACCTCTCAATAAAAACGAATATTCAAAAAAAAATCGACAAGAAACAAATTACCAAACGTGAGCTTACAATCGTGGACCAAAGGTGAATCAACATTACCACCTAAAAAAAAAAAGTATACCTTTAATTAGTAGCCAATACAATGTTGCTTCTTCGTCTTTACTATGTAACAAACATAATGCCAACATCACACTTTGGAACCAACTAGCAACAACAGAAGCAGCACAACTAGAAAAAACAATACATCGAGCACCAGTGGTCTCAATCACGTGTGTGCACGCTAACAATTTTCAAGGTACCTATATATATGCAATATCAAACATTTTCAAATACGCTAAATTCTAACCACCACTCCTCACCGCAGGTTTGTCATTATCAAGCACAACAAACAACATCATACAAATCAATCCTAACATACCATGTAGCTTGGAATTACGCAATTGGTGAGCCGTAAAAACCTGCCAACAATTTTTAGCAACCAAATGCCGACTAATGCAAAACATTCTACCACAAACATGTATAATACAGAATGTAAAAATGCAACGTACACATCTGCGGGAGCAACCCTGGACAAACAACAGTCACACAACAGTTCAACAAGACAACAAAACGATCGCACATTTATATCAAACATTACATTACTTGACGTTGGACAAATCAAAGTAATCTAAGAACATAAATTAAAATCCAATTCCATATTTCCAACATTAACACCTTATCCTTCCTATTATAAGGCAGATACATTTTTGTGTTCGCACGTAATTTCTTCCTTGCAAATTAGGAGAGCATGACACGTTGCATTGAGGCATTTATGGCATTAATTTCAGATTTGAGGCATTTATGACGGAGGAAGATATGAGCATTACCATAGAATGACACGTTGCATTCATCGCATTTATGGCAGGTTTGTGCACTTTGCATTTATTGCGGCCATTAATACACTTTGCATTTTTTTGTGGCCATTAATACGCTTTGAATTTATTGCGAATTATCAAAGCACGACATGTGTGCACTTTGCATTTATTGCGGCCATTGGCAAATTTGTTAGAAGATATCAATCCCAATATATATAGAATCTTAATGATATCCATTTTAGGATAATTATGGATATGAAATATATATCGAATGATATTAATGATTACATGCGAGTTGTGATATAGGCACTTGGCATAAATATAGCCCTAGATTAGTCATGTGTGTCGATCATCCAACAAAACTCCATCTTATAAACAGAAAGCCTTCTTATTGTCTCGACGCATTGAGAGCACTTGAAGAGCTATTGTGAGCGCTTCTCTTCTGCTTCACTAATTGCATGCAAGGTAAATATTCTCCCATTTTGTAATTTCTAAATTAGAGTTAGAATGTAAGATCTTACGAAGTTGCTTCACATCAATCTAGAATCACTTGGCCATTGCAGAAGAGAATGTTGGACGTTAACTGGGGTCCAACTGCACAGTTTTGAAAAAGAGAAATGTTCGCGGCGGCCTTGGCCGCCGCGATAAATTTCTTGTAACGGTAAAATGAATGAAGGCAAAAATACACCCACGCAATATATAGCTCAAGGCAATAATAAAGATGTGAGTGGCCATTAAAAGGCAAGAGAAAAAAAAGCAGTTCAACATATATTTGGGTGAGAAAAAAACAAATGTGGCAAAAAGTTGTGAAAGGGGAAACTTGGCAAGGTAATAATGGTGTGAATGGGAGGGGAAAAAAATACATAAATGTAGGAGGTGGTGTGAGGTGTGAGGCAAAAAAAATAAAATAAGGTGCATAGTAGAATAGAATAGAATAGTTTTTTTATCGTCCACTGAGACCAATCGGCCTATGGGACCCAGAAGGAGCGCATCAAACTTATTACTGTCCGGGTTAAAAAACCCCCGCCCCGAAGGGTTTTCGAGGGAAAAACCGTGGCAGTAATAAGAATGCTGTCAAACTGTACAAGTATACATCATCATGAAATAAATGTGTATGTACATGTCAAGTGCGTGCCCGAGGACATAGCTGATCTCGCATGTCCATGACCTCCTGAAGGTATGATCCTAACATCCGTACGGATGCCGTGCTCAATGTCACATGTAGCGGTGGCGGGCCCGACGAACTTCGGCATATAGCGTCCCGGATTTGATCATATCTTTGGGCAACTTTGAAGGGTATGAGATTCATCCTCAATGACTCCCATTTGGCAAAGATTGACGAGAGCTCGCCCCGGCGTGGCTCACCAATCCATCTGCCTGTCTCAATTCCAAGATGATGTGCCCCCAATGCGAATGGAGGCAATGAGTCTGCGCGCCTTTTCATGGGCAAGTGGGTGCGCAGTAGCATTGTGGGCCTCGTTCCAATGTGGGATTTATGTGGTCTTTGGTAGTGTCTTTGTTTTGACCTGTTCAAGGGCGGCATCCCAAAGCTTGCTGATGAAGCAAGCGTCAAGATATTGCCTCAAGCTATGGCGATCTGCCTCTTTTGCACATGTATGCACCTCGTGTGCTCCCGCACATTCCATCTAGCCATCCATTGAGCTCTCTTTTCCCTCCAAAGGGCCTTGAGGCGTTGTGGCCCCATTGCCATGATATAAGCTAGTTTTGGGAGACGAGCATCGTCCCATGTTGACCACCTTCCGAAAATAGACAATGTGGCGATCAAGGGCAGCCCTCCTCAAGAGGCAAGAATCTTGTTTCTGCAGTAGAATTTGATATGGGATGTGGACTTCACCCCTAGTGCTCGTACCAAGAAGGCTTTACACTTTGCTCCAAGTCATTCCAAGTAGCGAGGGATACTCTTGGGCCCCATACTTCAACCCCGTATAAAAGGACAGGCTCCACTAAGACTTTGAACAGGTGTGACCGATGGGTCCAATCATACAACTCCGCTCTATGACCTTGTTTTGCATTGCATAAAGTGCTTTCCAGCCCGCCGTAACTTCGTAGCCGTATGGATGTGTCCCAAAGCATAGTAGACGGAAACTCCACTCCCAAATATTTGTATGTGGATGCTACTTCCACATTACGCCCTCGATAACGAAAAGGAGGGATCCTCGGTACCGTCGTGAAGATGATATGAAAACCACCTTAGTCTTGGCCAAGTTGACGCCGCATATCGATTAAACGACAAAATGTGTCCGGGGCATCGAGATGTCGTTGCATGTCTGGCTGGTGTGTAAGCTAGAGGTCCACATCATCGGCATATATTAACCGCTTGATGATCCGGTAGAGAAGGTGAGCCCCGTCGCCCCATTATCGACAAGCCGACTCTCCAATTGATCAATGTAAAGCCCAAACAATGTTGGGGAGAGAGGGCATCCCTGGCGAACCCCGATACTACTATCAAATGGTTGGCTTGTCGGCTGCAACCGACCCGAGTGTTAAAGAAAGGGCAAAGATGGCTGATCACGGGGTATGTTATCAGTCCACACAAAAAAATGCACGACAAGGATATGGCGGACAGAAGGAGATGGTTTGGCAGCAGAGCTATGGCAACTTCTTGATTTAACCTTCTCTTCTCTCCTTGCTCTTCCATCTTTTCGCTTGCAGATCAAGATATAGAGCAGAGGCGGCTTTCAGCAGCGACTTCTTCCTTTCTTTATTTTTCTCTTTCATTTCTCTTCTTTGCAGGTCCGGCAGTAGAAGAGCGGCTATGGCGACACTCTTATTATTATTATTTTTTCTTTCCACTTTTCTGTAGGTCAAATAACAGGGCTATGGTGGCAAATATGCAACAGCAGCGACTCTTCATTCTCTTCTCCTCCCATTTCCTTTCTTCTTGCTCTTCCCACCTTCTTGTAGGATTAGGAACGAATTTACTTGCCCTAGGTTTGGGGCAAAGCAATGGAAGCTTTATGATGCAGAACAAAGACGGCAATGGCAAGAATAATGCTATGAAATGATTCAGATATTTTCTTTTCCTTTATTCTTTGCTGCCACTTCAGGGTTTCAATTGCAAAACCAGGCTCCAAATATGAAATGAAGTTAGCCACAAGATGCTGATGCGAGATACCGCGAACCACGGGCAGAAATAGTCAGAAAAAGTCTCTGATAATTGGCAGATAGCAAGAAACAAATAAAGAGAGTGGATTGCATAGCAAAAAGAAAGAAAAGGTTCTAAAACTCGTGAAGGATTGGCTTCTTGCTGGCTCTCCTGAAACAATGATAAGCAGTATTCTTCCTTAGAATCTTCTTTCTGACCGGACTTGCAGCTAGAAGATCTTTCTTGAGTGAAATCACATTACTGAACTTCATAGAATTTTAGCACAGTCCTAGTTTATTGGAAAGATACCCTGGCCTAAAGAATAATTCCTGATTTGACAATCAGAGATAAACCAGGGTCCCTACAAGGGAACCATAATGTAATGTATTAATCGTGCTCATAAGGGCCTTGAAGAGACCATAGAGCAGTAAATTTACAATGATTCAATTGTCAATAACAAACTGCGGTGGGATTCCACTGTTTTCAGAAACTGTCCCAATTTAAATGGTTCCATATCAAGAAGAGAATGGAAACTAGTGGATGTGACATCAAACTTACTTCTGATATCGGTATATATGCTGGACATTTAGTGAAAGTGTGGTCTTCATCTTCAATCATAGCTAGGTCACAGAGCGTGCAAAGCATGGAATCACGCGGGATAGCATGCCATCGCCCAGTTTCAATTCTCAGATGATGTGAGGAGGTACGTGCCCTGGCAATGACATGTTTCAAGAAGCAAGGTATCTGTGCTCGCAGGTAATCCTGTTCTGAATAAATCAACATAGGATTGACCTCAGCTGCATAGTATTCCATCCTAGAGCCTTTGTTGCTCCAAAGCCTTTCTATGACCAAAGTGAGCAGCAAATCCCTGGCGCTGATTGCATTATCTGGCCAATTAGACTCAGTTATGCCCCACCGAGCCGTCCAGTCCTTGAGATTTTTGTGCCAACCATTACTGGATAACTCAAGTGCTTGCCTGGAAAGCCTATGTGATGCTTGAGCAAGCACCCGATTCGCAAAGTTTATTGATTGGTATAGTGCTTCGGCCTCAAGAGGCAACATCCCCGACTCAGCAAGCATGATGGCATATGGCGTTTGGTGCTTCACTCCTAGCTCGTTCATCAAAAAAATCTTCAAAATCATTTCCACCTGCTTCCATTGATTTTGTGAGAGGCTGGGCCCCCAAATTGGTGCCCCATACAGAGTGATCGTCTGTACTAGAGTCTTAAACAGTAGCTTCTTGAGCCCCCAATCAGATATAGATGCCTTGTGGCACTTCGATAGCATGGCATACAGGGCTGTTTTACCTCCACTAATCCTCCTATTTATGCATTCCTTCCAGTTGTATTTGCAGCAGAAGTCTAAGCCCAGATATTTGTAACTGCTTACTGTCTCTAGCGCATTGCTCTTGTAGCTAAATGATGGGCGATCTGAAGTACCAACAATCATTATCTTGGATTTCGCCAAGTTCACTGTCATATGATATGACGAGCTTCACAGAATAGAGCAAGACTATCCAAGAGCTCTTGAAGTCCTTCTTTCCTGTTTGCCGTGAGCACTACATCGTCGGCATATAGCAGGAGCTGCAGAGCATAATCCCCTATGTGCGTGCCTGATAGGCATCTGTCTCTCAACCAGGTATCTAATTCATCTAATTCATCAATGTACAAGCCGAATAACGTTGGAGATAATGGGCATCCCTGCCGGACCCCGATTGTGCTCCTGATATTTGCATGCATTTCCTGATCAAGTTTGACAAGTACCTCTGAGTATAGCTCCACAACTGCCCCTTGGATTGATTGTGGCACACCTATCTGTTTCATCCTTTCGCTTAAGCCCTTTCTGGGTACCATGTCAAAAGCCTTGGAGAAATCGATGAAAGCTAGGTATAAAGATTGCCTCGGCTCTCTTGCCTTCTCAAATAACACCCTGAGTGTTAGAGCATGATCTAATGTGCTATGTTTGCTTCTAAATCCTGCTTGACAAGGGGATCTCTTATTGCTCTCTTCCGCCCAATGACTGAGCTTCTGTTTCAGCACTGTACCAATCAATTTAGCAAAGATTGAACCAATCAATATAGTTCTGTAGTTGCGCACGTCATCCTTAGCACCGGCCTTATAAATGGGGTGGACTCTGTTCTCTCTCCAATGTTTGGGCAGCCCTTCGCTTAGAGCTGCGTTAAGCAGCCTGGTAAGAACCTTCAATGTTTTCTTTCCACTCCATTTCATCAATTCAATGTGCAATCCCTGTAAATCTGCAGCTTTGCCATTCTTCATTCCCTGCAATGCATCTGAAACGTGGGGATTGCCCATCTCCCCCACATCATTCAAATTGTGGCAGATTTTGTGAGAAAAAAATGGCAATACGAACTTAAGCACCTTCCACCAAAGCATAAGCACAGTACGAACTTAAGTACCTTCCACCAAAGCATAAGCACAGAGGCAAATATGGATGAAGGAAAGAAAAATATACGTGAAAACAAGAGGAAAATATGGAAATAGAAGCAATAGGAGATATGAATGAAAATATGATGCACCATGTTTATTCAATAGGGAAATACAAGAAACTCTACTAGAGAGTGTTACCCAGGTCATCACCATGGGGGAAGAGGCTCTCACCACCCTTTCCTGGGCCTGCCACTACCCAGTCTCCATGGGACTTCCATGAGCCAAACAGGAGGAGAACAAGTCCCCTCAAGATATTTATAATTTTTTTGATAAATCTTGGTTATCCACTTGGCATGATCCTTGCCCTTCTTTTTACCTCATCAATCCTCTTGTTTTTGTCGTCTTCTCCTTCATAACCAATTTTGTCTTCTTGCTTAACAACCAACACAACTTAATATGGGCCCTTAGATTCTAACAACAAGCACAAATGAATCTGGACCCTTGATCTTCACCCCTCCCTTTTAGACCTTTAGAGTCCAATTCTTCTATGCTGACCGGGATTTGCCAAAAATCCGGTCAACACTGATGCAAGTCATTCTTCTCCAAATCTTCCTCTTTGATTGCTCCCTCAGCCAAGTGCTCAAGGAGAACACTTCTACACAATGCATCAACCTCACCATTGAGCTCTCTTGGCACATGATGCAACTCCCAAGTCTTGAAGCTTGATAATTCTTCCAAAACCTTGTTTCTTAGCAAGATCATATCCTCATTTTTCGCCTGATATTCTCCCAAAACCTGCCTACAAACAAGTTGTGAGTCTCCAAAGATAACAATGCTAGTAATGCCTAAATGTTTAGCCTCGTGTAAGCCTGCTATGAGATCCTTGTAGACTTAATATTAGAGAAAATCCTGTGAACTTTAGCCAATAACCTATTAGAATGATCGTTGAGAATAGTAGCAGAAGATGTAACACTTAATCTTTTAGATATTCCTTCATCAAACCACAAAAAAAGCAATACTTTCACCTTGAGATGTGCTGACCTCCATGGACAGCTTTGGCTCTGATATTGGCGCTGGGGCAGCAAGCTCATACTCATCACAAGGACTTGGAATCAAGAGATCTTCTTGGCTTTAAATTCTCCAACCTTGTTTTAGAGTGTCATCTTTTTTCTTCCATCTGATATGGTACACTCACTTTTTGACCATATAGGTCTTGCATCCACTGTAGATAGTCATTTTCTTACTAAAAGCAAGTCATAAATATCTGACTTTTGATAAACACCTTCAAATGCCACAACAACAAAGTTAACAATCACTATGATGCCCTCAATGTCATTTGGAACATTATTTACAATGCCCATAGAGTTGATTTTAATGTTTGAGAAGGATTTTAGTACCATTGGGGCTTTCTTGTTTATCTCCAAACCACACGACCTCATAATGTGATGGGGCATTACATTAAGTGGTGATCCCCCCTCAAGCAACACTTTGGTCAAGACTTATAAGATATCAATTCTTGCCACACATGTGAAAGCACTTGGATCATACTCTTCTTGGGTCAAAACATGCTCCTCAATGTGGTTTGTGAGAGCCACTTCATCCTCCTTGGTTAGATTCAACACCTTTTGTCTACAAGAGGGAACAATCTTGAGCAGTGTTAGCAAATCCACACTAATCTTTGAATTCTTCAATAAAGACTCAAAATCCCCACTTTCCTTATTTTTCCTAATGTATTTTTGATAAGGCACAACCAGATTTACTTCATTGTCCTTAGCTTTAGGTGTACTAGTTTACTCATTGGCTTGAACTAATTCCTTACCCTTTGAATTGAGCATCCCTCTTGTATGGACTGCCATAATCTCCTCTTGATCTTCTATTTCCTGCACAAATCTCATTGAGGAACTTGGTTCAGCAGCCTTGGCTTTGTCTTGGCTTGCAAAGTACTCTTTACACTACATTTGTACTCATAGTGAACTATAGCTTTGCAAAAAGCACAAATATGTCATTCTTTACCAAAATGTCCTCTCTTACCACATTTAGTGCATGGCCTATACCAATAATAGTATGAAGAATGTGTGTTTCTTGAGAAATGGGCACATGGAGGATAGATTCTCTTCTCGGGTCTTGAAGCCTTCATCTCTTGGAGCTGTTTTGTGACCTCAGCCAAGGCTTTAGAAGCCTTGGATATCTCAGTCCTGACATCAGGCACATGGCTGTCTGGATCCTCCGTCTTGGGCTTCTTCTTGTCCTTTTGGATGGCATAGATTGGTATAGGACAAGGACCCATGTATTCCTGCTCATATTCTAGAAAAAAGGGATCACAAGGAGAGTGCACATCATCAAGAAGATAAGAAAGCATATCAGCAATTTCAATAGCTTTAGTAAAGGCTTTGTGTATGGTATCAAATCCCTCTTGCTTTTGTATCTTGAGCATTTTACTGTGCACCCTTGGTCTGTTGCTCAAACCTCTAACAAATGAAGCCACAAGATGCAAAATATGGTTATGTACTTGGTTTACTTGATATTTGACAAGATACAAGTTGAAATTCTCAATATATTGATGTATAGTCTCACCATGCTTGACATGGAAGATCTGCAGCTCAAAAATCAGATCTTGAGGGTCAAGAAGCTTACCAAACCTTGCCAAAAACTTCTTCATAATCTCATCCCAAGAGTTAGCACCTATGCTCATTACATACTCAAGCCATGATCTCACTTCATCATTCTTGAAGCACTTTTTGAACTCCGAGGATTTATAACCCTTTTTGTAGCCATATTCTTGATAGTATTCTTCAAAAGTCTTCAAAACATTGTTAACATTGATGCTTGGATCAAAAGTAGGAGGAGGAATTGGCATATTGAGTTCAAAATAATGACAAGGCATACCTGCATTACCTTGTATGCTTACTGCTTGTGGTGCAGCAGAAGTTTCAGGGTTCTCTTGTGTCTCTCTATGATCAGCATTTTCATTGTTCCTTCTTGGAGCCATGAATTCTCAAGATCCAGGTAGGATCTCGGTAGAACCTCCAAAATGTTGAAGGTGTTCCTGGCAAACCTTCAACCTCATGTATTTAGAACCTCCAGATTGCTTCAGATCAACCACTCTGACCAAAAAGATTGCAAAGGCAAAGCTCAAATTTTGAGTTAGAAGTGCTTTCCCAAATCAAGAAAAAGGAGACCTCGGCAAAACTTATGACATTTACTATCAGACTCGAATTTCAATGTGATTCCTATTCAAGAAGATGCTCTGACATCCAAAGAATCTATGTTCAAAAGTCAGATGCAAGAAAATATGCAGAAGGCCTTCAAATTTGCAATCCTAACCAAGTCAAAACTTGGTCAATATCCCTGGCAGCAAACTAAAATTTGCAGATAAAAAAGTACAGAACTTTTTTCACTTTCGACACTTTGTACTGACTTTGACAGACCTGCAAATAATTATGCAAATATGTTCAAATTTTTTTATTTTTTGCAAGAAAACTGTCACAATGCAAGAGCCAGCAAGCAAACTTTTGCAAATCGAGTTTGAGCAATCTTTTTCACTTCTAACAACTTCTGACAATTTTGATAGACTGCAAGGGTGCATCAAGTTTTTTGACAAGAATTTATGCTCAAATGATCAGAGATTATGATTTTCTAGCAAAAAGACTGTTTTATTGCAAAAACCAGCAAGCAGAAAATTTCAGAATGAGTATATGAAGTTCTTTTTTTTTTGTTTTTTAGCTTCTCTGCATTCTGACACACCTGCACATGAGGCGCATCCTCTCTTTTTTTGTGCTAGAAAGTCTTTTTCCCCCAAAGATCAATTTTTTCACATGGAGCTTTGTTTGAACATTCTTAAGTATAAGCACATAGAGATTTTTATCAAGGGTCGGTTTACATTAGCATGAACATCATACAATCAAATCTTCAATCTCAAGCTCTGTAGTCTTGGGCACATGGTCAAAAATGATAATAATAGATGTTTTTAAGCAATTTGCCTCAAAAAACTGAGGTTTTTTGAAGCAAGGAAGTGGATTCAAGCATTGAAAGATCAATCCGGTATGCACCAAGGGTAATCCAGCTGATTTCGACATTCTGTTGAGTTCTTGGGAAATCCGGCATTCTCAGTTGTCTTTTTGCTTCGTTTTGGATTTTTTTGGCTTAGAAAAATTGAATTAGGATGTTATAGCCATGATTGACCAGCCAGATCGAGCCAAAAAAGGGCAAATCTTGGCCTAACCCAGATTTAGGGTTCTTGAGAAACCAGAAATATCCCACATGCGTGAATAAAAAAAAATAGCCCTGGGTATATAAAGAATAATCCACGTGGATTATTAAAATGACGTGCTGCCTCCACGTGGGTATTGGCCCATTGCCACCCCACACGCCCGGAGGTACCACGGAATTTCGGTTCAAGTTTGGCACGATTCCCAAGAAATAAAATATGGAGGTCATAGCAAGGTCTTTTTCAGCAATTCTTTTTTCCAAATAGAATCTTTTTTTATGCTCCACAAGATGGGAGTATTTCTTTGCAAAAAAGAGCATCTTGATTTTTGGCTAAAAATGAGGCTAATTTTGATGAGATGGCAAGTTTATGGAGTGATATAGCATATGGGTGATGACATGGCACAACGAGGTGATGATGTGGCAAACAAGGTGGCAAAATGACTTCTTTCAAGTCAAAACTTTTTGTGAGGTGGTGATGAGGTGGATGACACGTGTATGATGATGTGGATGACATTTGACATTTTGAAGATGATGTGGACGATTTGGCATAATATTTGGCACTTGTGCACATACACATTAGAACTTTGTGCAATGTCTTGGAAATTTTGCTTTCTCAAAACTGTTTGGAGAAAATGTGCACTTTCTCTCTCTAGTTTCGTTTTTAGAGAGAGAAAATAGGCTTAGACTTTAGGAAGAGCCAAATTTGGTGGAGTTTTTTTTCATTTTCTCAAGATAGTGGATGAATAATGGGTGTGTGATGTGCTTTGACTAGAAAAAACACTTTTGCCAACTTTGGCTAGGGAAAATGGTGATGGAGCATGGAAATAGGAAGTACGAAGCATGAGGGGTGTTTCATGGATAGGATCAGAACATGAAAGAAGCCTTGAGAAATATGAATCATGCTAAAATAACTTGGATCTAGCCACATACTAATGAATCTTGACGGGTCTTCCAAACTCTAGCAAAAGGGTCTTCAACTTTAAGCTCAAGTCTTCTTGCTTGAATCTCAACCTCCTTGCCATGCTTATATGATGTCCAGTGAATGTCCTCCCTTGGTTGTTCATCATAGGTGTCTCCTTGGGGTCTTCAAAGATGGAAGTCTTCAAACTTGTTGCTTGTTTAGCTCATGCATACATGTATTAATCAAATCTTAGCCAAAGGTGCAAATTATATGGATAGCTCTTCTATGCTGCCAAAATGTGGCAGCATCCCTCACTGCCTACGCAATCATAGACCAACAATCCCCCACACTGCCTATGTAATGACTAGGGATCGCAACCAGCTTTGGTTAGAATTTGCCAATTTGGTGGTCAATTCAGCCCACAATTGCCAAAAAGTGTTCAATCTCAATTGCAATTCTGCTCCAAACTTTAAACAACTTGCAATTGCTTCAAACATACCAAGCATTGCGAGAAAAATTTAACATCTCTGAAGTGATGGTTATTGGGCAAAATTATCACGTCATGAAGGCCATGATTCTTGCCTTGAAGAACTCACGCACAGAGTCGTGATGTCTTCATGTATTGGGATCCCTTGGTCTCTTCTTCGACGTGGACTTTGGAGTTGAGGTGGACGCTGGATTCTTCCCACGCGACTCCCTCCCATACTTTAGGAATAGGCATGTGTCTGGGGACACAGGACTGACATGCAAAATATGCAAGATACCATAAGAACAATGCGACCCTGTACAGGACAAGCTGCGTCTGCGCGTTTTCAAAACCCCTTTCATTCTCGCCCCAATACCAGTCAAGATGACACCAAGGGAATCTCCATCTATGTTCCTCAATCTCGCATCTAGCTACGCCATCGGGCAGCATCCTATAGGCAGATTTGTGCACTTTCTCGGACTCACCAATAAACGGCACTTACTTCAGTCACATATGCTGATGTAGACCTTGATCTCACTTTCGCCAGTGTGGAGCATCACATTTCTGGTATGGATATCTATATGCATCTTCTCATGATTAAGTCTATTCAGACCACCTAAAGTGTCGACGCTAAGTTGTCGATATTTTTTGCAATCAAACACTCTATGCATGGGATCCTCACTAGTTTTTATAGATCAATCTTAGGGTCATGGATCGGTTGCCTCAGCTTCTCCCTTGCATGCTCGGCAAATACATTATCTCCATGCCTGATGAGCAAGTCCAAGACGGCAGCATAATTCAGTAAGGCATAATTAAACCTGGGCCAATGTAACGTATAATAGCCCCATGTTTGACTTGCATGCCCAGCTCTCGCATGGTCGCACATGAACTTAACAATGTAGGTCTAGCCCCTGAAAAAGCTGGACCCTAGGATTTGGCACCTATAAACTTTTCTATATGTACCACCTCCAACCTATCTTGTTCACCAAGTTATTGTTGTCGACCCAAGCAAGCTAGGTCATCTTAGCATCTGCCATTTTACACTGCTCCCACTCCATCTGGCTTCCCCTAGGCGTTGTGAGCTTAAGGTAGGCGTGGGGGGGGGTTCCTTTTTCCTAGCATTTCTTAGATTCCACAGCTCGATCCGAATGTTTGCACCCTCCTTCAACTCCTCCTTCACCATGCTCCTCACCCTCCTATTCATGTGCTTCATCCTCCGCCTTGTTAGGTGCGCTTGCCCTGACTGTTGACAATGAATAGCTTCTTGGCGTAGTTGACAACACTCCTCAAGAATTATGCCTGTAGATCCATGTCAGCCCTTAACATACGCAAGACTCGGGGGCATAGCCAGTTAATCAAGTCTACCTTGACTGGCACCAATCTCTCGTTAGGCCTTCCCTCTTCTTGGGTCTCTCCATGGATCATTTTTCTGCAAATTTGAGCCGACTAATGCACGAGAAAAGAATCTCAGCCAATAGATCAAATTCAGGTCCAAGGGCGCCAAGTAATAGGGACAATCACTTTCTATCCAGCCGAAACCTAAATCTGTCGTTGTAAATATTATCAAAACCTCCAGGTTCAATGCCCATGGGAAAGCCCCCTAACTCAAGGGCCCCGACCATAAACCAAGGCAGCATTTGAATTAAAAAACCATTGAATCTTGCAATTTTTTAGCTCAAATTTAAACATGACCAGCACAAATTCAATGGTTTAATCAATAACATAGTGGAAACGTTGGAAAATTGAAACGCACATCCAAACAATGGGCAAAGGTAATGCGGGGAATCAGGCATTCCATGCATGCATAACAAAGCATGTTTGAAAAAGTATGAAAAAAAAAGAATTTATGTGGAATTAAATAGACAAATTTTTATCATCCTTATACACAACATAACATAGTCAAGCAAGCAATATCTGTTCAATTTTATCATCATATATACAATAGTTGTATATCATCTAAAAATATACTATACAACGAGCAGACTTCCATTTATAATGGTAGCCATCAAACTCTTCACGTTATACAACTACATATGGCCAATAACAGACATTGATCAATGCAACCACAAACGGGAGCTAGGATAAACTTTTTCGGTTACCTGCCACCATAAGAATCAACGTCAAGAAACAGAGGTTAAGTTTAAGAGATAAATACATTAAAACTAATTTTGTGCCGTGCTCAACCTAAGGAGTGCCATGGAGTAAATCAAATATGCACTCTTTGTTCTGTGCTGTAGAATAAGACCCCTAATTAATTAGAGTAAACACTACACAAAGTAAACAACAATCTATGGCTAACGGTCTGCATGATGTTTAAAATTTGTTACTCCACATGATTAAAGAATATGTTTTCCAGTACCTTTATACTGCTACAAATACAAAAATCAAACATTGAATGCGCCTTAGAACTTACTTCAAACTGCTCTCGTGTTGCTTGAGATCGCCTTAGATGTTGCACATCATTGTATCTGTATGATGCTCTAATTTGTTAGACTTATAAAGATCTTTGTAACAGTGTCCATCCTTATTTAATAGCTACCTCTCTTGCTTGTCAGTAGACGATGTGACTTTCCTTTAGAAAACACAAAAGTGCATTAGCATCTTCCATACAGATTTTTGAATGTATGAGAAGTCTGAATACCTTTTGGGCCAGAAAATAACAGCTCCTGCTGCTAAAGCGGCACCAGATAACACCTAAAATACGAATCTTGTCAGCCTTATTATCCACAAAAACTAGAACGACAGCTAACCAATATCCATCCAATCAACCTGTCTGATAGCACCACGGACACCTTTTGTCTCAGAATGTGCTTTTACATCCTTGTTTAAGGCTTTTTGCAATGTTCTTTCGACTCCAGCAGAATCGAGACCATCTTTGTTGTCATTCACGCCCTTGAGTACACATCCTTGAATTTTAGTATGCCCCAAATAAGTAACTTCCACATATGATAGTACATACGCACCTGCTGCGACCAATGAGCTTTGGATTGCTTCCATCCCTTTGATCCAATCAGCCACTTGCTTCCAATTCCTTTTTCTTTAGATACTTGCTTGGATGCTAATTCTGTGGCTTGTCTGGAATCAATATTTACCTCAGGACCTGAAGATATGCTCTTATCGATCATATGGATATTCTCTTTTATTAGTGGACTTGTTCTTGTTGAGCCAGGATGCAAATCAGACTTGTCGTCTGATGAGAATTTATTTGGTCCAGGTGGACTAGAATGCCTCACCTTTGCAGAACCTCGATACCAAGGGACTAGCTCTATCAGCTTCCACTCATCAGGTTTCCTCCTAGGCTTATCTATTGCTGGTCCCATTGTCTCCTGTTTTTTCTGCCCACTGAAATTACCATCAACTACTCCATGTTTCAATATGTTTTCCTCTTTTATATCATGATGTTGGTCCTTCATCCTCCCTTGCTGCTTTAAGGTCTTTTCTCTTGACACACTCAACTTCTTATTTTCTTCCTCCGTATACCTTTTCAACCTCAGACCCTCAAATTTAAATCGCTCTTGTAATCCAGAACTTTTCCAAGGTATTTTGGTCTTCTCACATAACTTGCTTCTTGGTATAGAAGGAGATGACCTCATTTCGACTGGATGTTTCCCATTCCTGTAAGTATCAAGGTCCTGCGAATTGAGAATTTATTAGCTCTTTAAATGACATTGATAACGAGTTATAGGGCTATTCATGCAAATACCTTAGGCTTAGCATTCTTTGCTGTGTTCCTGGTTTCATCAGCAACTGGTTTTTCCTGCCCACTTTTTGACAGGGATGGAAGTATTGACTCTATATCAAATGCATTTACATCAAAAACCTCAACCATTGCTGGACTACCATTGCCTATTTCAGTTGTCGAGTATCCCATCACAGCATTTTCTGCAACTGCACTTGGTATTATTAATGGTTGTATCTAACGTTATGTACAATACATGACAATACAATACCTTTATAGTCATTAGACAGTCCTGGAGAAGCCACGAGGTCAGAGTTGTCAGACTCAACATTGCATGCTTTAGGAATTTGACTCTTCACATCATCAGAGTCAATCAAATTGAGGCATTCGACCTTAACAGAAACCTGTGCTTTTTTATCTCCACCTGTCTCCACAGCCACTGAGTATGATTGCATTAAGATGTCTTCATTTTTATTTTTCTCATCTACGGCAGTGGTTTCGTCCTCCTTTCCCTTTGTAGAGTCATCTTTCAGCACTTTAGATGCCAACTCTGCACTAGATTTGCAGTTATTAGCGCCAGGTTGACATGGTCTTGCTTTATTGGTTACTTGATTTTCTTTGTCCGCATTCATGTTGGCTGGTTCCTCAGAAGTGATCTCAGTAATTTTCACAGATGACACTGGGACGTTTCTGTGGCCTGCAGTTTGCCTAGTTTGATTTACAAAGTTTTTTTTTTTCCTTAAAGTAGCTGTTCTCTACACAAAAGTGGGAATTATGATTAGCATCTTTCAAAATGAGTGTAGAATACTGTCAGCAATGACCTTCTATCTACCATTTGCTCAATCTTCTTCCTCTCCTCTTCCGTAAGTACAAAACTCAGCTTTAAGCGAATCTCCCCACCAGCTCTAAGTTGTACAACCTCATCTTTTGAGCCCCTTTGTACTATCGTTGGAGTTTCAATCTCTGCAATGACACGTAAATGAGATTAGCATTACCGCAAACAAATTTGGCGTCCATGTAGAGTCAAGAACATCAAAACAACAAAACTTGCCCTGACATGGTGATGGAAAACAAATAACAAAAGAGATGCTACAGTAAGGCGAGAGATTCTTCTTCCCTGAATCTTGTTGCTACATTTTTGTGTCTAATAGACCTACAACAAAGTAATACTTCATGCCGAATAAAGGCCCATGCCCTGCCCTTGAACATCTAGTCTTATGTAATGCACCAGTTAGCGTTTCGCATAATTTTCTGGTCATTGGCACAAAGATAACCTTAAATCTAATAGGCCGACTGTAATTGTTAGGCAGATAATAACGTGGTTGAATGCTGAGTAGGCACTGTTATAACAAAACAATGTACATACCACTTTTAGCTACCACTTCTCCTTTGCCATCCAGGACCGCAACGACCAGATTGTCCCGCAGATTTACAACAGGGCTGAGAAAGAAAAATAAAACATTGCCATTAATGGCTGCACTGTAAGTGTACAAAATAATGCAAAAACTTACAACAAGAATTCTGAGTGAGCCAGTTGACTTGTGCCTGTGAATAGCTTAGCAGGATTTGTCTGGTACTCTCTCTTTCCAAGTGAGACTGCAGTAAAACATGGCTAAACATCACATTTCAATGATAAAAGATAAAGTCCCAGAGATATGTACTAAACAGGCGAGAAGATTGACCTTTAATGACTGTACATTTTCCAGCTGCAATTCAATAAAAATGTTGTCAGTGGTAGAACACCATTTTATAGCACAATTTAGAAAATCAATCGTTATTATTGTTGCACAGACAAAACCTTACTTTGACACTAGATTACAATCACCTTGGAGTTGCATAATTTATTTTTGGATATAGAAAATGACACAAATTAGTAGGAAGCAATTCCTTTACCTATGACATTCGAAGGCAGATCTGCAATTTCAAAAACTGTTTGCAACCGAGTAGGCCAACTGTCAGTAAAATGCATATAAGTGCAAATATAATTGGTCAAGTGCAAGCACTTCACACCTGAAACTCGTATGCTCCCTGGCATTTCGACAAATGTCCTGTTTCAGAGCTTGCTGTGCCTAAGTTCTAAAAGTGGTTCTGTATGTAAATTCATGACTAATGTTCTTGGGAGTCTACTACGTGCCAAATAGTAGTAAAAACTTCTCAGCATAGTACTCCAACACTCAGGAAAACGAAAAAGTGGCTGAAGAAGCTTCTGAAAGCAAAAAACTACAAGCATAGAAATAGTAAATTTACCAGACAGAATAATCTCCCTTTCATTAAAAGAGATCAGTTCTGAAGGTCGATTCTAACATTCCGTAAGCCCAGATTAGATAATGAGCAATCCCTCTCCATTGTCCAGTTTAGAGCCAATAGCGCCCATAACTCCCATAACTGATCATTAAGAGCAACATCGCCGATTGCTCCAAACGCCATTTCCTATTACAAGATCCATTTAGGTTGGGGATCATTTCGCTTTAGTGTAGCAATAACGCCATCTTTAAAAGATCTCGACAGACTGGTTCTAAAATTCCCTGCCGCCTACGAGTGCAGGGAGACGGATCGTGCCTCATCCTAGCAAGAGCTAATTTACAATACTATTCCCCTCGCTGTTACTTGTCCACATGTTGGTAAGTGTGTATAAACCACATGTTTGGTGATAATTGTCCCAAAGCCAAGATGACTTTGGATGTTGCCATTTTTCGTATCTCCCGTCATGTTTCTGGCAATGGCTGGCATTCCTATCTACTTAATAAAATGTTTTTGGGGGGTGGGTGGTAACACGGGTGTGCCTTTTTTCGGGTGTTACATTTGACATCGGAAAATGGGTTTCTGGGTAATACTTTGGCTTTCTGGCGTTCTTTCCCCTTTTCGCAAATAATCATACGAAAGTTTCTCCCCCCCTCAAAATAATCATACTAGATTTTGGCAACGGTCGAGCTGCAAAATTCTCGGGCGGTGCATCTCACTTTGAAGATGGGCCGGCTGGGTTCACGGCTAGAAAATAAGAGGGCAGGCTTGGAGCGGGAGATGGCGTTGGGTGTTCGCTTGGAGCTTGAAACTTGGAGATGCAGGGCAGAAGCTTGAGTATTTCATCATTTTCTCCACCCGAGCTACGTGGGAAGGGTTACTCGTGGCACTTGGTCATTCTTTCTCCCAAGTCCTGGGGAGGGTTGCAAGACACTGGCACTTAGAGGTTTGTTCTTCCAAGCCGCTGCCAAGGTGGGATTCCCAACCACATGGCTTGGCTAGTTGGCTCCCCAACCTGACTCGGTGGCGTCCCGTGCTTGGCTCCGTTAGTTGGCTCCCAACCCCACTTGGTGGTGTCGTGATGTGCTCGGCTAAGATACTTGGCTGCCCACCTGACCTGGCGGTGTCATGTTCGTTGGCTGCTCCGTTGTGGTAACCCACCCGGCTTGGTGGTGTCGTTTGTCCACAGATGGGTTAGTTGACTGGCCACCCGACTTGGTGGTGTTGCGTCGGCGTTCGCTCTTGGGTTTTGGTGACCTTTGGCGTCCCTGGCTGGTCCTCCTTGGGCAAGTCACGGCTGGTTTGGCTCTTTCCTACGGCCAGGTTAGTTGACTCCCCAACGGCTCGTCTAGTTGCCTTCCCAACCGACTTGGTGGTGTCGTCCCGACCCGACTCGGTGGTGGTTGTGCTCTTTACCGACTTGGTGGTGGTCGGCTGCCCACCCGACTTGGTGGTGTTGGGTTTGGCTAATTGGCCCCCATGCCGGACTTGGTGGTGTCGTTTAGTTGGCTTTGTTGGTTGGCAGCCCACCCGGCTTGGTGGTATTTGGTTTGGTTACTTGGCTCCCATGCTGGAGTTGGTGGTGTCGTGTGGTTGGCTCCGTTGGTTGGCGGCCCACCCGGCTTGGTGGCGTTCTTGGGTCGGTTAGTTGCTTCGCCGGATTGTCCCACTTCGGTGGTGGTTGGCTCCCCACGGAAACCGGTGGCGTTTGGCGCCCACGGGCTTCGGTGGTGTTTGGTTCGGTTAGTTGGCTGCCCACTCGACTTGAGGGCTCTGTCGACTACCCATCAGACTTGGCGAGGACTTGGATCGCCGTTGTTGTCTCCCCACCCGACTTGGTCGTGTCGTGTGGTTGGATCGATCAGTTTGGCTACCCACCCGACTTGGTGGTGTTTGGTGGTGGTTGGCGCCCACGGAGCTTGGCCGTGTCGTGGGTGGTCGGATCGATCGGTTTGGCTACCCACCCGACTTGGTGGTGGTTGGCTGCCCCACCCGCCTCGGTGGTGTTTGGTTCGGTTAGTTGGCTGCCCACCCAACTTGGTGGCTCTGTCGGTTAGTTTGGCTACCCAACCGACTTGGTGGTGTTTGGCTCCCCCACCGCGACTTGGTGGTGGTTGGCTGCCCACCCGGCTTCGGTGGGTCTTTGGTTCGGTTGGTTGGCTGCCCACCCGACTTGGTGGTGTTTGGTTCGGTTAGTTGGCTACCCATCCGGCTTGGTGGTCTTGACCTTGCCGTTGTTGGATTCCCACCCCACTTGGTTGTGTTTGGCTCCCCACTTTCGACTTGGTGGTGGTTGGCTGCCCACCCGGACCGGGCCCCACTCGACTTGATGGCTCTGTCAGCTACCCATCCGACTTGGCGAGGACTTGGATAGCCGTTGTTGTCTCTCCACCCGACTTGGTCGTGTCGTGTGGTCGGATCGATCAGTTTGGCTACCCACACAACTTGGTGGTGTTTGGCTGGTGGTTGGCTGCCCACCCGACTAGGTGGTGTTTGGTTCGGTTAGTTGGCTGGCCACCCGACTTGGTCGTGTCGTGTGGTCGGATCGATCAGTTTCGCTACCCACCCGACTTAGTGGTGTTTGGCTCCCCACTCGACTTGGTGGTGGTTGGCTGCCCACCGGCTTCGGTGGTGTTTGGTTGGTCGGTTAGCTTTGCCCACCCTACTTTGGTGGCTCTGTCGGTTAATTTGGCTACCCACCCGACTTGGTGGTGTTTGGCTCCCCACTCGACTTGGTGGTGGTTGGCTGCCCACCCGACTCGGTGGTGTTTGGCTCAGTTAGTTGGCTACCCATCCGAATTGGATCGTCCTCCTTGGTCTCTCAACCAACTTGGTGATGTTTGGCTCGGCTAGTCGGCTCCTCAACCGACTGGGTGGTGTCGTGTGCTTGGCTCTATCACATGGCTACCCACCCGAACTGGTGGTGTCGTGGATCTCCCCCACCCAACTTGGTCGTGTGTTTGGCTCGCCATCGTTGCCTTCCCACCGGACTTGGTGGTGGTTGCCTCGCCATCGGACTCGTTGGTGTCCTGGGATCGCCGTTGTTAGCTCCCCACTGACTTGGCGGCTTCCATCTCAATTAGTTGGCTCCCCCACCCAAGTTGGTGGCATCCCAGGTTGCATTCTCCTTGGCTGGTCGTTTTGGATTGTCCTCCTTGGGCGAGTCAAGATGATTTGGCTCGCTCCATCGGCTCGGCTAGATGGCCCAGAGTCATAGTTGCCGCACCAATCCCGCCTTGACGCCCCCCTCCTGTACCCCGGCCAATAACAGGTGGCCGGACATGTTTGCACAGTCTTTGGTCATGTGCCGACCCGGTTTCCATGTGGTCTCCTCGCATTTGCCCCCACCTGGTCCTCGTTCATCGCGCTATGACTGCCCGGAGCCACCTTTGCCGCCCCAAGCCCGAGTTGACAGCCTCTTCCACGTGCCAAGGCTGAGAACGGGACACCTACCACATTAGCATGGGTCTTGGATGACATGGGGAGATGGTTACAATGTCGGCAACACGCCCTTTCACGCGTTGGACCCGCATCGGCCACGCAAGACCGCACGGAGCGGCACTTGGTAGATGCGGCGGCCTTTACAGCATCTTTTCATGCTACGACTGATAGACGGCGGCCTGCCACATCACTACGGATCTTAGAGACATTCCGATATGGTTTCCATGTCATATCCCCGCATTTGCCCGCGCAGGATCTGCATCTATGGTGCATGACCGCCCGGAGCCACCCTTGCCGCCTCAAGCCCAAGTTAGCGGCCTCCTCTTGTGCCACTTCTGATTACGGGTGGCCTGACACATCAACATGAGTCTTCCAAGACACGGGGAGATGGTTACCACGCCTGCAACACGCCCTTTCACACGTCGAACCCGCATTGGCCAAGCAGGACTGCACAGAGCGGCACTTGGTAGATGCGGCGGCCTTTTCTGCGCCTTCTCGCATTGTGGCTGATCATGGGTAGCCTGCCACAACACCACGGGCCTTGGAGGACATTAGGATATGGCTTCCATGCCATATCCCTGCATTTGCCCCCGCCAGATATGTGTTTGCGGTGAATGACCGCCCGGAGCCACGGTTGCTGCTCTTGCGCCACGGCTGATAAGGGGCGGCCTGCCACATCGGCACGGGCCTCTTACAACAAAGAGAGATGTTACCATGTCGGCAACGCGCCATTTCACGCGCCGGACCCGCATCGACCAGGCAGGGCCGCATGGAGTGGCACTTGGTGGATGCGGCGGCCTTTACTGCCTCTTCTTGCGCACTGGCTGATAACGGGCGGCCTACCACGTCACTACGGTTCTGGATGGCATTCCAATATGGTTTTCATGTCATATCCCCGCATGTGCCCGCGCTGAATCCGTGTTTGTGGCTCATGACCGCCCGAGAGCCATCGTTGCCACCTCAAGCCCGACTTGGCGGTCTCATCTCGTGCCACGGCCGATAAGGGGCAGCCTGCCACATCAGCACTTACCTTTTACGATAGGGGGAGATGGTTGACGTGTTGGCAACATGCCATTCCACGCACCGGACCCGCACCGACCAAGCAAGACCGCATAGAGCAGCACATGACAGGTGCGGCGGTCTTTACTGCCTCTTCTCATGCTGAGGCTGATAATGGGCGGCCTTCCAGATGACTACGGCCTTGGAGGACATTGCTCGTCTGGTTTTTGTCTAGGCTCCCCACATTTTCCCGCCCCGGCTCCGCTCTTGTGGCATATGACCGCCCGGAGCCAACATTGCTGCCTAAAGCCTGAGTTGGCGGCCTCCTCCTGTGCCACAGCTGATAACGGGTGCCCGACATGTCAGCACGTGTCTTGGATGGCGCACCAGGGTGGTTTCCACGTCAGCAATGCGCCCTTGCCCACGCCGGACCGCCCGGGGTGGCTCTAGGCCAGTCGTGCACGCCTTGGCTAATAACAGGGGTATTTGGCTGATAATGGGGGACTAGCATGTTAGCACGGGTCTCGACAAGCGTCGTCCGAGATGGTTTCCACGCCGCCAATGTGCCCTTGCTCGCCGGACCGCCCCGGCAGCTCTAGGCCCGTCAGCGCATGCCTCGGGCCGATAACGGGGTACTTGGCTGATAATGGGGACTGGAGACATCAGCCAGGTCCCGAAGGCGACGGGGTGGTTTCCACGCCGCCAATGCGCCCTTGCTCAAGCCCGGACCGCCTGGCGCTGCTCTAGGCCCGGCCGTGCATGCCTTGGCCGATAAGGGGGGTATTTGGTCGATAACGGAGGATTGACACATCGCGACGGGTCTTGGACAAATGTGGTCGAGATGGTTTCCACGTCAGCAATGCGCCCTTGCCCGCTCCGGACTGCCCATGGCGGCTTTAGGCCCGTCGCGCACGCTTCGGCTGATAACGGGGGTACTTAGCGGATAA
This sequence comes from Isoetes taiwanensis, assembly GCA_021234155.1. Classification (NCBI taxonomy): domain Eukaryota; kingdom Viridiplantae; phylum Streptophyta; class Lycopodiopsida; order Isoetales; family Isoetaceae; genus Isoetes; species Isoetes taiwanensis. Next base: position 31,203,601 of record JAJEKV010000001.1, read on the forward strand.
CGGGGGATTGACATGTCAACGCAGGTCCTGGACGGCGCACCGGGATGGTTTCCATGTCAGCAATGCGCCCTTGCCCGCGCCGGATTGCCCGGGGCGGCTTTGGGCCCGTCGCGCATGCCTTGGCTGATAACGGGGGTACTTGGCTGATAACGGGGGGTTGACACGTCAGCACGGGTCTTGGACGGTGTGCCGAGATGGCTTTCACGCAAGCACTGCACCCTTGCCCGTGCCAAACCGCCAAGGGCAGCTCTGGCCCCGTCGCTTTGGCTGATAACGGCTGGGGCGGCTCTACCCCCCATCGCCTTGCCCGCGCCAAAACCCCCGTTGCTCTGGCCCCATCGCCTTGGCTGATACCCGGGGGTTTTGGTTGATAACGGGGGGCTGACATGTCAGCATGGGTCTTGGACGGCGTGCCGAGATGGTTTCCATGTCGCCACGCAATTCGCCACCTCCGGTTCGGGTTTTGCGCTTGCCGACCGCCCGGCGTTTCTAGGCCCTCTAGCCGCGCCGACCGACGCCTCGGGTACTTTGGCTGATAACGGGGGCCTGACACATCATCACGCATCTTGGACGGCGTGCCGAGATGTAATCCACATCAGCAAATGCGCGCTCTCCCTCGCCGGATCTGCATTTGCCTCGCGGGACAGCCCGGGGCGGCTCTAGGCCTGTCGCGCCTGCCATGGCTAATAACGGGGGCTATGGCTGATAATGGGGGACCTGACATGTCAGTGGAGGCGCTGCATGACGTGCCGGGATGGCTTGCCACATCCCCACGACGACTTGGTGCCGCATCGAGGCGGCAGTCACTGTGCAAACTGGACCGGCGTGCATCTGGGGAGGGTCACGCCCGCCTTGGCGGCGGCGCCCTGGCTGATAACGGGGGTGCTGACAATAGGTGCCTTTTGGCACATGTGGAATGCTCCGATTGGTGGGAGCCTGCCACCTATAAGCTTCCTTGCGCGCGCCCTTCCTATCCATGCCGCCGCCGCTCAGCTCCAGCCCCTTTATGGGGACCCTTTTTTACACAAAAGTGTGGGGGCATTCACAAACCCTGGGGAATAGTGGAAGGGGGCAGTTTGCACTTGGTCTTGGGCGACTTAGTACAACGGTCGACTTGGAAGCAGTTTGCTCACTCAGTTTTGGCTACCCCACGGGATTGCTCTAGCCTTTTGTGCACCTTAGTACTCTGGATCGTTTGGCTACTCCAAAACGCACAAGCCAATGTGCCCCCTTTCAGCTCTTGGATCCTTGCTACCTGACTGGTTGGTTCCGTTCTTGTTCGGTGTCGATTTGCCTTGTGAAGGCACCTTAGTTTTGGTCACCTCCGGTTGGTTTCGGCTGGGCACTTAGTAGAAAACCCACTTAAGATCCCAACTTGGGTTGGTCATGACTGGTTGGTTCCCCTTCCCTCGGTCACTCCGGTTAGTCGGCTCCCCACCCGGCTGGTTGGTTTCGCTCTTGTTCGATGTCGTGTTGGCTAGTCGGTTTGTCCCCGGTGAAGGCACCTCGGTTTCGGTCACCTTTGATTGGTTTCGGCTGGGCACTTAGTAGAAAATCCACTTAAGATCCCAACATGGGTTGGTCATGACTGGTCGGTTCCCCTTCCCTTGGTCACTCCGGTTAGTCAGCTCCCCACTCGGCTGGTTGGTTTCGTTCTTGTCTGGTGTCGGGTTTTCTAGTCGGTTGGTCTCTTGAGAAGGCAACTCGATTTTGGTCATCTCCGGTTGGTTTCAGTTGGGCACTTAGTAGAAAACCCACTTAAGATTCCAGCTTGGGTTGGTCATGACTGGTTGCTTCCCCTTCCCTCGGTCACTCTGGTTAGTCGGCTCCCCACCCGGCTGGTTGGTTCTGTTCTTGTCCGGTGTCAGTTTGGCTAATCGGTATGTCCCCTGTGAAGACACCTCGGTTTTGGTCACCTCCGGTTGGTTTAGGCTGGGCACTTAGTAGAAAACCCACTTAAGATCTCAACTTCGGTTGGTCATGACTGGTCGGTTTCCCTTCTGTCGGTCACTCTGGTTAGTCGACTCCCCACCCGACTGGTTGGTTCCGTTCTTGTCCGGTGTCGGTTGGCTAGTCAGTTGGTTCCTTGTGAAGGCGCCTCGATTTTGGTCACCTCCGGTTGCTTTCGGCTGGGCACTTAGTAGAAAACCCACTTAAGATCTATACTTGAGTTGGTCATGACTAGTCAGTTTCCCTTCCCTCGGTCCCTCCGGTTAGTCGGCTCCCCACCCGACTGGTCGGTTCCGTTGGTCGTGTTGGTTGGCTCCACCGGTTTGGTCACCTCTGGTTTCTTGGCTTGGTCATCTCAATGACTGATTTAAGTTCCTCCTTGGGTTGTGCCCGACTAGTTGGCTCCTTCCTTTGGCCCAGTTGGTTGGCTTCGGGTGCTCGGATCTGTTGGCTCACATTGTTGGTTGGTTGGTGATGTGCACTTCGTGTGAGGGAATGTTTGGCTGGTGGCTTGTCCCGGTTAGCCCAGGGCGGATAGCTGGTGCGACGGCATTGGCCCGGCTTAGCCTTGGCTAGTTGGGCTGGTTGTTGGTTTGAACTAAATGGCTGGTAGCTTCGCTCGGTTGGTTCAAGGCTTTTTGAGCTGGGATGCGCCATCGCCCCAGCAGTGGTCTTAGCTGAGGGCTGGTCATGCTGGTTACTAGTGGTGGGCTGAGTGATCACAATTTGCACTAGATGGTGGTTTTGCTTCCCAATTGGGTTGCTCGACTTCCCCCCTTATCTTGGCCATGGAGTCGTTCACGGAGTCAGAGGAGATATGGTGAACTTCGAAGCGGTTTTGGGCAAGGTGTGTGATGCTCCCTACAATATATACGGCATCCGGGCGTGCACTCCGTAGAAAATCCCCCATCCGGTCCTTCGACCGCACGGGCCCTTCGTCTATCCCGCACTCCAGGGTATCTCTAGCGCGGGAAGGGAACACGAAGGTGTCTTGTGCGCCCTTCTCCTATGGGCTCCTATCACAGCGGAAGCATAAACAACGTCAGAACTAGCAAGTCTTGCTGTAGACTAGGATGTCATCGAAAAATACGATGACAAATTCATCTAAGAATTCTCTGAAGATGTCGTTCATCAAGCGCGTGAAGGTTGCTGGGGCGTTCGATAAGCCGAAAGGCATTATCGTGAACTCATAGTGCCCATGCCGCGTTCTGAAAGCGGTTTTGTGGATGTCTTCTTCCTTGATCCTTATCCGATGATACCCCGACTTTAGGTCAATTTTGGAGGAGACTTTTGCTCCCTGGAGCTGGTCCATCAAGTCATCCGCCCTTGGCAGAGCATATTTATTCTTTATCGTTTGCTTATTGAGCTGACGATAATCGATGGACATCCTTAGACTTCTGTCTTTCTTCTTGTCGAAAAGAATGGGTGCTCCAAAAGGAGACACGCTTGCTCTTATGAACCCAAGCTCAAGCAGTTCCTATAACTGCTTCTTGAGCTCTACCATCTTTGGAGTGCTCATCCTATAGGGTGCCTTGCTGGTAGAACAAGATTGCGTATTCAACGGGAGCAAATCATCGAAACAAGAGCGAAAGGAATATTCCTCAAAGATTCTTTTTTTTTTTACAAAAAGGGGGTAAAACTAGGTTAAAAAAAAAAGGATGCATGAAATTCTATTTTGACCCCCAAATGACTAATTTTTTTTGTGCAACGAAAAGAATTGACATTTTTAAAGTGTCACTTTTCTTAGCAAATAGAATGTTCTTGAAGTATATTTTACAAGAGAAACTCTAATTTCGAGAGGATAAAATATTTAACAAAAATTGAAGTAAGTCCGTAGAATCAAACTCAGTAGTATTCTCAAAATTTGAAGATAGAATCTTCATATTCACATGCAAAATTTACGCCTTTTTCTAAAACTCGCTTATGTACAAAAGTGTGAGGAGTGATGAGAGAGGGATCCAGGACGTCATCATGTTCATTTATGCCATCCTCATCACCTTCACTTCTTTCACTGTCACTAGAGGAAGTGCTTGAGTTATCTTCCTCATCACTATCAACAGATGGTGAAGCATTGCCACCACCTTCTTCATCCTCTTCTTCGTAATTACAAGCTTTTTTAAGCAAATTGATAGTCCTCTGGCGTAGACGATTGTCAGATTTTAATTTAAAATCATAGCATAATATAGTCACGTCATTAAGGATCAGCCCATCCCTACAACCCACCTTCTTGGACTTTCTCCCTTTTCCTTGGCTTCTCATTTCTAACTCATATCTACCTTCAAAAGCATTTTCTGAGCGTGTTGCAAGCAAATGAATCTTGAGTTTAGTGACTAAGCCTTCCTCCTTGACTGTGTCAAGCACTTTTGCTATCCAGAAAGGTCGACCTTTGTCATCCTCCTTCAAAACTGCAATTAGCATACCCTTGGTAATTTCTGTGATATTACCTTGAGGCTCATTCCTGCGTCTTGGTCCGAGGTACATGACTCGATCCTCGTCTTCTTCTACTGCAGGTGCTAACGTAGCATTGCTTGGACCTGCTTGGTGCTGGGGTTGATAGAAGGTATTAGGCCATTGAAATGGTTCTTGCAACTGTCTTAGAGCTATATTTTTCACAACAATTTTCTGTTCGAGAAAGAAGTTACTCCACCACATCCGATCTTCTTCTAAGAAGTACTTAAAGCCTGAGGAAATTCCATTTTCAATGGCTTTTAAGGATGACTCTGGGGTACTTTTCTTCTACTTGGACTCCTTAGGATTTTTGAGAGGAAGTTGCTCAGTACGTTCTATGAAGGAAGTGTCTGGAATATATTTAAGGAAGCGTAATCCCTCTGGTGGACTCCAGTCCTTAGTTGTGGTATACTTCTTGCCCTGTAAGAAACTCTGGCCATCCTTCAAGTAGAACTTGATGTGATGTTGAAAGGTGAGATCATTCAATTTGTTCACGCGCTTGTTCTCTCGTCTGCGACGTTGAGAGAAAATAAACTCTCTCGAAATCAGCAGCCTTTTTAAGAAGATCGATCACCGGAGTGGGAGTGTAAGAATCTTCAATAATTCAACTAAAGTAGGAAGAGAGAAAGCCTTCTTCCTTCCTCGAGGCGCCTGAAAAATCTGCTGAACATTTGGTCAATTTGATCATGAGTGTGGCCTACAAGTAAGAAACCCAAATTCACTTTTCTAAAGATCCCTAGCTCCACTAACATGGCACAAGACGCAAAAGAGTGTTTGGTTCTTGTTCTCCCTTGTAGTATTGTCAAGTTGCGTGTAAAACACCGGTGGTAATTGCTCTTGCTCGCATTGTGACCTTGTTAAGAATTGTAATTGTGAGGTTCGGTCACCATGCAAGTTTGGATACGCCAAAAATACTTTGCACTTTAGACTTCCTTTGAAGACCATAGCTCCTACAAGGTGGACCTTAACAAAACATTCCTCCGCACATCTTTAGGAATGTTCAAGAAATGCGGTAGAGTAGTTTTTTTTTGGTCCATTCCATCAATCACAAATGCACATATATTGCGAAGCTGGACGCTCAAGAGCTTTTTTTTCTCAGGCTTGGCAAGCTTTCTTCTCTCTCTGCTTGTTGTTCACGATGTCCGCAAGGTTCTCATGCACAATATCTCAGAGAAGAAATGAGGTCAAAGCATTATCTTTAAAACAAGTGAGAGATTGGAGAACATGAGCTTACTTCTTTTTCGACCTCTGCCTTTGCAGCCGTTGACTCTTTAATTCTGCACACCTTGAGCAAACAGATATTCTATGTCTCCTGGGAATTTTCACTAAACCGAATTCACTTTTCCACAGTCTGGTGAAGTGTGAGTAAGAGATGTGCTGAAGCTGAGTGCAAGTCTCTTTGTACTCATTAAAAACATCTTTTTTGGTGATGTTATCGGTTAAATGATACATGTTGTCAAGTAGGCGCAGCTTCTCACATGTTTCTCTAAAATATTTCTCCATCCATGACACAGCAGCAAGGGCATGCATGGTTACAACTCTTCTTGGTCCACAATGATCATCAATTGCTGGATTCTTGTCCAGTCTTTTGTGTATTCTGGACCCTAAACGGTGGACAACCATAAAGCATTTCTGGCAAACTTCTTGACGGTTAATGTAGTGCAAGAAGGTGTTGCGGTCTGGTCTTACATGTAAGGCCAAGTAGGCATTCTGATCAGCTAATGTCATTGAATTGTAGTTGTCTCTAACTGCTCGTAATTTAGCCATGTTAAATTTGCTGATGCAACCCAATGAGCAGCATTTACTTCTTAAAAGTCTTCTCATTTTATGCTCGTCCATAAGGTTTCTTCTTCTTACAGAGGAGCATGCTCTCAAACTAAAATCCACCTTGAATTTCTTGGTGGATTGGCTAGAGAATGTGTAATCTCGTTGCACTTCGTTGGTGTCTTCATCTTCTGAAGAGAGTTCTACTCTGGGGGTGACCTCCTCTACCCTTAGTGGTGTGCTTGTAGAGGAGAATAAACCACGTGAAGCTGTACCCGGATAAGGCGGAGGTACAGTGTTGAATGAAGGAGATGGGCCACCATATGATGTGCCAGCGAAAGTTGTTATAGCTTCTTCACAAGGAGTTCGATCAAACATGTCTCTTATAGCAGACTGAAATTCTGCAAACCCATGTGTCACCACGGTTGTGTGAAGAGGAGTAGATGTTGCAATGTCGTCTTCATTTGTAGTGAAATCATGGTGGGAGAAGCTGTGGTGAATCTCGCAGTCTTCAGAACGTGCTGTATTCCTTGTTTGTGTAAGTGAAGATGGAGAAACTACAAACGGCTGAGGTAGTCTGTTTCGAAATATTCTCTGAGGTCGAGCATTTGTAGTGTCGGGAGATGGTACAAATGGCGGTGGAAGATTGCTACGTGCAACAGGTGAGGGTTGGAAAGGTGGTGGCAACCGGTTTCCTACTGGACTTGGAGAGGGTTGGAAAGGTGGTGGCAGTCTACTAGTTACTGGACTCGGAGTGTCTTCGAGAAGCAACAAAGACCTTGTCGAGGTAGGTGTTGAAGAAGCATCTCCGTCTTGTGTTCCATCTGAAGTAGAGGTACTTGGACAAACAAATGGTGGTGGAAGTTTGTTCACGAAGCGGTTAATCATGTTGAACAACTGCAAAAAATTGTGGACTTGTTACTAACTCACAAGTCGATTGGACTAATGATATTCGAGAATACAAATGTTATTCTGGAATACTAATTTGTGTGCAGCATTTGCTGTGTGTGTGCACAGATGCTATTCCAGAATACACTTGGCCAGAGTGTTTGAACAAGACGTATTCCGCATCACATAGAAAAATGCAACTGACAGTGGCCTACCTTTAAAAAGGAAAATTGAGCGCCTCAGTTGCGTATTCCGCTTCCAGAGATTTAGTCGCCAGCCCGAGCGCCTTCCGATCTATATTGATTTGTTGTATTCCGATTCACATAGTTGTAAGCCAAAGTGTATTCCAGAATACACTTTGAGCTTCTGGCGTAGTGCAAAGTGTATTCTGGAATACACTTTGCTCACTGCCGAAGTGCAAAGTGTATTCCGGAATACACTTTGCCCTTCGAGGGAAGAGTAACGTCTTCTCTCCCGCATGATCCCCGTCCCTCTTCCTCTCCTTGCCGATCTTCGCCAGCACCCTCTCAATCTCCTCCTCGAGTTCCCTCCGCAACTCTTCGGCTGCATCCATCTCCTCGAGGGTCTGCTCCTCCTCGTGTGCTTCCTCATTCTGCTCCTCCTGATGCTCCTGGGCGTCTGTGGTGGGTTGAGCCTCCTGCTCCTGCTCGGCTCGCTCCTGGAACTGTCAGACCTTCTGTTGAGCGGCCAGCTCCTGGGCGCTCACATAACCAGGGGGGACTACCTTGCGGGCGGTATGTTTGGTGCGGGCCATGTTTTTGTTTGAAGCAATTCGAGGTCGGGCGCCTGAAAATCGTTTTCGGGAACGAGCTGATTTCTGAAGGCGCTGAGGACAAATGAGGAACCCTAATTTTCTACTTATAGGTAGGGGAAATTTAGGGTTTGGACCTGCAATTCCATATTGGGCCAACCTAGAGGATATTAGTGAAGATATGAGGAGTACATTAGGTTTATTTAGCCAAAAAGTATCCACCACTCACACAGTGCGCGGGGAGCACTTTGGAGCATGGTCCAAAGTGGTCTGGGCGCACTCTGTGATGGATCACCTCTTTTTGGGTCTAATTTTCAATTTACAAGGGGTTTCTTAGTGTTTTAACATACAAAACTATCTAGAACCTAAATAGTAAGCTGAACTACACTGTCAGATTAGCTGAATTATGCATCTAACTAGGTCAACTTGGGTCCACCACTCACACAGTGCGCGAGGAGCACTTTGGAGCATGGTCCAAAGTGGTCTGGGTGCACTCTATGAGGGGTCACCTCTTTTTGGATAATTTAGGTTGGGTTCTTGCTAGAACTTATTACTAACTTAGCATTAACCTATTTACTACACTAGAAATTGGATTTTTTTTTCCAATTTTCGAGGTTCCTGTTTGGGTGGCTCTTTCCCAAGGCTTGAATCTACTGTTAGTCCTATGGGAAAATGGTCAGTGCTCGATCTTGGTCTGCCAAGATCATGCTCTGATACCACTGTGACGTCCCCTATTCCCTATACGGTGCACACGTATCAGAAGTCGGAGCATTCCCCCTGTCAGCCAAACTGGCAGGGGCCATCCACCTGACTCCACTCCCAGTGGAATGAGCCAGCAAGGGAAGAGTGGATGTGTCATTCACCTGTCTCCCTTCGGGTCGACCTATCTGCGGAAGCGTGAGTAAACATGAGCACATAACACAATATATCAATACAACCACCTCGAAGGGTGAACACATCATAAACATCACAGAGATAACAACATCAACATAAACAATAACAGAAAGGGGGAAATCCTACCCCGGGCTCAGACTCAAGGGGGATGACTGACGGCTTGGGCCTCCAGAAGTCATTGCAGACAGAATTCATGGCAAATGGATTTGGCTGGCATAAGAACATGGCTTAGGGTAGTCCACTCCATCCGCCCCTCCCGTGCACACTTTGCAGAGTAGGTTGAAAAGTATTGGGACCTGACCGTAGCCTGCCGGGTGAATAGCCAGAGGGGCTACTACTACTGGGTTGCATCTCCCCAGCCCCGATGAGGCAGGAAGAGAGTCACCTCCCCTCCAGAGGCATCCATGCCCATCACAGGCGGCTAGAGGGTCACTGCCCTTATTCGACTTGAACTCAATGGAAGGTGACGCATCACCCCACGAGTGTCGAGCTCATGCCTTGCCCACACGCAGTGACAAGCCATTAAGCCTAGCCCGCATAGACCCCCGGTAGGCCTTACTCACCAGAGGGATCAGTCCGTGTTGGGACAAGTTCCTCCTTGTCATCCGGTCTAGTCCCGCCACCCACAACCAAGCGGGTTCCTGTGCACGGGCCGCATGTGATTGGGAACTAGTGTGCTATCTAGGATCATCTGCTACACAGCTTTAAGCCTCTACCCCCCTTCCCAATACATGGAGGTCACAGAGTGAAATATATACAACACCACAGAACTGAAACAAAGAATAGCATCAAATCTATCTACCTAAACATCTAGAGTTAGGTTCCTTGGTTAGAGCTCATGATCTTGGGATCTATCAGGCTTCTATGGCTGATCTAACATACCAAACCAGCTTATTCCCTAGCCCAAAGATGGCTTTGCACAACAGAATAGCTAGATACCTGGTCCTTGACCTACTCCTGATCCCTGGAAGGCGTCCATGCTCCTGATCTTGCGGAAGATGGCTGCTAATCGATAATCTGTTGTGCAAATCCGGCTTTTCAGAGTGTAGCAATGCGAATTGGAGTCCTGACTTGGCCGGAATGGCTCAAGAGAACCCTAAATGCGAGAATGGAAAAGGAGCTCTAAGAAACCCTAATTGTCAAAGATGGAAAGGGTTTAGGGTTTAGGGTTATAGCCCTTATATAGACCCTTTCTAAATTAGGTTAACCACTTGGCCAAATGGATTCATGCCATTTGGAAAATGGGGGTTCAAGGGGGGGTTTTGTTGTGTACGTTTTATTAACATGCATAACATTCGAGGTTGCCCCCCTAGGTGCACTCTTGGCTCCTAGGTGCAACGTTCTTCGGCTCTCAAGTACATGTCATCTATGGCATGTACGTGTGATGTGGCAATATAATATATGTATTGGGAGCGTATATTATGCTGGAACGTCACAGCAACAAGTTTGAAGACTTCTATCTTTGAAGACCCCAAAGAGACACCTATGATAAAGAACCAAGGGAGGACATTCATTGGACATCATACAAGTATGGCAAGTAGGTTGACATTCAAGCAAGAAGAATTGAGCTTAAAGTTGAAGACCCTTTTGCTAGAGTTTAGAAGAACCCTCAAGATTCATCGGTATATGGCTAGATCCAAGTTATTTTGGCATGAATCCCATTTCCCAAGGTTTCTTTCATGTTCATACCATCTTAATCCTATCCATGAAACACCCCTCATGCTTCATACTTCCTATTTCCATGCTCCATCACCATTTTCCCTAGCCAAAGTTGGCAAAAGTCTTTTTTTCTAGTCAAAGCACATCACACACCCATCATTCATCCACTAACTTGAGAAAATGGAAACAACTTCACCAAACTTGGCCATTCCTAAGGTCTAAAACTATTCTCTCTCTAAAAACAAAACTAGAGAGAGGAAGTGCACATTTTCTCCAAACAATTTTGAAAAAGCAAAATTTCCAAGTCATTGCACAAAGTTCTAATGTGTATGTGCACAAGTGCCAAATATTATGCCAAATCATCCACATCATCTTCAAAATGTCAAATGTCATCCACATCATCACCCAAGTACATTCACATCACTATATACATGTCATCCACCTCATCACCACTTCACAAAAAGTTTTGACTTAGAAAAAAGTCATTTTGCCATCTTGCTTGCCACATCATCACGTCATTATGCCATGTCATCACCCATATGCTACATTACTCCATAACTTGCCACCTCATCAAAATTAGTCTCATTTAAACCAAAAATCAAGATGCTCTTTTTTGCAAAAAGATTCTCCCATCTTGTAGAGCATCGGAAAAGATTCCATGTGGAAAAAAGAATTTTTGAAAAGACCTTGCTATGACCTCCATATTTCATTTCTTGGAAGTCGTGCCAAACTTGAAAAAATAAGACAAAAATTTCTCGGATTTTTGAGGCAAATTGCTTAAAATCATCTATTATTGTCATTTTCGACCCTGTGTACAGGATTACAGAGCTTGGGATTGAAGATTTGATTGTATGGTGTTCATGCTAATGTAAAACCAACCCTTGGTAAAAATCTTTATGCACCTTATACTTACGAATGTTCAAACAAGGCTCCATGTGAAAAACTTGATCTTTGGGGGACTTTCTAGCACAAAAAAAATAGACAGGCCTGGTGTGCAGGTGTGTCAAAATGCAGAGAAGCTGAAAAAAATAAAAAAAAGGACTTGATATACTCATTCTGCAATTTTTTGCTTGCTGGTTTTTGCAATAAAACAGTATTTTTGCTAAAAAATCATAATTTCTGATCATTTGAGCATAAATTTTTGTCAAAACTTGATGCACCTTGCTTGTAGATCTGTCAAAGTTGCTAAATGTGAAAAAAAGATTGCTCAAACTCGATTTGCAAAAGTTTGCTTGCTGGTTCTTGCATTGTGACAACTTTCTTGCAAAAAATCAAAAGTTTTGAGCATATTTGCATAACCTTTTGGCAAACAACTTGATGCACCTTGTTTGCAGGTATGTCAGAGTTAGTACAAAGTGTCAGAAGTAAAAAAAAAGTTGTGTACTTTTTTATCTGCAAATTTTAGCTTGTTGCCAGGGATGTTGACCAAGTTTTGACTTGGTCAGGATTGCAAATTTGAAGGCCTTCTGCATATTTTCTTACATCTGACTTTTAAACATAGATTCTTTGAATGTTAGAGCACCTTCTTGAATTGGAATCACATTGAAATTTGAGTCTGATAGTAAATGGCATAAGTTTTGTTGAGGTCTCTTTTTTGTTTTCCTTTTTTTTTTGGGAAAGCACTTCTAACTCAAAATTTGAGCCTTTTCTTTGCAAACTTTTTGCTCAAAGTGGTTGTTGAAGCAATCTGGAGGTTCTGAACCACTGAGGCTGAAGGTTTGCCTTAAGTTTGTTTGAATAGGGTTAGATTGCATTTAGTAAGTAGATTAGATTAGGTTGGTCCTTCAGTTGCTGATGACAAAAAACAAGTTTAGGCATGCTACGAAGTAGTTTAAGAGTTTGTTTTGAAAGTGCTGCCAAATATTATGCCAAATCATCCACATCATCTTCAACATGTCAAATGTCATCCACATCATCACCCAAGTACATCCACATCACCATACACGTGTCATCCACCTCATCACCACTTCACAAAAAGTTTTGACTAGAAAAAAAGTCATTTTGCCACCTTGCTTGCCACATCATCACCTCATTGTGCCATGTCATCACTCATATGCTACATCACTCCATAAACTTGCCACCTCATTAAAATTAGCCTCATTTTTAGCCAAAAACCAAGATGCTCTTTTTTGCAAAAAAAAATCTCCCATCTTGTAGAGCATTAAAAAAGATTCCATGTGGAAAAAGGAATTTTTGAAAAAGACCTTGCTATGACCTCCATATTTCATTTGGTTATTTTTTTTATTCACGTCTGTGGGATATTTCTGCTTTCTCAAGAACCCTAAATCTGGGTTAGGCCAAGATCCGGCCTTTTTGGCTCTATAACATCCCTATTCAATCTTTTCTAAGTCAAGAAACCCAAAATGAAGCAAAAAGACAACTGAGAATGCCAGACTTGCCAAGAACTCAACAGAAAAGGGGATTTTCAAAAAGGGGTTTTTTGTTACAGAGAAATTTGGAGGCTTTGGGCATCGAAATCAGCTGGATTCCCTTGATGCATGCTGGATTGATCTTTAAGTGCTTGAATCCACCTTCTTTACTTTAAAAAACCTCGGATTTTTGAGGCAAATTGCTTAAAATCGTCTATTATTGTCATTCTCGACCCTGTGCCCAGGACTACAGAGCTTGGGATCGAAGATTTGATTGTATGATATTCATGCTAATGTAAAACCGACCCTTGGTAAATATCTCTATGCACCTGATCTTTCTTATATTATAAAACTGTGGCGTCTGTCTGTCCGCCCAATCAACGGTCGAGATTGTTCCAATGTCCCTCCGCCCCTATCGACGTCCCAGATTTGTTCATTTGTTCCTCTGTCACTATGGAGGATCCAGATTTGGTCACGTGGCAAAGAGAAAGGAGGCGTTGTTTCATGATTTTAACGTGGCATGGTTTGGGATTTGGGGGATTTCCTTTTGCCTCTTTTTTTTCTACACGTCCCTTTCTGGAGTCACTATCTGGAGCGCGATATATATCTAGAGCCTTCCTTCCAAGGAGTCTATTCCGATGGTCGCTGGAACTTGAGTTATTGCTCGAAATATCGCTCAAGAATTTAACTCTATCAATGACGAGTAAGAAACTCTAGACTATAACGTGGTCGTCCTCACTATGTTTAGGAGCAGTGCCTTCCATTGCCAGATGTGGCATGGCTCATGGCTTTTCTTCCCTCTCTGATTTCACTCTTCGAACAGTCTGGTGAAGTGTGAGTAAGAGATGTGCTGAAGCTGAGTGCAAGTCTCTTTGTACTCATTAAAAACATCTTTTTTGGTGATGTTATCAGTTAAATGATACATGTTGCTGTTAGGTAGCTTCTCACATGTTTCTCTAAAATATTTCTCCATCCATGACACAGCAGCAAGGGCATGCATGGTTACAACTCTTCTTGGTCCACAATGATCATCGATTGCTGGATTTTTGTCCAGTCTTTTATGTATTCTAGACATTCTGGTGGAACCTAAACGGTGGACAACCATAAAGCATTTCTGGCAAACTTCTTCACGGTTAATGTAGTGCAAGAAGGTGTTGCGGTCTGGTCTTACATGATAAGCTAAGTAGGCATTCTGGTCTGCCAATGTCATGGAACTGTAGTTGTCTCTAACTGCTCGTAATTTAGCCATGTTAAATTTGTTGATGCAACCTAATGAGCAGCATTTAGTTCTCAAAAGTCTCCTCATTTTGTGTTCATCCATAAGATTTCTTCTTCTTACAGAGGATCACGCCCTCAAACCAAAATCCACCTTGAATTTCTTTGAAGATTGGCTGGAAAACATGTAATCTCTTTGTTCCTCGTTGGTGTCTTCATCTTCTGATGAAACTTCTACTCTGGGGGTGACTTCCTCTGACCTGAGTGGTGTGTTTGTAGAGGAAAACAGACCACGTGAAGTTGTTCCCGGAAAAGGCGGGGGTACAGTGTTAAAGGATGGTGATGGCCCATAAGAGGTTGTGGCATCAGTTGTTCTTGTACCATCTTGAAAAGGAGTTCTTGCAAACATCTCCTTTAGAGCGGACTGGAATTCTGCAAATCCATGTGTCACAACCGTTAGAGGAGTGCATGCTGGAGCGTCGTCCTCATTTGTAGTGAAGTCCTGGTGAGAGAAATTGTAGTGAATCTCACAGTCTTCTTTACTTTCTGTGTTCCTTCTATGTCCGAGTGAAGGGGGCGGCTACAAATGGGGGGTAGCTTGTTCTTGAACACCCGCTGTTGTGGAGCTTCAGTAGGTGGTCCGGGGATGGAACAAAGGGTGGTGGCAACATGTCTCGAACCGGTGGTGATGCTTTGGAAGGAAATGCCGCATTATCGTGGGCGACGGTTGGAAGGGTGGTGGAAGTCTCAGAACGTCTTTGGACTCCGGTGTGTCTTCGAGAAGCAACAACGATGAAGTAGAGGTAGGAGCCCGAGAATGCCTGGTCTTCAAGAAAAATGACGTTGTTCCCAAGCGTGTCCTCGAAACTAGACGAGCTTGAGACAACAAAAAGGTGGTGGAAGCTTGTTCACGGCGGTTCGGCCATCTTAACAACCGCAAAATAGTAAAGAGATTTGCGAAAACTTTCAGTAGTGCAGAGCTTTTCTTATTCCTGAATACACGCCCACGTAGTACAAATAGAAGTTCCAGTACTAATCAAGTGAAAGTCAAAATAAAAGCTATTCTGGAATACACAGGAGTAGGATAGTAAAGCTAAACGTATTCCGCTTCACATAGAAAAAGAGCAAGACGAAAATGATACCTTTAAAAGGAAATTTCTACGCCTTGATTTATGTATTCCAGTCCTCTCGAGCTCAAATTCGCCCGGCGCCGCCGGGATTATAATATTATTCGTAAAACTCAGATTCCGATCCACATAGAGAAAACATGGACAGGTGAGTAAGAAAGTACAACGTACAATCATTTGTGTGTCTGTTTCTTATTCCCGAATACACTATCGCCTTCACTCGAAGGCGAAAGTGTATTCCGGAATACACCTTCGCCTTCACTCGAAGGAGAAAGTGTATTCCAGAATACACTTTCGCCTTCGAGTGAAAGCGAAAGTGTGAATTCGCCTTCACTCGAAGGCGAAAGTGTATTCCGGAATACACCTTCGTGTTTTTAGGTTTTAAAAGGTTATTTTTCCATGCGTTTTTTAGTAATTTTAGGCGTTTTTCCTGCCTTTAGAACTTGTTTAGACCTGTTTCTTTGTCAAGATTGCAGTGCTGTTTTAGCATTTTTGTCCTATTTTTGCCCTCTTTTTCCCCTTTTTGCAAGACATTTTGTATTCTGGAATAGTTTTTTGCCACTGTTTTCTCTAACAAGGTCGTGTTTACACACAATTTGCACAGACAAGAAGGCAGCAAGAAACAACAGAAGAGGCCCCTTAAAATCCCACGTAAACCGCACCCCACGTAGAAGGGTTGAGGAGACACCGCTGCCGCTATCTATCTTAAAACTTCCAAACTCAATGTTTTTTACAAGGGGTACTTCCGAAAGTACAAAGACCCTTTACTTTCCTACATGTCTGTCGGAGCCCTGGAAATAAAAGGTACGACGACAGGGAATTTGTCTGCATGGGCACCATCCAGGCCGTGAGTGAAGTAGCTGGGGAGTTCGGTCAGCGAGGGAGACTATCTTTTCAGACATCCCAAGGCTTTATTCATGTTGATGAAGCCTATCTTAGAGTGGTGAAAGTAAATCCTCATCCTCTTTATAAGTATGTTTCTCACTACCTCAACAAGAGGTCGCTCTATTCCATCATTAACTACATTCGAAGCACAACGAGCGAAGACTTCCCCTACAGCGAGTCATCACAAGGGGAAGAGGATAACCTACAGAGCCCGAGCAGTGCATCATCACAATCTGGGAGTCCATCACAGTCCGAAGAAAAGCCACCGTCACCACCACCAAAGAAGCGGCAAAGGCCAGCCATTGCTGCTAAAGAGCCTAAAAAAAGCAAACGGCTTTAATTGCAACAGAAGATGCTCCTGAGGAACCTAAGAAGAAGAAGGGGAAGGGCAAAGCACCTGGTGTTGCTATTAAAGAAAAAAAAGTTGATAAAACATCTGAGAAAATGGAAGAGATTAACCTGCACAAGTTTGTGCAAGGTGTCATTTATTTGCCAGTCACTTCAATGAAGCTTCCACCGAAAAATGAAGCTGGTGAAAGGCCACTTCAGGTTCGCAAAATTTATGCCGATCACTTGAGGAACCTGAAAGACAGAATAAGGAGCAATCCAAATGCTCATGTGGCCCCAATAGTTGTCCTTGTTGACAGGGAGTAGTGCAAAACCCCCCAGGAATATGACAGAGAAAACGCAGACACCTACACTCACTACGTCTTGGGAGGAAATCACAGCTTCAAGGCAAGAAGGCAACTTTATAAAGAGAAGAAGAACCCGAGGTACCTCTCCGTCCTCTGCGCTGTTTACTGTGGTCTTACCGATGAAGAAGCAAAAATCGTTGCCAACACCCACAATGCTGACAACGAGTACAAACTAAAGATGAGCTTCATCGACAAGATCCGGTTTATGCACAGGGAATACGTAATTTTTAAGGAAAAGTACGGTGAGGACCTGAAGAAGCCAGCGTTTTCCTTGGAGCTTAAGGAGGCGTGTGCCATTGAATACTGCCTGAAATATGACGAGGCCAATAAAAGGCAGTCTCTCATTGGCCACGATAACTGGTTCCAATTAGCTTTTAGAGATGGCAAGGTAAGCACAAAACGTATTCCAGAATAACAAATCAACTATCTGACGTGAAATCTTCTTGAACAGATTTGGGAACTCCAGGACGAGATATTTACAATGTTCGAACGAGGGGGTGTATAAGGCTTTCCCATACCTCCTTGAAGTCCACATCGGTTGGCAAGGACTCTTCAATCTTCTTGCCAAACTCACTCGAAAGAGTGGAAATCGCATTACAATGCGTCCTTGTCTGAAATGGTCTCCTGGAGAGGGCATCTGCTACAACATTAAGCTTACCAGGCTTATATGTAATATCAAAATCATACTCCTCAAGGAATTCCATCCACCTCCTTTGCCTTAAGTTGAGGAGTGGCTGGGTGAAAAGATACTGAAGGCTCTGGTGATCAGTATCCAACTGAAACTTCCTTCCCAGCAGATAATGCCTCCATATCCTCAATGCCCTGACAATGGCTAGCAGCTCCTGATCATGGGTTGGGTAGCGTTAGTGATTTCGGTCTTGTGAAAATTCCTAGAAAACATAGAATGTCTGTTTGCTCAAGGTGTGCAGAATTAAAGAGTCAACGAGAAACTGCAAAGACCGAGGTCGAAAGAAGTAAGCTCATGTTCTCCAATCTCTCACTTGTTTTAAAGAAAATGCTTTGACCTGATTTCTTCTACGATATTTGTGCAATGTAACCTTGCCGGACATCGTGAACAACAAGCGCAGAGAGAAGAAAGCTTGCCAAGCACGTAAAAAAGCTCTTGAACGTCCAATCGCAATACATGTCTCATTTGTGATTGATGGAATGGACCAAAAAAAAAACTCTACCACATTTCTTGAACATTCCTAAAGATGTGCCGGAGGAATGTTTTGTTAAGGTCCACCTTGTAGGAGCTATGGTCTTCAAAGGAAGTCTAAAGTGCAAAGTATTTTTGACGATCCAAACTTGCATGGTGACCCGAACCTCACAATTACAATTCTTAACAAGGTCCCGTGGCGAGCAAGAGCAATTACCACCGGTGCTTTATCCGCAACTTGACAATACTACAAGGGAGAACAAGAATCAAACACTCTTTATGCATCGTGCCATGTTAGTGGAGCTAGGGATCTTTAGAAAAGTGAAGCTCGGTTTCTTACTTGTAGGCCACACTCATGATCGATTGACCAAATGTTCAAAGAGATTTTCTCAGGCGCCTTTAGAAGGAAGAAGGCTTTCTGTCTTCCCGCTTTTAGTTCGAATTATTGAACATTCTTACACTCCTACTCCAGTGGTCGATCTTCTTAAAGAGACTGCTGATTTCAGAGAGTTTATTTTCTCTCAACGTTCAAACAGAGAACAAGCTGTGAACAAGTTGAATGATCTCACCTTTCAACATCACATCAAGTTCTACTTGAAGGATGGCCAAAGCTTCTTGGGGGGGAAGAAGTATACCACAACTAAGGATTGGAGTCCACCAGAGGGATTACGCTTCCTTAAATATATTCCAGACACTTCCTCCATAGAACGTGCTGAGCAACTTCCTCTCAAAAATCCTAAGGAGTCCAAGCAGAAGAAAAGTACCCCGTGAGTCATCCTTAAAAGCCATTGAAAATGGAATTTCCTCGGCTTTAAGTACTTCTTAGAAAAAGATCGGATGTGGTGGAGTAATTTCTTTCTCGAACGTAAAATGGTTGTACAAAATATAGCTCTAAGACAGTTGCAAGAACCATTTCAATGGCCTAACACCTTCCATCAACCCCAAAGACCAAGCAGTCCAAGCAAAGGCTACATTTGCACCTCAGAGAAAGACGAGGATCGAAGTCATGTACCTCGACCAAGACGCAGAATGAGCCTCAAGGTAATATCACGTAAATTACCAAAGGTATACTAATTGCTCTTCCGACCGAGGAGGATGACAAAGGTCAACCGCTCGATAGCAAAAGTGCTTGACACAAATCAAGGAGGAAGGCTTAGTCACTAAACTCAAGATTCATTGGCTTGCAACACGCCGTAAAAATGCTTTTGAAGGTAGATATGAGTTAGAAATGAGAAGCCAAGGAAAAGGGAGAAAGTCCAAGAAGGTGGGTTGTAGGGACGAGCTGAACCTTAATGACGTGACTATATTGTGCTATGATTTTAAATTGAAATCTGACA
This sequence comes from Isoetes taiwanensis, assembly GCA_021234155.1. NCBI lineage: Eukaryota > Viridiplantae > Streptophyta > Lycopodiopsida > Isoetales > Isoetaceae > Isoetes > Isoetes taiwanensis. The sequence continues at coordinate 31,222,763 of JAJEKV010000001.1, forward strand.
ATCGTCTGCGCCAGAGGACTATCAATTTGCTTAAAAAAGCTTGTAATTACGAAGAAGATGATGAAGAAGGTGGTGGCAATGCTTCACCGTCTGTTGATAGTGATGAGGAAGATAACTCAAGCACTTCCTCGAGTGACAATGAAAGAAGTGAAGGTGATGACGATGGCATAAATGAATATGATGACGTCCTGGATCCCTCTCTCATCACTCCTCACACTTTTGCACATAACCGAAGTCTTAGAAAAAGACTCAGAATTTTGCATGTGAATATGAAGATTCTATCTTCAAATTTTGAGAATACTACAGCCAAGCATTCTGGACTTACTTCAATTTTTTGTTAAATATTTTATCCTCTGAAATTAGAGTTTCTCTCTTAAAACATACTTTAAGAACATTCTATTTGCTAAGAAAAGTGACACTTTAAAAAAGTCAATTCGGGGGGGGGGTCAAAATAGAATTTCATGCATCTTTTTTTTTTAAAACCTCGTTTTACCCCCTTTTTTGTAAAAAAAAAAGGGAATCTTTGAGGAATATTCCTTTTGCTCTCGTTTCAATGATTTGCTCCCGTTTAATACGCAACTTTGTTTTATATGCTAGTATCTTCACATTTTACACATTATGTTGACTTTATAGGTGCATATTTACTAGGCATACAATTCTTATGCTAAGTATGATTTATCTGCCTTTCGAGATAAGTAGATAAATCTACTTCTTGAGGCTAGTTGAAGTGTCCCCTCTAGAGCATTTAAGTTGGTATCCTTCTCAATTGTCCCTATCAGCCATTCTGGAGACTATCCTTCTTAGGTCGCTTGTCCCACCCTCCCACCCACTTGTGCCTTGGGACCCTTGTTAGTTTGGCTCTTTATAGTTCTCAAGTATTTTCTTGCTTGGTCAAGGGTCTTGGGCTTTCATTCCTTTGTTCTTCCTTAGTGCCCATAGGATCTTTATTGTTGTTGATCTTGAGTCTTCATGCAATGATGCCCTTGTATTCAAGTCTTTCTCTCATGCAGGGATTTTAGTGATGTTCTGATGGTCCTCGTGCATGAGAGATGTTGGCTCGCATGCTTGCAAAAGATGGGGATTTGTGATGGCCCCCATGCCATGAGTGTTGGCCATCGTGCTAAAGATTTGGTGGCCCTCGTGCCTGGAAAGGGCCCTCGTGCCTAGAATATGTTGGTTTGGTGGTAGCAACCAAAAGATCATGTCCTGCCATGTCTGTTACTCGCGAGAAAACTACATAGGTTAGTGACAAAAGAAGGGGCAAAGTTTTAGGTGTTCATCCCAGAACTTTTACATAGAAAAGAAAAAAAGAGAAGAGATTAATTCACAAACTGCTAGCAAATGGGTACATTTCATCAGGGCTGAAATGGTTCTCCAGACTGTACAAATTTTTTGGATACATAACACAAGAATTTCTCCAAATGTAAAAGATGTGAGGCCCAAGAAGGCTTGATTAGGGTGTAGGTGAACATCATGTTGCTCATTATCTTGAGGAGACACAGGTACACAATTCAACTTGACAATTCAACTTGCATCACTCTCTGTTGTGGTGATTATATTAAGAATAGATACACCCACTATATTGCTGTGCATTTCAGTTGGCATAGTGAATACAACAAGCATAATATATAATGCGATTGGTAGAGACATTATGGCTTGTAGTAGGAGGTTGGGAATGTCGTTGTTGGCTATATTGGGGTTATGCAACTTGTATGATGCATATGTTACAGGTTGCAGACAATGAGAAATGTGATGTCACAAGGAGCCCAGAAAAGAACTATTATCTTTAACTATATCGTATCATCTAAAAACCATGATATATGTGGGTATTTATGCATGAATTTACTTGATAGAAGAAAACCACATACCATAGTGGTTTTTCAACACCCATGATAGTTTATGATACAGTTTTATTTCCAATGGTTAGTGATATAGTGGTTAATTAAAACTAGTTATGGTTTTTGTGCATACAACGGTGTTAAATTGAAAGTAATATGACTTATTGAGGAGACTCCATGGTATTTAGATTGTGACAGGCCAATGCTAAAATTCGTATTATAGTCTATGAATGTAAACTTGTAGAAGGAGCACTTAAACACATAATGCTATTAGTATATTCACCTTAATATATTGGATAAAGAACTAAGATTACTTAATGACAAATATGTAGAACAATAACAGGGGGTTCTAGGGGGATTTAATATGGATGTAAAAATGACGATTTATGAAACCATAGATCATATCCTAAAACAATTGAATGAGTTGTTATAAAAAACAACATAGATTTAAGATAGAAATAATCACATTAGCTCATTAGTTATATTGGTCAAAGTAGTCACCTTAGGACTTTCAATTATTTTGGTAGAGGTTCGAGCCCCTGTATTTCATAATCTAAAATCTTAGGCGAAGCTGTATAGAGGCTCGATGCATCAAAACCATGGGCGAATGTGTATTTCATATTTCAAATCATAGGCGCCTCCAATCATAATATTCAAAAACCTTAGGCGAAGTTGTATAAAGACTCGATATTGCACCAAAACCATAGGCGAATGTGTATTTCATATTTCAAATCATAGGCGCCTCCAATCATAAGTGACCATAAGCGAAACGAGAGGTGCTCAGAGCCTCCAACATACGGTCTGGGCTGTAGGATCTACGAATCCGACGATTGTGGTAGTCCAGGGTGCATCTCGTTTAGAATATGTAGGACAATATTCTAAACAATGAATGTAATTCTTCGCAACTATAGGGAATTTCATAAAACATGAATCGAAATTGATTTTTATCATCCTCATAGACCAAAAATAGTCTCGTGAAATCAAATACAAGAAACACAATGTGGTCATTATAATGTAGGTTAAAGAAACCCAATTTCAAGGAAAAAACTTTGATAGTAACGAGCCTACTCCAATGTCAATGTATCTACATCAAGATATGAATCTGACAAATATACAGGGTAAATCCTACGAGCTACAAATATGGAAGCATGTAAAAACAAATCGACAAGCTACAAACATGGAAACGGATCCGGCGAGCTCTGACAGCACCAGACGTGGTTCATTTGGACTCATTTTGGCAGTGACATGTGGTTCATTTGAGCTCATTCGTGGTCGCAACAGAGCGTGGCCAGCATACTTATTATTGCTAAGGTTTTTCCCTCGAAAACCCTTCGGGGCGGGGGATTTTTAATCCTGTCAGTAATACGCTTGCTGCTCTCTTTTTGTTTGGGTCCCATAGGCCAATTGGTCTCCATGGACGCTAAAAAATCTATTCTATTCTATTCTATTCTGAACTGGTTAAGCCCTAAAATATTACTTACTACGAACCGATTAAGCGGAATAGAAGCCCCCATTCCATGTTATAGAGCAGGCTACGTGTTGCGACCAAAATGTACCATAGAATAAAAATGATACCCAACTTCTATATTGTTTACACTTGAAAGTTATAGCTGGTGGCAATATTGACAAAATATATTCCTTAGCTAATTATTCCCTTACCTTTTAAGCATACGATAATTTAAGGCTTATTGACATACTCACTTTCTGGGACATTACTCGTCTTACGTTGAAAAGAGTAGGCACATGGTTCTATAGATATATAGATATAAGAGGCACCTAAATGTCCTTTATTTTGGTGAAAAATTCCTAAGATTTTAAGTTGTGATACTAACACCGTAGGTTGAGAAGAGTACGCACATGGTCTTATAGATATACATTTCCACTAATATAAAAGGCACCCATGGTGCAAAGTTCCTAGAATTTTAAGTTGTGATATGTTCAAAAGAGTAGGCACTTGCTTATATAGCTATACATCCCAATTGTGCTTTGTTGGATGCAAGATTCATAGAATTTGTGTAATGTTTTTTAGGAACTATAGGAATGGAATATTAAAGGAAAAGTAGAACTTCTACAATTCAGTTTGGATGCACCATATTGGATGCATGTTACTTCACTCCATTGTATCAATGCATGGTTTTACACTCAACTAAAGCATGGTCTCATTCCTTCCATAAAGTTAGGGTTTCTTATAACAAAAATGCATCCTAAAATTTCCTTCTTCATTCCATCCCACCTAATACCTATGTATATATATTGTCCTGTGTGGTAGAGCTTATTGAAGTTAAGATTTTCGTAAATTGAGTTGCGGGTCAATGTTTTCAGCACTTTGAAGACTACGGCTTTGAGCAAGCTAGAAAGGGCGTCATCCATTTCCGTTGAACAGAGCTCCAATATGGAGAACCCACATTGAGATAATGTAAAGTGATCTACCTACACCGCAAAGAAAATACATTTAACCAAAAAATAAAATGTTGCACCATGCAAAAAAGATAGTGCTCATCTTGGCTTCGTATTCTTTAGTGTAACTAAATGTGTGTACTACACTCATAACCATTAAGCCAGGCATCATGAACTCTTTGCAGCTCTCCATTCTCGGCAAGCGTCAATATTGCTGTTGAAATATCAATGGCCAGTTGTGAAGCTTTTGGAAAAGCCTGCAGATAAACAAGTCAATCAGACCCAAGTAATAGAAAAATTTAAGATGAGAGTAAGCAGACTTACAAATCCTCAGCCACTTTTTGTAAAGGCTTGGCCAGCCATTGTAAACTCGCATTTAGAAGATAGGAACGACTGCACATAAAGAAGCTCATCAACAATTGCCCCAACCCCTCCATTCTTTTGACCCTTTCAGTGAATTTAAAGGCACAAGTCTATCCTGGGCGACATTCAGATGTAAAAGATACTCTTCAACAAATGATCTCGTCTGGTAGCCTATAGGTATTTTACTAGCTATCAATCCTGCTATGTTTTGAATTGAGGGTGTCAGTTGCTGAACTGCCAATATTAATGTCAAACTAGTTGTGTAGCTAGAAGTAATGATTAACACAACAAACAATCAAATGACTAGGACTGCTCTCCCAAGTGTGCATTTTACATCCTCCCCTATCAAACACAATACATGACTTCAGCATTGCAAATAATAAGAATGGCAGATCTTTTCAATAGGTGACACCATGATAGTGGACTTAAGGAGACGGAAAAAAGGGTTGAGAAACTAAACCTGCATGAACAGGAGAAGTAATAGTGATCAGAAACCTATTTTTCTTGCATATAAAGCCAATTATAGTTTATGTACAAAATTGTGCAGGACAAAATGTATCAATAGTCACAATTTGTTTATTTGGTCGCCCATGAAAATCACGGTTCTTTTTATGTTACAACAACCAAATGACAATTGCAGTAAAAATAAAAAAGCATCCAGTTGTAACCCACATTGCAACAGCAAATAGCCGCATAAAGGGCGTAAAAGCCCTGCATGACCACTGCTAGATTTCCTTAATGGTACAACCACCACCATTCCAGAGGTTGTATAAGGTTGTGTAAAGTCCACCATCCTTGCACGCCTGGTCGTAATGGCCACGTCTCCAACTACTACTACTGCATCAAAATCTTGCATCTTGCATGTATGAATAGTTGCATGGACATTTAAACAAAATTCAAAACAAAGAAGAAATTTTAGCTCATACACTTCCAAATTCATTTCCTTTTCCAACTGAATATCGAAAAAATGGAACAAGCACAAGTTTAATCCAACAGCTTAATATAACTGGGGATTCACATTGAGCCATGACTAGCAAAGCATATGTCTTGGCAAACATGAGGGGAAGTGCTTTAGGAATTGCAGGACAAATTAAATTATCTTTCGTAGTTAATAATAACAGCACAAATTAAATGTTTGGTACAAAAGAAGAAGATACCTTATTGACAATCTTTGCTATTAGCCCATCATAATTGGGGGTTGTGTTTCCATTTCTAAAGAAAGTATATGGAACAGTATAAGGGAGTAATGAAAGTGCAGCCGCAAAGACATCAATATAGAAACCATGAAATACCCATGTATTGTCTGAACCTAGGGTTGCATCAACAAACTCCTGTGTGGCACATCAATCACCGATGGCTTTCTGCTCTTGGAAAATAGCCAGCCCTAAGGCACCTTTGCCTTCCCACTAGGCCATATAATATCCTTCAAATTGGAAGCATTTACAATAGCCAGAAGTACCCTTTGGAGTATCAATTATTGTTCCAGTAGCCAACTACATGAAGGCCCCTTGCCATGTTTACAATCTGAAAAGCTGAGCCAATCCTATCTTCTTTCTGACCAAGAGGGAGCGAGGCCAATGAGTTTCATGGAAAGAAGTGCTGCAATAATGCAGGGCCCTCCTTCAAAGTTTTTAACCTTGCCAATTCTGAGCTACATCCTGCATTGCTAAGAAATGAATACGAAGGTGCTTCAAAGTTGAACAGACATATTCCCTGAGAGAAAACGGAAAATTGTTTGCAAGCACTTAGTACAGCCTGTTACTGGCCAGAATTGCAAGACTTAGTTCAACCTTATCAGAAATATCAACTTATCAACTTCTTGGTTATGGCTCAGGATCTCATCATACAAAGCATCATGAGAATCTTTAGGCAAGACAAAAAGAGTCTTGGCAGCCAAAAAGAGCTTAAATGACAGAGGGCTACATCTTTTCTTACACAAATCTGGATAGCTCAAGGTTAGCATGTGATCATTTTCTTCTAACTTTTTGCTCTCTTCTTGTGTAAAAAGATTGCCAATAAACTACAGAATAATTTGAGTAGAAGAAAGCGGCTATGAGCTTACATATTTTCCATATTCTCAAATTCTACTTTATAGGCCAAATCAGAAAAAAACCATTCAGAAGTATAAGCATGCAGTTATGGGCCGATCATCCATAAGAGCCATGAAACTTGCAAGCATGGTAAATTTCCAGAATGCTCTTCTTCATGTAGATTTGTTTGCAATAAGCTCTCATTGGCAATGAGATTCAACTTATCAGTTACACAGGTCACATTAAATCCTATCATCTGAGCTGCAGATTACATTGTGGCCAATTTGTTGCAGAATCCACCTGTGAAACCATAATTAGCTTGTAGATATACTCTGCTGGATTTTTTTTATGCGCACTCTAGGAAGGCTCCAAAACCATCCATAAAAACCTCACAATAGCTTGTAGCCTGAAGAAACATGATCACTTGTGTAGGATAACAATTTTTGAATGGTATTGATGTTACCTTATGATGATTAGTGCACAGTGGCATTTCAGCAGACATACCTTTAGCAAATGCCACAGTCATCATCATATGAGGGTAATTCATTGGGCATAACATCGCCACATATTCCCTGCAGTACAAGTATTACTGCAAAATACTATTGTTGTTGAGCCAGAAAGATGCAGACATCCATTACTCGATAATTTAAAATGCAAGGCCATGCAACTAGCATCAGACTTAATGAAGCTGGATGTTAGCTACAATTATGAAGTATTTGGCTGGAGACATTGCACCAGCCAAATCATGGGTTTCAGATATTGCTATTGGTACGACTGTTTGATGTATGACAACCTTTGACTCCAAACAACAGGAACTCGTGATGGCTTTCAGGTCTTGCAGCATGACTCTTAATTAACAGGAAAGGTTTCTGTATAGTTCTTCGTTAGCATCATCTTAACTGTCCAAGTGCATATTGGCTAAAAACAATTTCAAATGTCAACATATAATTTCTGAGCCTAGTGTAAAGAATATGAGAAAATTTTAAAAGAGGATGAAATCATGCAAGATGGTGTTAAATGGAGATGCAAATCACATCCACATGATCATACCTTGCATGGTGCACAGCAGTATTTTGCGGCAATGGTATCATCTGTACAAAATGGAAAAAATTATCAGAACTTATAAAACTTCTACATACAAGATTAATTTATTCACAATATCATAAAGAACTTGCAGTCTAGGAGGCAGACACACTAAGTGGCTATGGAATGACTCAAACAAGCTTCCTTTACTTGCCACAAATCTCTAATTAAAGCTGCCATATAAAACACAGCTCAAACAAGATGATAGTCGTAAATGCAGCTGCAAGCAAGTACATAATTTCTAAACCAGTATAGCCCGTATTGTAATTGGTATCTCCCAGCATTTACCATTTGGCATTTATGTCGACTCTGCAACACATGCTTATGGCTCCATAATCTGATTTGAAATTTGCCTTATTGTGTCATTTTGCATGTTTCCTCCGGATGTTGCTTAATAGTATAAGGCAAAGGTGAGAAAGAAGATCCACATGAAATGCCTTTCTCTAGAAACACATGAAATCTGCAAATATGGAATTGAGGAAGGAACGTAATTTGAGAGCAAATGGTGCCTACCTTTGTGAAGGTTTCATAGAAGCTTGCACTTTGAAGATTTTTGAGACCCACGTGTATCACCCCAATCGTTGCCCCTTATACCCAATTCACTTTCCCTTACACAGCTCAGGCAGCGATGAAGAACGACCAAGCATTGCCGGATTTGCTGATGAATGAGTAGTACCAAATATTAAATATCTATTTTGAAAGCAAGTAAAGAGCGTGACATAGTTGTGGCATGGTGTCTTATGCTGTTGTCTTATGCTGTTGTTAGTAGACCTGATTGCAGAACCTTAACCATCTTGAGGGTCAAGAGGCCGACAGTTTACAAGGATGCATTAAAGAGTTGCTTTTCAACTTGTGAAAATGGCAGTCAATGAACAGATCAATCAACAATTCCAATGACAGAAAAACAAAAAAAATGATGCAGAGCTACAAGTCAAAGCTGGTGGTTTGATTTATCTTAGCCTTCTTATTCGTTTTTGGATATGTGATAATTGTCTGCACCAACATGGCGGAAGAGATGGAAACTAGATTGCTTGGTGCTTTCAGAAAATCCATAATCAGCGCAGAGCATTTTACCTTGCAGTTTATGTTAGCTCCATCGTAATTCAAGAGTTATATGCCAAATACACCAATGGTATCTGGTGCTTTAAGAGCAACGCACCTTATCTTTGAAGACATTCTACATGAAGACATTCTACAGCACAGAACAGTAGCTTCTATGTCTATATACATATTTTTCCAAATCCCTCTTATTTTAAAAGTCATTCTTTTGAAATGATTTCTTAAAGGCCGTTCTACACCCACGTTGATCTTTCAAAATCCTTTTTGCTATGGCACCCTTGCCATAGTTATTGGTGACAATGAGGTGCAGAACACACTTAGTTATATGCAAATTAGAACACACTTAGTTATATGCAAATTTCTTTTTTTGATAAAACCTATAGGCACTGTATCTCCAAAAAATTGGTATAAAATCCTTTATTGGCCATCTACATGCATATCAGGCCTACAACCCACTCAAGAAAGCCAAGTTACACTTACCGATAGATTCAATTGAGAAGTCTAGGTATCGTCTTTAATAAACAAGTTGTGAAAATAGTGCTAACAAATTACCTAGGATTAGAAGCACAAGTCCAGCGTTTGCTCCCATTGACTGATCAACGTAATCTAAACCTTTATTGGACAAGATAGCTAGCTTAAAAGCATCTTGAATTTCACTAAAAGATGTGAACAATTCTATATTCTGATACTCAAGTTCTTATTTCACGTCATTGGAGACATAATCCTTACATGTAGCTTCTCACAAACTAAAAAGCACAACGTAGCAGTGGTGAAGGCCGCTGCGACAAATTCTTGTATATCATAACATATATATGTTCTTATGCTTGTCCTCCTGAATCCGGCCGTTGATCCGAGATCCTACGGCTCACGTGGCTTTAGGACGTATCCTACGGCCCAGATGGCTTGGGAGTTTGTTTCAGATTATATGTAAGCGATCCTACGGTCCAGGTTGATCTGATCCTGATCGTCGGTCCGAGATCCTACGGCTCACGTTGCTTTGGGACACATCCTACGGTGCACATGGCTTTGGGAATTATATGTAATCGATCCTATGGTCTAGGTTGATCCGATCCTGATCGTCGATCCGAGATCTTACGGCTCACGTGGCTTACATGACTTTGGGAATTATATGTAATAGATCCTATGGCTCATGTTGCTTTAATTATTGTCACGTGGTGAGATCTCGACCCTTGATCGGGTCCAAGATCCTACGGCCCAAGTTGAATGCTCATCCCTTAGGAAAAGGCTTTTAAAATTTTTATGTTGTGTGGGGGATTCGAACCCTGGCCATTGAGACCCCAGCCCCCCCATTCTAACACACTAGACCAAACATTAATTCCATAAATAATTGTTTCAAATATACTTAAGGGTAATGTTCCCATTAAGATAAAATAAACTATAACATTCTAGCTAGTTCAAGAAAGTTCTAGAATGTTCTGGAAGGCTCTAGAAAGTTCTAGAATCTTCTAGAAAGTTCTAGAACATAAGAAAATCTAGGGGGGATCTAAGAAAATTCTTCCAGAAAGTTCCAAATTGTTCTAATAAGTTTTAGAATGTTCTAGAATATAGGGGAATCTGCGGGAATGTAAGGAAATCTAGGGAAATACTTCCAGAAAGTTCTAGAATATATTGAAAGTCTTAGAATGTTCCAGAAAGTCTTAGAATGTTCTAAAAAGTTCTAGAATGTAAAAGAATCCAGAAGAATCTAATAGAATCTAAGAAAATCTTATAAAATGTAAGAGAATCTAGGAAAATATTTACAAGCCTAAGGGAATCTCTTAAAATCTGGGGGATCTAAGGGAATCTTCATAAAATCTAAGGGAATCTAAAAAAATGTTGATGAAATCTTAGAGTATCTAGAGGAATCTTTATAGAATCTCTTTGAATCTCATATAATGTAAGGGAACCTAGGGCAATCTCATAAAGTCTAAAGGGATATAACATTCTAGCTAGTTCAAGAAAGTTCTAGAATGTTCTGGAAGGCTTTAGAAAGTTCTAGAATCTTCTAGAAAGTTCTAGAACACAAGAGAATCTAGGGGGGATCTAAGAAAATTCTTCCAGAAAGTTCCAAATTGTTCTAATAAGTTTTAGAATGTTCTAGAATGTAGGGGAATCTACGGGAATGTAAGGAATCTAGGGAAATACTTCCAGAAAGTTCTAGAATATATTGAAAGTCTTAGAATGTTCCAGAAAGTCTTAGAATGTTCTAAAAAGTTCTAGAATGTAAAGGAATCCAGAAGAATCTAATAGAATCTAAGAAAATCTTATAAAATGTAAGAGAATCTAGGAAAATATTTGCAAGCCTAAGGGAATCTCTTAAAATCTGGGGGATCTAAGGGAATCTAAAAAATGTTGATGAGATCTTAGAGTATCTAGGGGAATCTTTATAGAATCTCTTTGAATCTCATATAATGTAAGGGAACTTAGGGCAATCTCATAAAGTCTAAAGGGATCTAAGGGAATCTAAGGGCATCTAGGGGGATCTTCATAGAATCTTGGAGAATCTACGCAAATCTAATGGAATCTAGAGGGAATCTTATAAAATTTAGAGGAATCTCCACGAAACCTCCAAGAGAACCTTGGTAGAATCTTAGAGAATCTAAGAATTTAGAGTATTCTCAAAAGATTCTTTTAGAATGTAGGGCATGACAAGAACTTGCAGCATAGGCACATGCTAAAACTCGGACATGCACCGTAGGACGCATTAAATTTCTTGTATAAATATATACATATATATCCAAAGGTTGGCTCAGGCCATGCCAAAATGCCTAAGGTATTGATATTCTAGCACATCTAGCCTTCTTCCTTTCCTTAAATTGTCATTTTGAAAGCACTTGGGCCCTGAGATGTGCAATAACAAAATCTATTTGGCAACCCTTGGGTGGTTGGACTATGCACAAAATGCTAACTTTTAAAGTTACCATTTTAAGACCCTTATAATTGGAATTTCGTGTGTCACAATTCACTAAGGGACACTTGTCATTGGAATAATGTTAAGGGGAGTTTATAGGCCCCTTAGGCACTTATGGCACTTGGGGAATACCTTATTAAGTCTTTAAGGACTTGCAAGGTCTCATGGACATAAATGAAAAGTCGTAATGCATGCTGAGGTATGACACTCTTTTTTTTTTATGAACGTGGATCTTTATTACTCAAAAGAATACAAAGAGTACATGGGGGACTCAAAACCCAGTGGAGAAGATATCCACTAGAGCAACACTACCCACCACATACATAACATAGAAAAGCAGAGAACACAGATCACCCTGAGCACAACTGTTTGCTATGAGTAGGTGTGAATCTGAAGATATTGCTCCCAAATGACACTTTTGATGTCATCCTTTAAGTAAGAACACTTGTATGCCTTCACAATGCGACTACGGGCATCGCTAAGCACTTGCGTATCTGAAAAGAGTTGTCCCTTGAAGATGAGGAGATTTTGTCTCTTCCAGATGGACCAGATGATCCAAGAAGATGCTAAGTGGAAAGCCCTCTTTGCCAACTTGTCCCAAGAACTAGGATCCCGGGGGTTTCACCCTTAAAATTTCGTATCAAACATGTGCGTGACTGGGTAGGGTTTTTTTTTTTCCTTACCCGTCCGCAGACGGTCCAAAAAAAAACGGACTCACCACCATTGTTTCGGACGTGGTTGTTTAGGGGTGCTGTGGGCGGGAACTCCTCACCCGCTTGATACGGTAGGGGTGCTTGAAGATCCGAAGCTTTGAATCGTAGGGGTCCTTCAAGATGGATATCAGATCATGAGCCGCTCGAATTGATGAGGTAAAGACTTAATACCTTTCTCCATAAATGTTTTTATAAAAAATGTTGTATTGAGCATTCGTACTTGGCGGGGATTATTGGGCGGCACTGCGTCTATCTGTTCCTCTGTTCTGCTTCTCTATTCTTCCATTTCTGATCATCTAAGAACTGTGTACAATGCCTAAAGGGGTGTACAAGAGGCAACCTGGGAATAGAAGCCGTGTCCAACAAGCGGGAAACTTCCCATATAGGCGTTATCAGAGGCCAGACAATGGAGGAAGAAATGTTCCTGTGCAAAAGACCAACGTATGGCCTGGAGTTAGTGATAGGAGCGAAACAAAACAGGTCTACATAGGCTCCTACATAAATTCTATTTAATGTTTGGCCAGCATTCTATTTGTTAAGCTTAATATTGAGATTTGTGGGAGCTGAGTCTTTTTTTGGATACCGATTTGCAAACCATTGGGTAGCTAAGATAGTATGCTGGCTTGCTTTCTATACTGATAATGGAGGAATGGGTCTGTTTGATAATGGTATTCTGAAATGCCTTGCCATGTTCTCGCTAGTAGGGCAGTATCCTTTGACTGATATTTGTGGTTTGATAGGGATACTGTATCGCTGGACAGAAATAGATGGCATGACTTGATTAGTCAGATTTATGGGTTTTTCCTTATTTCATTTCCTTTGTGATTGAGCAGTGAGATAGCTGGCCGGATATTCTGCTTGAATGATCCGATTAATAGGGTTATCTGATGCATGGAAGATCATAAACAGGCCAAAATGATTCATTATTGTGTATGGCATGGTTGTATGCTTGATAACATAATTAATCATGACCTAGGAGGGAGGTTTCGAGTTTGTGACAGTATCTAGAGCAAGTGCTTAAAGTGTTGCGAGCCAATAAGTTGTATGCCATGGAAAATGCAGGAAAATACTAGATGTGCCCTTGAAAGCTTCATAACACCTTTGAAGCTTCATAGCACCCTTGGATTCCAAGAGCAGATTTCTTATGTTATGCAAAGAAAGTTGGTCTTTTATTTATGCTCTTGGGAATGAGTAGAGTGATGCCCCTTCGTGGAAGTAGGATTTACTTGATGTTCTGATCTTGTGTCTGTTCAGAACATTGCAAAGCAAAAGACGTCCTTAGACACACAAGATTTCGACATACATTTGTGTCCTGTTTTGTTAGCATTTTGGCTGCAAGTTACATTGGAGGTTTTCTTAAAATTCCTCTAGCTACCATAAGATTCTTTCAATATTCTCTAGAAATCCCCTTAAGATCCTTGTTAATTCTCCAAGGTTCCATCAAAATTCTTCAAGAATATCAAAGATTTCCTTGGATTCTCTCAAGGCTCTTGAGGTCCTCTAGTTCTTCAAGATCCCATTGTATTTCATGGATATTCACACGTAGGTTCTCTGAAATTCTTGTTGATACGGTCAATATTCACCAAATTCCGTGTAGTTTTAATGTTATATATGTCATGAATACCTAGATTTTCTTCATGCAATGACTTCAGATGAAAAAGACGAGAATCGTTGAAGCCCTTCAAATACTATTGGCTCTAAACTCCAAACTATAGCAAAATGATATTAGTTATTGAACGTCCACCAACTCCTCATGCAAAACACCGAAAATATTCATCTAAGCCTCCAAAAGGATTCGTAGGCATCATTTCTTGGTATGAACGTGTGAGCCTAGTTACAGTTTGTACATTACTGATAATCATATTATCTTCACATTCTTCTAATGTGTCTCATGTGTAGAAGAACCATGCATCCACATATATCCCAAACACAAAATTAAATGAGAAAAGAGAGACATAAAAAAGAAGTCATACTTCATTGATGGCAGTGGAAGGATGCAGTAGAGTGTCTTATTGTAGCAGAGTGTCTTCTAATAGCCACAATGCAAATATAATTCACGTGTGCTTAAGATTTAAAAAGAAGCAAATAATTTGTGACAATGTAGAAGAAATTTTTGCACATGCCACTATTAGTTTGGAACCTCAAAATGCCAAGAATGTGGAAAACCTTCACAGAAGATAGTCTGCCATGCTTTAAAAAATGAAGTGGGATGCATTTTTTCTTTCCTCTATGTATCCTCTGTCCATATCATCTCCACTTGGAAGTCATTTTTAGGGTTTCAAATTTAATGGCTTGACAATTGCCAATTCAACCTGACGTTGGCAGCCATGAAATTGATGTATATTCTGAAGAAGGCTGGCCCAAAAATGTAAGAACCTTGCCTACGCCTGATATCTTAGCTCTCCTCTGATAAAGGACATTCGTAGCTCTCCCTTGATATCTGCAATACATGCATGCACTTGTCACCAGCATGCTTAAGCATTATGACAGTAGCTAATATTCGTCTCTTCAAATATAGATCTTCTATCAGTTAGCTATTGTACTTTGAACATGCTATATCTCCAAAATATACACTTTGAAAGCTCAAAATGCCAAGAATCTTGAAAACCTTTACATAAAATAGTCTATCATGCTTTAAAGAATGAAGTTTTCT
This sequence comes from Isoetes taiwanensis, assembly GCA_021234155.1. Classification (NCBI taxonomy): domain Eukaryota; kingdom Viridiplantae; phylum Streptophyta; class Lycopodiopsida; order Isoetales; family Isoetaceae; genus Isoetes; species Isoetes taiwanensis. The sequence goes on from JAJEKV010000001.1 coordinate 31,237,810, forward strand.
GCATGTGATCTTTCCTCTATGGGTACTGCTCAAATGGCATCTCGAAATGGAAAGAGAAATGAAAGCATGAAGTGATAGGACGGAATAATCAAAATAGAAACATTGAATTGTACTTATTCTAGTCACGACTATCCTTCTGCACCTCCAATTGACTTGACCTTGGAACCTATGGATTTGATGGATATTATGAAAAAGGCTGGCCCAAAATGGTAAGAACCCTACTATCACTCGAAGTATGCCTATACTTTTCACATAGAAAAGCAATTAATTTTACATATGTAAAGCATTTTATATCTTATGGAAACATAATTGAATGTTCACAGCTTGATTGCGTCAAAGGGGTAGATACATGCATAGTTTCCTGGAACCAAACATATCTTTGGTCGTTAAAAAGGGATAATAAAGTGGCAGCTAGATCTCTAACTATATAGGTACTAAGGATGGATGCTTCTAGTTGTGTAAATATTCTAAATAGGTCTTGGAAGCATATGATTCCATGCTATAGCAGCAGAGCTCTTATATCTAGTAGTCAAAGATACTCAAGCAAAATGCACATGTAGGCTTCAAGAGTCGCAGTTGAGTTGAGTTGTCTTGTATTAGAAACACTGGATATGGAAAAATTAAGCTACCAACTCTTAGTTAATGTTTCTTCGGCTCCATAGTAAACATAAGATCAAATCAACGTAGTACCTATTAATAAACGCAATGAAGTCTCTGCCAGGCTCCAGACTTTCCAATCCGGGGAGTGAAAAAAATAAATGAATCTATGTCAAGAATGTAAAGATGGGTCGTTAATGCTGAAACTTGGCGAGAGATGGAGCTCTGAAGCAGAATGCTTTCCATGTGCCAAATCGTATATAGCCATCGCCCCAATGGGGACTGTTATCCACGAACAAATCCACATTGTTGGTGTGGCGAAAGGGGGATGCACACCCCAAACACACATCAATCAAGTGCCTTATTTACCATCCATGGTGTTTAACACCAGCCTTAAGTCGCCAAAAAACATAAGTCCACAAAGATGCCGTGTATTTGTAACGGACTTCATTGTTGAGCTTCCCCGGACACGTTCAGGTTATGATGCAATTTATGTTGTGGTTGATCGACTAACTAAGCAGGCCCATTTTATGCCTACGAAGACTACTGCTACGGCAATGGATATTGCTAAGTTATTTGTTAAGGAGATTTTCAGGTTGCATGGGATGCCGGCCACTATTTCATCAGATCGGGATACAAAATTTATGAGCCAATTTTGGCAAGGGTTGTTTCAAAATATTGGCACTAAGTTATATGCCAGTACATCTTATCGTCCTCAAACAGATGGCCAAGTTGAGCGAGTTAATCAAATCTTGGAGGATATGCTCAGAATGTATGTGCCTAGTCAACCAAAGGTATGGGATTCCTATTTGTATTTGGCTGAGTTTGCATACAATAACACTTATCAAGATTCCATTAAAATGAGTCCTTTTGAGGCAATGTATAGTAAGGAGTGTCGTTGTCCTCTTAACTGGAGAGATCCCCAATGCAATGTTGAAGCAGCTAATGAAGTAGCGGAGGACATGGAAGCTCATCTAAGGAGACTTCGACAAAATTTGGCTGTGGCACAAAATAGACAGAAGCAGTATGCCAATAAAAGACGGAGACCACTTGAATTTCAAAAAGGGGATTATGTGTTCTTGAGGATTAATCCCAAAGCGAGCTCACTTGGCGTTAAAAGTGCAGGTAAATGGGCTCCTAGGTATGCGGGTCCGTATGAAATTTTGGAACGTATTGGCAAAGTGGCTTATAGGTTGGAGTTACCCTCACACTTGAAAGTACATAATGTCTTTCACATAAGTAACTTAAGGAAGTATGTGTTTGATCCTTCCCATATGTTGGGGGACGAGGATTTGGTAAGCAGGGAGAACTTTCGTACCCCAGGCAGAGCGTGTTCTGAGAGGAAACCCGCCGCTAAAGGAGGCTAACAATACGTAGATTTTTGGTTCAATGGGCGGGTTGTCCTGAGGAAGATGCCACATGGGAAGATGCCAATTGGATTCTTCGTGAGTTTCCGAAGATGCGCCCATGAGGACATGGGTTGAATTTTTGGAGGAGAGACTGTAACGGACCTAGGATTTTGAGGTAAATTGTGGATTATTTTATTTAAAAGATGCAAAGGAATATTAATCAAAATATCACGCATGCAGAGAAATACGTCGTATATGGAGATTATACGGACGAAATACTGTGGTTAAAAATAAATATAAGTACAGAGAAAAGCATTGGAAAAAAGATTGATTCTGAGAGGGATTCTTTGAAGGAGCGAATCGCGTCTGAGCTCTGGGGAGCGTCTTTGAGGCGTAGAAGAAGCAACAAAGCGGGATTCAAGTGGGGATCAAGACTTACACACAGGGTTTTGGTGCTTGATTAAGTTGTGATTTGAGTAGAGTGATGGTTGTTCTTGTTGCATAAGTTTGGAATTTACTCATGTCTTATCTTGAGCTGGGATAGTAAGACTGCATGTTTATGAACTTTTTACTTGAAGCCATTCTATGTTTTTGAATTAGGGAAGTTCTTGAACTTGGATATGATTTATTAGAAATGAGCGGAAACATCATAGGAAATGAGAATTGAGCAGAATAATTTTAAAAGAGTGAAGAACTGCCAAGGAGATGACAGTATGCAGAAAAGCATGAGATTTTTGTTGGTGTCTGAATGCTTAAAGAAAAAGTTAAGGAACAAACCTGGAAAGGGGCCGATTTGGGACCTGGAATAGCCGATTTGATCTAAGGAAGGCATGATCTTGCAGATTTGGCTTGCTGCAAAAGCATGTAGATCACTCTGGAATGGGCCGATTTTGGCCTTAGGAAGGTCGAAATGGAGAAATAATACAGAATTAGGAAGATTTGGGTTAGAATCTGGCTGCCAAAATCATGATCTTGGTGCTGAGAAATGGATTCAAAACTACCGGAATAGGGCCAGAAACTGGCCGAAATTGCTAGGAAACCCCTTTGGCAGCAAAATCAGAAGTGGGCAGGACTTCTTGGCATGGATTCGATGGCCTGGAGGCCAAATCCGGCAGCAGCAGGCCGAGGTCGCACCTGTAACGTAGTTAGGGTTAGGTTAGGAAGTCAAAAGTTAATTGTTAGTAAGGAAGTAATATTAACAAGGTGCTGCGCACGGAGGGTTGCCCTCCGTGACCCGAGAGTGAAATGGCTTAAATCACACTTCAAAGTCATGTTTTCGAGCATATACTGACATATATTTGGAATATGCCACAAACCCACATGGATGAGGGTTTTCCCCTTAGGGGCAACCCAAAAAACTGGACTCACTCAAACATATCAGTGGAATGCTATTTCTATGCCCAATTCATAATTCATAAGGCAAGGCATTCAAATACGCTAATAACTCACAAATTGAAATAGGAAAAAGAAACACGATCCAGATTCCATTCAAACTACAAGGTTGAATCCATTATTAATGCTCGACATTTTATGGTAGAGTATATCTCTCAATTTTGAATGGCATGATCTTGAATATGTGGGATTTGAACCCACATTATGCCCAAAATCTAAGCATACCAAAGTGTAATTATAATGGCTAAGAGATAGCCATGAAGCAACCGGTACTCTAATTATTAGCCAGACCATGAAGCAACCACCATCCATGAGTATTTATGTTCACAATGAATATATTACATCCAAGAGGCCCTTACAATCTATAAGGTACTCTAATTATTAGCCAGATAACTTTATTTATACTTACTCCATATATCATAACCATCATAACAGTATTCACATGTGCTGCATGTGATTGAAAGATGCTTTCATCTAATGATCGATCACAACGCAACTGGCATTTTTTACCTTCTGTAGATGGAGCAACATTGGTGTCCTTGATTTCATTGTCTGCATAATTTTGACTACATGATTTCTCTGGAAGGTCAAGGCCATTGTAAAATTGTTCAGTTCTCATTCTCTGCTGTGGTGAAAAACGCAGTAGGTGATCCAAGTGACAGTATTGCTACCACAGGAAAATCTTAATGTGGTTGCAAAACCATGCCAATTCTTTAAAATTCAAAATTTTTAAGTGATTTCTGAAGAAACCAATTTGTCATCGATGCTGAAATATTACCACGATACCCTGGCCAGGAAGGTACTCATTGACTAGTACATGATTAATTGGTGCTGGCAAGAGGCCAGTTGCTTTACAGTAAAAGTTGACTGTTAGGCAATATAATACATCAATGCAAAGCCAAGTTGTTAGATGTAATTTAGGATTAATAAGCTTCGTCAGAGACTGATTTTGCCTAAAAACATCTTCAAAGCTTATTCGACATATCCAAATTTTAATTCTCCATACGATTTCTAGACATCTAAATACCAACAAAACATCTGTTCGTACAAACTAATTTGGAGCTCTTAGCATTTGCAATACCACAGGAGCTCCATTAACCTAAGCATCCATTACTCTTTAGTCCTTAGATAAAACAATGGATTCCATTGAAGAAAACATACCTGCTGCAACAGGATTTTTTGTTCAGATTCAGAGGCAAAGCCTGTGGAAATATTCGCAGAGTGCAAAGATTATCTCCAAGTATTGCAGAACAACAAAAAACAGAGGGTCCCTTTTGTAGAATCCATTCATTCAACTAATCGAACTCTGAGAACAACATAGTCAACTTTTGAAGGTCTAACATTCTACGTATTAAGGATAAAGGATAGCAACATGTCGAGGCTCCTTTGGCACATGTGACTAGGTGAAGACGAGTTCATAACAATATCTAACAACACTAAGTCTTTGCCTTCTAGCCAAAGCCGTCTCACTTTTATCACATAAATTTCAAGCAAAGATGACAAAATTGCAAATGAAGCAGTCACATTGACGAGCCCACCGCTTCTGCCGTTAACAAACTTAATTTTCATTGAATTTCACTAATATCGCAGAAACAAAGCATTGGTTTCCTTGATTGATTACTTTACATGACCCATAATGCACCATCCATTAGCTTATTAGCTTGCAAAATCTGTCTAAATTTTGTTGTACCATTTACAACATTTACCCATTAAAACAACACAATCAGTGGAAACATTGCCTATATCACAAAATTTGTGCTAATTAGAAAGGCAGAGAATTCGATTAGTGGAAATATGTACAGTTTGAAGAATATATCAACTTTGATATACAACAGATGCTTTCGGGCGATTTCTGTCCCAAGAATAAATATGCAAGCAAGCAACTAAAAAGAATAAAGAATTGGACTATGGTACAGCTCAACAACAAAAGATTGTTGAGCAGGATAAATAGTGTGTGTTGTGAACTTAAGAGCAATAAAGGTAAAGGGGCTGGGGAAAGCAACGGAACTGAGCTCATTTTGGCAATGGAGTACTTCTTGTAAACTACTTTAAGGGACCTTTCAGCTGCCTTCTTGTAAAGCTCCACCATCATTGTAGCTTACTCCCTGCAACCAACACAATATCACTGCCTTGATCCAATAAAACCAGGACTAGTAGCAAAATTTTAAGAAAGATATAAATACAATAAATAAATAAATCAAAATCCATACTTCAACTGCCACTCGTTGTAACCAGAATGTCTCTTCAGCACATAATTCCAGTATGGTGGCCTTTGAAGCGTATAGTGTGCAGTATAGACTACTGCTGCTGTCAGATGTGAGGCTGGAAATTTCACCATGGTATAGTCTGTGAGACAAAGTTCTACGAGGAAGAAACTTAACATGTTCATCTGCATGTGAGTATGAAGCAACACTTTAGATTGCAACGCATTAAAATCTGAATGCTAGCATCACCAAACAACACCTGTTCATCAGAAGAGGCAGCCTTCAGAAGGCTAACCATAAAGACATGCGGAGTTGGAACAGTCAGATTAAAAGACAGTGTGTTGAGCATTTTCTTTTCCTGCAAATCCGAAGAAGTCATGTCATATCCTTATGGCTAAAAGAGGACAAATCATACTCTCTTACGTACATACCATTGATAATACTTGGTCCTTTGTGTACGCATTGCCTGATATGAATACAAAATCTTGTACCTACAGCAGCAGCCAAAAGCCCGTTCAATTAGTATGTTTAAAATGGTATCATTGACATGCTTGTCAAATTGAGTACTGTTACTACTTCGGGAGCCCAGATTTCTTCATATTTTAAAGCAAGTAGCATGGCAATGCATCCAAGGAGTTGTAGATGCTTCCTTGAGACACTTTCACAGGCTAAGAACCTGTCTATGATATTGATAGTCAAGAAGAACGTTTCAGGCATCAACTTGAATTTGTAATGAACCTATGAATAGATTGTTAGAGGCTGATAAAGAACATGACTTCAATTAGGAACATGGGAGCAAAGGCAAATACCTCATCCAGCCAATCTATTAGGATAGTGTTTTGACATGTAATCTGGTGAGACACAACTCTGAATTTGATATGTATGGTTGAGGTTAGGATAGGCAGGTCCTTCTGTTGTTGCCAACACCTTTCCCATTACCTGCAGCTGAAAAACAGTAATACCAAATAAATCAACTGAATATCAGAATTTAATCTGAACTAGTGAAATCTGCCAAACCTTTTGAGGGCACAGCTTTGACATGCAGAACCTTGTTTTCATCAATGGAAGCGATAATTGGCGTTGATGCTGCAATCCAAAATGCAGAGTCAAAAAATTAATAGAAAAAAAACCAATGTAGTATTTTTCTGCTTCAATCCGCTGCAACTATCTATTTCTTAAGCGACAAATAAGACTAGAACAGTTCCTGCGTCACATTTTAGTTTCGCATTTTTCTCTTCTAACCCATTTGCAAAGCTTTGTCTCAGAAGCTCTAAAATGCCGTTATTTGGAAACTCGAATAAGCCCAGCTATGGCGCCTCTGACAGTCAGGACCTCCGTAGGATTTTTGTGCTTGCTAGCCCAAATCCAGAGTACAAAAAATCCGGTCAAGAAAATTAAGAAGCCTTACCTTCAAAATACATGGCGAGGAGTTAACACACTAAGCGACAGGATGCCATAGAAATGGCACTGAAGATCGCAAATCAATCACCGGAGTTCAACTGAGGATTTTCATAGGTTTTCATAGGTTCCCGAAGATTCTGGAGAAGTTCTAACCCCTTTTTACCTCCCATCGCCATGCAGCCCTCCATTAGCGGAACCATGAAACTCCAAAAATTTTATAACGAAAGATATGCCATGCAAAGCGCTTTCTGCATTCCGGCATGCTTGTAGAATCCATTCATTCAACTAATCGAACTCTGAGACAGCATAATACCCTATAGCTATTTATTCCAAACGATTCCCAGCAAAGCAAATCATGAAAGGCAGAGCAAATACTCTTGGAAACCAGAGGAAAATGCTTGGAAGAAGAAGAAGAAGGGTCGAGCTGCGCCATAGCCACGCCTGCTAAGCTGGATGACCGAGAGTTTACAGGCAGCAGCGAGTTTGGAGCAGTCACCAGCATATGCTAGGCATATGCCGGCATATACCTAGATATGCCCACAAACCCACATAAACGAGGGTTTGCCCCTAGTATATGCCCACAAACCCACATAAACGAGGGTTTGCCCCCTAGGGGCAACCCAAAAAGTGAGGTTAAAGTTAAGGCTCTATCTTAAAATATCAAGGTTGAGTTGTTGGATTCGAAATATATTTAAGCTGGAGGCCCTTGTTAAGGCGGGTTTATACTAATAGTCATAATGACATGAGAAAACTAACAAGTTATCTAGTTATATATATTAAAAGAGAAAACCTTTGGAAATTAGTTAAAGTAACATTATGTAAAAAAAACAAGCATAAATATTGTGTATAGAGGAAATTGGTAAAGGAACCATAACGATATTTAAATGCTATAGGTTAAACATTAATAATAATAATAATAATAATAATAATAATAATAATAATAATAATTATTGTCACGCCTTCAGACCCTCAGGTCCATCAGCGAAAATGAAACAACAATGTCAGCAACGACTCACCCTTAGGCGAGCAAATTTTCAGCCATTCTATATAAAGCTAATAACTCATTTCTAGATTTAAAGTACTCAAGAAGATATGTTCCAAGCTTCGGTGGAGATAGATCTAACAAAAGAGAAAAAGAACCACATGAGATTTGGTGATCTTCTCTGACATGAGCAAAGGCCGAATGGTCCTCATCCTCCACTTGTGCTTCTAGACAACATGGGCAAAAACGCAGCTCTCTTGCCACCCCTTGCTCTCGTCCGCTTTCAATTTGTAGACAATGCGAACTAAGTCTTAATCTAGCAATGAGTTGCCATTTTTTTCGACTGAGCTCCACCTTTAAATAAGCCTGCTCTTCATAGACTACCATAGCATTAACTTCTTGTCTATAGAAGTTTCTCTTTACTCCAAGATCATTGTTTGGCCACAGCTTCTGTAAAGCACGTTCAATCACCAATGCACGCAATCCAACATCTGTGTCTGGAAGATCAACAAGATCAATACCCCAAATTGTAGCCCACTCTACAAGGTGTCTATACCATCCAGCATGAATCTGCGTTCGAGACTCTCGTAAAGCTTGTTTAGGTATCCTTTCATCGTCCATGCTTTCTATCCTTTGATAGTAGGTAAGAGTCTGAAACAAGGCTTCCACCTCTAGTGGATACAATCCTGTCTCTGCTAATAACATCTCATAGGGAGTTTGGATTTTCACCCCTAACTCTTCCAACAGAAACCTCTTTTGCACCTGTTCAATTTTTTCCCATTTTGCCCTGGCCAAACCCGGTCCCCACGCTGGACAGCCATAGAGCACAACTGTTTGCACCATCACTTTAAACATAAGCCTCCGAAGAGACCAGCACCAAATATGTCGTTGTCGCCACAGACTAAAAGAGTGGTACAAAGCTCGAAGACCTCCGTTTATCCTCTTCTCTACCCCCACTGACCATTTATAATCATTGGTGAAATCAATCCCCAAGTATTTATATTGTTTTACCTGTTCCAGCATTTCACCATCAAGATACATGGCCACTGTGTCTCGAGATCCTATAACCATCACCTTTGTCTTACTTTTATTCACTTTCATGCCGGTGTTATTGCAAAATTGCTCAAGCACCTGTAGCAAACGCTGCAAACCTGTTTCAGTTCTGGAGACAAGTATAACATCATCAGCATAAAGCAAAAGCCTCAAAATGTAATCACCAACCTTCACTCCCACATTTTCCTTTACTAGCCATGCTTCAAGCTCATCAATGAAGAGACCAAAAAGCGTGGGCGACAGAGGGCACCCCTGTTTCACCCCAATATTACTCTCCACCTTCTCCAAACCATCCAGCGGAAAGGTCAGTTCCACCAACACTCTCTCATACAGTCGTGCAACTGCCTTGCGTAATGGGATTGGCACCCCCAAATTCTCCAAGCGTGTCCCTAATTTGCTACGGGACACTCTATCGAATGCCTTCGTAAAATCCACAAAGCAGCAATATAATGTGCGACCGACACCTTTAGCTCCTTCTGCACAGATATATTAAAGTCTTAGATATAGTTATTAACCTGGAGTTGGTAAATCTTGTTAAGGTGTAGACACTTTATCTGTTATTTAGTGGTGCTGGCTGCATATTGCATGATTGGGGTTATTTTAATTACTGATTTGTGGTTGGGCTTTCTCTTGTTATATGTATGATTGGGGTTATTTTAATTACTGATTTGTGGTTGGGCTTTCTCTTGTTATATGTAGTGTATATTATGGAATTACGGAATGTAAGCTTGTTAGGGCATGGGCATAATGATGGTGAATTGTATGTAATTGTCTATGGTGAAATTCTTTGATATAGACCTCTGGGGCCGGAGTCTAGGTGCGATGGTCTAGACTCACGGTTTGCACAGTGCTATGTAAATGGTATTATCTGAACATCGGGCGTTGGTACCGTATGGTGAAACGTCATGCCGCGATAAGTGGTCCTCCAATCTTTGGGCCTTGGCGTGGAAGGGTGTGTACACACGCGTGGTTACCCCGCTCTATGTCAGCGGCCCGATCGGTAGAGTTGACCTTGCTCAGACCCAGAGGAATATTGGTTGCAATGTTGATACTATGGTTGCTTGGCTAGTGTATATGTGGTTTTTAATGCTGGAATCAAGTTGCAATGGTTGTGCTTAGCATAATTATGCATTGTGTTTATGTTGGTTGAACTAGTAACTTGGATTGCAGGGGCGAGGTTACGGTAAGGCTAAGTTATTGTTCTAAGTTAATGCTTGTGGTAATTGATGCTTAATATATAAGTCGTATTTAATTAAAGTGGGACTCATTCCATTCCCATTTTTTTTCGGAACCCTGTTAATTTACATAAAAAGGAGCACCTCGACCCGAAAACTATCCTTAATTCGAATTTTTGAATAAAACTCTGCATCCAAGCTTTGCTGCAGTTTTCCCTGGTTAGCGAGTCGAGAACAAGAACAATGCAACTGAAACAAAGGAAATTCATTAAAGATTGAAACCAAAGAACTAGTTGAAAAAGAATTTTTATTAATAAATTGAATAGGTACAATGTATTTTACATCGGACGCAGAGACCATGGCGGTCTTGCTGTCACTACAGTTACATCATCTTGGTAGGTGGTCCACCTTAGGGGATTAACTAGCGGCGCTTCTTCACGCCGACTGTAAGCCTTGGGGGCAACCTGAAGAGTGTGGAATGCCTCACGTGGAGGTGCCTCTGGAGCTACCGGCCGACCTGTCCACCCGACTTCTCCACTCGCCTCCCGCAGCCTTTCATCGAATATGCTCCTTCCCCAACCTCCGTGGATGTTATGCAATGCTTGCAAGATGCTTTGAGCTTCCCCGGACTTTCTCTTTGTTCTTAGCGCTGTTCTTTATCCCCGTGGTGTAGCGAGCAACCTCTGGTCATGAGCAACCTTATCCCGCAGGCCGCAAGAGTGTAGCGTGGCCGGGATCCGTGCTTTAACGGTATTTCTTTTCGCCTTGGCGGGATCTATGCCGCTGGAGCGGTGCAGTGTGATGCCCGGCGGGATGCATGCTCGTGTCGGATCGTGCACGAACCACCGGAGCAAGGAGAGTATGATTAACAATTACGGTGCCATTAGTCAAAACGCAGAAAAGAATGTTGAAATCAAATTACAATGGAGAACATTCATTCCATACAACTGCATCCAATGACGTGGGAAGTAGTGTCTTTCTCGACTCGCGAGTCGAGAAAGGCCCATAAAAGTGAAAGTACAACCATTCTCATTAGAATATGGTTGCATCCAATCACACACGGAAGCATACAAATGGTTTCGTCAACGAGACAACCAGTGTCTTTCTCGACTCGCGAGTCGAGAAAGGCCCAGGAAACGCAATGTAGAAGCATTATCATAATAGATTGTGGCTGCATCCAGTCACACAATCAAATATACAAGTGGTCTCATCAACAGGACAAGCATGCCTTTCTCGACTCGTGAGTCGAGAAAGGCAGCGAAAACTCAATATACAAGTATATTCATTACAAAATGTTCAATACATGTGTTCACGTTTGTTTACAATATTCACACAGTTTGACTATCTGAAAGCAGAGGTCACTCTTCTTGTTCACCAAAATATTTGTCGTCCATAGCTTTCATGATCGCCTTGCTCTCTGGATCGGGTTCCGTGAGGCTCGGATAGTTCCTAATCACATCGGCGACAAGAATAGCAAAGAGGGATTCCGCCAAGACAGGACACAGTCCGAAGGACAACCACCTATCCGTCTCATACTCTTCAGGTCGATATGGCTTAGCAATGATTGTATTTTGCGCGTTATGATAGCACTTGTAGGCGGAGTCATCTATGATCAGCGTGTTGTGTTTGCCATAGTCCTGGAATTGCTCATAAACCCTGTCCAGCCTTTTCACCATTATAGGCTTCCCCTTTGTGGCGGCTGGATCGAGGTCCGACACATGCTCGACCCTTTCGTTTCCCCAAACGAACTTGAACTTCAAAACTGGAAGGCCGAGAACACCAAGAACATTGACAATATTTTTCTTTGCCATACAAGACCATATGCCCACTTCGAATCCCCGTTCAAGGCACCATTCAACAATTTCCTTAGCTCTAGGCCTCGGATAGACTATTTTATGCTCTGTTTTGGTCGGGATCTGCGAGGTGTTAATCTCGGGGACGTCTTTATCGTGGTATACTGCAGCTAATACTCCATTGACGTCAAATATTACAAGCTTGGCGGGACCAGCTGGATCCCAGTTGGAGTTTGGCTCTGACCATATTTCCGGTTCATCGGGATCCATATGCGGGATCATTATCTTTTCAGGTCCTTTCTGGCTGTGAGCAGTGTCTTGCTCTGGATTGTCTTTGTGGAGTGCATTGTCCTCCTCGGGACGTGAACCGCCGCTAGATATTGACAATGATCCGGAGTCGTTGACATGGAACTCCCTGAAATGATGACATCTGTCAGAAAAGAAACGAGTTTTTCTCGACTCGCGAGTCGAGAATGAAAAGAAAAGGTATTGAAAGGAAACGAGTTTTCTCGACTCGCGAGTCGAGAAACACCGATAGAGCAAAGTAAACTCACCTCAATCTCAGATTCTCAAGAATGTGTTCGGCAGCATTCTGGTCTAAACCTTGGACATTCTCGTCTACGTCAGCTTTGTCTCCCTCGTCCTCGTCGTCTTTACTGCTTCCATTTGTCTTCCTCCCCTTGAAATGCTCATGAAGCAGATCCAGGTATGAGCGAATGGTTTCTACCATGTCCTTATTTCCAACCACGGATATAGGTTTCATTCCAAACAGCATAGCCCCCTGAGAGAACAGGCCATTCATGTACCACTCGCATACAATTTGATCTTCCTCGACCAAGCTGGTTATGAAGTACTTGATAACCCTTGGCCGGATAGGAATTCTATGTATAGGACCTGTCGCACCATCTTTGCTGACTTTGTCCATCGATGGAACATCCTCCATAAATCTGCCCCCCTTCCAGGGTTCCATCTACTCTTGAGAGATCATGAACCCAATCGAGATAATGATGTTAAGCTAGACCACCACTTATCCAGGTCTATAGCCGATCTTGAAATCAAAACCAAAACTATATTGGCAAAGCTTGGTGCCTTCGGCAAGCCAAGTCTACACTCATGATCAAGTTCGTATATGGAGTACAGGATCTTGTTGGTGAAGTTAATATCAGCTGCCCATTGGGAGACAAAGAATTGTCCGATTGCCCGGCATGCAAAAGACAAGGAAACCGAAAGTATCCAGTCGGTCATGTCCGTGACACGTCTTGTACCACTGTTCTATGTCAGCTTTGTCATAAAAAAGGGTGGGGTCTTCGATCATATTGATGGCAAATAGTGCCACGGGTCCAGGTGCCAGTTCCAGACCACCAAATCCCTTGTGTCCCAAAGTTACCAGAAATGGGGGGGAGCTATCGTCGGACTTAAATGGGACCACCCCGAATCCAAGCTTCCTCTTCAGAATTGCCATAGCACGTTCAGGGAAAGGAAGGGTTTTGACGTTACGTTTCAGCACTTATTATTCTAAATCCCCGATCCCCACTTAGTCCGTGTGACTAACCCCGTGGTTAAATGGTGTAAGCAGAAGTGTGAGATGCTCCGGAAAGTAGCCAAGCTGCAGAAAGGCGAGAGTAGAAGTGTGCGGATTGCTAGATAATATATTTGATTAATATAACTATTATTATTATGGATTGGCTTAAAATTATAATTATTTTTAAACTTGGTTGTTGTGTGGGGTTTTGCCGTGCAATGGCAAGTATAATATTTTTGGGACCTTAGAGCATGAATAAAGATTAAATTCTTTACCTAGGTATGCATGTATCAATTCCTTGAGTTGCAAAGGTTAAATAGATCCAACGGTAGAGATCGATGGGATCTCCAGTTACCGAGAGGTTAACTGGCCAGGTCCGTCACAGGTTTCTGGTTAGTGGATTATGAGATTTGTGATTATTGATGATATTTGCTATGGTTCCAGATTCTTGTAGAGATGAGTTCCCCAGGAGGAGCTGGACAGGCTGGTGGAGCTCCTGATGTAGCCAATATCTTGCAGGCTATTCAACAAGTGTTGCAGCAGAGTGCGTCGCAACAAAAGACAGCTGGAGACAAGGCAGTAGATAAGGTGCTGAAGGACACTAAGAGGGAAGTATTTACCGGAGAGAATGTTACGGGGGATGATGCGGACTTCTAGGCTTCGTGGGGTTGAGTTTTACTTTAAACTCATTAATCTTTGAAAGATTCATTAAAAGTCGTATTGGCTCAAGCAATGTTGGGTGGATTTGCTAGAGTATGGTGGGAGAATTATTTGCGGGACATAAATAAGGCTTTCAGGGGCGAGCAACTTGGCAAGAGTTTAAGACCGCTTTTGAAGGACATTTTATGCCTCCCAGGTACAAAGTTGACAAGATGAATGAGTTCTTGGACTTGACACGAAAAAGGGACGGTGGCGAATATAACGAGAACTTTAGAAGGTTGCAGATATCATTGTCCTTTTGAGGATAAGGAAAAGCTTTGTGCTCGATTTGTGAAGGGTTTGCGGGTTGATATTAAGAGCACAATATCGGGTGTCCTATAAGGATTTGGAGGAGGTATTCAATTGCTAAGAATCGTGAATCGACCTAGGCGAAAAGCAACCTTGGAGAATGCTAAGAAGAGACAAGTTCCTTCCACATGGCAGATCGGGTGGATCTGCTTGGCAGGGTAGATTCTCTAGTAGGGGTGGCATGGTCGCTGCCAGGTGTTAGTATCTTGGGGAGGGCGGTCAAAATCGAGGATCTCGGCCTATGTATGCACCTTTAAATGATGAAACTAGGGAAAAGTGTATTAATGAGAATCGATGCTTTAGGTGCAGAGAAGTTGGTCATTATGGACGAGATTGTCCGAGAAGGTGGATGGATAGTACTGCCTCGTCTGCATCTTCTCAACGTGGAGGGCAAACAAACCAGTGGTCCAGGTTGAATTCTAGTGATACTTATGGACGGGGCCAAGGCAGAGGAAATGGAGGCCGAGGTAACCGTGGAGGTCGCGGAGGTTTTTGGGACAATAATAGGGGTGGCAGAGGACAAGCTAGAGGAGACAACAGGATTATAGCACAAGCTAACCCTGCAGTTGAAGTTAGGGCTGCTCGAATCATGGACCCTCCTGTTGAAAGAATGTGCATGTATCTTTGCTTGATGGACCAGGGCCGTGTAGATAATCAAGCTGTGGTTATCAGAGTTCCAGGTATTATTCATGGAGTTCCTGTTCTCTTTCTTATTGATTGTGGTAGTACACATTGCTTTATTTCCCCAATGCTGGCAAAGAAACTAGATTTGAATATGATTACGGGACCCTAGATATATGGAGTTGGCTGATGGTAGAATTAAGACTTCTTATGCTAAGATAGACAATCTTAAATTCCAAGTAGGAGATCTTGAGTCCCATACTAGTTTTGAAGTATTGAGCCTAGGGAAGTATGATGCTATTCTAGGAATGTCATGGTTGAGGCCATATAAAGCTTGCATTGATTGCGGAGAGCAAACAGTTACATGCCAAAGTCCTAATGGAGATAAGCATGTGCTGGAAGGATTGCCTTCGTCATTAGTGGTTACACCTTTGTCCCGGAAAAGTTTTAAGAAACAGATTAAGAACGGTTGTATAAGAATGGGATGTGCATTTTTAGGTACCGCCGAGTTACAGGAACAACCTATTGCTCCTGAGATCCAGAAAGTATTGGATGAGTTCTCTGATGTGTTTCCTAAAGAATTAACAGAATTGCCTCCACATAGAATGGTAGATCATGAGATAGAACTTGTTCCTGGGGCTGAACCCACATCAAGGCCACCATATAGATTTCATGCATTAGAGATGGCCGAATTGAAGAAACAGTTAGCGGAATTATTGGAACAAGGGTTTATACGGCCGAGTGTTTCTCCATTTGGTGCGCCAGTTTTGTTTGTAAAAAAGAAAGATGGGACATTAAGGTTGTGTATTGATTACCACATGCTTAACTAGATTACAGTGAAGAATAGATATGCATTGCCTAGGGTTGATGAGTTATTTGATCAGTTGGGACAAGCTAAGTACTTCACAAAAATTGATTTACGATCTGGATATCATCAGATCCGGATCAAGGATACATATATTTACAAGACTGCCTTTAGGACACGCTACGGACATTACGAGTTTGTTGTAATGTCCTTTGGGTTGACAAATGCTCCTGCCACTTTTATGCGCCTAATGAACGAGATATTTCGATCTTTCCTGGATAGGTTTATATTGGTTTTCTTTGATGATATTTTGGTATATTCCAGGACATTAGAGGAGCATGTGGAACATGTAAAGCAGACATTAGCTATTTTGCGACGAGAAAAGTTGTATGGTAAGCTATCTAAGTGTTCTTTTGCACAAACTAGATTGGTATATCTTGGGCATGTAATTTCAGAAAAGGGATTAGAGCCAGATCCTTCTAAGATTGAGGCAGTTAGAGATTGTCCCACACCAAAGACGGTGAAAGAGGTAAGATCATTTTTGGGATTAGCGGGGTATTATCGCAAATTTGTTCCTAAATTTGCAAAGATTGCTGCTCCTTTGACTTCTTTGTTGGGTAAGAAGAATGATTTGCATTGGACTGATAGTTGTCAAGAAAGTTTTCAAAAGTTAAAGGATGTTTTGATTAGTGCACCAGTTTTAAGGATTCCAGACATGAATATACCCTTCCATGTAGTCACTGATGCTTCTGGGAAAGCTGTAGGAGGAGTCTTGCTGCAGGATGGCCGAGTTTGTGCTTATATATCTCGTAAATTGTCTCCTGCTGAACAAAATTACCCAGTGCATGACTTGGAAATGTTGGCCATTATCCATGCCTTAAGGATATGGAGACATTATTTATTGGGTCGTCGTTTCTTTTTGAAGACTGACCACCAAAATTTGAAGTATTTTGCAAAACAGCCATATTTGAATAATAGGCAAAGGAGGTGGATGCAATTAAGAGAAGAGTATGATTTTGAAATTGAATATCAACCTGGCAAAGAAAATGTGATTGCTGATGCTTTGTCTCGAAGGTCATTTTTAACCTTTATTAGTGTGTTACAAGGGCAATGGGATGCGGATATTCTTGAAAAGTTAAGGAATGATCCATATTTTGCACCTGTGTTGGAGAACCCTCAAGATTTTCCGAGGTATGCATTGTCCAAAGGAGTTTTATATTGGCCGTATGTGTATTCCTAATGATCATGAGTTGAGATTGAGGTTGCTATATGAAGCACATGATAGTCCATTGGCGGGCCACCCAGGGGTACACAAAACTTTGAGAAAAATGCGCCAGAATTTCTTTTGGCCCGGACAGAAGAAGATGGTTAAGAAGAAGAAGAAGATGGTTAGAAGATGGTTAAGGAGTACGTGGCTAGGTGTTTATCTTGTCAGAAGGTAAAAGCATCAAGGTTTAGAGAACCTGGAGAATTACAACCTTTAGTAATTCCATCTTCTAAGTGGGAGTGTATTTCTATGGACTTCATTGTTGAGCTTCCCCGGACACGTTCAGGTTATGATGCAATTTATGTTGTGGTTGATCGACTAACTAAGCAGGCCCATTTTATGCCTACGAAGACTACTGCTACGGCAATGGATATTGCTAAGTTATTTGTTAAGGAGATTTTCAGGTTGCATGGGATGCCGGCCACTATTTCATCAGATCGGGATACAAAATTTATGAGCCAATTTTGGCAAGGGTTGTTTCAAAATATTGGCACTAAGTTATATACCAGTACATCTTATCGTCCTCAAGCAGATGGCCAAGTTGAGCGAGTTAATCAAATCTTGGAGGATATGCTCAGAATGTATGTGCCTAGTCAACCAAAGGTATGGGATTCCTATTTGTATTTGGCTGAGTTTGCATACAATAACACTTATCAAGATTCCATTAAAATGAGTCCTTTTGAGGCAATGTATGGTAAGGAGTGTCGTTGTCCTCTTAACTGGAGAGATCCCCAATGCAATGTTGAAGCAGCTAATGAAGTAGTGGAGGACATGGAAGCTCATCTAAGGAGACTTCGACAAAATTTGGCTGTGGCACAAAATAGACAGAAGCAGTATGCCAATAAAAGACGGAGACCACTTGAATTTCAAAAAGGGGATTATGTGTTCTTGAGGATTAATCCAAAGCAGAGCTCACTGGCATTTAAAAGTGCCGGTAAATGCGCTCCTAGGTATGCGGGTCCGTATGAAATTTTGGAACGTATTGGCAAAGTGGCTTATAGGTTGGAGTTACCCTCGCACTTGAAAGTACATAATGTCTTTCACGTAAGTAACTTAAGGAAGTATGTGTTTGATCCTTCCCATATGTTGGGGGACGAGGATTTGGTAAGCAGGGAGAACTTTCTGTACCCCCGACCAGAACGTATTCTGCGAGAGGAAACCCGTCGCTTAAGGAGGCGAACAATACGTAGATTTTTTGTTCAATGGGCGGGTTGTCCTGAGGAAGATGCCACATGGGAAGATGCCAATTGGATTCTTCGTGAGTTTCCGGAGATGCGCCCATGAGGACATGGGTTGAATTTTTGGAGGAGAGACTGTAACAGACCTAGGATTTTGAGGTAAATTGTGGATTATTTTATTTAAAAGATGCAAAGGAATATTAATCAAAATATCACGCATGCAGAGAAATACGTCATATATGTAGAGATTATACGGATGAAATACTGTGGTTAAAAATAAATATAAGTACAGAGAAAAGCATTGGGAAAAAGATTGATTGCAGAGGGATTGCTGAAGGAGCGAATCGCGTGCAGAGCTCTGGGAGCGTGCTGGAGCGTAGAAGAAGCAACAAGCGGGATTCCAAGTGGGGATCAAGACTTACACCTGGGGTTTTGGTGCTTGATTAAGTTGTGATTTGAGTAGAGTGATGGTTGTTCTTGTTGCATAAGTTTGGAATTTACTCATGTCTTATCTTGAGCTGGGATAGTAAGACTGCATGTTTATGAACTTTTTACTTAAAGCCATTCTATGTTTTTGAATTAGGGAAGTTCTTGAACTTGGATATGATTTATTAGAAATGAGCGGAAACATCATAGGAAATGAGAATTGAGCAGAATAATTTTAAAAGAGTGAAGAACTGCCAAGGAGATGACAGTATGCAGAAAAGCATGAGATTTTTGTTGGTGTCTGAATGCTTAAAGAACAAGTTAAGGAACAAACCTGGAAAGGGGCCGATTTGGGACCTGGAATAGCCGATTTGATCTAAGGAAGGCATGATCTTGCAGATTTGGCTTGCTGCAAAAGCATGTAGATCACTCTGGAATGGGCCGATTTTGGCCTTAGGAACGTCGAAATGGAGAAATAATACAGAATTAGGAAGATTTGGGTTAGAATCTGGCTGCCAAAATCATGATCTTGGTGCTGAGAAATGGATTCAAAACTACCGGAATAGGGTCAGAAACTGGCCGAAATTGCTAGGAAACCCCTTTGGCAGCAAAATCAGAAGTGGGCAGGACTTCTTGGCATGGACTCGATGGCCTGGAGGCCAAATCCGGCAGCAGCAGGCCGAGGTCGCACCTGTAACGTAGTTAGGGTTAGGTTAGGAAGTCAAAAGTTAATTGTTAGTAAGGAAGTAATATTAAAAAGTTTGAGGTTAAAGTTAAGGCTCTATCTTAAAATATCAAGGTTGAGTTGTTGGGTTCGAAATATATTTAAGCTGGAGGCCCTTGTTAAGGCGGGTTTATACTAATAGTCATAATGACATGAGAAAACTAACAAGTTATCTAGTTATATATATTAAAAGAGAAAACCTTTGGAAATTAGTTAAAGTAACATTATGTAAAAAAAACAAGCATAAGTATTGTGTATAGAGGAAATTGGTAAAGGAAACATAACGATATTTAAATGCTATAGGTTAAACATTATTAAAGTCTTAGATATAGTTATTAACCTGGAGTTGGTAAATCTTGTTAAGGTGTAGACACTTTATCTGTTATTTAGTGGTGATGGCTGCATATTGCATGATTGGGGTTATTTTAATTACTGATTTGTGGTTGGGCTTTCTCTTAGTGTATATTATGGAATTACGGAATGTAAGCTTGTTAGGGCATGGGCATAATGATGGTGAATTGTATGTAATTGTCTATGGTGAAATTCTTTGATATAGACCTCTGGGGCCGGAGTCTAGGTGCGATGGTCTAGACTCACGGTTTGCACAGTGCTATGTAAATGGTATTATCTGAACATCGGGCGTTGGTACCGTATGGTGCAACGTCATGCACAGTAAGTGGTCCTCCAATGCTGGACGCAGCGTGGAAGGGTTGTACACACGTGGTTACCCCGCCTCTATGTCACTGGCCTGATCAGCCGAGTTGACCTTGCTCAGACCCAGAGGAATATTGGTTGCAATGTTGATACTATGGTTGCTTGGCTAGTGTATATGTGGTTTTTAATGCTGGAATCAAGTTGCAATGGTTGTGCTTAGCATAATTATGCATTGTGTTTATGTTGGTTGAACTAGTAACTTGGATTGCAGGGGCGAGGTTACGGTAAGGCTAAGTTATTGTTCTAAGTTAATGCTTATGGTAATTGATGCTTAATATATTCTAAATCCCCGATCCCCACTTAGTCCGTGTGACTAACCCCGTGGTTAAATGGTGTAAGCAGAAGTGTGAGATGCTCCGGAAAGTATCCAAGCTGCAGAAAGGCGAGAGTAGAAGTGTGTGGATTGCTAGATAATATATTTGATTAATATAACTATTATTATTATGGATTGGCTTAAAATTATAATTATTTTTAAACTTGGTTGTTGTGTGGGGTTTTGTCGTGCAATGGCAAGTATAATATTTTTGGGACCTTAGAGCATGAATAAAGATTAAATTCTTTACCTAGGTATGCATGTATCAATTCCTTGAGTTGCAAAGGTTAAATAGATCCAACGGTAGAGATCGATGGGATCTCCAGTTACCGAGAGGTTAACTGGCCAGGTCCGTCACAGTATTTTTGATGTGGTTTTAATGTAACAAAGACTCAAATATACCACAAATATACCCAGTGGTTTAAACAAAAAAGGATGCCTCCTTGGTTGCCAAGAGGACAATTTACCAGACTGGCAAAGCCAAAGGCTAGTCCTGGATTGATAAGACTGCCTAGGGATTGACCAAAGCAGATGCAATTCTAGGAGCACTTAGTTTTTGCCAGGTTTTTTTTTTCTTTTGAACACAAATGGCTAATTTGCTGCTTCTTTGTTGTAGATATTGCTTCAATTCATCGAGGATAGACGCGCATCGGCTGTCTTCCCTTGGACATACATGAGCAACCAGAGGAGAACCCCGAAATGGCATCGGGTGGAGTTCTCTTCTTCAACAACATGTACCTTTGCTAATACTTTCAGTATCTAGAACTGCATGGTGACAATGATGGAGGTCTCAAATGCGGTTGCTTGTACCTTGAGCATGGAGGTGCCATCGAAGATAGTGTTGCAGGTTGAATGCGCCAAGTCTCAGACAGACCTTGTGCATTTCCAAATTGTGGTTTTCGAGGGGTACAATATGTAATTTTAGTCCCATGTTACTTTCTAGTTTGTGTTGTGCCATTTCTTTTTCTTTATTCTTTCTTTTTTTTTTATTAGCACGCCAGCCTAACCAAGCCTACAGCCTTTCCTCAAATTCTAGCCTATCCACGTTGCGCTTCCACCTCAGCAAAAAATGATGTGGCATTACCTTCCACCCTTAGATCTTCATTTTTGCAGATCTAGGGCTGGCAAAATTAGAAAAGAAGCAAAAATTTCCCACGGAGATGCCGCAGGACGTCGCCAAGCCTCTACCCACCAGGGAAGCACCTCCCTTGCTTTGATTTCTCCTCTCCTTTTGCTACAGCCGCAGGTTCCTAATTTTTTTAGAATTTTTACTCTGCTAGTTAACTGTGTTTTTTCTGTTCTAGAGTCGTTGCATAAGGTCGGTTAATTTATTGCTGGTTTTTTCATTCTGTCGGTGCTCCGCTTTCTTGTTGTTTTTCGTGGGCATTGAAGAGTTCCAAAGGTGCATATTTGGCGAGATAGCAGAGAGGAGCATTTCGATGCGTATGTCTTTTTGTTTCTGGTAAATTTTACCCCCTGTTTTATCATACTCTATGCTGAGCCATGGACTGCTTCCCTTTTGTAGTACAAGGGCTCATCAATCCTCCAAATAAATTTTTACGGTGGAGTTTGAAACCCTTATGTGGTCTTGTGTTTGTACTGACTCGTATCTGAATCGTTGCAACACTTTGCTCGATGGATAATGAAGAGAGATTAATTTATGCAAAATAAGATGCTGAGACTGAGCTTGAAAGGGCATGTCAAAGATACTAACATGAGTAATATTGAATGGAAAACATTTAGGCTGTTGAGTTGTAGATTTGCCTCTAATTGGTCCTCCGTAAATTGCTTTTGCTGTATGCACCAAGTGTCCAAGTGAGTACGCCAAACTCTCATATGGTTTTGGTTACAGTTGCTCGTATTGGCCATGGATATTGGCCAAAGTAGGTTAATTCTGTCACTATAGTTGGGAGCCATCTGGTAGCGACAATAAAGACAAAGTCACAAAGAGAGCCTATTACAATTTTCATAGATGATGAGTTCAATGCAATTGCTTACTCTGAAACATCATAGGATACAGAAAGAACACCAGAAGCAAGGCCAAGAGTAATCCCATGAACTTTTGGGATATGATCTCTGTTGTTAAGCCTACCAATGGGGAGATCAGCATGGTATATGATAGCGCAAACAGTAAAGTATGTGGGATTAGCTTTTATAGTTTAGAAGAGTATGAGCAAGTTTCAAGATGTGTGTGCAAAATGAGCTGGCACATCGTTCTTGGATACCCTTCATCAAGCCGGAAAGAGTTGTAGAAGCTGTTTCCCTAACCTGTACGATAAAAATAAATTTCGTTGAGTCTCCTATACATTCAAAGATTTTATACCTCCAATTGAGGATCACTCAATAGGTTCTTCACTTCATCCCAAATACGCTGCTTTTCTACATCTTCCATGGCAAATATGTGTCTACATGCATTTCATGTTTTTTGTCAAAGAATCTATAGGAATTATGACATTTGATGAAATTTCACTCGTAATAGAAGTGTTGTATGAAGGTCAAAGAACACATCCTTGCATGCCAGTTCATATCAATCATCCCTTCTAAAATAGCTGATACAGCCGAAGGAATCCATGTGGAAGGAAACAACTGCCAACGAAGAAGTTGGAGCAACCACTTTGCCAGATCATGAAGATCTTCTTGAGATGTTTCCTACAGAACTAAATGCGATGAATTATATTGTGTTAACACTGTTGCACAAGACTGAGCTAAACAATTAAGATGCCAAGGGAAATTAAGCTTCTGAAAATTCAATGTCATGTAATGATTACTAATGGCTTAAAAAAAGTGAAACCCGTATCTGAAGCAATGGATATATAATCTGGATAATGATTCCAGCATGGGAGATTGATGCGCCTTCCTTAATGCTTGTTTTCAAGTAATGGAGAATCTGTAAAGTACGAAATTGGTAATTGACTAAAGGTGCAAAATGGAAAAAGGATCCTCAGCTTTACCGTCTCCATGCAGTTGATTGCTTCTTTTATCTCATAATCTATATCACTTGAGGATCCTTGCTCATGCATGGAGTTGATCATTACAATAGCTGTTTTAATCCTGCCGAAGAAATCATCATGACAGCCATTAAGATTAGCTATTGCATCATAGTGCATGTTCTTTGGAAGGATATTGCAATTTTGGTCTCCAATTTGTTTCTTGGTAGCGAGTTGCAAGTGTTGGCATATGGTACAGATAAGACTTCCCACAGCTTCACGAACCTGGTTCATTATTCAGAAAATGGTTAGTAAATTCATTGGTCTATGTCTGCACACTATGTTTTTTTAAGCAATTTGCTTTCCACCATATCTTTCTATTGGCTACATTGCTTTTTATCTCTTAGGAGATTAGAATCTCAACTATGTTTTTTAATTGCTGAGCCTTCCTGGCTAGGTCCTCTGTGAATTTCTAATGAGTATGTGCCAGATTGTTATTGAAATTATTATACTTATTTTTAATCCAGGTTTGTTAAATGGATCTAATGAAAGAGTATTTTTATGAAAGAGTCTTTAGGTCTAATAGAACTTCGTTATTAACTTGGGTGAACTCCTTGATGTGGCTAGCATACTGCGAAATATTAAAAGATTCCATCATTGTGGTGCCACTTCATTTTCTTTCCTTCTTTTCTTTTCATTTTTAAATTTTTTGGAAAATCATCATGCTACCTCAAGATATATTCGTCCATAAATTTGTGTTGTTCATCTATTTAGTCATTAGGTGGAGAAATGTCAGGTGTGTACATGTGGTGTTGAGTTTGTTGCATAAGGCACAATATCCTTCAAAAGCTCATGGTGGAAAGCTATTCCTTTCTCAAGCATGTGTTGGCGCTTAATTTCAAGCACTGCAGCTCGGATAAGCGTTATCCACTTTGATATCAAACTGTTTGATGCATTTTCTGGTAAGTGCCTCTGATATACACTTCAGAACTTTTTGTTGTAGTGGAGGAGCACCATTGGTATAACAAAACATTATAGACAGATAGATGGTATAACGAACTCTTATCTAAGGTCTTTAATATCATTGAAGATGATAGCACTGCAGAGAGTCCTGTTGCAGAAAAGACGAAGGTATTGTATTTGGATTCAGCTTGTTTTGCCCTTCATTTTGTGTAGTTGCTTTTTTTAAGTTTCGTACTTGCATTTTTGTTGCTCATCGATTGTCTACTATGATCAAATACGGGTGGCTGTTATAATTATTGATGGGTTTCCATTTAGAGATCCTCCATCAGTCCAGCATTTCACCTCGTAATAAGCTTCATAAATTCTGACATTGTCAAATAATCGCGTGCTTATGGTTGGTAATTCCTAAAGAGGGATTGGAACATGGCAATCTGGAACAATTGCATTTTTGGAGGATGTAGTTTGAGATGAATCAAAATGGGCTTTTGGCAAATCTTACCATCCTCGATTACTCCTTTGTGAACACGGAAATTAGTGGCTATTACAATTATTGATGGGCTCTCATGTAGGCATCCCCCATTAGCCCAGCATCAGACCTCGTAATAGGCTCCACAGGTTTGCCATTGTCAAAATAATCCCATCGATCCGAGACATCGGATCGCCATTCTAGAATGGGACGAGCATGCATGTTTTGCATGCATGCGGGCGGCGCATGCCCGTTCTGGTTGGGAGTTCGCTATTTTAGGCGCGTTTCTGCTTCGACTTCTCATCGGCGCTTCCTCTTCTCTCTCAGCAGTACCTTATTCTCTTTGAATTGTTTCCAGGCAGGGGAGGGGCTTCTTCTTGCCTGGTTTGGCCAATTTGGCGTTTCTTTCATGCTGTCCTTTCTCGGCCTTTAGCCTTCATCCTGTGACCTTCGTCCTCGATCCTAGTTTGTTAAGGAAGTCCTTTGGTATTCGGGCGGTTTGTTGGTTTCATGCGAGTCCCATTCTAGAATCCCATCGATCCGAGACATCGGATCGCCATTCTAGAATGGGACGAGCATGCATGTTTTGCATGCATGCGGGCGGCGCATGCCCGTTCTGGTTGGGAGTTCGCTATTTTAGGCGCGTTTACGCCCGACTTCTCATCGGTAGCTTCCTCTTCTCTCTCAGCACCTTATTCTCTTTGAACCCACCCTCCCCTTCTTTGTTATTGTATTTTTATCGCGGCACGCGGGCACGCCAAGAATCAGCCCTCCACTCGGGAGGTTTGTTTTGTCTTGTTGTTTTGTTGGTGATGTGCGGTACAGGGTTAGCGAGCGGCATCTGTTTCGACTTTTTCCATTCGTGGGTTTTGGGAGCCGATTTTTATGCCTTATGTTTATCCAAGCCCCTTGCCGGAAGGCTTATCACTAGGGTTTTTCCTCGAAAACCCAAAAGGGCGGGGTTTTTTAATCCCTTGATAAGCTTTCGGCAGGTACACTAGCCCAGTCTCTATTAGCATTGTATTTTGTTGGGGTCCAAATGATATAATTGGATTTTCCCTTTATTTTTTATGGGTAGTTCGCATGTGTGCGGCTACCCACTATCCACCATTGTAGAAAATCTGCTGAGATGAATGAGAAGCAAGTCTGAGTCGGGCGGTTTGTTGGTTTCATGCGAGTCCCATTCTAGAATGGTGTGCTTAGTGATGTGGTAATGGGGGCATATCTGTTGCTACTTGGTTGCCATATCCACATCTTCAATCTGTTCATTTCACTAGCTTTGCTATAAAAATGAGAAAAAAAATGGGAAAAGGATATATAACCATATACACTCTATATGTTAACTTAGTGGCAGATGTATCAGCAAAATCTAGCAATCACATACAATCTAGCAACAAAAAATTGCAACTTAGTGTCAGATGCATCAGCTCCTCCATAGTATGTAGCATGAGCATCAGACCACCCTCCTTGGCATTGCACCTCTCAGCACCATTGTTAGCATAATGCAACTGACCACTATCATTTACCAAAGCTCTCCTCTTGAATATTTCCTTTACTGCACATTAAACTACCTGCATTTGCGTTCCATGCACATTCTTGGGTTCATAGATTGTAATATTTTACATCTCAAGCTACAGTAAGAAAAATAGGGCCTTTGGAAACAATTCCAAGATGTGAACTGGGAGAAAGGCACACGACATGTTACATGCTAAATATGTCGGTGGAATTTAGAAACATGCAACAACATGGTGTGGCAGATTCTTTGCAAGCACAGACTCTGGCCGTTGTTGACAATACCAGCAGCATCGGGCGAATTCGTCCAAAGAGAGAGCAAAGCGCTAAATGCTGAGTATTAGCCACACAAGGTATCTGGAAGACATCAAAGACAGCTTGCATAAATTTGGAGTGAAAACAAACAGGTTAGAATTTCATTTTGGATCATTTTGAATCCTTCCTGCGAGATGGATCTCCTACATAAGTTGGTCACATGAATTTGTCTAATCTTTATTCACATTGTTTATGTGTAAAAGGAGTCTAAATCTAAGATGCCTCTTATGCTCCATTTTGCATCTTAGATGTTTCTAATCTGTGATTGTTTATCTCATATCGACAGGCCCCAAGATTGTTCCGCATTCCATGTTCTTCGGCCGTGGCACAAGATGTCATTAAGTGGCATAAATAAAGCTCCTTGTGGTGAGGTGCAAGTACATTTTTTTACTCTCGAGTTTCCTGTCATAGATAATATCGTTACTGAAAATAACTGAGATATTCACTCTGCACTTTCTGAGATCTGTAGAATAACTAGAATAACTGAGATATTTATAAAACAAATTTTAAAGAATCAATCAACATTCACCAGCACTTTATCTAGATGCTATTAGAAGAATGTAAAAGCTTCAAAGAATCAAGTGTAGCATCTAGGTCTAGATGATCCTACAAGCTTAAATGAATCAATTGTAGCATTTAGGTTTATGAACTAACCTTAGCTAGAGCTAGGAAGGAATAAGCTTCATCAAATAAGCAAATAAGCTTTCATCAGGAATGGACTTGCATTTAATATCTTTCTATATTTTATGATAGATATTGCCATAGCTAAAATATGCATGCCAATGTATTCTTCATGA
This sequence comes from Isoetes taiwanensis, assembly GCA_021234155.1. Taxonomy (NCBI): domain Eukaryota; kingdom Viridiplantae; phylum Streptophyta; class Lycopodiopsida; order Isoetales; family Isoetaceae; genus Isoetes; species Isoetes taiwanensis. Next base: position 31,265,314 of record JAJEKV010000001.1, read on the forward strand.
TTATATAGCTGGTATTTAAAGCTATCAAGGTATCAATCTTAAAAACGTATTTAGCCAATGCTGGATTGAAATTTGAAACCATATCTGGTGTGGAGGAATGGCATTCTAAAGGCGCAACACATGTATCGTAGTTAGTTAATGTTTGGCTTTTTCAGAGCATTAGTTGCCATGGCAGTTTTATACTTTGAATACAAGCATTTTTCACATTATTGTGTTCTAATAAAAGTCACTAGCCCCTTTCTCTCTTTTCACTGAGTCTTCATGTTGGTCGCATAAGATCGGTTTAGTCAAACCATCTGCTAACTGTAATTCTCAAGAAGAGTAACATATTGATATCTTGTAGACAAAGTAGATCAGGATGCTCGCAAATTGTGTTGGTATTGTCACAATATAATGTAGTACGTGTGACCGGAGAGCAGCTACGGTGCAAAATTTGCATGCTTAAACTTACCAATGTGGTAAGTTGTGGCACAACTGTGATGTTTAGCAACTGCAATACTTGAAAAGATTCTGTGGCCTCATGGTAGTGCTCTTCTTAATCGTTTCTCTATCAAAGAGTAATGGCTATTTTTTGTGCTCATAAAAACTTTATAGTTTTTTTTTTCGTCCTTCCTTTCTATCACCCTTTGGTTTCTTGCATGGAAGGACATGACATGTTTGAATAAGGTGTCTGCCAACATGTCCAGAAGCATAGTCTATGAAGATCCGTAGTTACTCAAAGATCTTCATCTCCCAAGTAAGCTTAAGTTTATTTCATGATTTTGCAAGAGGAGAGCTCTAATCCTTTTTTTTTTATTTTTATTTTATTTTATTTTTTTTGAAGGCATGGTTGATGGGACTTGCACCCGCCCACGACTCCCACCCGATGATAGCCAGTGGATTTTGAACCCTAGTGGGGATCACCCCAATCCAAGGCCTTACCATTAAACCACCACCGCGATGTGCGAATTCTAATCTTTGGACCAATTCTGGTTATGTCTTTGTATCTATTGCAGTTAGCAAGATTTATAGCAGGAGGAAGAGTCGACTGGCGGGATCTTGGATTGGAGCTTCTGCACTGGCGGGGTCTTGAAGAACCTACAAATTGCAAGCCAGTTAGGTTAAAGAATCTGCAGGGCAGAGAGGTTGCTCAGATGTGCTAATCCGGCCGGATTTGGAACTATGCTTGCAATTTGAAGCTCAGTTACGAGACGCCCAAAAATCTGTAGCAATCTGATCTGACCAAACTTTCCAATCCGGTAGAATTTTGTCATGATTCTTTGAACGCATTTAGGGCTTCAAGATCTTGCTCAACAAACAAGGGGTCATGTCCTTCAGCGGATTGATCTGAAGACTGTCTCAGACTGTTTATGCGCGATTCAAGAAAAATGCAATTGAGAATAAAAATGTGTAAGTTCCTTGTCCAAATATGGCTCTCCGTGGACGCTAAAAACCTATTCTATTCTATTCTATTCTATTCTCTGGCATTAAAAGTTATAAATATACACCATCATTTCTGCAGAAATGATGCAAATAGGTGTCAATATTTAATTTCCCTGAAGCACTAGTTTCTTATGCAGTTTGGGGTTTGTTTCATAGGTTCCTTTAAGCATTTACGGCATCTTTTCGGTGTCTTTGCTCCAACAAGTACCAGACTTCTATATATATGCTCACTTGTACCATCTGACATGTTTTCCTCTTTTCTGTAGCAATCATAAGAGATTGTAAAGCAAAAAAGAAATTTGTCTTATGATATTAGACTTGGTAGTTTGTGTGGGGATGAAGGCCCACAAGAAAACGTAAGATAAAAATTACCCATCCAAATGCCTAATCTAAGAAAAGAATCTCGAACCATAGCCTTAAATTTATCAATCATGTATTTTTATTATCAATCATGTATTCTTTTTGTCTTCTGGTGCTGAAAAAATCAAATCAAGGAATAATTAAATGTGCATAAAGAGATGCTAGAATATAATACCATGCCAGCGTGGAGGCAACAAAGAGCTTTGAGAGATTCTTTCCTATTTGTAATTCAAAACGTCCTAAAATAGTTTCAATGAATAGAAGTTTTATCTCAACTCCTCTCAATAACGAATTCAAGGAATTATATATAGCAATTACAAACCAACATGGTCAAGATCATAAGCACAAAAGTTCTAAGACAGTTTCGATGTAATTGAAATTTTATCTCAACTTATCTCAATGAGGAATTCATGTTTAGGCAAGGTTGATTCTATTCGTAAGGATTCTTGAAAATCCCATTGTTGCATTTTGATGCAAGGGTTTTGCCCTAGCAAAAACTTCCTCTACGGTGCAAGAAAGCACAAATACAAGCTAAAAAATATTTCGACAGATCATATTTACATGTATGATTAAGGCAGCTACCTCTTGTAGGATAAGGAATGGATGCACAAGTTAGAATATTCTAATGGAATTGCATAAACATATTGCGATTGTGGTTTAATTCTTTACAACACCACCAAAGGGGGGCACCAACATCATACTTTGCCTGTAACAAAACTAGGAAATACTGGTACCTTAAATGTAGGGACATCATCTAAAATATTCAAACAACATATGCTATTTCTACTTTGAAATGGTTTGCACCATGGACAATAAAATTCAATTCAATTTTTATCACTTTGCCATAACTAGGCTTCAAAATGATTTGAAAAATGACATTTCAATTATCCTTTGGTATCCAATTTAATTCAATGTATACTACTTTACCCTTATTTCCTGCGCCTTTATTTTCTGTAGCCTCTGGCGTGCCTTTTTGCTAGTTCCTTTTTTTTTTCTGGCCATGTAAGGATGAACCTCCCTCCAACCCCCCTCCCTTTTTTGGTAGAAGTGTAATGGCCCTTGTGGCTCTGCTAAACTAACAGGCCTGTGGGCTTTGAAACGTAACAGACTATGTTAGGCAGTTAATGGCCAAAAGTTTTTTGTATAATTTTTTTGTTGCTGATTTGCCTATAGTTGAATGTGTTTACCAATTGGCCTATGGGACCCAAACAAAGAGCGCAGCAAGCATATTACTGTCAGAATTAGAAAACCTTTGCCCCTAAGGGTTTTTGGAGGAAAAAGCTTGGTAGTAATAAGTATGCTGGCAGACTATACAATAATATGATATAACATCAGTCAGTATTATACAGAAGAACACAACTAAGTCCGCGTATCCATGATCTCTTGAAGATATGAACCTATTCACGGAGGTCGTGTTCAATAGCACATGCAGCAGCTAGTCTGGTAAAACTAATTGGACATACCTTGCCGAGCATGATCGAATGTTGGACAGATCTGAAGGGTATATCATTCATCCTCAATGGCACACTGTTAGCAACATTAAAAGATCATGTCCTCACATTCCTTTCGAGTCCATCCGCCTGTCTCAATGTGGAGACGATATGCACCCTTCGAATGGAAGCTACCTGTCTGCGTTTCTTCATGGGCAAATGGGTACGCAAGTAGTGGTGTGGACCGCTGTGAGCATGGATTGACCTGCTGCCAATAGTGTGCCATCTTGACATGTGCCAGAGCATCTACAGAGTTTGCTAAGGAAGCAAGCATCAAGGTACTGCCTCAACTGATCATGATCCATCTCCGTGTGTATCTGGACAAACCTATGTGCCTGTACATTTCATCGGAGAACCATTGAGCTTGCTTGTCCTTCTAGTAGGCTTTGAGGCACTATGGACTCACTACGATAGTTAAAGCAAGGTTGGGCGGACGAGCATCATCCATAGCATCTACCTTCTGAAGTAAATGATGTGGTGGTCTAGTGAGGCCCTCTGCAGGGGCAAGAAACCTGTCTCCTATAGCAGGATCTGATATGGTACTGTGGACTTTACCCCAAGTGATCGTGCTAAAAAGGCCTGTACCTGTTCCAGGTCATTTTAGGTGGTGGGGGATATCACTGAACCCCAGATCTTCGCATCATATAGAAGGATAGGCTCGACTAGAGCCTTGAATAGGTGTGATTAGTGACTCCAGACCTATAACTCTGCCTTGTGACTGTTGTTCTGCATGATATACAGTGCCCTTCAGCCTGCACACATAACCTAATGGAGGCATCCCAGTGTGTGGTAGTAGGAAACTCGATTCTTAAATACTATAGGTTGGAGCCACCTCCATGTTCTGCCCTTGGTAAGTGAAGAAGGAAGGCCTTGTCTGGCGTGCAGATGAAACCAGCAGTACTTTAGTTTGGCCAAGTTAGCCCATATGCCAGTGAACTGGCAGAAAGTGTCTAGAGCATCCAGGTGATGTTGCATGTCGTCTGGAGTGTAGGCCAAGATGTCAACGTCATTGGCGTATATGAGTTGCTGAATTATGTGGTGTATGAGTTGAGCACCTGTCCCCCATGTTCAGCAGGCCAATCTTCCAATTGATCAAGATATAGGCCAAAGAGCATTGGGGGAGAGGGGGGAAGGGCAACACTGGCGTACTCCCATACTGGGCAACCCTGGTGTACTCCAACACTACTGGCGACTTGTCCTGATGGTTCCATACGATTTGAGCATGCCTCATATAACCTATACATTCTATAAGTCAGCAGGGGTCTCTAGCTGGCTCAATCTGTTCCACAACGCTCCTCTACCCACATCATTAGATGTTGATCAAGAATTCCAGCCAGCAGTTTTGAAAAGAGGGAGTGGACCATGATAGTGGGATAATTGGCTGCGCAGTGAGGGTCACATGCCTTGTATATAGGAACAACTCTGCTAATGGTCCACTGGGGAGGGAGGGGGAGGAGGGGGGGGGAGCCTTCTTGCAATGCTCTATTAAATAATGTCGTCAGGACAGGCACCATTGGTGGCCCATCCCACTTTAGGAGCTCCGCCTGCATGCTATCCAAATCTGTCGATTTGCTATTAGCGAGGCATTGTAAATTCATTGTTACGTCTGCCTCTGTAATGACTAGTGTTATGCCTATCTGTGGGGGTACTACTGCTCGACCTCCCCGTGGATCATAAAGTTGCTGCAAGTATTTCACCCACTGGTCCGAGGTGATGTTCCCTGCCAGTTGCAAAGGCTTGTTTGATATCCTTCTCGAGAATGTCCCGGGGTGACATTCCAGGAGATAGAACATCTGTTGCTGCTGTTCAGCGATATATCTAGCTTGCTTGCCCTTGAGGAAGGCACCGTATTGGCCGATGGTTGAGACTATCTCTTTTCTATCAAGGAAAGCCCTGACACTTCTAAGGCACTATATAGAGGCACAATTCCTATGAGATGCAGATGCGCGAGGAGTTGCAGGAGGGGTAGAATGCGGTATTGGAGCGGGAGGGATGATGGAAGCTGACAGAATGAAAGTATTAAACAAGGTTACAAATTAAACAGGAGTGTTGCAGTACTCCCGTTTCAAAGATTCCTTTTAAAAAACACACCACACTCTCAAAATTGACCTTTTTTGGATGAGAATTACAAAAGGTTCAGATTTTTTTTCCTGCATTTTTGGCTTCTCATTAAGTGCAAATTTGTTTTTATAAAGCAATATGGTTGAAAATGGCAAAATCTAAATATGAATATACAATCTTAGAAAGTAAGACATCAAAACCATCAAATTGGAGAAGAAAAAATAATAATTATTACTTTAAATTTTTTGCAATACATCAATTTTACCAGTTAAATAATGTCAACAATAAATATTTTGCACATAATAACTCAAAGGTCGACATGATAGTCTTCCTCGTTTTTCTTGCTTGAAGGTGGTTTTTCCTGCTCTAATCTACGATCTGTTTCAACCTTGTCTTCAAGAATAATACCTCTTTTAGCCTTTCAAAGCTAGCTTCAACTTCTATAGAGCTTGTAAACGGAGGTTGTATCTCTGAAGATGTCATCTTGGCATAATCAGATGAAGAATTAGCGGCTAACTCTTGATTCTCGTCTGGTAGAGTAGGTAAGACAGCCAATCTCATCTTGATGAAGTTCGCAGCCTCCTTGTCTATGTCCACAGCCACACAATTGCGACCCTTCTTAAGTGCACAAGCAATCATAGTATCAGAGCAAAAAAAAAAAACATCAAGTGCCCAATATCCTTGACGTGAGAACATGTCAATTAGATGGGTGATCAGCTTTTGGGGCTTCTGATAGTGATGAACAATGCCACCTTGTGCACTTGGATCCTGCAACTTCTGCAACACTGCTGGAAACCTAAGACATTAGAGAAGTTCTGGATGGCTGTAGTATTGAAGTGCTCCATGATTCTCTTTCCATCGATAACTCCAGTACGCAACATGGAGATATTCCACCTTGCTCAGCAACCAGGGTCCTCCACCATGGTAGTTTATATTCGTTTTGTACCTGGAAAAAAAGGGGGATTACGGTTAGTTACAAAAACTAAACATGGAAACAATAAGAATGAATAATTCCTATTCCAGAATAGAAAATGAAAATAGAAAGTTCAACACGCAGGTAACTTCAACCACATATTAGACAAACATGCTAAACTTCTCGTAGTCAGACGACTACGATCCTTCTTTTCGCTAATGTCCTTTCTTCTCGCTATCATGATGAGGTGCATGAAGCCCTCTGGAAGGTCTTTATTTATTTTTTTGCTTTGAAAGAAGAGAAAAAATATGCGATTGTGTCAGAACAGCTAAAACATGAACTTAACAAGAAAACCTATTCGGCCCTCAAAATTTGGAGCGTATTCGACAATCCGCTCGTCAGAAGCTGCAAGAGGATAGAGCTCTCTACATTTGTCCCAGATCTTCAATTGTTCTATCAAACATGTTATGACATTCATTTGCTGAATTAAAACCAAGTAGACAAAAAAATAATATATTTTTTCCAGAATATGCAATGCAAAATTCTGGAAAATAAAACAAAAAAGGTGAAAAAGAAAGTATTCCATAATACACTTTTGTGTTGCTGAGAAAGCAAAAAAGTATTCCGGAATACACTTTTGCGATACGAGAAAGCTAATATATAATCCGGAATAACATGTTGCTTGTCTACCAAGAACTTGAAGCTAAGGTTAAAGGCAGAATATTTTTTATTTACTTTAAGGGGGTGGTCCCTTCAATACTGATGTATTTTACTTACTGCAGTCGGTAGGGCGCATGACATCTTTACAGACAGACTGGAAACCTCGGCCAGGAGGCCAACTCTTGTATTTGAAATTTTGTGTTATGAGTACACTCTTAAATATTATTGTCATTTTTTCTGTGTTTGTTAAAGGACTTCCGTCCTATGACCAATATATGTAATCTTCTGTTGACTTTTTCCAGGTATTTATATGGTATACGTATGCATATCATGACATGTCACCAGTATTCAATTAAACCTTTAAGGGTCAATAGGGGATAACTTAGGTTCACTTAAAATGGATTTTATTAGCTATGCTAATAAAATTAGTGGATAATTAACCTAATTATACTAATTAAGATATAATTAGTTAAATGTCACCAATACGGGAGTGCCACCTGGCCTAACGCGATTGGCCAAGGGGGACTTACCAATTTGGATGGAGAAATAGGGGTCCTACCCCCATTTTTACCCCAAATTCGAATTGGGAAGAGGAGAGGAGCAGCTACTAGTTTTTGCCAGTTCTTGCCAACAGACCCAAAGTATGGAGACCTTCCGTGATAATGGCTCCAGCCAAGAGACTGGTTAGTCCCTACATAGCTTCTATCTCTGCTAACACTTCTTTGAATAAATGGAATGATTAAATTCTCTTTCGTATGTTGTTTTGGATGATGATGGATACTTAGATGGTGTTTATATGCTTTCTTTCTGCTCCCTCCGTGTATTGGGATTAAGGGAAGGGTAAAGACCTGAAAGCCTCTTAGCAATAGAGATGTTTCTAGCTAGACCCCTTAATACACGGTAAATGCGGCCTGTGCACAAGAGCCAACCTGGATGAGGATGCTATGATGTCAGACCAAACAACGGACACAACTGGAGAATCGGGGGTGGAGCCTTGCTGAGCATGGCTACTGGGGCTCCTACAGTGGGCTAGGCCTATAGTCGGTTACTGTGTGCGGGCCGGGTATGGGTCTGACACCTCCTGGGTCATTGGATATGACCGTTATGGACGTCCTCAACTTTGTGTAGATTTAGGGGGGTAAGTCGGGTGCGGATACGGGTGCTGTAAGTGTGGCCGGTATCCTCTAGCACACCCAGGGAACCGTTGTGATCTGGGAGGAGAAGCTCCTCTGACTTGCCTCATCGGACCAGGGAGATGTAATCCAGAGTAGTCCCATAGGGTGATTCCTCGGGATTGCATCTCCGGAGGGCTACAAGCACGTCATACCATGATTCAGCCTATCTTCAAAGTGTGCACAGGAGGGGCGGATGGAGTGGACTACCCTAGCCATTGTCTTATGCCAGCCAATGCCATGTTATACTTCCGTCTGCTATTATCTTGAGGCATGGCCGTCAGTTGACCCCTTGAAGTCTGAGCTTGGGGTAGCGCCTTGTCATGGTGTTTAGCTTATGTTATTATGGTTGTATTGTCTTTTCGCTGATGATGATGGATAGGCCACCCTTCGTGGTGGTATATTATTTTAGCATGATTGTTGTATGCTAACGTATATGTATGCTTCCACTGTATAGGATTTTCCATAGAGGACGTGGGACGAATGACACCTCCGTATTCCTCGCTTGGATACTTGGCCATCCCAAGTGGTCCGAGTATGATGAAGGGCCTTACCATGGTGATGTAGTCGCCATGGGAGAGGAATTCCTGTATTTGTATGACGAGAGCATCGTATAAATTCTGGGAGCGTCACAATATTCATGCCTTCGTTACCGCAGTGACCCTATTAGTATCTGGCACGTGACTAAGAGCTGAGAAAGGTACTTATCTACTATATGTTTATGGGTATACCTTGGTAGAATAAATTCTTGGACAATTATCTATGATATCAAAGGTATGGCAGAAGACACTTGATGATGGTGCATCTGTAGCATGTGTTGGTGTGTCATACCAACATGTAACAACAATTTCTAAGCCCCTACAACTAGTTGGCTTGCTAAGAAAAGGTTTAATTATACTACCATTGTGTAGACAAGAAGAGGCTCGGCAAGATAAGTGTGAGAACACAAAATAGAAAATTAAGGTCTTGCGACTAAACTTAAAAGATCTTGGACATTAATATTCTCTAACATTCTTAGGACCTAAATAAACTTAAAAGACAATTAAGGTCTTGCGACTAAACTTAAAAGATCTTGGACATTAATATTCTCTAACATTCTTAGGACCTAAATATGACTAAGAATCATAATTCAAATATAAATGATGCTCAGCCCTTAGTGGTTGGCATTGGGGGTTTACTTTTAAGATGAGTTTGAAATGACTTGGGGAGTACTTTTAAGATGGGTTTGAAATGGCTTGAGAACTAGATGGGGCTACTAAAAGATGATATAACAGCTAGGAACACACTAGAGGGCTACAAATCATGCGCACCACATAAATGTTATGCCGGAGAGCCCTTCAGCATAGCCTCAATGACTTCAAACGCTTTGGCTGTTACACAAAAAATTTTCTCTTGCTAAAAGTTTTTAGATAGCACCCTAACTTAGTGGGAAACTCGTTTTGCAAGTTATTTTGCCCAAAACTAACGTGCAACGACAAAACTGCACAAAGTCACACACACTGTGAATTTGACCTCACCAAAACTGTCGGACATGCCTTTGAGTGACTTCCTAGCTCTTTTGCTTCAGATATAAAGTTTCAACAAGCTATAAGGTGCTAACTACTATAGAAGGATGCATGCCAAACAATCTATTAACTTATATCAACCTAAAAAGAGTTCTAAAACCCTCAAAACTGGTTCAACCTAAAAGAATTTCCAGAACCCTCAAAACTGGTTCATTTTAAAAGGACTTCTAGAACCCTCAAAACTGGTCGAGAGCTTTAATCTAATACTTAAACAAACTACTAATAAGTTAGACATTATAAAATCTAATTTAGCACAGTTAGAATCTATCATTAGCATAATACAATTGTAACTAGAACAACACTACAATTTACAACTACAAATTACTACTGGGACAAATTACCGTGCTAATTAGCAAAAGTTACAAATTACGAGTTACTATTGTGGCAATTATATTAAAAAAAAACTTAGCATCATACAACTTATAATTAGACAAATTAAAATTATAACTACCATAATAACAAATAGGTCAATCTACAATTTATAATTGGTGTAATTTACATTATAAGATTTTATTCCCAATTGCTTGATGTTTTCTAATCTTATTTAAACTCTTGTCTTTGGGTATTACCATCACTCATTTGGCATGAATGGTGCACAAGTTTGGTTCTTCAAAAGTTGAGTCATCTCGACTTCAGATGCTTCTTGGCAGCATCGCAGCATCGTCGGGGACATCCTTAGATCGGTCTCGTACTTCTGAATCATCTCCCAAACCAACCTCTCAAAGGGCGCTCTTTGAATCAAGAGGTTTGTGCACTACTAAAAATGCTGAATCTCTCAAAAAGCGTGGCTCTGCTTCGAGATGTTTGAACTCTCTTTGGCAATTCAGGTCGAGGAGGTGGCTCCTTGAGGTTCAATCTGGACCTTCCACCTTTAATGGATTTGGGAACAATTTGCTTAGAATACCATGAAATATGAGCTATCCATCGCTACAAGTATTCCTTATATGCTGCCTTCTTCTTCTTCTCATACGCGATATCGTGTTTCAATTTGAAGGGCTTCTCCCCTGCCATATAAATCTCCATCAACTTCCTCGACTATGGTGACCCTGCCACTTGTTCTTTAGCCTAGTTAACAGATTAGATCTAGTTGTTAGAGTAAACTAACTTTGAAGATAGAATCAAAAGAAAACTTCTAAGGTGTTCATAAACCCCATTTTACAAGTGAAAATTGAACGAGAAAGTTCTTTAATTAACAACCCATCATTATAAATACATTCACACCTAAGAAAAGTGCCCTCTAAAAATCTCTCTAAAAGTACCCTCTATTCTTTAGACCCCGTCCTCCTCCCTCCTTTTTGGGAGGAAATAAAGCTTTTTAATCATTAATTATGGAAAATAAGTACAAAATAGGAAATGACCATGATGAGAGATCATTTCTATCAAACTATATGTGAGCGAAAGGATAGGATGCCAAGAGACAGGATGCGCACCTGAATGAGCACTTTACTACCACTTTGTAGGATGCAGCCACTCTTGTGAAGCCTAAAACAGACTACTGCACACAAGTTAAGCAACATGGCGCACACTAGTACTTGAAAGCACATATATCTAGGAAGAAACGGAGAGCTATTGCCTCCGTGAGGACGGGGTCCCATCAACTTAGAATGCAATGGTTCTATGGCAACATAGAACCATCATTCTTGGAGAAGACGGGCCTTTTTTGGAACGTCTATTTTTTCAATCAGATCTTTTTTATAGGCTATATATCTCATCAGTTCTAGGTTTTCATCATCGGCCTTCCTCTTGAGCGTTCCATCTTTTTGTGTTTTGTCTTCCTACTTTTCTCTGTGTGTATAGGCTACTTGCTTGAATTTCTAGTTGTGATAGTTTGCTTAGTTTTTAGAATTGAATGTAGTTTAACTTTGAATGTAGATTTTGAATAGGTAAATTTCAAAGAGTTTCTTGTGAAAGTTTGTTTTTGCTTTTTTCTCCTATATCTAAAGAAGTTCCTTCTATTAACGATAGGTTTTGTGTGCTCTTCAAGCTTCAAAATAGCTATGATTACTTTTTCATGGCTCCTATTGTGTCTTCTTAGAAAAACTCTCGTTCTTTTCTTGAACTTATTGTCAAAAATCAGAGATCTAAAGACCTTTTTGCCCAATTAGCTGGTCTCTGCCGGATACAAATATTGGATTTTTTATAAAGCCCAATATAGTGCATCTTTGGACTGTAAGTAAACTTTCTTAATATTTGAGCACTCCAACAGTCATATATAAACGATTTGTGGGCTTTCGGTTGCCAAAATTCCCATTTTTTCTCAGCCTGTGCCTTTTTTCTACAATGTCTCTTCAGATCCTTCTTGTTGATAAAGGAGGGGAGCTATGAATTTGGCAGCGGGCTTCTAGATGCCAGAGGCTTCCAGCACAAGAATTTGAGTATGCTGTGTTTGAAAACCAAATTTCGAGTTCTGGATTGTACAATTTACCTTTACACAATCGTTGCTCCAAAAATCCATTTCTGCTATATGCTAAGGACGTGGAGTCCAAAGATGGCTTTTAGGCCAAAAGAGGGCCTTTAGTCCAAAAGGGGGCTTATGGTCCAAAGAGGGCTTTGGTCCAAAGATGGACCAAAGGGGCGTGCATGCTATATAGTAGCTCGGGGGAGAGTTCTGGGGCAGCTGTGTCATAGCTGAGGGCTCGTGGTTGGGTGGTGAGATAGCGTGCCACGTCAAGTGTGTGTTTTAGTGGTATCAGAGCAACAAGTTTTTGATGGCGGTTCCCCGCCAATGTTAACTTGGAAGATGAAGAGCTCAAGGAAAAACTTTTGAGTTAGAGCATGATAATTACGCTCATGAGAGAAAAACTTGTACCGCCGAGGCTCGAATTGCGAGCTGCAAGAATTGGATTCTCTCATGCGGCGCTTGTGGCGATTCTGCGACAAAAGCTGCAGAAGCGTCCACGTAGTGGCATCAAAACGGGTGCCAATGTCAAAATTGAATTCAAAAAGTATTCCGCTGCCACTAGTGATGCGGATGAATTATTCGCGTGGCTTCGGGATTTGAATTCATATTTTGCTAAGACTAAGGATGACGAGGACACTTTCGGTTATATTTTGCTTTGGCGTCATCCGGATGGGGTTGCTAAGGGACCGTGGCTGGGATATCCGGAAGAACCAGCCCGGTCGATCAACCTATTGTTACCTTTTGCGAATTTGAAAAGCAAATCAAAAATCGTTTTTTGGGTCATAATTGGGAGCGCGATCTTATCGCGGAATGGAATAAGTTGACCCAACAAAACATGGAAACTGTTCGATCCTTCGCCGCACGAGTTTTAAAGAAAGGACTTCAGCTTAGTAAAAATGATGCTGAGAAGTCTGAAAAACTCATGGGTGGGGTGCATCGTTGGGTACGGGCAAAGCTCGACCTGCAAGTTGCCAATCTTTCTTTTGGTGAGCTCTGTAAGATGGCAGAGAAAGTAGAGGAGGAAGGTTTGGCCCTTACTGAAGCCATTAATGCTCAACGTGGCCTCAAAGTTTCTATGAAAGAGGCGAGTGGTTTTCGGGATAAATCAATGGGATCTGCTCCAGGGTCTGGGCCGCTCAAACGCGGCCGCACCGACGTTACGTTGATAATGAACCTGTTGGGGCCAAAGAGCCAAAGGAATCGTATCAAGCACGCAAGAAGCGGCTTATGCGAGAAAATAAGTGTTTTGTTTGTTATTCAACTGATCATAAGTTTTATGAATGCCCTACTTATTTGGAAAAGAAGAAAGGGGAACGAAAGGAAGCTACACCTACTCTTAAGTCTGGGACTAAGAAAGAAGATAAAAGTAAGAAAGTAGCTTCTGTTCGCGGAGATGGAAAAGGGAAGAAGGTGGCTACGGTCCGGGAAAAATCGGCTATGGATTCTGTTGAGAATAGTAGTATCTTACGATTTTGGGCTACTATTCAAGATCAAAAAGTACATGTCCTATTCGATCCGGGCAGTGAGTTTGATTTTATTTCTGCTCGCTTGGTGAAAGAACTCAAATTAACTTCTATTCCTTTATCAAGTGATGTAGAATTAGCTTCTGCTTTCTTGAATGTTGCCCCTCCGCCTTCTTCATTTATGGTCAAGGATGTTGAATTTCAATTGCAGGGATATATCTGTAAACGTTCTTTCATGGTTTCTGACCTTGGAGGTATGGATATTATTCTAGGCATGCCATGGCATAAGGCTATTAATCCTCTTATAGATTGGAAAGCGGGTATTGTTATGTTATCCTTGGAAGGGGGTAAAAAGACCTTCAAGTTTGTGAAGGATGATATTGTATCCCCTATTCCCACAGTTTCTGTTGTACAGTTTAAACGTTTGGCAATGAAAACTCATTTTGTGTATTTGGTGGTTTTGCGTTCTAAGTTAGAAGTATCTCCATTAAATGAGCGTCAAACAGTCTTTTTGCATTATTTTGATGATGTCTTTTCAAATGAAATTCCACAAACTTTGCCACCCCAACGTTTGGAGGACCACAGGATTGATCTTCTTCCTGGGAAAGCACCTCCTAATCAGGCTCCTTATCGGAGAATGCATGGCCAACAAGTTGAGATTAGGCGCCCGACTTGATGAGTTGCTTCAAAATTTGGATTGATCCGCCATAGTTCTTCACCTTTTGGTGCTCTGTCTTGTTGGTTAAGAAAAAGATAATTCCCCGGCGCATGTGTATAGATTATCGCGCTTTGAATAAGATAACCATAAAGAATCGGTTTCCTATACCAAGGGCGGATGATTTGTTTGAGCAACTCCAAGGTGCCACGACTTTTAGTCGTCTTGATCTTAAGTCGGGGGTATTGGCAACTTAAGGTTGCGCTGAAGATGTTCACAAGATCGCGTTTAGGACAACCTTTGGACATTATGAGTTTTTAGTCATGCCATTTGGACTTACAAATCGCCCGACTTCTTTTCTTGAGGCTAATGGGGCAAATATTTGAAAATGTACATGGTGCTTATGCCGTTGTTTTCTTTGTTAACATATTAGTTTTCAGTAAGTTCATGGAAGATCATTATTTGCATTTGCGAGAGGTTTTCCGTCGGTTAAGGGCGGAGTCTATTACTCTTAATCCTAAGAAAAGTATATTTTTCCAATCGGAAATTGAATATTTGGGTCAGATTGTTTGCGCTGACGTTCTTAAAGTCGATCACAGTATGGTACAAGCAATTGTGGATTGGCCTGTACCTACTTCAGTTGCTGCATTGCGTTCCTTTTTGGGCTTATGCAGTTATTATAGGAAGTTTGTACAGAATTTTGCTCGTTTAGCTTCAGATTTATATTTGTTGCTACGAAAAGATGTTCCTTTCCAATGGAATCTTAATCATCAGTTTGCTTTCCAAGTTTTAAAGGATGCCATGGTTAATCCTCCTCCTTACTGCTTTGCCAAAGTTTGGTCTACCTTTCTTGTTATGTGTTGATGCAAGTGGTGTGGCTTTGGGCGCGGTTTTGATGCAGGATGGTCATCCTATTGCTTATGAAAGTCGAAAGTTTTCTGACACGGAAAGTAGATATAGTGTTTATGATAAGGAATTTCTGGCTGTCATTCATGCTTTGAAAGTGTGGCGACACTATCTTATAGGGTCAACAGTTCATATTTTGACTGACCACCAAAGCATTAGGCACATTGTTTCACGTAAAACATTTTCGAAAGGCAGGTTGAAATGGGTTGCTTTTATGCGGCAATATGATTTCTCAGTGGATTATCGTCCTGGTAAAGAGAATGTTGTAGCTGATGCTTTAAGTAGACGCTATGCAGTTTGTTCTCTTTCTATAGCACAATCCAACCATTTGGAGGAAATGAAGCCATTGTATGCCACTGACCTTGATTATAAAGATATTTGGTTGTTAGCTCAAAGTGGCAATGCATATGGATATAAGATCGTTAATGGGTTCTTGTATAAAGGTCCAAAGCTATGCATTGTGCGGAACTTTCGGTCACTTATTCTTAAAGAAGTCCATGATGCACCTACTGCGGGTCATCGTGGCGTGGGGGCAACTTTGGCAAAGCTTGAACCATACTTTATTTGGCCTGGATTGCGGAGAGATGTTTTGGTTCATATTCGGCATTGTGTTACTTGTCAACGGATAAAGAAAGCGAACAAGAAACCTCATGGTGTTCCTTTATCCTTGCCTATTCCGGAGGCAAAGTGGGAACAGATCACTATGGATTTTATTGTTGGTCTTCCTCCCAGTTCTCGCAAGAACACTGTCATTTGGACAATTGTTGATTGTTTAACTAAGCACGCTCATTTTATTCCTTGTTCGGATAAGTTGACGGCTTATAGTGCGGCTACGCTCTTTATCAAAGAGATATTTAGGCTACATGGTTTGCCAAAGATTATTGTATCCGATCGTGATACAAAGTTTACTAGTAAATTCTGGAAGGCATTATTTATGCAATTGGGGACAGAGTTGAGGTTCTCCACTGCTTTTCACCCAGAAACTGATGGACAATCCGAGGTGGTCAATAAAGTTATTTGTTCCATCTTAAGGGGGTTTGTCAATGAACATCAAGGTCATTGGGAAGAGTATTTGCCTATTGCTGAATTTGTGTATAATAATACCTATCAGTCTACCATAAAGTGACTCCTTTTGGGCGGTCTATGGTCAGCCTGTGCGGGAGCCACTCTTTCGAGTGTGTGAAGATGTTCCAGCTGCTGATGATTTGGTTATTGAGCATAAGGATCTCATAGACTTGCTTCAAGCTCGTATTCGAGATGCTCAAGCATCTTTTGCAAATAAATCATCTAAGTTCGCAACCAAATGGTTTTAAGGAAGGAGATTGGGTATGGATGAGGATCCATAAAGGCCACTTTAAGAAAGATGCTTGGCAAAAGGCGGATCTTAAGTTGGCACCCGTTTCCATGGACCATTTCAAGTTATTAAAGTGGTCAATGAGAATGCATATCAATTAAGATTGCCTCAAGGTTGGAAAATGCATGATGTAGTGAATGTTTCATTCCTAAAGGCTTATCATGGTAAGGAGTTACCTCAACTTGGGAGGTTAACCGAGCCGAAATTGATTGATGATTCCGAAGTTCTAGAGCCGGAAACAATTTTGGCGGATAAATCCACTAGTGGTTCAAGACAATATTTGGTTAAGTTCGCTCACAAACCTTTGGAGGACGCTTCATGGGTGCGTGGCAATGTTTTAGAAGCTTATCCGGATATTCTTAGCGAATATAAAGATCGGAAAGCAAAGGAAGCCGAGGGACAAGAGGAAGTCCAAGCACAAGGCTTCTACTAGCCGCCCCTAGCGAGGGCCAAGGAAGGATTATGCTCGGATGGCTAAAGGTATTTAGATACCCTTTTTGCGTGAGAGGACCTTGCAATGTCAAGAGGGGGGGAATGCTATATGCTAAGGACGTGGAGTCCAAAGATGGCTTTTAGGCCAAAAGAGGGCCTTTAGTCCAAAAGGGGGCTTATGGTCCAAAGAGGGCTTTGGTCCAAAGATGGACCAAAGGGGCGTGCATGCTATATAGTAGCTCGGGGGAGAGCTCTGGGGCAGCTGTGTCATAGCTGAGGGCTCGTGGTTGGGTGGTGAGATAGCGTGCCACGTCAAGTGTGTGTTTTAATTTCTCATACTTATTGGAAATAATTTGAATTTCCTTTGCTGCTCTGATTGTTCCAAAAATCCAGCCAGTTCTCTGTCTGTTTAGCCTGCTCGTTTTCTCTAAAACATTCTTCAAGTAATCCAAAATTAAATGGGTAGATTTTTCTTGTACCTGTCATTCTTGCTCGGTATTCTGGCCTTGTGCGGTCTTAGCCTTGAAGATCCGACTGTGTGCTATTTCTAACCCTGCTTATCCGGCCTCAACCTGAGCAATCGAACCTGATCCCTGCATATCTGGCCCTGTGCTATTTCTAAATGCTTAACCGGCCTCAACCTGAGCAACCGCTCCTGATCCCTGCATATCCGACTTCTTTCTGATAAAATCGGCAACTGGGCAGACTGTTCCACTCTTTCGGCTCTTTCTTTAGGGTTAGCTCTATTTAGGATTCAGTCGCATAAGGCCCTATGGCTTAGATCCGATTCCGACTCCAGCCTCAGTGCCGCCAGAAGACCGTAAATCCAGTGTTGAAGCAAAAATTTACAGCGTTTGCTTTTTCTGGAGTTCAATCGTGACCCTTTTTTCTTGGATAAATATCTGCATGAATAGGATTGTCTTTTCCCTTATTTGGCTACCATCTTAAACCTTGCTATTTTTTATCCAACTCTCATAGTTCTTATGGTCTTCGTCCCAACTAGGTAATGGTCGGTTTTTCCCTTCTCCTTTATGATGATTATCCAATGCTTTAATTCCTCATTGACATTAGCCCCATGCCATGGTTTTTTCTAGGCAATCTTTCCAGTTCAATAGGTATATTTGTATTATTCTTGTTGGTTACAATTTTTTACCGTGGTCACTTGAACTAAAGTATTATTCTTATGGACTCCGTCTCTTTCCTGATAGCTTTCTTGCCTAGTTGCCTTAGATTTCATAGGTACTTGCTCTTTCGTGATCTCTTTTTTGCCTAGTTGCCTTAGATTATATAGGTATCTGCTTCAATCTTTTTGCATCAAACGCCCTTTGGCTCCTTTGTTTTTGGTAATTCGATCTTTAGCCTGTTGTTCACGTTGTTTTTCTCTCTAAGGTATCTGTCACTCTAAGGTTTCTGTCATTCTGGCTCCGACTCTGCCATCTTGATGCCACATTATCATCCTTAGCTCTATTCTTTTCAAGCCTTATAACTTATTTGTTTATTAACTCAAGTGGCCGTAACTTTTTTTTTTTTTTTTTTTTTTTTTTTTCGACTCATAACTTGTTTGTTCATAACCTCAATTTAACAATATCACTCTCGCCTCACATCTTGCAATTTTCGTTTTCATGGTAATCTAGAATTTATCACATATTAAGCCCCTTCTAGTCGGACCATAGTTAAGGTGGGATTTGAATTTAGAGATTGGATATTTCTTGCTTTTTCCATTATTCTACAACTTCGTCTACTCTCTTAGACATCTTTAGTAGTCGTTTTGTTTTTCCTCAATTTATATTTACCTCTCACCATCGTGCTTTGTAAATTATATTTGTTCGTAATTGTTCTTGTATTTCCAAGTGGACGTTATTTTCCTTATATTCTATTTTCCCTGAGTGTGCATCATTTCCTTAAATTCTATTTTCCCTAAGTGCGCATTATTTATTCCATTATTTTTTCCATGTTTTTCCCCTTGCCTCTTGTTCTTTATTTGTTGGGTTTGACCTTTAAACTACCGTGGATTTCTCTTTGAGTTTTGGAAAACGATGAACCATACTGTATCGAAAACTTTTGTGCCTTTATAAATTTCCATGTGTGTTATCCCATGGCAAAGCATCTTAGGCCCAAGATTATTCCATATGTTCTCTTCCGTGTTCAAAACTAACCGTCTTCCTCCTTTGATATGCCAAATTCATGCCATCTAGATCCCAAAAACCCCATCGCTTTCCTTCTTCTCAGCAGCATCACCGGTCGTATTAGTCTTTTTATCTTAAGTGATTCTAAATTCATCCTAGACTCTTTTATTTGCTAGACCCCTTTTTATATAGTGTGGTTCTTACCATTGATGTTTGACCTTTCTCTTTCAAGTCATGGACACTGCTGGAGAAACTCTTGGAGGAGAACTTTTAAAGCGTAAAGAAAAATCATCTAATGCTTCTCACCATAATCGCATATTTCAAATGAACTTGGCCACTACCCTATACACTTGATTAACCTCCCACAACATTGCTTGGGGCTGCGTAGTGCTCAAATTTCATGGGTCTTGCTTTAGCTTCTTTGCATCTTATGCTTTGAGCTTCTTTCCATGTAGCTTGTTGTCTCAAAAGGATTTAATTTTCATTCTCTTTCCCTTTTTTCTATCTTGATGTTTGTTGTCTTCTTTTTCTCCTATTGTCTTGTCTTGCATCTCATCTTTTCTTTCTCGCTAAATTTTCTTGCCATCTACCATTGCACCTAGGGTTTATGAGTGGAGTGTTCCTCTTCTTTCGGCCATATGTTGTTGTTGTTTTTGCTAGAAGAGTCTTCCCAAAAATGCAATGGTTCTATGGCAACATAGAACCATCACTCTTGGAGAAGACGGGCCTTTTTTGGAACGTCTATTTTTTCAATCAGATCTTTTTTACAGGCTATATATCTCAGCAGTTCTAGGTTTTCATCATCGGCCTTCCTCTTGAGCGTTCCATCTTTTTGTGTTTTGTCTTCCTACTTTCCCACCCTCCCATGCCCTTTTGCAATATACTTGGAATGTGTGGTTTTTTTTCCTCACCTCATTTGTTTATGTTTTCTTCATTTGTAACTTATGGGCGGATGTTCTTCCCTGCTTTAGTTGCATTTGATATCTTTCGTCTAGGCAGATGTTCTTCCCCGCTCCTTTTTCTGAGTTGAGTTGTGTGGACGGATGTTCTTCCCCGCTCTAGTTTGCAGATGTCATTCCTGGCTAGGCGGATGTTCTTCCTCGTCCCTTCGCTTATGCTCATTTTATATGGGTGGCTTGCTCAGTTCTTGCTTCATATTGAACTGAAAATATTTTCTTGTATGCTTGTTTATGGACTTTGACATGATTAATGGTTGCTTAATGTGTTTCAGTTTCAGGTTCTTTGTTCTTGTAGATCTATTCAATTCGCATTTGAATTCGATCGGCCATGGCTTCATGACGGTGGACATCTGCAAGCCGCATTCGAGGTGGAGTCGTAGCTTCATAATTATGGATGAATTTTCAATGGCTTCAACACTCTGTCAAGCTTCCATGGCCATTTGGAGTTTGCAATTGTTACGTGAAGACTGCAGATGCACATGCACGGGGATTGTTGTCAATGATGGTTAGATGATGCACTTGTTTGACTCTTAGTCGATTATTTATCTCCATGGTTTTCCTCGAAAATCCGAAAGGGCGGGGTTTTTATTCCAGTTGATAAATCTTTGACTTTGAGATTCATTGTGGCTTATCTCATTTCTTATTGAAACCCTCGGTAATTGTCTACTTCCGGGGTTTATTTTGGCTTTCTATCCTTCTAGCCAATCATTTTTACTACTATGCTATTGTACTTTGAACGCTCAATAAGAAAGCCACTAGCCCGGGAAAAGATCATCCGCCCATAAACAAAGGAAATCAGAAAATGAAAGTCAAGAACGCAAACCAAGAAATCTAACAAGAAAAGAGAAGAGAAGTGGAAATATAAGAATGGGTAGGGTGGGAGGGAAAGCTAGAAACAAGAATGCAAAAGGAAAAGGAACACTCAAAGAGAAGGCCGATGGGAAAGAACTGGAAAGGTAATGACAATATATGGAAACAAAGGAAAAAATCTGCTAAAAATAGGCCAATGGTATGCCGTCTTCCCAAGAATGATGGTTCTATGGTGGCATAGAACCATTGCATTCTTGGGAGACTCTATATATCAAGACAAACATATGGCCGAAAGAAGAGGAACACTCCACCTTATAAGCCCAAGCTCCGAGAGACCAAGAGACGCTCTTCAAAGCTCGGAATAATGTAACGAATGCGAGAAGACTCCGAACGCCAACGCCCATGGGATCGTATATTGTCCGCAGAAACTGAAGCCGATGAAGCTGTAGATGCACCTCCACGTCGTGCACAGTGAGTACCATACAAACGAGGATCAAGTCCCAGCATGTTCAAACACTCATACCACCATTTTCTGGCTAAAGAATAAGAAAGAGGACGAAGAGAATCAAGAGAAGAACGAAAGAGAGGGCCACCAGATTGAGGATCGGATGTTCGAAAAGCACAAGAATAAAGAAGGCGTTGAAGCAAATAGACTGGGCAGAAAGGGGTAAGCGTGCGAGCAATCAAAACCTCCTTACCTGTACTTTGCTGGTCACATTTGGATTTGCGAATAAATACAGAAGCGTGAGTTGGAAAGAAAGACAAATCATGCCAATTCAAATGCAAAGCCTCAGAGATTCGTAAAAAACCCACAAAACATAACGTGATCAAAGACACCTTCATGAGGCTCAGCCAATCAGCAGAAGGGAAAGCCAGAAGAACCATCAAACTCCGCACATGCTTAGATGTCAAAGGAAGGCGGTTATGTGAGGAGTCAGTAACACGTGGAGCAGCTTGACGGACCAGAGTAGGGAGTGATGATGAACAAGGTGAAGGCAAACCTGCAAGGTTATGAAAAAATGAAATAGAGGCAGAAGCAACAGAAACTGATGAAGCAGACTGATAAGAGCTCATCAAAGTGGCCAAGAAAGAGGCCACATGGCCAGACTTAGCGGGAAGTGGAGGAATATTAAAGTTGGAACACCAACGGCGAAAACGTCCCCAAGCTGAAGCATAGCGGTTCAATGTTGAGGATGCGCGTGACTGAAAAATAGATGAGAATAAGGGAAGCAACATTGCCACCGGTAGGTCTGCAAAATACCACAAGATATCTGGGAAAAATCGAATAGAATGAATTAGAAAGATAAAAACTAAGAGCCGGATAGTGCAAACAAAAAAGGCCATCTATTGAATCAAGTAGAAAAATCACAACGAAGTACAAAAAGAGCAACATGTCTGCGAACTCCCACAATCGAAGAAGAAGAAAAAATTGCAGTAGATGATAACACCTGAGAGTTCTCAGGAAAAAACCGAGAATCAATCACAAAAGGTTGCCAATGTGAGGGGCTAAGGCAGATCAAAGGCCACCAAGGAGCGGAAGGCCATGAGAAGACAACGAGCGTAAGACGTACTTTGCAAGAACGTGCATGACTAAGAACCTCAGGAATTAAAGATAGAGGAGGGAAGCAATAATTATTGAACAAATGCCAATCGTATGAAAAAGCATCTGGAAGAATACGGAAAGGGAAAGAGTCCTTGGTATTGAATACTGGAAGCTTTGCATTAGTTGGAGAAGCAAATCGGTCAACATGGTGTGGGCCCCAAAGAAGCTCAATTTGATGGAAAGCAGTCATGGATAAGGAAAATTCGTCAAAATCTCTAATCTTAGAAAGATAGTCAGCCCATTCGTTTTCATGTCTTGGAACCCAAATTGGCTCAAGCATGATGCGATGTTGAAAACAGAAGATAAGAAGTTCCAAAGAAAGTAAATGAAGGAGGGGGGTAGAGAATCCCTCAACATGAGAGAATGTGCCACTGATGCTGCATGCAAACAGTAGAGGATGAGCACCATGCTTTGCAGGAGTGTCCGGCATATATGCACATCCAAGCAGCACATGCTGATCTTAGATGCAGTGAGACGCGACATCACTTGCTGGCATTGCCAATGGTTGCATGTCTCGCGGCTACATTTTGCAAGTCTCCACCCTCAGAGTATCTTTTATAGGGCAAGGGATCCGAGAGCCTTACTACTAGGGTTTTTCATCCCACGTGGAGGGTTTTTTCATCCCAGTAGTAGGGACACATTGTATAGTAGCATCTGTGTTTTCCTTCCTTCCTTCCTTCTCATCATTTCTGCTTTTATGCTAGTCTTCCTCCATTTGTTTATTAGATCCATGTGCAGCCATTGCTGCAGATAAATAGATCCATTCCAACGTTAGCTATTATTTTGAAGGATATTGTTTTCTTCAAGGTAATGCTCTCAATCGTATGGGTTTTATCTTAATATTTAATTGTGAGTGTTGTTATGTGTTCTACCCATCTATAAAAATAAGCATCTTGGTATTGGAAATTTGCCCCCAATTATGTTCCTTGATCTTGCTGGATGTGTTCTTTGATTATCCTTTTATCAATTTTAGCCCTTTCTCTTCACTAGAGGTTTATATTATGTTGTGAACTATTCCGTGGCAAACATTTCTTTCCAACTATTTTTTGGTCTGTCACATTTATAAGCTTATAGACAAGATGGATAGGACTGTCCAGAGTGTTGTTAAGTAGATAAGATCCATGGCATGAGCGATGCAAGTAATTGATATATGGATCTGAAGAATTAGCAATAAAACTCATGTTAGACCTTAAGAGAATAGATAATGTTTATGTCGAAGTGCCATACATTTTACATTAGTACCCTGTAGGAAAGAAAAAGGGAAAAAATGGATGTTGCTGCCATATAGAACTATGACAAAAGCTATAACTTATTTTAAGCAGGTATTAAAATGAGATATGATATGATATGTTGTCCTTTCTCTACATTCTTCTAAAACAATCCATACTAGGATTAATTGCTGGTCCATGGCAATTTTGAATGTATTTCATAGAAATCGATGAAGATTATGATAATAATAGATATGTACACTCGAAATTGTTCCTTTCAATTCAAGCATTAAGTGTTTGGGACAACACACTTCTGTTGTAAGGCACCAGTCCTTTTCTAGGCTTTGTCCATGTTCTGAGCTCTTAGCTTTGTGGTTTTGTTTGAATGTCAGAGAGGTTTTGCAGAAATCTTTTTGATGGTATAGCCCTCACTCGTTTGTTGATTATCCCTTTTTCTTTATTTGCATTTTGATTTCCTAGACTTAGTACCATTTTGGATTGTTATTAAGCACAAGAAGGTGCGGATTTCTTGAGGGGTAAAAGTTGAAGGATGTGTTTTTTACCAAGATAATTCCAATTGTTTACATCTTTTCTCTGACTGTTAGAATATGCAACCCTCCAATGCAAAATTATTCACGTGCTCTACATATATCACAAGGTGGTGTGCCCTAGAGTCATGTCCATAGATTGGAAGTTGTGTTGGTATGGTGGTGCTCAGGGGAACAGCTATAAGGAGCAAGAGAAAGAGAAAGCGTGATGCCAAGGG
Organism: Isoetes taiwanensis; assembly: GCA_021234155.1. Taxonomy (NCBI): domain Eukaryota; kingdom Viridiplantae; phylum Streptophyta; class Lycopodiopsida; order Isoetales; family Isoetaceae; genus Isoetes; species Isoetes taiwanensis. The sequence continues at coordinate 31,289,640 of JAJEKV010000001.1, forward strand.
TTCAATTGCCCTTTTAATCGCCTCATCCAATAAGGTGATGCCATATCAGCCCCACAGGCAATGGTTAAGTGCTTTTTATGGAGGCCCATTAACATTTATTTAAATGTCACTTTTACATACGAAACAAATGCCATTTGAAAATAACCCATACGCCGCCCCTAGGCGGTAACTGACCTCTGGAGCATTCCCAGACCACCCAATGGCACTCCCCAGGCCAACTCCCTGTTCCAAGGCTTGCAAGCGCGACTTGCCCTTGGACCGTAACAATTTCCTCCCCTCCCCTCAGGACCTTGTCCTCAAGGTCTAGAGTTTCAAATGAGGAACACGTTGCACAAACTCATGCGTCTCCTAAGTGGCATCCGTGGGAGACTGGCCTCACCACAAGACCAATTCATGAATATCTCTATTGTGCAACTGCCAAACACGAGTATCTAAAATCCGTCCGGGTGTTACAGCAGAGTTCAACACTAGTGGTATACTCTCAGGACTAACAACATTGTCCGTATCTAGTATAGCTCGCTTAAGCTGGCTTACATGAAATAAACCATCATTCAATTAAATTGGGATTATGTCTATTCCAAAATCGCGCCGTATAAGCTATTTATTGACCATTATATTGAATTAACCACACTTTTGCACTGAGTTCATTTTCGGGCTAGGAAGATGCATTTTATGTTGAAATGCAAGGGCATCCAAATATTCGGTCCAAATGACCCATATTATGAAAGAATGTTGGCAATATAAAAAGTAGGAAATTGCTTATTAATTCGTACAATCACCGACGACAACGAAATCTAAACATTGAAATTGTAGTGTTTTACGAATAAATAACGCAAAAACAAGTTGCTTTCTGAACGTAGATTTTCAAAAGGGTCAAATCGCTGGCGTGGCGGCGATTTTATTCCCATAAATAACGTATTATAGTGGAACATAAACTTTAAAAACTAATCCGAATCATCGCCGACAAAAACAGCTGAAGGGTGTCTTTGAGATCCTTTCGATCATGAACAAACCATGCTCGGATTCCATATAAGATGGATTACAACATCAAAGGGATCAGGATAGAAGCGGACGGGATTCATAGCAACGACATCAAGCCAGTCCTGAAGTTCTATTTCTAGCTCGCGGCACCTGCAGAGGTCTGCGTGGTTCATCTGGCAGGTAATAGAATGTGCCATATTAACAAGCGTATATGAAGCCGGGCCGATGGTTTGCCAATTTCATGCATACGTATTTATAGACACCTAAATTATTGACGGTATATACATACAAATTATTGCAAGTATAGCAAACCATACACGTAATATAAAAGAACAATACGTACACAGAACCAATAATGCTGATATAAGAACACAATATATATTCGAAAGAGTTTGGTGTAAAGTATATTTCATATTCAAAACTTTTTGGAAAGTGTATTTCCTGTATACATATATATATATATCAAAAAAGTTCCCTTTCTAGAACGATCTTCTCTAGGTCCCTGTCAATTTCCCCGTCCGATTAAGTTAAGGGGTATAGTGTTTGTATCTCTTCGACCTTTTTTCCTGTAGCTATTTCTTGCAAGATGCTAACAAAACGAAGCAGGAAGTCATCTTTGTCAAAATCCTCAGGATGATAGGATGGTGGATTTAGTGACTGTGACTGATTGAAGCAACACTTCAAGGCGTCATCATCAACTATAATGATGTCTTCCTTCTCCTGAACGCCCAAGTCATCCATCATGTCGCTCAAGCATTTCACAAATATTTTTTTACCTGTAGGATCCTTTGGGTTATTGAATGACTTACATTTGCTCTGATCCCAAACAGATGCCCAATCTCTATGTAACTTCGGAACTACTCTCAAAACTTCACTGTATATTTCTATTCTCCATCGGCGACCAAATTGCACAACGAAATAAAAAAAGAAAGCTTGGTCTAACATCTCCTTCGATATCTGACGCGGATATACCCATTTCAGTATATGTCTCAAATGGTTTCTGTGCATACCATGATAAAGGAAATTGTGCTTTAGGTAACGTTTTGCAGAGCACTCCATTCAAATCGAACACCAGAATTTTGGAGGAAACTGGATTAGGTCTGTAATAATAAAGCACACACTTGTGAGACAAGGAAAAAGAAAATTGAAATCGCGCTTGGCGCGATTTTCAATTCTGTTGGAATAATTGAAATCGCGCCTGGCGCGATTTTCAATTCTGTTTGAAGAATTGAAATCGCGCCTGGCGCGATTTTCATTTCTGTTTGAATAACATACCTTTCTGGTTCCTGTTCAACATCCGCAATGATGAGCTTACTCTCGGCTGTCTTCGGTCTGCCAGAAGTGTCAGCCACATCACTTAGTGTTTGAACTATGGTTGATACTTCATTACTCTTTATGCTAACCTGACTCGAGCTTTCCGAATCCACTGTATCATCTAGGATTTTGTCTTCTTCGTTTGCGTTACCTACATCCACTTCTGTCGGATTTTCCAATGTGATTGGAAGGATAGGCACGCTCTCGGCCGCATAGTTAAGCTGTTGCTTGTCGATATTCTTCTTTATGCCCTCTATATGCTTTCTCATTTCTTCCCGCTCTGCAGCCAGATCTGCAGGTAAGCTGGACTTAGAGCTGGAAGCTTTATTTTTTGCACTACCTAGCGGACCCCTAGGTGCCACCTCTAGCACTTTCTCGAAAAAAATATCGAGGAAGTCCTTGGCTTGACCATCAGAGACCACACTTTGGCATTTCCTAGCTAGCTTGAGCTTCAGCCCGACATAACCTCCAACATGAAACTCCCAACCGTAGACTCTAACGGGCAGAAGGCTTCAATCAGAAAAAACTTCGAAAGGGCCAAAGAAAACCGTTACTTATTCAGCCTCCCCTTATCGCCGTCGGTAGCTCATACTTGATTGGTGAATTAAGGGCGAGGTCGACCAGTTTTCTTCTTCCTCTTCCTCTTCCTCTTAAGTCCGGTCCACATCCACATCTGCAGTCCCTTTCCCTTTGTCTTCGCAATTGGATTCGACATAAAAACATTCTTCAATAGGGGTTCATCTAGCCCGATGTAGCACCGCCAAGCAATCTTCTCACCTTACGGTTTCCCCTTGAGTCTTTCATATTCTTTATCATCCATAATGGCTATCATAAGGACTAGCACATGTGAGATCTTACTTTCGGTACTAAACTCACTTTCTTTGTTTTCATCTATCATTCTTGCCCTCATCACTTTAATGCATTCGACATCATTTGCAGCAGCTAGTGCATATCGTGGGAAATGCCGGAGTGGCAAACTGTCACGATAGTATAATGCATCTCAGTCGTCAAACCACTGCATGTGTTGAAGAAGGTGCTGTAATCATCCTGTGTCCATCTCGTGCCACGGCTATCAAGAACAAATAGAGTGATGTCGGTTGGCCCTTCACCTACCTCTGGCATGGCACACTTATAACCAGTGGACACCTTATAGAAAAAAGGAGACTTCGATCTCTTTACCGCCTTCTTCACCAAAGCAACTTTTCTTTTTAGGTCAGACGCAACTTTCGTGTGAATCCCCTTAAGAGTTGCCACATTCTTCGCCTTTTGCTGCTTCACAAAATCTTTTGACCAAAATACATATTTCTTAATGTCATCATTAGATACGTTGTACTTTTGCATTAAGCCTATCTCTGATAACATCATGTCTCCTGAGAGCCTTTGCAGTTCTTCACCAACAGCTTTTTTCAGGACTTTCATATTCTTTATCGATTCGCATGCATCTTCGAAAGATGTCAAGTGCTTTGCTGCAGACGTTTTCTTGTAGATAACTTCCTTTTCGATGCAACTATCTAGAACAGATTAATTACGCATCATCCAATCCTTGTGCCTTTCTCATTTACGTGATACCTATATCAAAATAGGCGTATCTTGGGAGGAAACCTGCCATACGAATCTGGCAACTTCTTTTCCGAATAGGCGTCCCAAAATTCGTTCCACTTTTCCCATACCTGGTCAGAAGAAAAAACAATCTTGCAGGCATCCTTTGGCACCGTTTGCTCTTCTGTGCCAGCTTGTGCATCCCCTTTTTCTTCTTCTTTGATCTAGTGGCCTTGTTCTTGTCCTCATTATGGTTTGGCATGGTGTCCTTTCTAGTAATTTGAATTCGGCACTCTTAGATTGCCCTTTGTCCGGTCGGCATTGGTTTTCCATATTCGATCCATTGGTTCTGGCGTGCATAATCTGCTCCACATACGGACCGCAAAATATGGGCCGTTAGATAAAAAAAAAAACAATTCGTGAAAGTAACAATATAAAAGCGCCCGGTTTTTTAGTTAATCACGTATTTACAAGAAACGCGCCTGGCGCGATTTCTTCATGATGAAGAATTCCGCCGGCGCCGTTTCTTGTAAATCCGTCACACAAATAACAACATAAAAGCGCCAGCGCCGTTTTTGCTAATCACGTATTTAGAAAATCGCGCCATATGAAGAAATCGCCGCCCGGCGCCGTTTCTTGTAAATACGTGATTAGCTTAAAACGCGCCTGGCGCGATTTGGAACGCTATGTGTGGAACATAAAATACCTTTTGTACAGGAATGTCTTTCCCATGTCATTCAATGGCGCCGATTTCGGCTAATTACTGGGCCGTTGTGGAGCCACCGAGGAATCGGCAATTTCGGATGAATACGTCTATAGAATAACCGATTTCCGGTTTTTGTGCTTGATCGATCAAAACCTTCTGGCCTCCTCCATCGAATCTTTGGCCATCTATTATCATGAAGTGAATATCGAGGTTGCCGCTTAAATCTTCAAGTTTATTCCATATCAACACCTTCTTCGCCTTCATATCAAAAGGCACCACATCTGCCCAGGCATTGGCACCTCACCCGGTTTTCTATCATGCCGTCGACTATTTCCATTGCGTCTTTGCTTGTCAAATCTTCTGGCGACAAACATAGCCTTCGTGGACCTGAAAAGCCCGCCGACATGGATAGGATGCGTGAAGCTAAGGCCCGATGGATACTTGTCGACATATTTCTTGAGTTTGCTCATGGCCTCTAACCGTCTCGCCTTGTCATCATCACTAGTCATATCTGTAATGCCTAGAACGTCCGTGTTTTTCCTCGCTCTAGAACTTGCATCTTCCTTCTCTTTTAAAGCTTGTAGGTACTGGACTAGCCGACGGCCTTTCTTGATTGCTCTTCTCACAAACCGAGAGACCTTCACATATTTTTTTTGTGTCAATAGATCACCACCGACCAAATAAATTTGAAGAGGTTATCTGGCGGCCTCATCCGTTCTTAGGGCGGTCTCTTTAAAGGAACTAGCACTGCGATAATTTAACTTCTTCAATACTTTTTATTTTTCCGACCCGCTTCAAGTAATACGGAACAAGAAGAATCGTCCCGTTCTTCGCATGTGATCGAAATACCTTGTTTCTTCATTTGATCTGTTTCCTTAACTCTAGACATGAAAATCGATCTGTCTTTTCCGCTAGTCTTGAAGATCTCCACATACCATTCAGAGCCCTCTGGTAGATCTTCTTCTGGACATGGAGGCTCTACCTGAGCCTTCATTATTTCGGTCGTATCGTCAATGGTCACAACGTGTGCCAAATCTGCAACTCAGATACATCTTCATCCGTTCTTGGTTTTTCAATGCGGATGTCCTCGGACCTCGCGAGGCTTTGCTTTTCTTTTCACATTTTTAGAAGATCCCGAAAGTTACAATCATGTGGTGAGTAATGAAATCGCGCCGAGCGCGTTTTCATAGACGCCTTACTTTCAAAAACATAAATTGTACACAGGGAAAGTAGCAGAGACAACCAAAACCACTCATAATTATAAATCGCGCCGAGCGCGTTCTTAAGAGGGGACCCTACGGACACTTCTCTTTTATAAGAGACATACTAGGCTACAAAAAAGACTTGTCAAAAGAACTGAGAATATCTATAAAAAGACTTACACGGTCTACATTATACAAAATGGATAATTGTTCCAACAAAAACATATCGAGTAAAGGAGAAGATTATAACAAAAACACAAAAACAAGGTAGTAGAAGCAAAGAAAATGACACGTAAACAATATGAAAGGTAGACAATACACGAGACACGATACACGAAAAAATACACCGGTTGAAAAACATCCTAGAAACCTAACAATAAAAGGGACACGTAAATCAATTACAAAACAAAAACAGATCAATTACCCGAGGCTTTGTTGGATCAAAACTTTACGCTTGTTCAGCCAGCCTCCGTGCTTGGGATTTGTGCTTTGAGTGCCGCCACCTCTACCACCCTCGGCCGCGGCGATCCTCTAGGCGCCATAGAACTGCAAGTGCGGGATAGTAAGAGACCGGGGTTTTGGTTTAAACTTATATGTATCGTTCATAATCTAGGCGCCGGTTTACAACCGTAGAATTCAAATTCAAGGCGTCCTTTTAAATTTATACCGCCTTAATTAACCGCCCGTCCGGCTCATTTACAAATTTAAATTGTGTTTTTCTTTTTTTGTGCAATTTCAAGATAACAATTAATTATTAATTTCAAGAAACGATATGTGGCAATCTACTACCACCTAATCGGCCACCTACTATCGAGGCCAAGATCATTCCTAGTATCAGAGCGCCCAAGAACAATCGACTATCAGAGCGCCCAAGATCCGTTCGATCCCATTCGATCGATCGAGCCGCCTTCAATCCATTCGATCGAGCCGCCTTCAATTCCCATTCGATGTCTGCTGAACTATGGTGAATTCGAATGCATTCTCTTGTTCTCAATTTTTCGTCCTCTATTTTTTACAATGCATTCTGGTTCTTTATCAGTGTCGGAGAAGAATGCTATCTTTTAACAGCAAACTTGAAGCGCCGAGTAGGATTGTGTAAAATCGAAGATTTGAATCCAAGTTCTATGTGTCATGGTGTTCCTCTTGGAACAAGTTTCTGTAAGATTTCTATTCTAAACTGCAATTATGAAGATGAGGCTCTTCCAAGAAGACATCCCAGTGGCGATACAGTTGGTGAAAGCGTGGGCACATTTGTAGCATGGCCAAAAGAACGTCTGAAAAAGGTATGTATATTTGGATATTCAAAAAAAAAGAATATATCATATCATCTGCGTGATGTTGTGAACTTTGTATTCTTTGATGCTCTTTAGCCAGTCATATCAACCCCATGAAACTACACATTAATGAAAATATGTAGTTTCTTGGGGTTGGTCATACTGGCTGGAGGGCATCACAGGATTCAATGTTTTCGACATTGCATATAAAAAAAAAATAAACTAATGACAGAAAAGTATAGTGCAAAATTGCGCCAGGCGCGAGTTTGTATTCATATTCCAAAAAAGTTATGTACATTTCTTCTTCTCCAAAAATGCGCCAGCGCCAATTCTTTTCTATCTCTACAATATGTCAGACAGGCCCACTTCATCTGCCCAATCCCGCAAGAAGTCCCACCTGAACCACCCTGATATGACAGGATCCTCATCTTTCCTGAGGATGTCGAGTCTCCAAACCAGAGTGTTGTATCGATCCCTGATACTATAAATCAAATCCTTGTACTTATTTGTTGGCATGAGCCTTACTAAGAGCATGAGGAGTCTGATATGTCCATAGATGCGATGGAAGTGTACCCATGGCCCCTGATACAGGCTGTCTAATGGATTCTCCAACTCTCTTTGAACGTTTTGAACAGCACACTCAAGTAATATCTTGTACAGGGTCCAGAGTTGATGGTCGTCCAGGGAACTAGAACCAGCCAGTGTATTTGAACCAGCCAGTGTCCATGCATAAGGAAAATCCATGGCACTAGAACGAGAGAAAGTAATTAGCACAGATCTATTTCACACGCGCCTGGCGCGATTTGTATAGAGCCGTATGAAATTGAAATGCCAAACTAAAAACGCGCCTGGCGCGATTTGATTAACCTAGTGGAAAACGTAACCCAAAAATAGAAATGCGCCAAGCGCGATTTCTCCCATTCCAACATATTATTCTAACAAAATGCATAATGCAGAATGCAGAATGCAGAATGCAGAATTCAAAATATAAAGCCAGTTAGAGCAGATATATAATAATAATACTCCTTGTTTAGTTCAATATTTAGTTCATTGTTTTAGTTCATTATTTAGAACAGATAGAGGAAGAGCTAGTGAAGATCTGTGATCTATGATCTATGATCTAGATCATAGAGCAAGATCATAGATCGATATGAAATAGAAATGAGAGTAATATGATATGATAGAGAACGATATGATATGAAATAGAACCGATGCATGTAAAAGTAAATAACATGCTTTATGGAAAATAACTACTTTATGTAAATAACAAGAAATACTAACCCGAGAAACCTTAAGAAGTGATTCGAGAAGCCTTAAGAAGCCGAGAAAAGCAATAGCAAAATTAATTTGGAGAAAAAGCAATAGCAAAATGGTAGAAGCTTTAACACAAAAAACCAAAGTTATTCAAAGTCGGAAAAGCCAAAAAAACCGAAAAAACCTTGTATAGAGCCTACAAACCTTGTATAGAACCTTGTATTGAGCCGAAAAAAAGCATATAGAAGCCGAAAAGCATATAGAAGCCGAAGTTTAAAGCGTAAAAAAAGAAAAGCCGAAAGTAGAAACCTTTTAGCCGAAAAAACCTTTGAGCCGAAAACCCTAAAGCAGAAGATTGTAGAAGCAGAAAAACTCGAAAGCGCAGATAAAAACAGATAAAAACAGATTGTAGAAGCCGAAAGCAGATAAAAAAGATAAAAAGCAGATAGAAGCCGAAGTTCAAAGCGAGATAGACGCCGAAGCCGAGATTGAAGCGTAGCCAAGTTTGAAGCGTATAATAGAAGCCGAAAGCGATTGAAGCAAATAGAAGCCGAAGAAATTGGAAGCGTAAAGCGAGAAATTGGAAGCGCTGGAATGCCCGGAATTGGAAGCGAAAAGTGAGAGAGAAAAAGTTCGAAAATCCAATGCTAACTTGAAATAATAACCGCTTTCAAATTTCAGACCGCCATTATAACTTCCTTGAAAAATTTATTGCACGGGTTAATTGTTTTAAGGACAGCGATTTTATCCCTTGTAATAACAATGTTAAATTTATTATAAGGGTTATTATAGGATACCAAGGTTATCCCTTGTAATAATAAGGTTAAATTTATTATAAGGGTTATTATAGGATACCAAGGTTATCCAATTTATTATAAGGGTTATTATAGGATACCAAGGTTATCCCTTTAATGGTTAAGTTAACCTTTTAAGGTTAACCCTCATAAGGGTTATCCCTTTTACAAGGTTAAAATTTATTACAAAGGTTATTATAGGATACAAGTTATAAGGCTAATAAGTAGAGGGTTTTATTTATATATAATGTTGAGGAAAATAACTTGGGGAATCCCATTATATAAATAGAATGATCAAATAGAATAAGACATATGAGGCTTTCATTTATGAACATGTTATTGAGAGGTTATTTGGATATGCTAACTTACTATATATTTTTATGCATGGGTAAAAGCATGTTAGGGTGTACCACTTTTGGAACCTGCAAAAGTACATACACTAGGTACTTCAGAACTGGGTACTTTCTCATTTTTCTTTTCATTAAAACTAGTACAAAAGTCCAAAATAAAAGTCAAGGACGTGTTAATATTTAAAGGTAAGATAAATATAATGCTATCTAAGCCCAAAATATATATAAAAGTTCTAAAATGTACCTTTTATTGACATATTACACAGGTACCCAGTACCCAGTCCTGGGTACCTTTTTAGGTACTTTTTTAGTCACTAAATAATACTTTTTAAGGGACACCCTAACATGCTTTCACCCGCATTCTAGGTCAATGGCATGCAAAATGCTAAAAATAAAGCCCCTAATGATGCTGATCAAGGCAAGGAAAAATCCCCAACTAATGAACATGATGGCCAAGGAAAGGAAAATACCTCAAATGATGTTCATGATGGCAAAGGAAAGGAAAAGACTCCAAATGATGTTGATGATGGCAAAGGAAAGGAAAAGGCCTCAAATGAAAAGGATGATGCCAAAGGAAAGGAAATTGTACTTTATACTCGGGTCGATTGGAAAAACAAAAAGGTCAAGATCCTGCATGCATGCAACAGAGAGGCAGTAGGAGAAGGGATTATTGTTCTAGCAGATCCTATCAATGCAGTGAATGATGAAAGATTAGGGGAGGACAGGTTAGGTGTGGCAATCTCAAAATTATATGACAATTGGAAGGAAAAGGGTTCGAGCAAACAAGAATGCCTAGCTTGTGTGAAGCAACTAGAGGTTCCAACTATTGTTGCATGGCCTAGGGACAAGATATTCAACCGAGGGGAACTACACGCTTCCTATAGATGTAGAACCATTGTCAACAATGTTCACACGCGGTGTAGCAAGAGGCCACTTCCAACTTTCAAACATTATCCCACCAAAAGATGCAAGTCGATTATGATTGTTCTCCTGAAGCTATGATGAAGGTTAGAGGAGGTGAATGTTGTTGGGCTTCTTGTGTTAGAATGTTCACAATAGAGGAGTTGGTGGGAGCAAGAGCTACATATCAGGAACATAAGTGTGATAGCGGGAGGAATTTCATGTACACCATATTTGGCTATGCAATTCGGGATGAAAGATCAAAGAAGAAAAGATTCCCATTGAATGGAAAGTGGATATGTTCAAAAGCATGGATGGCTATACATGGAATTCCAACCTCTTCTTGGCACAACCGGCAAAGAGACATGAAAATGGTAGTAAAATTGCATTGCATGGGAACACCGGCACAGTAAGGCCTACCTCAAGAACTATAGCTGCAAAGGAAATATTTGAAAGATATGTGGATTTCAATGCGAAAAACATGCCACATAAGAGTAAGAAGGATGAACAGGGGTAGAGTTATTGTTGAAAAGAGATTGCCATCCCATTGTACCCGAAGAGCATATTAGAGGAAATAAATGCATTGCTTCGAACTTGGAGTGGCCTCTATATCCCAGCCCGGTTTAGTAGGCTATGGAATAAGCATTTCAAGCATGTGACCATAGCAACTTCAAACAACTTTGCCAAGTGCAATTTATGTGCTAAGCTGAAGGAGACACTAGATAAGACTGTGCAACCAAGTCTAAGGGCAAAGATAAGGGAACATATGAAGGACCATATGACAGATCAACTATCATGTAGATCAACTTATTGGATGTGGAGGACCTTATCTGCAATGGAACCTAATAACTATCTATGTATTATACATGATAAAATGGACCAACAGAAGACTTGTCTTCCACAATTCAAGTACATTCCTAAGTCATGTGGAAGATCATACCCTTTGCAGATTTCAATGACTGGGGCAATATTGCATGGGCAGTCTCAAACCTATTATGGCCATTTCAGTTTAGAGTTGTGGAGTGATGGTCCAGATTTTCACATTGGGAGTATCATGAGGTGTTTAAGAAACTATGAGAAGGGTTACAATGGTCACCTACAGGATCCCACACACTAGCCGGGCACTACATAGTGCATTGTTGGATGGAACCCCTAATAGTATTGAAAAGTTTAGCAAGGCAAGATTTAGGAGGAATGGACCTAATGAACATGTTGGAGCTTCAACATCTCGTGCTAAACCTCGAGATCCGCCCAGAAAAGCTCCTCTTGCAACTAGATAATTGTGCTGGTCAAAATAAGAATAGGTGGATGTTTTCTTTCCTATCCTACTTAACAGTGTGGGTATTTTTGAAAGAGTCAATTTGGGGTTCCTAATGCCCGACATACTCATGAGGATGTGGATGCATTGTTTGGAAAATATAGTCATGTATTGAGACAATGACGCTTACCAACTTTCCCGAGGCTATTGGAAATATTTCATGGATGTACAAATCCATCTCCTATAGGATCTATCATAGAAGAAGTGCCTGATTGGAAGAGTTTTGTGGATGGTTATGCTCTCGACATGGAAGGTCATTCTAGACCTCTTCAATTCACTTTTTGGGTGAGAGAAGGGATTCCAATCATGCAATGGAAAATGAGACCTTCGTGAGGAGAAGTGGAGGTGGGGCAGAAATTTGGCGCGAGGGATGCAAATGGCAAGCCTATGATACCTCTGGTCAACCAAAAGCTCTAAAACCAATCAAGAAGTCAAGCAATTGGGCTTGACTAAGGATGGCATCAATGACTACATCAAGCATTGGCAAACTAATTCAGATGAGACTAATCGTGCATTGATAGATTATTGGAAGAAGGTGATCAACTTGTTGGATGAGGTAGACACATCCTCGGCAATTTCTTTGGAAGGGTGGTTCCCTAAAAGTAAGTGGAAAACATTAGTCTGGTCTTGCCGCGAAGATGATGGTACCATTAGTAGCATTGTGAAGGCATATGCTCCTCCTCAATCGATAAACACTATGTTGGTCCTAAGAAGGATAGGCCAAAATATCTAGGCATGGATTGTTATGAACCTTCTACTGACGTGGAGTGCCACCAATTTGTAGTAGTAAAACCAGCAGATCTAGAGACCTATCCAGTGTGGTTGGGATGGACTATCTCAGATATTTGCAAAGAAGAAGGTGATGTTAACTTCAATAAGGTCGTGCGTGGAATGGTGGTGTCCAAAGACATCAGTTGAGTAATGTCACCGATAAAGAAAGATATTCAGATTGTTGGACAAAGAGGTGGAGGAGAAATCCTAGTGATCCTGATCTTTGGCTAGACATTGAAACCGTATTGTACTCATGGACTCCAAAAACTATTCCTAGTAAAACAGCGAGAGTTACAATACCTCAGGATGTAAGGAATAAGGTTCTCATATCCTTGGGGATGTTGGTGGAAAAATGATAAACAGTTACTATGTATCAATCACTTTTAATAAAAGTTGTGTACTACTTGAGTTTCATGATATATGATTTTGTAATTTGAAGTTAAGGTGTGAATTTATATTCCCGTGTGTGATTATATGTTAACGTCTATTCTAGTCTAAGGGCAACAAAGTTACTAAAAAAGTGAATTTAACAAAGTTACTAAAAAAGTGCAATATAAAATTTATCCCAAAATTAAGACATAATCCCAATTTAATTGAATGATGGTTAATACAGGATGGATCCTAATATCCTGTGGTAATGCCAACTCATATGCTCTGGTATCCAATCTTTTAACAATCTTAAAATGTCCAACATATCTCAGGGTTAACTTAGGTACTCGCCCTTTAACCAACGGTTTAAGGGTGTTGATTCGTAATGATGAAGGATACACAATCCTTAAGAACACATAGTCACTTTCCTCATAGTTAACCTCACGTCTATGCTTATTAGCATAAATTTGAGCACAATCTTGCGCTCTTCGCAAGTTTTGTCGACATTGAAGTAAAATTGCATTCATGTCATCCAACATATTCACGGCGGAATCCGTCTTTAGATACGTATACATACCGACATAAGTTATGGAATTTTGCCCCATCATAGCAACAATAGAAGTCATCTTAATCCCCCGTGTGATGGATGTTGTTATATGCAAACTCTAGGTAAGGCAAATACTCCTCCCAACGAGTTTGGCGTTCATGAACAAAACTTCTCAACATATCCTCCAGGATCATGTTGATTCTCTCAGTTTGGCCATCCATTTGTGGGTGGTTACCACTGCTCATTCTTAATCATGCCTTAAGACCTTTCATAAGGTCCTTCCAAAAGTGACCCGTAAACTTGGTACCCCTATCACTTATAATAGATAAAGGCAAACCAAAAATAGGGAAAACATATCTCATATATGCAGTTGCTACATCTAGACCAGTAGCATCTTCCTTTAAGGCCACAAATTTGGCGTACTTAGTTAGATAATCAACAATTACCCACACCTGAGTGTTTTGCCTTATGAATCTAGGCAAAACGATTATAAAGTCCATATACACTCCCATCTTTGCAATGGTATAGGTATAGGTTGCAGTACTCCCGGGGTACGACCATGGTCAGCTTTAATAGCTTGATATGTCAAACAATGTGAAACCAAGTTTTGGACTTGTTCCTTCATGTCTGGCCAATAGTAATGGCGCTTGACCGACTCATAGGTCTTCCACTCACCCCCATGCCCATCTTGTGGGGTTTCATGATGGTCATACAATATCATTTCTCGAAGATTAGCATGCAATGGAACATAAATCCTTGTTTTATAAAAGTACAACCGATCCTGTTCAGTCCACCAATCCCCAGTCTTGACTACTGGGTTGTTGCTTATCTTCTTGATATATTGGAAGAGATCACTCTACCCTACCATAAAAGTATCCAAATGCTTAATCCTGGATAAGGCATCCGCAACTGGATTATTCTTTCCAGGAGTATGCTCAATACTAAAATGAAACTCATGCAAAAAGTCAAGTCACCTGGCTTGCCTATGGCTAATCTCCGCATGGCTTTGCAAAAAACTCAAGGGCTTATGGTCAGTTAATACCACAAACTTGCGCGGCTCTTTACTGGTACCACATCTCAAGTAGTGCCGCCACGTCTTCAATGCATGAACTATAGTTAGTAGTTCTTGCTCATATGTAGCATAATTCCATTTTGCTTGATTAAGCTTACGTCTTTCATATGCAATAACACGACCTTGTTGCATAAGCACAGCTCCCAGAGCTTGCCCACAAGCATCCGTGTATACCTCAAATGACCCATTGAGGTCCGGTACCTTCAGTACCGGCCTCTTGTTGTGCTTGTCCTTACACATATTCTTGATCTTTTCTCAAAAGATCGGTGAGCAGGGCTACTACTCTAGAAACCTCAGGCATAAATTTTCGGTAGTAGGTAGCCAACCCAAGAAAACCTCTCAACTCATGAACATTCTCAAGTTGAATCCATGCTTGTACTGCTCGTACTTTTCTAGGGTCTGAAGACACTCCCTCCCCAGACAAAATGTGACCCAAATAAGCAACCCTTTGCTTGAGGAAATCACATTTAGATATTTTGGCATACAACTTATTGGCTCGCAACACTTTAAGCACTTGCTCTAGATGCTGAAAGTGTTCTTTCAATGTTCGAGTATACAAGTATATCATCCAAGAATACTTCAATTGATTTGTTCAAATAATCAGTGAATACTCGGTTCATCAATCTCATGAACATCACCGGCGCATTGGTGAGACCAAACGGCATGACAAAGAACTCATAGTGGCCTTGATGAGTTCGAAAGGCAGTCTTTGGTTCCAATAGCAAAACTGTGTTCTGCCAGGACGCCCCCAATCCCTTATATAAGGTAACTAGGGCTAAGATTAGCCCGAATAAAGGCTGTGGCCCTTTATTTTAGCTCAAACCAAGCTCTCCCTGATAAGATCCGAACCTTTTCCCATAGATCCGGCTGATCTGATACATCCGTGATGCCACAGGGTTCAATTTCCCTTTTAATCGCCTCATCCAATGAGGTGATGCCATATCAGCCCCCCAGGCAATGGTTGTAGGCCCATTAACATTTATTTAAATGTCACTTTTACATACGAAACAAATGCCATCTGAAAATAACCCATACGCTGACCCTAGGCGGTAACTGACCTCTGGAGCATTCCCAGGCCACCCAATGGCACTCCCCAGGCCAACTCCCTGTTCCAAGGCTTGCAAGCGCGACTTGCCCTTGGACCATAACAATTTCCTCCCCTCCCCTCCCCTCAGGACCTTGTCCTCAAGGTCTAGAGTTTTAAATGCGGAATGCACAAACACATCCGTCTCCCAAGTGGCATCCGCGGGAGACTGGCCTCACCACAAGACCAATTCATGAATATCTATATTATTATAATAATAATAATAATAATAATAATAATTATTATTATTATTATTATTATTATTATTATTATTATTATTAAATCACGCCCTCATAGGACCTTGAGGTCATGGAGCGGCAAGTTTACAAAACTGCTTTTATTTTTAGCAACAACAATCTGTGCAAACATGATATGTACATCTAATATCCAAGTAAGCAGGGCAATTCAGGAAAACATGTTGCTCATCTTCTATCTTCCCTTGATCACATAATTGACAAGTTTGTTCTTCCTTTGGGATCCTAAACCATCTTCCTGTTTCGATTTTCAATCTATGGGAACTTGTCCTATATCTGGCAATGGTTTGCTTCATGTACCGCGGTAATCTTGCTCGAAGATAGGATTGGTCAGAGTAAACTATCATTGGATTAATATCCGCCACGTATACAAGCATCCTAGAACCCGGTTGTGCCCATATCTTCCTTAATGCGGTAGTCTGGACTAGACCCCTAACCCCAATATCCGTATCTGGCCAATTTTCCTCACTTATCCCCCATCGTTCTGCCCATACTAGCACATCCCTATACCATCCTGATGTCTTGGAGATCTCCATGGCGTTCTTAGCGAACCGATGGTCATCTAGTCCATGAAGTCTATTAATAAATGTAATGGTCTGGATAAGTGCCTCCACTTCTAAGGGTAATAGACCTGCTTCCGCTAACATGATAGGATATGGGATTTGTATCTTTACTCCCAATTCTTCCTGCAGAAAGATTTTTTGTACCCGCTCTATCTGGTTCCAAAGTGCCGCCGATAATGTGGGTTCCCAAATCTGCCCTCCATACAGAAGTACTGTTTGCACTAATGTTTTGAATAACATTTTCTTCATCCCCCAGTCTGTCAGTTCAGCCTTATAGCATTTATGCAACATCCCGTATAATGCCTTTTTGCCTCCAGAGATCCGTTTCTTTACACATTTGTTCCACCTGTAATTTGTGGTGAATTCTAAGCCAAAGTATTTATAGCAATCTACCACCTCAAGTTTTTCATCTTTATATACAAACTCTGGTCTGTTCACTGTGCCGTAGACCATTATCTTGGTTTTAGAGAGATTCACTTTCATTTCCTTTTTTTCACAAAACCGGTCCAGGTTATGTAGGTGTTCTTGCAATCCTTCTGGTGTTTCTGCCAATAGAACTACATCATCCGCATAGAGTAAAAATTGTGCAACTACCCCTCAGATGAGGGTAACCCACTTTCTGAACGGTCTAAGGGAAATCAGTATTAAGACACACCTCTTGCAAGCAGAACCCAAGGGCTTCGAGCAAGCAGTTGAGCTTGCAAGAAAATTGGATGGTCGTGAGGAACCTTAGAAGACCACGAAAAGTTTTGATTGGAAGTCAAAACAAACTGAGAATTCTGTAGATGGAGTTCCATCTGCTAAGAAGAGAAAGCAGAATCAGTCAAACAAAAAGGCTATGGGGCAATCTAAAGATTCCAATTAGAAAAAGGCAGCTATAAGTGTTATAATTGCCAGGGCATGGGTCATTACGCGAGGGAATGTTCTAAGCCGCAAAATCCAAAGAAATTGGTAGCTGCAATGGCCAAAGCACCATCGGATGATGAAGCCGTGAAGACGCTGTCGGCTATCGCGGGGGAAGAAAGCATGGTAAATGTTTCTTCTAAAGTTTTGTTTGGTAAAGTTATTCGTGTTCTAGGTAGAATCAAGGAAAAGAATGTGGTTGTTCTTATTGATTCTACAAGAGCTAACAATTTCTTGTTTGCAGACTTAGCAAGGGAGCTAGGCCTGGAGCTGACGAAGGTGACTCCATATGTGGTTGAAGGAGAAGCGTGGAGATCAATAAGCGTAGGGCGTGGACTTGATACTTCAGGATAGAAGTTCACCTAGAGCATTACAGTTTAGAATTGGTGTTGATTTGATCAAGTTAAGACGTATGATGTCATTTTGGGGATAAAGTAGTTTCAAACTGCACCGTCCGCTCATTGACTGGGCATCCCATGTATTAACGTTTGAGTTAGAAGACACTAAGTCTGTTAGTATACAAGGATCACCTTACTTGGGGTCCAGGAAATTGTTATCGGCCACTTAGGCCAAAGCTGCTTTTAGAGTGAATAATAATCAAGTTTTTGGAAGATATGTATATGATGATGATATATGTGTATAAACTTGTAATTCACTTATAGAGAAACCGGATATAAGTTCTCAGCTTCATCCTCAATTACTTGATCTTTTGGAAAGATACAAGGATGTGTTTCCCGAGGGGTTGCTTATAGGGTCACCTCCGTCAAGGGGAGTGGAGCATGAGGTTGATCTTGAGCTTGGAACTAAACCTATGGCAAGAGCACCTTACCGCTTGAGTCCTCTGGAATTAGAGGAAGTAAAAAAAAAAAAAGTTAAGGAGTTGCTTGAAAAGGGGTTTATCCAGCCAAGTAAGTCTCCTTTTGCGGTTCCAGTGTTGCTGCTTAAGAAGAAGGAAGGAACTATGTGCACGTGCATCGATTAGCGTGTTCTTAACAAAGCAACAATTAAGGATAGATATCCTTTACCACTGATTGATGATATCTTAGATCGCTTAGGTGGTGCAACTTGGCTCACCAAAATTGATCTAAGGAGTGGATATAATCAAATTAAGATCCATGCGGGTGATGAACCAAAGACTGCCTTTCGAACTCATCAAGGCCACTATGAGTTCTTGGTCATGTCGTTTGGTCTCACCAATGCGCCGGCGATGTTCATGACATTGATGAACCAAGTATTCGCTGATTATTTGGACAAATCAATTGAAGTATTCTTGGATGATATACTTGTATACTCAAACTCATTGAAAGAACACTTTCAGCATCTAGAGCAAGTGCTTAAAGTATTGGGAGCCAATAAGTTGTATGCCGAAATTCTAAGTGTGAGCAGAAAAGTACGAGCAGAAAAGTACGAGCAGAAAAGTACGAGCTGACCATGGTCGTACCCCGGGACTACTGCAACCTATACTTATACCATTGCAAAGATGGGAATGTATGTGGACTTTATAGTCCCTTTGCCTAGATTCATAAGGCAAAACACTTAGGTGTGGGTAATTGTTGATTGTCTAGCTAAGTACGCCAAATTTGTGGCCTTAAAGGAAGATGCTACTGGTCTAGATGTAGCAACTGCATATATGAGATATGTTTTCCCTATTTTTGGTTTGCCTTTATCTATCATAAGTGATAGGGTTGCCAAGTTTACGGATCACTTTTGAAAGGACCTTATGAAAGGTCTTAAGGCATGATTAAGAATGAGCAGTGGTAACCACCCACAAACGGATGGCCAAACTAAGAGAATCAACATGATCCTGGAGGATATGTTGAGAAGTTTTGTTCATGAACGCCAAACTCGTTGGGAGGAGTATTTGCCTTACCTAGAGTTTGCATATAAAAACAACCATCACGCGGGGATTAAGATGACTTCCTTTGTTGCTATGATGGGGCGAAATCACAGAACTTATGCCGGTATGCATACGTATCTAAAGACGGATTTCGCCGTGAATATGTTGGATGACATGAATGCAATTTTACTTCAATGTCGACAAAACTTGCGAAGAACGCAAGATTGTGCTCAAGTTTATGCTAATAAGCATAGACGAGGTTACCTATGAGGAAAGTGACTATGTGTTCTTAAGGATTGTGTATCCTTCATCATTATGAATCAACACCCTTAAACCGTTGGTTAAAGGGTGTTTACAGAAATCGGTCCAAGACCGAAAGGTCTTTCTGCTGTCAGTGTGAATAATCCACCATGAAGTAGCAGCACCTTTTAGCTTAAGAGAAGAGTGCAACACCTTTGTGTATCGCCTTTCTTAGTAGCCACATAATATGATTTCATGCGACCCAACTAGAGTATAGCATCCTCTGGTGTACCAGTCCCATCGAATTTTGGCATCTTCATCTTCTCAATAGCCTTGATCTCCTCCTCGAAAAGTCCATTCAAGGTCTCTGCAGATGACTCGCCAACAATTGGGTTTGTTGTATCCGACACAGTGCGACCAACCACAATTGATGCACTTGTACCCGCTCGTCCCCTAGCGGTACCCCGTACTGTTTGGATTGAAGACTTGTTTGCAGCACTCCTAGAGTTCTACATGAGCCAATGAAGGGATTCTTCAAGCCATTGCTCCCGGGCAGCGCTCTCAATAATCCATCGGTTCATTTGCCTTTGCATGTTATCCAGAGTTCTATCAATCAGAGATTGTCCGTCCTGGAAACAGTAACTACTGTTGCAGTCATCAATATTGGGGTTGTAAGAGTATTGCTCCCAGAGCCTACTCCACTAGTAACAACGCCCCACTAGCTATTAAGCCCGTTTGTGGACCTGAAATACCCCAGGGCGTCCGGTTCCAATGGTAGGCTACATACTAACGGCGGTATAGAAGGAACTGACAACTCTACACTGGGTTGGGCCTGTAACAACGTCTCGAAGTCGAACACAGGCAAATCCTCCAAGTGGATATCCCGGAGTGCCGGTACTATGCCATCGGTCAATGCTATAGCTGGAAGACCATCAATTGGTTGCGCCATTCCTTGCGTTGAATCAGCCATGGCTCAGAACCGGGCTCTGATACCAAATTGTCACAACCTACAAAAAGTAGGACAGATAGTAATACCTAGAACTCCTAGAGTTCCCCTCAATCGCGAGTTTCCCAGAACTCCCCACGCACCACCGTTACTGATCCCCAGGATCAGCCTGAAGCCCAGCTTCACAAGTTCTATCACGAGAACTAACTACTGCAGTAGTAGTATTTGCTGAAAAAGAGTCCAAAATGCTCTGACATGGAGCAACACCACAAACCAACACCAAGTTATGGAATAACTCTGAACAACCCGAATTGATCCTTGATCAATTCGAAATGGGTTAGAATGGTAGGAAATGGAAGATCAAGCATTATGGAAAAGCGAAGAACAATTACTTGGCTCCAATAGCAAAACTGTATTCTGCCAGGATGCCCCCAATCCCTTATATAAGGTAACTAGGGCAGAGTTCGAGAAGTGCTTCAAAGAGGAAAGTGAGGCTGGTGCTTGGCTTACTTATGAGAAGCTGATGGGAACCACCTCATGGGATGAGCTGGTCACAAAGTTTTTGGATAGATTTGGTAAGCTTGCTGCTACCAAAGATCTTGTTAATGAATTGCAAAGTTTATCTATCTATGGAGGTGAAACTGTGAGCCAATATAAGGAAAGATTCAGTGCCTTTATGAACAAGTGCCAAAAGTGCCAAGTCACTACCCCAACACTTTTCCTAGTTTCATCTTTTATCAAAGGGTTGTCTTCTAGACCTGAAATTCAGAGAAAACTCATCAAGATCCAAGGTGCTGAAGGCTTTGACTCCATTTATAAAGTCTTTGCCAAAACAACAGAGCTTACAAAGATGCTTTCTATCCTACCAGAAAAATACCATTTTCCCCACCATGATCCTTTTTATCCTGATGCCACTGATGGCACTTATGAGCCCAATCACTTTGTTCCAGTCTATAATTCAATAAATATCACAATGACAAAGTGGAGATGAGATAAGAATGCCTATAATACTGACCACTCAAGTGAAGCAAACTGAACAATAGAGTAGAGTATAATGTGATCAATGAGACTAGGGAAGCAACAAAAAATGAATCAACATGGAATAGGGCAATTTAGCAAACAAGGAACCATCAGAGATAAAACCAAGAGAAAAATGACAACCTCGGAACAACTTGAGGGCTGTCGCAATCAAATGATAGCATCAGACAAATAATTTTATCCTAAAGGATCAATCAAGTTGCTGGCAAAATAAAAGCATAACCATGCAGTACATATCAAACTCTACTTTCAAGCAATAAATAATCATGCTTTAGGACCAACTATATGACATCAAACTATACCATAGAGAACAAGGACAACCTGGATACCTAGAAAGATCGAAAGTGAAATAGTGATCCTGCAGAGCACATTCCAAAAAGAATAATCAAGAAAAAATATCAAAGGGCGTGAACAACACGTCAAACCATAAAAGACGGAGATGATAACAATAAAACATTCAAGACTCCATCTCACGCGACCGGTAATGCAAACTACACCTAAAAGGAACAATGAAACCGAGAAAGATCTGTAGGATAGATAGAATTGAAGAAGCATATCGTTGTCATGAACCTACGCGAAAACAAGTTCGTATGATACGTATGGTCGTCACAATCGCAGTCAATGGAGCACTAGAAGTAACTTGACCATAGAACAAACGAGACATAAGGAACAACAATAATGGAACTAAATTTGAACAATTTGAAACTAAGCATAGGGAAGCGTCCCAAAAAGACAAAACAAAGAATTGAAGTAAAGGAGCGACCGGAGCAAAGGCACAAAAGGCTAAATTTTTGGAGCAAATGGGACTACGGAACAAAGAATAACATATGCGATACGTGTGCTGCGATTATCTACAAACCGGAAGAGCATAAGCATGTCAAAATACTAGAAAAGGGCTAAGGGACCAAAATATAAAATGCAACTCGAGCAGATCGAACGAATAGAACAAATAGCCCACATGCATCTAATGAACAAATGGATTAAAGATAATGTACCAAAAAAAGGTAACATGACCAAAATAAGAAACAAGGAATGTCAGAATATAAGAGAATCTAGGGGCATGCATGGGGCATGCACCATGACTCTAAGACGTTTGATCAAGGGGGAAGATAAAATCTTGGTTGTTCAATGTGACTAGAAAGGTGCAAGGAAAGGTGGCATAATTAGGACATTTGATCTTGGTCTTTGCTAGAAAGGGGAATTTGATCCTGGCAAAACATGATCTTTATCTTATTTGTCACAATCAATGTATAGGTAATTCTGCCGTTAGCTTCTATTACATGAGATTATGGTATGTTTGGCCATGCATATGATATACGTAGTCAGTTATTTCTTTTGGCTTAGCCAGAGTCATATAAATGTTTTGTAAACTTGTGCATGTCTTTGTATTCCACAGTTATTAAAAGTAAAATCTTCTTTCTCAAGCAATGTCTCTATTCTGCTTCTTTGGTCTATTAGTTCTTTGAGACTATAACAACTTCATACGATCTACACTGAATTCTGCATACATCTCAATGGTAGAATGTGAATTGAAACAAAGAAGAAGAAAAAAGAGTTCTCAACTAAAATACAATATTTGCTAGTAATCCTCTACGGGCAGATCGTTAGTTTAGAGATAATTGAATAATCTAACATATTATTAAGGAATCTTGAAGAAATTTACTAAATCTTCAATTGCAGAGTCAACTTCATACCATTCCAACCTTATAACATGGACTCTTTTGCACTGCAATGCTGCACACTAACTCTAACAAATAATGGTCAACCTCACACAGTCTCTAAGTATCAAGGGACTTGTTTACATATAGAATCTAATTTTTGTGGTTGAAGGTAATGGGTATTCATCCATTGTTCTTCTTTCGACACAATAACTTCATTTCTAACACATTCCATCTTTATTAATAATCTACATTTCATTACCATACAATTACTTGGTTCTTGCAAGCCTTAAAATCTCTAAGTATTGTATCTACAACTTCATGAATGCCTACAATAGAACCATGCACCTTTTGCTAGTATCAATGAGGTAAACAATATCAATAATTTATAGTATGCGACAAATTACTATTTTCTTTTTTATACCTTTTTAGCACATGATCGTTTTGTCATTTCACAAATCATGTCAATCTTTCACACAAGCTTGCCAATTGACCCTCATTGTTCATGTAGCTTGTCTAATTGTGGTCAAACCCACAAAGTCCCTTTGCTTTTTCCTGATCGCGTAGTTTTTGATGAAGTATATTTTAATTTTCTTAGTTTACTTAAATGGATTGGTACGGATCTTGTTGACCGGGTTTTTGGCACCCGGTCAACATGAAAAGATTTGTGAAACAAAACCATTTTTTTTTTTTTTTTGGTGAAGAAATTGAGATATTGTAAAAGAGCTCAATATTTAAAGGCTCTTAAAAATATTGTTAATGGTTGAGGAGGGGTGCATATTCAAAGGTCAAGATCAAGAGGTGTTATTTCAAGGGTTGAGATGAGGAGGCAAGGATGGAAGGGCGAGATCAAGAGGTGCATTTTGAAGGGTGGAGATGAAGAGGCAAGAATTATATAACTGTTTTGAGGAGCACGAGCTCCTCCTCTCTCCCTGCTCCACGATTTTGTGGAGGGTGGCAGCCTCCACATGATCTGGTGTAGAAGCCTCCCATGGTTCAGAGACATGGGAGGATGATTTCCATTGTATTTCCATGCAAGTTCTTGATTATAAAAGAAGATTTTTGGGCCCATATTATTTTCTTATTCTTATTCCAATTCTGGTCAAGTATTTTGTTTTAATCTAGCAGCATCGGATGATCTTGATTTCTGCCTTTGAGGTCGAATGATGGGGGTGTGGGAAAACCCGCCATCATTATGGAGGTCCTACCGAGATGGTATTCTTCCCCAGGATTATTCTGGTGCTGCTGTGATTTGTTCTGATTTCCTGCCATAGCCACAACTCTGTCTTCTTTTTCCCATCCCTGCTATATTCTGCCCCAATGATCTTTTTATGCCATGCATTGTTTCTGCTGCAAGGAGAAGAAGGCAAATAAGCTCTCAATCATTCCATATTTTCGGATTTTTGAAGCTCTAATGTTTTGGATAATGATACTGCTTGAGTTATTTTGGAAGAGCCAGCAAAAAGCCAGCCCTCCTTGTTCTCTGCCATAAAAATCGACTCTTTTATTTATTTCTTGCTTTTCTTGCTAGCTGCCAAGACCCAACTGTGACAAAAAGTCTGCATACAGAGTTTGCAGAGGAAAGAAAGCAGAAAGAAATGTGAATGCCAAGCCCGCTAGCTCTGTGTTTGCGCTGAACCTGCAAGAAAGCAAGAAAGCAAGGAAATGGGAAGGAGAATAGAAGCAAGATGCCTGCTGCCGAATCCAGCCATCACCATAGCTTCTGTTTTTGCCATTGCCATCTGCAAGAAAAAAAAGGAAAAGGAAGCAATCAAAGAAAAAGGAAGAAAGAGGAAGAAGTAAAATGCCCTGTGCTTAGAGAGTGTCTGATGCTTCAGCCTTGTTTCCCTATTGAGTCTCTCTGTTGATTCTCGTGCACTCAAAGAAAAGCCATGGCCATGCTCGCCGCCGAATCCAAATTATCGCCATAGCCTCTGTCTTTGCCATTGCCATCTGCAAGAAAAGAAGGAAAAGGAAGCAATCAAAGAAAAAGGAAGAAAGAGGAAGAAGTTCTTGCCATAGTCGCTTTGTTTGTCGCCCAAACCGGCGTTGAAGTCGATACACCGCAAAAACCAACAAGTGTTTTTCCTCTCACAGATCTTGCTTCCGCCATAGCCATGTCGTTTTAAAATCGTCATTGTCGTCCACGAAGACAAACCAGAAACACTTGCTTTTTTTATGGCTTGTATTATTTTAATACCTTTTTCTTTACCATTGCTTTATTTCGACCTTTGCCCCTATTTCTTGATGTTTCTATTATTTGACCATTACCTCTTCTATTGCTTTGACCATTGCCCTATATTTTGACCATCACTCTTGATTTATTTTAGTTCTTATTTACCCTTAGCCCATATATTATGATCCACATTTTTTGTTTGGGCGCGTCCCCTTCTCCTTACCTTGCCAAAAAGAATATATTTTCTTGACATTTGTCTCTACATTCATTTGAGCCTTTACCCAAAGCCCGAAATTACCATTGATTTTTTATTATCTTGGCATACAAATTACATGGTGTTAAATCACGAAAAAGCTTTAAATATATTTTTTGAATCATTTTGAAAGGTTTGGAGGGATCCGTTAAAACCCCCATCTTTAAAAAGGTTTGGAGGGATCCGTTAAAAACCCCCATCTTCAGAAAGCCCATCTTTGAATTATTCGAAAGGTTTGGAGGGATCCAGAAACCCCTCAGCTAGATCTTTTTTGTGCCAAAAAAGACTAACTTATTGTATTAAACATATGAAATCTTTGAAGTAAGAGGGCCGAGGGGACCGACCCATTTTTTGTTTGGGCGAGATGTTGACCGGGTTTTTGGCACCCGGTCAACATGAAAAGATTTGTGAAACAAAACCATTTTGGGGTGTGAAGAAATTGAGATATTGTAAAAGAGCTCAATATATAAAGGCTCTTAAAAATATTGTTAATGGTTGAGGAGGGGTGCATATTCAAAGGTCAAGATCAAGAGGTGTTATTTCAAGGGTTGAGATGAGGAGGCAAGGATGGAAGGGCGAGATCAAGAGGTGCATTTTGAAGGGTGGAGATGAAGAGGCAAGAATTATATAACTGTTTTGAGGAGCATGAGCTCCTCCTCTCTCCCTGCTCCACGATTTTGTGGAGGGTGGCAGCCTCCACATGATCTGGTGTAGAAGCCTCCCATGGTTCAGAGACATGGGAGGATGATTTCCATTGTATTTCCATGCCAGTTCTTGATTATAAAAGAAGATTTTTGGGCCCATATTATTTTCTTATTCTTATTCCAATTCTGGTCAAGTATTTTGTTTTAATCTAGCAGCATCGGATGATCTTGATTTCTGCCTTTGAGGTCGAATGATGGGGGTGTGGGAAAACCCGCCATCAGATCTATTTATCTGCAGCAATGGCTGCACATGGATCTAATAAACAAATGGAGGAAGACTAGCATAAAAGCAGAAATGATGAGAAGGAAGGAAGGAAGGAAAATACAGATGCTACTATACAATGTGTCCCTACTACTGGGACGAAAACCCCCCCCACGTGGGATGAAAAACCCTAGTAGTAAGGCTCTCGGATCCCCTGCCCTATAAAAGATACTCTGAGGGTGGAGACTTGCAAAATGTAGCCGCGAGGCATGCAACCATTGGCAATGCCAGCAAGTGATGTCGCAGTATCTCACTGCATCTAAGATCAGCATGTGCTGCTTGGATGTGCATATATGCCGGACACTCCTGCAAAGCATGGTGCTCATTCTCTACTGTTTGCATGCAGCAACACTGGCACATTCTCTCATGTTGAGGGATTCTCTGCCCTCCATACATAGTCCAGTGGCCTGTTTCAATTCTAAGTTGATGGGACCCCGTCCTCACGGAGGCAATAGCTCTCCGTTTCTTCCTAGATATATGTGCTTTCAAGTACTGGTGTGGGCCATGTTCCTTAACTTGTGTGCAGTAGTGCTCTGTTTTAGGCTTCACAAGAGTGGCTGCATCCTACAAAGTGGTAGTAAAGTGCTCATTCAGGTGCGCATCCTGTCTCTTGGCATCCTATCCTTTCGCACATATAGTTTGATAGAAATGATCTCTCATCATGGTCATTTCCTATTTTGTACTTATTTTCCATAATTAATGATTAAAAAGCTTTATTTCCTCCCAAAAAGGAGGGAGGAGGAGGGGGTCTAAAGAATAGAGGGTACTTTTAGAGAGATTTTTAGAGGGCACTTTTCTTAGGTGTGAATGTATTTATAATGATGGGTTATTAATTAAAGAACTTTCTCGTTCAATTTTCACTTGTAAAATACGGTTTATGAACACCTTAGAAGGTTTCTTTCGATTCTATCTTCAAAGTTAGTGTACTCTAACAACTAGATCTAACCTGTTAACTAGGCTAAAGAAAGTGGCAGGGTCACCATAGTCGAGGAAGTCGATGGAGATTTATATGGCAGGGGAGAAGCCCTTCAAATTGAAGCACGATATCGCGTATGAGAAGAAGAAGAAGGCATCATATAAGGAATACTTGTAGCAATGGATAGCTCATATTTCATGGTATTCTAAGCAAATTGTTCTCAAATCCATTAAAGGTGGAAGGTCCAGATTGAACCTCAAGGAGCCACCTCCTCAACCTGAATTGCCAAAGAGAGTTCGAAACGACCCCATCTCGAAGCAAAGCCAGGCTTTTTGAGAGATTCAGCATTTTTAGTAGTGCACAAACCTCTTGATTCAAAGAGCGCCCTTTGAGAGGTTGGTTTGGGAGATGATTCAGGAGTACGAGACCGATCTAAGGATGTCCCCGACGATGCTGCGATGCTGCCAAGAAGCATCTGAAGTCGAGATGACTCAACTTTTGAAGAACCAAACTTGTGCACCATTCATGCCAAATGAGTGATGGTAATACCCAAAGACATGAGTTTAAATAAGAAAATTAGAAAACATCAAGCAATTGGGAATAAAATCTTATAATGTAAATTACACCAATTATAAATTGTAGATTGACCTATTTGTTATTATGGTAGTTATAATTTTAATTTGTCTAATTATAAGTTGTATGATGCTAAGTTTTTTTTTAATATAATTGCCACAATAGTAGCTCGTAATTTGTAACTTTTGCTAATTAGCACGGTAATTTGTCCCAGTAGTAATTTGTAGTTGTAAATTGTAGTGTTGTTCTAGTTACAATTGTAGTATGCTAATGATAGATTCTAACTGTGCTAAATTAGATTTTATAATGTCTAATTTATTAGTAGTTTGTTTAAGTATTAGATTAAAGCTCTCGACCAGTTTTGAGGGTTCTAGAAGTCCTTTTAAAGTGAACCAGTTTTGAGGGTTCTGGAAATTCTTTTATGTTGAACCAGTTTTGAGAGTTTTAGAACTCTTTTTAGGTTGATATAAGTTAATAGATTGTTTGGCATGCATCCATCTATAGTAGTTAGCACCTTATAGCTTGTTGAAACTTTATATCTGAAGCAAAAGAGCTAGGAAGTCACTCAAAGGCATGTCCGACAGTTTTGGTGAGGTCAAATTCACAGTGTGTGTGACTTTGTGCAGTTTTGTCGTTGCACATTAGTTTTGGGCAAAATAACTTGCAAAACGAGCTTCCCACTAAGTTAGGGTGCTATCTAAAAACTTTTAGCAAGAGAAAATTTTTTGTGTAACAGCCAAAGCGTTTAAAGTCACTGAGGCTATGCCGAAGGGCTCTTCGGCATTTTTGGAAAAAACATTTATGTGGTGTGCATGATTTGTAGCCCTCTAGTGTGTTCCTAGCTGTTATATCATCTTTTAGTAGCCCAATCTAGTTCTCAAGCCATTTCAAACCCATCTTAAAAGTACTCCCCAAGTCATTTCAAACTCATCTTAAAAGTAAACCCCACATGTCATTTCAAACTCATCTTAAAAGTACCCCCAAGAGCAAGAATCGAACCCAAAGGGATGAACCCTCCTACCCCAAATGCCAACCACTAAGGGCGAGCATCATTTGTATTTGAATTATGATTCTTAGTCATATTTAGGTCCTAAGAATGTAAGAGAATATTAATGTCCAAGATCTTTTAAGTTTAATCACAAGACCTTAATTTTCTTAAGTCAGATATAGACCCTATTTTGTGTTCTCACACTTATCTTGCCGAGCCTCTTCTTGTCTACACAATGGTAGTATAATTAAACCTTTTCTTAGCAAGCCAACTAATTGTAGGGGCTTAGAAATTGTTGTTACATGTTGGTATGACACACCAACACATGCTGTAGATGCACCATCATCAAGTGTCTTCTGCCATACCTTTGATAATATCAGAGTTCATATATAATCTTTGCTAACTTGAAGTTCGTTGTGTTCAACAAAGACCCAAGCCTTGTTTTGGCTTTTTGTTCCCTTTGCCATGGTCACAAACCAAGCCATGATAGACAAAATAACAAAGCTGCACCTGTATCAAAGCTCAATTTTTCTTTACACATAGAGGAGGCAGGTTTGTTACACAATATCTTAATTTAGTTTAATGTTGATGGGGGCTTCAACGAACAATTGTTTCTTCTCATCTCAAGCCTGGTGACTATGGCCATGGTGCCGTTGTTATTGTGTCATTTTTCTGGTAATCTAGTGGGCCTATATTTACAAATGTGGTCTCAGGCTTCGAGCTTTAAATGTAGTAGGTTTTAGCAGATATTTCTCCCATGATTTCAATTTCAAAGAACTCTTGCTTCAATCTTCTCTTGATAATTCTGATCTCATGCTATACCCTATCGATCTCTAAAAGAACAAATGGCATCTTGGTTTCAGAATAGAATAGAATAGAATAGAATAGAATAGAATAGAATAGAATAGAATAGAATAGAATAGATTTTTAGCATCTACGGAGACCGAATGGCCTATGGGACCCAAACAAAAAAAAGAGAGCAGCAAGCGTATTACTGACAGGATTAAAAAACCCCCGCCCCGAAGGGTTTTCGAGGGAAAAACCTTAGCAGTAATACGTCTGCTGGCATGCTGTACAATTGTGTAGGACAGTTCAATACTGTCCTGGAAGACACAACTGAGTCCGTGCATCCATAACCTCCTGGAGGTATGACCCCAACAAACCCACTGACGCCGTATTCAATAACTCATGCAACGGTTGGCCAGGCACTAGTAATCTAACATACCGCTCTCTGATATGGGCAAACGCTGGGCAGATCTGGAGGGCATGACATTCATCCTCAATGGTGCCCTAGTGGCAACAGTGGCAAAGCCTTTGCTCTCGTGCTTTCCGAGCCCAACGTCCTGTCTCAATGCGGAGACGATGTGCACCCGTGCGAATAGAAGCTATAAGTCTGCGCTTCTTCATGGGTAGGTGGGTGTATAAATACTGGTGTGGGCCTCTCGTGAGCCTGGGATTGACTTGCTGCTGATAGTGTGCCAGCTTAACGTGCGTCAGAGCATATGCATCCCAGAGCTTGCGAAGAAAAGTAGCATCTAGGTACAACTTAAGTGCCTTGTGATCTTTCTTTGTCCTTACATGTACGCATCTGTTTGCCCCAGACACCCCAAAGATGAGAACCATCAACTTGCTTGTCCTTCCAGCAGGCTTTCAGGCGTTGGGGACCCATCGCCATGGCCAAAGCAAGGTTGGGCAAACGTGTATCACCTATAGCGACCACCTTCTGGAAGTAAATGATATGGCGTTCCAATGCAGACCGTTGAAGGGGTAGTCTCTTGGAGTAGGATCTGGTATGGAACTGTGGACTTTACCCCAAGGGCTCGTGCCAAGAAGGCTTTCTGCACCTGCTCGAGGTCATTCCAGGTGTCGAGGGATATCACTGGACCCCGCACTTCTGCCCCATATAAAAGGACATGCTCGATCAATGCCCGAAATAAGTGTGACTGGTGGCCCCAGGCATACAACTCTGCCTTGTGACTGTTGTTCTGCATGGCATATAGTGCTTTCCAACCTGTCGTGACCCGCAACCTGATGGCAGCATCCCAATGGGTGGTAGTAGAGAACTCGATCCCCAAGTACTTGTAGGTCGGAGCCACCTCTACATCATGTCCCTGATAAGTGAATGAGGGAAGCCTTGGCTGACGGGATGATGAAACTAGCAGCACCCTAGTTTTGGCCAAGTTAACTCGCATGCCGGTGAATCGGCAAAAAGTGTCGAGAGCATCCAGGTGACGTTGCATGTCCTCTGGAGTATAGGCCAGGAGGTTGACATCGTCAACATATATGAGTTGGCGGATTGTGTGATGCATGAGATGGGCGCCCGCACCTCCATGCTCAGAGAGCGAATCTTCCAGCTGGTCAATGTACAGGCCAAAGAGTGTGGGGGAGAGGGGGCAACCTTGACGCACTCCAATACTACTAATTATCGGCTGTCCTGACGATGTGATATGGCCTGAGCATGCCTCGTACAGCCTATACACTGCATTCTGCAAGTCAAGGGGAGTCCCCAGCTGCCGCAGTCTGTCCCATAACTTGTCCCAGGGCACTGTGTCAAAAGCTTTTGCGAAATCCACGAAACAACAGTACAGGTTTTGTCAGTGATTCCTGCTATCCTCAATCAATGTGCGCAGAGTGAAGATATGATCAATGGCTTTTTTTTCAGGCATTTCATCGGATACAAACTACGTGGCATTTAATCTGCTTGATTTTTAAGCAATTGGGCAATCTGCAAAACTTTCGACCAGGTGGAAGTACAGGTCTGGTCGGCTTCATCTCTGCGGAAATTACAAACTCCGGCGATTAGATGGGTCTCCCTTTTCCACCATAGCTTTGTTTCGGGCTGTGATTAATGAGTTCAGGGAATGAGTATGTGGTCTCCCTGCATAGTTCCTTCTGACCATTTCTGATTCCCATGCAAGATTAGAAACGAGGCTGTTGTTCAATTTTCCTTACAAATCTTGGATCAAAATTAGGCCAGAAAAGATCAAATACTTGCCAAGCTGTTGACTGCAAAAATACTTGCTGATACTTCTCAAGCAATCGGACTGCAAAAATATTGACATGGGCCATCTCTAACAAACAAAATATGGTATAACATTGCTCCGCTCTGCTGGATTGTTGGAGCATGCCTCTGTTTTGGAGGCACATCACGCCCGTGGGCATCTCCAAGGCTTCAACCTCTAATTTTTGTTGTTCATATTTGACAGGGGACTGTATTTTAGATTAGAATTTCCATTGGAAAACAACCCCAAAATCTTGTTAACTTGGAATTGGATGGGCTTCTAAATGCTCTCAGCAGCCTCAAGAGCTTCAAGACCTCGCTTATGATCTCGATCTCAATCGTGGATCCGTAATCTTCCAGACTATACTGGTGTCTCTGGGAAAAAACCCCGGAATTGGAGCTCAAAATACAGTGCCTCAAAGACGGATTTAGCCTCACAAAGCCGCATGTAGCACGGATTCTAGAGCGAAAATTGTTTGAAGCCCACCCGACTCATACAATGAAAGATTTGAAGCTTTTGAAGCACTGGGCTCACAGTAAACTGGAACTTTAAATCAGAAATTGATGTATTTTCCAAGCTGGCAGATTCGAATCCAAGCTTAAGAAAGGAACGTAACATCGAAAACAGAGTCGGGAGTTGTTTGCACTATGACAGTAATGCGTCTGTTACTAGAATTACAGTTTCATAGAGGCTCAAAAGGCGTTCAAAAAGTATCATACTTATCATCAGAGCAGAGAAGGTAACCTGTATGCAAGCATATATTTCGTCGGACTGAGTTATTGACTGCTGTGCTAATTAGCACATGAAACTAGGTTTTAAATTGAAGCTCTAGATTAGACTCAGCATAAAGCTTACCTTGTTTGGGCAGAGACCGGGACGGTTCGGACAGTTTTAAGCCACAGAGCTTCGAATTATGTCCGCCACTGTATCTTTGCTCCTGGAAGGGCAAGGAAAGTAAAAATGCATCTGCATTAGCTATTACAATCCCTCTGATGCTCGATTTCAAGCAAGCTCTACATAGCGGGATCACGGGTTACTTCTAGAGGGATCTCATGAAAGGTTTGAGGATCCGATTATACATGAGTAGTGGTAATCATCCACAAACGGATGGGCAAATTGAGCGCATAAACATGACCTTGGAGGACATGTTGCGAAGTTTTGTCCACGAGAAGCAGTCTAGGTGGGAAGATTATTTACCCTATCTAGAGTTCGCTTATAATAATAGCCATCATATAAGGGATTCGGATGACTCCTTTTATGGCTACGATGGGTCAAAACCCAAGGGCTTATTCTGGGATGCATAAGTACCTTAGAACCGAAGTTGCAGTACACATGCTGCATGATATGGATGCAATCCTGCGGCAGTGCAAGCAAGCATTGCGGAAAGCTCAAGATAGGGCATGAGCGTCTGCTAATCAGCATAGATGAGATATTTCTTATACTAAAGGTGATTATGTTTTCTTACGGGTCGTTTATCCTTCGGCATTAAGAATGAACACATTGCGGCCTTTAACCAAAGGTCGGGTGCCTAAACTTACTCCGCGGTATGCTGGACCTTTTAGGATTACTAAAAGGATCGGGGAAATAGCGTACGAGTTGAACTTACCACAGGAAGTAGGGATCCATCATGTGTTTCATGTAAGTCAGCTGAAGAGGGTTATACTGATACCGCTAACGTGGTTAGTCCGCAAAGTATACCGATCGTCTTAAACTCCTCTGTAACGCCAGAACGTCTTTTGGATAAAAGAGTTCGGCAGCTACGCAATAGGGATATGGTAGAACATCGGGTTCAGTGGCAGGACCAGTCTTCTGAGGATGCCACCTGGGAGATGGAGGAATTTCTGCAGCAGTTCCCCTCATCTAAAGGAACAACCTTGAGGGCAAGGTCCAAAAGGAGGGGGAG
The DNA here is from genome assembly GCA_021234155.1 of Isoetes taiwanensis. Lineage (NCBI taxonomy): Eukaryota > Viridiplantae > Streptophyta > Lycopodiopsida > Isoetales > Isoetaceae > Isoetes > Isoetes taiwanensis. The sequence continues at coordinate 31,323,331 of JAJEKV010000001.1, forward strand.
GAATGTTACAGGTGCTCCCAAGGGCATAGCCATAATCGGGCCCTTGACGGACGTCCATGAGCACGGGGGTACTATTGGTCGCGATTGCCGGGCAGTTGTGATTTAATGGGCCGTGTTGACTGTAATTAGTCTACGGTGACGGGATGCGGGGTAAATGGTAATGATATCTAAGCAATGGGTAATGGGTTGCTAGGCGGGGCGCTAATATGACTAAATATTAGCGCGGCAAGAGCTAGCAGGGATTGCCGGGGCAGAGAAGCTTACATGGTTAACATTAGATATTGATGTTAATGTATGTAAGGCCCTAGGGGCCAATGTTATTTAAATGTAAGTTAAAAATGTTAGCTATGGTTTTTAATGAAATATTAAAGTGACACATGGCGTGAAATGGTTCGATGGGCCTTAAGCCTGATATGAAATCAGAGAAACAGAATCGTGGAACCAAGTCCGGCTGCCAGATCTCTAACGGGAGCTCCAGTGCATGATTCTGGATCAAATAAGGGCCTGATCTGGGCGGCTTTGGGCATGCAAGACTGCCAGTAAGCTCTAGATAGAGTATTATAAGGCTTAGAGGAAGAAACGAGCTGGGAGAAGGAAAATCGGATCTTGAGAAATAGGCAGCCGATTATGCTAGGATTGATTGATGTTGGATTCAATACTTAGGCTGGGAATTCGGACTTGGATTCCGAGGCTACGGTGAGAGTCCCAGGGCAGATTGCTACTGCCCATGTTCGATTTGGGATCAGAGGCGTGATAAGCGATTTGGCTACTTGCACTGATCGTTTGATTCAAGGATTGCCCATTGTGGTCAAAATTGCAGCCTAAAGGTCAGGCTTTGGTGATCCTAAGGCGATTGATACCGCTAAGGATTGATCCGGTGAGGAACCAGCTTAGTGCCGACTTCGAGGGGATTCTCCGAAAGAATCCGCATTGTTCTTGGATTCAAGAGTCTGGGCCCGGAGCTCAATTTGGATTCCGAGGTTGCGGTGTGTGGCCCCAAGGCATTGGGAACCGCCAGAGCCGGATTGAGCTTGGAAACCGGTGGATACCATTCAAGGAGGATTCCTTGGAAGGAACCGGTCTACTATGCAAAAGCGACAAGTCGATATGGTCGGTGGGATCCGGGATCCATGGTGTGGACGGTGATGACCGGCGTAACAACGCCGGCTTCTATGGGAAATTGATATAGCAGCAAGCCAATAAGATTAGCAAGGGGATCCTTGGATCCAAGGTGCGGTGGAAGCTAGTCGGCGTTAACACGCAGCAGATTGTTCTAAGGAAAAAAATTTGCGTGTAACGGTGGTATCGAGCCCGAGATTGTGCAAGAACTCGAGAGTTCTAAGATTGCAGATCGTTGGGAATCTCTTAATTTTAAGAGATAATTGTGAATTTAGGATTTTAGGAAATCTAAACACATTGGGGCCGTGAATCTAGTTTTTGGGAAAATCTAGACTTGATGGCGAAATGGACGAAAAAGTTCTACATCTTCCAAACCACATGGGAAGTGGAGAAGCGGGAACTTGAGAGTGTTTCACCCGTGAGTCGGGTGAGAACCTAGCATGTCTTCAAGGGAAGATGGCGTCCATTGAACAAGAAGTCAATAAATTAGTTACTAAGCAATGCGGTTTAATTCTTTGAAATCGAAGAAGAAGATACCAAGGGTATTTCTTCACAAGTCCCTTCCATGGAAGTTTTGACCGCTTGAATGAACTTCGGCTTATCGTCCGGTTCGCGTAGCTTTCAACAAAACGGGAATTAAGAACCTATGAGCGGGGCTTCGGCCGCTTTTGCAATCGTTCACCTACGGATGATGAAAGTCGTTTTTATTTTTTATGTGGCATAAATGACACTGCACTTAAAATGAAGCTTAAAAGGCTGCATCCGAGGGATTTAGATACAGCTATATTTTATGCTTGCATATGCAGTCAACCAAGCAGAAGGTTTAGCCTAAAAGACGAAGAACAATCGGATTGTTCGAGTAGTTGTTATGGGCACAATTCCAGTTCTCAACCAAGACGGGAAGTTCTGGGTGGCTATAAGGAACAGGATGGTATTAACGGGGTTAATACGGATAAACCTTGTCTGGGTTGTGGGAAAAGAGGACATGATGTATGGAATTGTCCTAACATTTAATCAAGTTACCTTAGGGGCTTGATTGGGAACTATAATAAAGTTCTCGAGAAGGAAAAACTAATAGCAAAGTTGACTTTGTTATTTAGATAATTTTTTTTTACTTGTAGGCACAAGTGATGGACAGTTGGAAAACTGTTGGATGTAAGTATCAGAATTAATTCAAGGAACTATAGTAAGGTATGTTTTTATTTTTTTTTTGTATATTTCAATTTTGAGGTTATAATGCAACTAGAAAAAGTGCCCAGCGTTGCTGGGCTTTTAGTCAGGTATAAAATGTTGGAATTGTATTAAAAGCGGCTTCATTCAAATTGGCGAGCATAAAAACTAATAGAGATAATGGATTTTGAGAATATTTAAAGAGTAGAATTTTCAGTCATCCTTATTGGGCTTTCCATCAGGCATAAATTCAAAAATTAATAAAGATAGTGAATTAAGTTAGAGAACATCTAAAGGGTATTAATGTAAAGATGTACTAAGGCGAAAAAATTATGCTTCAGTAGGGAACAAATATTAACATTGGAATCTTGGAATTGTTTTTGTTGTTGAATGCGACTTTAGACCATGCAAGTCGCATTCAAACAATATGTAAACCCATACATACGTACAACAGATTTAATAGAACATTGAAGAATAAGTAGTTATGGCAACCTTTCTTATTTGCAAACATTAGGTTACGTTACATGGATACGAAAAAAGTAAAACCCAAATAAAAAAATGTAAAATAACTTTGTGTGCTCCGTCCTTTGCTCTGCTTTAGAATCCATCCTGTTGTCAAAAACAAAATAAAGTACTAAATTGAAATAAAAAGGGATGATAGCTATCGCCACTGCATCTAAGGATATCCTAGACGATGCAACACAAGGGTGCCATCTCTGTTGCGACTTTAACCTCCATCTGCAAAGCCATGCTGACATGAAAGAAAAACATGAATTAATGGTTGCATCCTTACTATGTTGAGTACCTGTAGCCTTAGAAAAATAGCTTCTCCAAGTACAAAAAAAAAAGACATTTAGTAAACGTGTTTGATTTTGTGACCATCTCCAGAGCAAGCATATCTCGCCTCCCCATCAAATTTAATTTACAATGAATGGATTTTGTGTGTTATGGCTAGCGCCTCAAATGTCTAGGAATGTGAAAGCCGTGTTGCCGGGCATAAAAGCCTTGTGTGTTACGGCTAGTGCCTCCAAATTAATGTAATAATCACATCATTGTAGGTACATATTGCTTATTGAGATTTCTTCCACATTTCAAATAGTCGTAAGGGGCACAATTTTAACATGTCATATAAATGAACGTTTGACCTTCTATCAATCTTCTAGCCCAAGAGATATGTTGCAACATGAATTGCATACCACATTGTCTATGTAAATAAAAAAGCCAAATACTGTTAAAATACAACAGATGCTCTTATTCTGCAAGTGAAATTTTGTAGGGGCATTTTATTCTAGACTTTTAACTTGTAGAGGCTTTGTGAGAAATGCTAAAATCCTTGAAGACGTTTAAGACATTCATATATACTTACTATATACACTTAATTGTATTACTGTTTACAATGGGATTTCTGGTAAATTTTTTAACTTATTAGGACTTTTTGCCAATAGCCCTGACTGCAGGGACATTTTTGGTAGCTGCCTTGAAGCAATGAAATTGGTAAAGAAAGAATAATCTTTGTTAAATAATTTGCTTGAAAACCTCTTTCAGAGGAGCAATCTTAAGTTCCAAGGTAAGTTTCTAAGGGAAATTCCTCTTGACCTGCAGTAAGGATCCGCCATAGCATCTTTCCTGCTATACACCAATGTAGAAGGGAGTTCTTCAGCCAAATTACCAGGACTAAGAAATACACTGTTTGGCATCTGCCGAACAGCTCCAAGGACAAAATTAACCTTCATAGATACCTTTGGTCTGATTGAAGTTTGCAGACATCTTCTCATGCCAGAGTGAGACAAAATTGGCATGTTGCAATGTTGTATGTAGTTGCTAAGAGAACAGCGTTGCTCATTATAATTGAGAGCTGCTCAAGGTATAAGTCTTCAACTCTTGCCTTCTGATGCTGCCATTAGCTCTTTAAGCTCAGGTTCCTCTACGATATCCCGTGTACTTCTGTTGTGCCCATAGTTGGGCGTATCTCCCTCCAGCAGCTAGAAGATATTCATGTGTACCTCGCTCCACAATCTTCCCATTCTCCAACACGATAATCTAGATGATATGATACCAAAAAGATTAAAAGATTTTCTGACATTCAACTAAACTTGCCAGATTATAATTATTACCCCATCACATTGCATTGCTGTAGAGAGACGGTGGGCAATAAAAATCGCAGTTCTGTTCCTTGCAAGAGACTTCAAAGATCCAAGAATTTCTGCTTCAGTTGTGCTGTCCAAAGAACTGGTTGCCTCATTGCACAACCTTCATTCACCATGCATATTGACTTCAGGGACTGGAACCCACATTATTGGAGATGACTTCAAGAACACTCGTGCAAGTGCAACTCTTTGTTTTTCTCCTCTGCTTAGAAAAGCAATCAACTCCAGTTCGCATCTTACAGATCCAGACTTGGAATCACAGAAGCGGTAAAGGAGTACTGCAAAATTGTTCACATTGCATCAATAGGCAACAAATATAACATACCATCAGTTTGACGAATTTAATAGCAAAAATTTGCAATGACTATTCCAGCACTATTCCTTTACAATACTATGCATGTGGCATACAGAACTAATGTACCTGCAATGTGGCATGTTTTGGTATGAATCCTTGAACCAATTTCTGAATACAGTTACCCTCATGTCCTTGTCCATCTTGTCGGCATCAGAGGCTCCAAGCAACATGTTAAAATTGTGATCCTTCAGATAGCATTTTGAGATTGTTACATCAGTGGCACCTTGGACCACAGAGATGAAACCAAGTTTAGCATCAAAAGTAGTAATATGGTCCACCCAGATGTTCCCGGGGCCACCAAAGATATGGATGGTGTTACTCTCTCCAATAGTATTGATTTGGAAGTTATGAAGGATAACATTTTTTACATTGCCAAGTGCAAGGCATCTGCCAGCAATGGTAACGTTCACATCTCTGCCATCAATTAGAGCATAGACTGGAAAGGGATGGCCATGCATTTCGAGACAGTCAAAACTGCGCACAGACTATCATAAAACGCCTTTATTATTATACTAGAAAAAGTGCCCAGCGTTGCTGGGCTTTTTGTCGGGCATTAAGTTCAGAAGTTATAAAACATGATTTGTATTTTACAAAGGCCATGTTTCTACGATGTCGGATGGGATTCACGTTCACAAAAAATATGTGTACATACAATACTGAGGAATTGAAAATTAAGTATTTTAGGAGTCATATAAAGAATAACTATTTTTGCTATACGTGTCCATATTCAACCCGTTGTTACGTATAATTACTTGGGGTAGTTAACCTTCTTTGTCTATGTTAAGAATAATTGGTTAAATTTGATGGTTCAAAATAACCATAGAATGTGAACTGCACTTTGTGATAGTGTATATAATATAGAATGTATTTTAACTTAGATATAAGTGAAGTCATAGCAAGTATTTGATGGACTTATTAAACAAAATCGCATTATTAGAAAATATGTAGAATATGCGAATACAAGTTTTGTTTGTTATGAAGCGCGCTACCGAGGCAACATCAAAATTTCATTTCTCACATTCTCGATGTCTCGTAATAAACGATGTAATGTAGATTGGTAATCAATACTTATGAAGTACATGTAGACATCACTTTTCACGAGAAGGTGGCCAGTCATATCATAGTATCCTTTGTAGCAACATAGTGTCGAAAGAGCATGATAGACAACATTAGCAAGTAGATATGTTTGACAAGTGGAATTACCACATGATTTTAGAGCAACAACATAAGTTCGAGCATTTGGTAGAAAACCTTTGTCTTGCATTTGTAAAAATAACTACAAAGCCATAATAATATCATCATTTTTCATAATAATAGCAGCAACATGAACCCTTGTCCCATTATGCAGCTTCATTCTTGTCCCAACATGAAGATTTGTTGAGCTGCTGCAGGCTTTTATTTGTGCAAGCAAGATGGAAAGGTCTGTTCACAATCCGTAAGGAGACTTATTTGAAGGAGACCACTTCTTCTCAACAACGCATTGCCTATGTTCATTCTTTAAGTTGGGTCTTCCACTTTTGTTGTAATGTGCTCACCTGCTAGAAAGAAATGTTGTCATTCGCTGCAAGTATTGTTCTATGCTCTATAAGAATTTGTTGCAATAGTGGAAGTTGTGGCAAGAGCAATAACTATTGAATATAAAAGTCGGGCACATCTTCACTCTAGCGTAGAAAAGCCAAGACCAAAACTCGCTCAAAGATAATGATCTTGGGTTTTGTTTTTGAAATTCAGTTAGCACTTCAAGCTCTCAGTGTCATTCTTCTCTGTGTCTTCACTCATTTGAAAAGGGCACAAAGGACATGGGTTGATCTAGATACATGAGCATTGTAACTATTCTTGTGTTTTGTTGACAAGTAATATCCATATGTCCTTGACAAAAGGTGCCTCATTAAAATTGGAGCTAAATAGGAAACATGAAGGGAGATATCGATAATCTAGAAGGAAGCATGTGAAAACATACATTGAACAAATCAACGTAATACTTGCTTGAAAATCATAAAGATGTAGATTATTACGTCATTCTAGGAACTTGACCTTTTTAGATTGAAACAAATTTGAAAGATGGGCATAAAAATCTCATGGACATGCCCGGACTGACCTGCCAGATTATATGAACTCGATTGTGATTTCACTATCATAACAATGGCCACCCACATCAATGTATCGATTGCACAGTACATTTTAGATAATAGAATAAATGGTCCAGCATCATCTTTATCTGCCTCAAGAATACACTTCAAGAATCGAAATAAAATAGCACAAAGCGACCTTGCAATTGTATCAGGCATTTTTTAAGTAATGTGAACTAAAATGAAATTACGAATGCAATTCACAGGGGATGATGACCTGCTTTGCAAATAGCATCCAGGTATATGAAAATTTGTGGACATGCAATGGTTAAGAAGGGAAATAACAAATGGTCGTAGAAGACTATTTTGCAATTATATCAGGCCATTTTCAAGTAATGTAAATTAAAATGGGATTAAGAAGGAGCAGAGATAAGAACTCAGTAGATATTATGTAGTGTTATGCAACAATGAAAAAAGATCAATACCTGGAATATAAGAACTCTCCAGTCTATGCCTCTCTTCATGTGAATTTGAGATCTTTTGACAGTGATACACATGTCAAGTCGAGGTCCGACCTCCCTGCACTAACATAAGACATCATTTTTTCTTCACAATGAATAGACTCTGAACCCATTACCAGGTGCAATCTATCTGCATATTGAGATTGTAAATTCTAGAGACATGCACATCAATAATATTTTGGAGAAAAAGATATGGCATGAAAACAGGTCTCTATTGTTGCTTCTTCAATTTGTTCTGACAAAACATAAAAGAAGGGGTCAGAGCCATGGCGACCAATCTGCAAACTTCGCACAGGCATCGCCATCGCTAGCTCGAAGACTGAATTAACATGCATGGATCTGCGTGTTTCTTCCCATTTATTTGTCATATAATAAGTCATGAATGATGAATGGTATGACAAATTTCCTAAAGATATGATATCCATCTAACTAACACAGTTGGGATTGGATTCAATCATTTTGGAAAATCTAAGTAACCTAAGATTCTTATTCATGAGGAACATGTGCTGCTTTCAAATTGCGTCAACAAAGCAGATACAACGGAGTATGCAAGTTAAATAAAGAAGACGACTTGTGACGAATGTGAATTAAATCAAGATGAAGAGTTGTATGTCATTGGTTTACCTATCTCAGTAGCATTTCTCCAACTGCAATGCCTGACAGGAGATGCAATGTCTGAACTGCTTGTCCTAATTACCAGCGTCACATGCAGTATGCTACTTTGCGATATACATTCGTAGTATCCCGGATGCAATCTCCAAGTTGCTGCATCTCAAAAAAACAATTATATCTTGACATCAGTCATGGAAACAGCTCGCTGAACATCCCATACCATTCCCTTGTTGCCAAACCAGGTCTCTTTTCAACCTTTCTGGCTTGGTCGTTTCTCTAGCATTCCAAGAGTACAAAGAAAACCTCCATGCCCATGCCCCCCGCAAGAAGTTGATTGACGTGAAAAACAAAGAGTCAAAATGCATGATGAGAAAAATCAAAATCAAGAAAAGCTTGCTCTCACTTATCTACACATTATCACCAGCACCTTTAAATTGTCTAGCAAGTTTAGTTACCTAATTGTTTATCGCTAAGTTGCCCCCATGCAAAACCCTGTACTTCCTGCCTCTTTAGCCTGTATTGACACATCTAGACATTTCTGCAATTGATTATCCACACACTTTAATCAAACCTTAAAACAAAATTGATACCTTCTTTGCTACTTCTTCCTCTTGTTGCAGAAGCTTTTGACCTTTTACATCTGTGTTATATTTGGAAAACTGAGGACAATATGCACAATGTTCTGAGCACCAACCAATTTTAACAGACATCAAAGTGCATTATTGAACCTCCCAAAACTTATGCGCATGTCAGTGAACCTGAGCCTGTATTGCATGTGAGCACAGCACAAAGTAGAATCAAGTAAGGCACACAAAATACAACCGATAATTAAAGTACACAAAATACAACTAAACTTGAATGAAAATTATCTGCGAAAAAGCTCGTTGCAAGATAACCGACAAACCATCCTCTTTATGCTGACCTCAATGAGGAGAGAATGAAAAATCTTACAAATGTGCTGCAAGAAGCGCTTACACTTACTATAATGGCCAAGTATGGGTGCATGATGGAAGAGTATCATCAAATTCAAGGATAATAGCAACAATGTATTTGTTTTCAAATACAACGGAGGATTCATTAACTGATAATGAGTTTGACCAGATTACTAATATGATAAGACACCATGGAATTATTTTAGGGAAGTTTGGTCCATATATCTTGAGAGCTATTAACAAAACACCACTACATGGTAAGCTTTACTCAGATACAGTCTTGTTCTACTAATGCCTGCCACTTTCTTTGTTTAATGCATAAGCCCACAGGTGGAGGCAGGCAGTGCCAAGGAATACATGGAGCAGCTTTGGTTGATTGTAGGCCTGGTAGCCGCAATTGCTATTATACTTGGTATCCCTGATGCAGCAAAAAGTGCAGGATGAAGGGATGCCCTAAAGACCCACATTTGGCATTTTGAAAAGGAGCAAATTACAGAGGAAGGAAGCAGCAGAAGAGAGAGCCACAAAGAGATATTCTTTCATTTACCTGGTGGATGAGGCGTCTCACGCATGTTGTCATAAATGGCAGCTCCGTCAAATGGGATGACCATTTTTCCAAATTTGTCTCTCCAAGCTGTCTGCGTGAGAACCACCGTTTAGTTGAAATATCACCCTTAGGTTTCCAAAGCTTACCATTTTGGCATCGGAAGGGCTTGCGTCTGAGTGCCTCATCCAACAGCTCTACTTCCACAGTTTGTCGATCCCAAGCTCTAGGCCCAACCATCGATTGTCAATGCAAAAAATCTGATGAACATGAGGCTTGATAAATGCCTGTAAAAATGGAAAGCGATGTCTTAGTCATTCCTTTTTTGCGGAAAAAGGTTGCCAGATTAAGGCCGAATGTAAGGATGATGCGAGGAGCACTACCTGAGAAGACTGCAGTAGAATAAGCTACGTTTATGCAAGCGTCTGCATATAGAGATCCATTGTGCTTATGCAATCGTCTGCGAGAAATAGGAAGGACGGGCTGTGGGAAAAACAGGAAAAGGAAACCGTAAATCGAAGGGATGAAATTAAAGTAAAAACTTTAAGGGTTAAGATTGCGCACAGACTATCATAAAACGCCTTTATTATTATACTAGAAAAAGTGCCCAGCGTTGCTGGGCTTTTTGTCGGGCATTAAGTTCAGAAGTTATAAAACATGATTTGTATTTTACAAAGGCCATGTTTCTACGATGTCGGATGGGATTCATGTTCACAAAAAATATGTGTACATACAATACTGAGGAATTGAAAATTAAGTATTTTAGGAGTCATATAAAGAATAACTATTTTTGCTATACGTGTCCATATTCAACCCGTTGTTACGTATAATTACTTGGGGTAGTTAACCTTCTTTGTCTATGTTAAGAATAATTGGTTAAATTTGATGGTTCAAAATAACCATAGAATGTGTGTCCATATTTAACCCGTTGTTACGTATAATTACTTGGGGTAGTTAACCTTCTTTGTCTATGTTAAGAATAATTGGTTAAATTTGATGGTTCAAAATAACCATAGAATGTGAACTGCACTTTGTGATAGTGTATATAATATAGAATGTATTTTAACTTAGATATAAGTGAAGTCATAGCAAGTATTTGATGGACTTATTAAACAAAAATCGCATTATTAGAAAATATGTAGAATATGCGAATACAAGTTTTGTTTGTTATGAAGCGCATTTGCGAGGCAACATCAAAATTTCATTTCTCACATTCTCGATGTCTCGGAATAAACGACATGAATGTAGATTGGTAATCAATACTTATGAAGTACATGTAGACATCACTTTTCACGAGAAGGTGGCCAGTCATATCATAGTATCCTTTGTAGCAACATAGCTGTCGAAAGAGCATGATAGACAACATTAGCAAGTAGATATGTTTGACAAGTGGAATTACCACATGATTTTAGAGCAACAACATAAGTTCGAGCATTTGGTAGAAAACCTTTGTCTTGCATTTGTAAAAATAACTACAAAGCCATAATAATATCATCATTTTTCATAATAATAGCAGCAACATGAACCCTTGTCCCATTATGCAGCTTCATTCTTGTCCCAACATGAAGATTTGTTGAGTGCTGCGGAGCTTTTATTTGTGCAAGCAAGATGGAAAGGTCTGTTCACAATCCGTAAGGAGACTTATTTGAAGGAGACCACTTCTTCTCAACAACGCATTGCCTATGTTCATTCTTTAAGTTGGGTCTTCCACTTTTGTTGTAATGTGCTCACCTGCTAGAAAGAAATGTTGTCATTCGCTGCAAGTATTGTTCTATGCTCTATAAGAATTTGTTGCAATAGTGGAAGTTGTGGCAAGAGCAATAACTATTGAATATAAAGCTGGCACATCTTCAGCTCTAGCAGAGAAAAGCCAAGACCAAAACTCTGGCTCAGCATACGTATACTGGGTTTTGTTTTTGAAATTCAGTTAGCACTTCAAGCTCTCAGTGTCATTCTTCTCTGTGTCTTCACTCATTTGAAAAGGGCACAAAGGACATGGGTTGATCTAGATACATGAGCATTGTAACTATTCTTGTGTTTTGTTGACAAGTAATATCCATATGTCCTTGACAAAAGGTGCCTGTTAAAATTGGAGCTAAATAGGAAACATGAAGGGAGATATCGATAATCTAGAAGGAAGCATGTGAAAACATACATTGAACAAATCAACAGAATACTTGCTTGAAAATCATAAAGATGTAGATTATTCTGTCATTCTAGGAACTTGACCTTTTTTAGATTGAAACAAATTTGAAAGATGGGCATAAAAATCTCATGGACATGCCTGGGACTGAAGCGCAGATTATATGAACTCTGATTGTGATTTCACTATCATAACAATGGCCACCCACATCAATGTATCGATTGCACAGTACATTTTAGATAATAGAATAAATGGTCCAGCATCATCTTTATCTGCCTCAAGAATACACTTCGCAACTGAGCCGAAATAGCACAGGCGACCTTGCAATTGTATCAGGCATTTTTTAAGTAATGTGAACTAAAATGAAATTACGAATGCAATTCACAGGGGATGATGACCTGCTTTGCAAATAGCATCCAGGTATATGAAAATTTGTGGACATGCAATGGTTAAGAAGGGAAATAACAAATGGTCGTAGAAGACTATTTTGCAATTATATCAGGCCATTTTCAAGTAATGTAAATTAAAATGGGATTAAGAAGGATATTATGTAGTGTTATGCAACAATGAAAAAAGATCAATACCTGGAATATAAGAACTCTCCAGTCTATGCCTCTCTTCATGTGAATTTGAGATCTTTTGACAGTGATACACATGTCAAGCTGAGGTCTGACCTCCTGCAGACTAACATAAGACATCATTTTTTCTTCACAATGAATAGACTCTGAACCCATTACCAGGTGCAATCTATCTGCATATTGAGATTGTAAATTCTAGAGACATGCACATCAATAATATTTTGGAGAAAAAGATATGGCATGAAAACAGGTCTCTATTGTTGCTTCTTCAATTTGTTCTGACAAAACATAAAAGAAGGGGTGCAGAGAGCCATGGCGACCAATCTGCAGCTCGCCTGTGCATCGCCATCGCTAGCTCAGCACCAGAATTAACATGCATGGATCTGCGTGTTTCTTCCCATTTATTTGTCATATAATAAGTCATGAATGATGAATGGTATGACAAATTTCCTAAAGATATGATATCCATCTAACTAACACAGTTGGGATTGGATTCAATCATTTTGGAAAATCTAAGTAACCTAAGATTCTTATTCATGAGGAACATGTGCTGCTTTCAAATTGCGTCAACAAAGCAGACAACGGAGTATGCAAGTTAAATAAAGAAGACGACTTGTGACGAATGTGAATTAAATCAAGATGAAGAGTTGTATGTCATTGGTTTACCTATCTCAGTAGCATTTCTCCAACTGCAATGCCTGACAGGAGATGCAATGTCTGAACTGCTTGTCCTAATTACCAGCGTCACATGCAGTATGCTACTTTGCGATATACATTCGTAGTATCCCGGATGCAATCTCCAAGTTGCTGCATCTCAAAAAAACAATTATATCTTGACATCAGTCATGGAAACAGCTCGCTGAACATCCCATACCATTCCCCTTGCTGTCAAACCAGTCTCTTTCAACTGCTCTGCTGGTCGTTTCTCTAGCATTCCAAGAGTACAGCAAACCTCCATGCCCATGCCCCTGCAAGAAGTTGATTGACAGAAAACAAAGAGTCAAAATGCATGTTGAGAAAAATCAAAATCAAGAAAAGCTTGCTCTCACTTATCTACACATTATCACCAGCACCTTTAAATTGTCTAGCAAGTTTAGTTACCTAATTGTTTATCGCTAAGTTGCCCCCATGCAAAACCCTGTACTTCCTGCCTCTTTAGCCTGTATTGACACATCTAGACATTTCTGCAATTGATTATCCACACACTTTAATCAAACCTTAAAACAAAATTGATACCTTCTTTGCTACTTCTTCCTCTTGTTGCAGAAGCTTTTGACCTTTTACATCTGTGTTATATTTGGAAAACTGAGGACAATATGCACAATGTTCTGAGCACCAACCAATTTTAACAGACATCAAAGTGCATTATTGAACCTCCCAAAACTTATGCGCATGTCGTGAACTGAGCCCACATTGCATGTGAGCACAAAGACAAAGTAGAATCAAGTAAGGCACACAAAATACAACCGATGTAATCTTCAATTTGTCAATTAAAAACACACAAAATACAACTAAACTTGAATGAAAATTATCTGCGAAAAAGCTCGTTGCAAGATAACCGACAAACCATCCTCTTTATGCTGACCTCAATGAGGAGAGAATGAAAAATCTTACAAATGTGCAAGAAGAAGCGCTTACACTTACTATAATGGCCAAGTATGGGTGCATGATGGAAGAGTATCATCAAATTCAAGGATAATAGCAACAATGTATTTGTTTTCAAATACAACGGAGGATTCATTAACTGATAATGAGTTTGACCAGATTACTAATATGATAAGACACCATGGAATTATTTTAGGGAAGTTTGGTCCATATATCTTGAGAGCTATTAACAAAACACCACTACATGGTAAGCTTTACTCAGATACAGTCTTGTTCTACTAATGCCTGCCACTTTCTTTGTTTAATGCATAAGCCCACAGGTGGAGGCAGGCAGTGCCAAGGAATACATGGAGCAGCTTTGGTTGATTGTAGGCCTGGTAGCCGCAATTGCTATTATACTTGGTATCCCTGATGCAGCAAAAAGTGCAGGATGAAGGGATGCCCTAAAGACCCACATTTGGCATTTTGAAAAGGAGCAAATTACAGAGGAAGGAAGCAGCAGAAGAGAGAGCCACAAAGAGATATTCTTTCATTTACCTGGTGGATGAGGCGTCTCACGCATGTTGTCATAAATGGCAGCTCCGTCAAATGGGATGACCATTTTTCCAAATTTGTCTCTCCAAGCTGTCTGCGTGAGAACCACCGTTTAGTTGAAATATCACCCTTAGGTTTCCAAAGCTTACCATTTTGGCATCGGAAGGGCTTGCGTCTGAGTGCCTCATCCAACAGCTCTACTTCCACAGTTTGTCGATCCCAAGCTCTAGGCCCAACCATCGATTGTCAATGCAAAAAATCTGATGAACATGAGGCTTGATAAATGCCTGTAAAAATGGAAAGCGATGTCTTAGTCATTCCTTTTTTGCGGAAAAAGGTTGCCAGATTAAGGCCGAATGTAAGGATGATGCGAGGAGCACTACCTGAGAAGACTGCAGTAGAATAAGCTACGTTTATGCAAGCGTCTGCATATAGAGATCCATTGTGCTTATGCAATCGTCTGCGAGAAATAGGAAGGACGGGCTGTGGGAAAAACAGGAAAAGGAAACCGTAAATCGAAGGGATGAAATTAAAGTAAAAACTTTAAGGGTTAAGATTGCGCACAGACTATCATAAAACGCCTTTATTATTATATATAGATATAGATATAGATAGATAGATAGATATAGATATAGATAGATAGATATAGATATAGATAGATAGATAGATAGATATAGATAAGTGCAATTATAATTTGGGGAAGTTTATGTTGGTAATATACAAAACTTACAAGATGGGAAAGATATTGGAATATCTTGACATCTTATAATTGATCCTAGTACGCACCTAGTTAAGGTCATATGAAAAAGGATTAGAATCATAGGAATTTTGGCTAAGCGACAGGGTCGACTTAGTGGATCAAATTTTTATGAAGAAATAGATAATGCTATTTCATGGGAAAGTTGCATGTTGACTTTTCGAAGTAGGGAAGACCCTTAATGACTAAGAATTGGTCACGATCAAGGAATAATTCCAACTCATGTAAACCTTTAAGGTTTAAGCCATGAAATTGCCTCAGGCAATTTAAGGGCACTTGGGTTATCTTCTTAGGACTATTACAAGTCTGAGTTTAGAAAACAATGCAATTGGGAATTCCATGTAAGAAGATAGCTTTCTCTTGATGAATACCATGCCTGGTGATGACATGGTTGGGTCTTGTAATTCTATGGATGTACACATTGAACTACGTTCAGATGTAAATCAAGAATTATGAAATCTTTTAAAAAAATTTAAAGACGTATTCCCAGAAGAAAGTTGCCGCAAAGGCCACCACCTTCGCGGGGGATGAGCATAAAATGTGCTTGAACCAGGGCTTAAGCCAATGGTGCGTGCTACATATCGTCTTAGCCCTCTAGAACTTGAAGAGGTTAAAAAGCAAGTGAGGGAATTGTTAAGCAAAGGTATTGTACGATCAAGTAAATCACCTTTTGCGAGTCCTGGATGGTACTATGCGGATGTGCATAGATTACCGGGTCGATGATATTCTTCGGGTTTTGCGGGACCACAAGCTCTATGCCAAGATTTCCAATGTGTGATTTCTTTAAGCAGCGAGTGGCCTATTTGAGACATATTCTGTCTGGTGACGGTGTGCTCCCAGATCCCGCTAAGGTAGAAGTGGTACAGCAATGGCTCCCGCCAGAAAACGTGTCAGAGTTACACAGTTTTAGGCTTCACCACGTACTACCGTAAAATTGTACCTCAATTTTCTAAAGTTGTTGCTCCTCTCACTGATCTTTTGGAAAAAGATCACGATTTTGTGTGGGGAAGAGAGCAGCAAGAGGCGTTTCGGCGCGTTAAGGATTTGTTAGTAAGCAGTCCTGTGCTAGAAGTGCCAGATTTGAATCAGGCATTTGAGGTCTACTGTGACGCTTGTGGCCAAGCGTTAGGGGCAGTACTAATGCAGCAGGGTCAAGTAGTGGCTTATGAAAGTCGAAAACTAAGTCCTGCGGAAAGGAATTATGCAACTTATGAGCAAGAGGTGCTGGCCATTGCGCATGCGTTAAAGACGTGGAGGCACTACTTGCGTTGTGGGACGAGCCAAGAGCCGCGCAAGTTTATCGTCGATACTGACCATAAACCATTGAGGTTCTTGCAAAGTCGAGCTGAAATTAGCCCGACACAGGCTAGGTGGCTATACTTCCTCCATGAGTTCCATTTTTCCATTGAGCATACGCCGGGCAAAAATAATCCAGTTGCCGATGCATTATCAAGGGTTAAGCATATAAATACCTTGACGACTTTGGCAAGTGATCTTATACAGAGGATGGAGGATGCATATCCTGAGGATCAGCAAGATCCGGCAATGGTAAAGCTCGGGGAGCTGGGGACTGAGCAAGAGGTTTTGCATTTCTATAAGGGAAGGATTTATGTTCAAGTGGGGACCTTAGGGAGTCAATTTTACGTGAGCACCATGACACTCCACAAGCTGGGCATGGAGGTGAATGGAAGACGTATGAGTTGGTTAAAAGGTTCTACTACTGGCCAGAGTTACAAGATCAAGTCAAGGATTTGGTAAGTCACTGCTTGCTGTGTCAAGCGGTGAAGGCGGATCATGGGAAAACTCCGGGATTGTTACAACCTCTCCCTATACCAAATGAACGCTAGGAAAGCGTGAGTATGGACTTCATAGTCGCATTACCTAGAACTGCTAGGCAACATACTCAGATTTTGGTAATAGTGGATCGGTTAACCAAGTATGCTAAGTTTATAGCATTAAAAGGGGAGGCTACGGGACATGACGTAGCAGTTGCCTATATGCAAAACATATTTCCAACTTTTGGACTTCCCCTGTCCATTGTAAGTGATCGAGGCACTAAGTTCACGGGTCGCTTCTGGAGGGATCTCATGAAAGGTTTGAGGATCCGATTATACATGAGTAGTGGTAATCATCCACAAACGGATGGGCAAATTGAGCGCATAAACATGATTTTGGAGGACATGTTGCGAAGTTTTGTCCACGAGAAGCAGTCTAGGTGGGAAGATTATTTACCCTATCTAGAGTTCGCTTATAATAATAGCCATCATATAAGGGATTCGGATGACTCCTTTTATGGCTATGATGGCTTATTCTGGGATGCATAAGTACCTTAGAACCGAAGTTGCAGTACACATGCTGCATGATATGGATGCAATCCTGCGGCAGTGCAAGCAAGCATTGCGGAAAGCTCAAGATAGGGCACGAGCGTCTGCTAATCAGCATAGACGAGATATTTCTTATACTGAAGGTGATTACATTTTCTTACGGGTCGTTTATCCTTCGGCATTAAAAATGAACACATTGCGGCCTTTAACCAAAGGTCGGGTGCCTAAACTTACTCCGCGGTATGTTGGACCTTTTAGGATTACTAAAAGGATCGGGGAAACAGCGTATGAGTTGAACTTACCACAGGAAGTAGGGATCCATCATGTGTTTCATGTAAGTCAGCTGAAGAGGGTTATACTGGATACCGCTAACGTGGTTAGTCCGCAAAGTATACCGATCGTCTTAAACTCCTCTGTAACGCCAGAACGTCTTTTGGATAAAAGAGTTCGGCAGCTACGCAATAGGGATATGGTAGAACATAGGGTTCAGTGGCAGGACCAATCTTCTGAGGATGCCACCTGGGAGACGGAGGAATTTCTGCAGCAATTCCCCTCATCTAAAGGAACAACCTTGAGGGAAAGGTCCAAAAGGAGGGGGAGGAACGTTACATGCGCTCCCAAGGGCATAGCCGGAATCGGGCCGTTGACGGACGTCCATGAGCACGGGGGTATTATTGGTCGCGATTGCCGGGCAGTTGTGATTTAATGGGCCGTGTTGACTGTAATCAGTTTACGGTGACGGGATGCAGGGTAAATGGTAATGATGTCTAAGCAATGGGTAATGGGTTGCTAGGCGGGGCGCTAATATGACTAAATATTACCGCGGCAAGAGCTAGCAGGGATTGCCGGGGCAGAGAAGCTTACATGGTTAACATTAGATATTGATGTTAATGTATGTAAGGCCCTAGGGGCCAATGTTATTTAAATGTAAGTTAAAAATGTTAGCTATGGTTTTTAATGAAATAGTAAAGTGACACATGGCGTGAAATGGTTCGATGGGTCCTAAGCCTGATATGAAATCAGAGAAACAGAATCGTGGAACCAAGTCCGGCTGCCAGATCTCTAACGGGAGCTTCAGTGCATGATTCTGGATCAAATAAGGGCCTGATCTGGCCGGTTTTGGGCATGCAAGACTGACAGTAAGCTCTAGATAGAGTATTATAAGGCTCAGAGGAAGAAACGAGCTGGGAGAAGGAAAACCGGATCTGTTAGCGTAGCTGCCTATATTAAGGCAGCGTGCCTTTATAAAAAGGCGACGAGAGCTCCTTATAGCTTTCACCTTTTTCCATATTTGGACCTTTATGGTGCCTATATATTGTAACATCTATTATTCAATAAACGTGTCTTCTATTGTGGTGCATTCCTCTCTTTTATGTTTTCTTAGTAAAACTAGTAAGTTTAACATGGTATCAGGGCGTTAGATCAAAGTAGCCTACTCTGTAAGTTTTAGATTTTGCGAATCTGTAATAGTAGAAAGACATCCACGTTTACCAGTTAGTTCGCTGTTGTGCTTTCTTTTTAGTTTATCTAGGTAACTGGAGCCGAATTCTATGCAATCGGTGAAGGCTTGGCCGCAAATGCTAGATTGCTGTGTTTTGTTGTTGCTAAACCCATAGACTGTATCCGGTTGTTCAAGTCTGCCATGGTTTGCTGTCTATGCAGCCAGCGGGTTCTTCAAGACCAATCTCCTGTTTAATGTCTTAAAATCGCTCTTAATCCATTCTCAATTTGTTTTAGCTTGTTCCCCTTTTCTTCCAGAAAGTTCTTGAAGCTGTTATGGCGGCTGCAAATCCTTGTCCAGACCAAATGGTTCCGGAATCCTTGAAAAAAATCCGTGATGGCCTGGCCGTCTTTGCTTACTTGATAGTCTTTAGTTGCGGAAGAATGCCAGTTCTGCTTTAAGTTTTCCATCTAGTTAATCTGCTATCTACTCAAGAATCGTGTTTAACCATAGTTACAAGGTTTAGAACTCTATGGCTATTGCTGAGCCCAGCTTGAACAGAAGTTGTCTGGTATTTAGGGTCTGCTGGCTCCTCGGTTTTGGCTGTGATTTGAAACACAGGGAGATACCAGAGCTTGGATATGACTCAAGATTATGGATAAGCTTGTGTTTTACCAAATCCGGCCAGCTCCGCCTCTTCCATGATAAGATCCGGCTATGTTTGCGGAGTCCGCTATGCTCTGCGCTGTTAACAGTTTTTGATAAACCCATTAAAACCGCTCAAATTATATACGCCCGAATTGGGTTAGGGTCCCAAGAATGGAAACCTCCCAAATTTTCTCTTATGGAAACCTCCCCAGCTTTCAGCCAAAGCCTGGGGAGGTTTCCAATCTTGCTAACCTGGGGAGGTTTTCGTAAAATCCCAAAAATATATTATTTTTTTTCTTTTATGACGGCAGCTAAAATTTAATGTCGATGGCCATGGCTCAGAATATGTTTGGCGCTCATTTGGAGTGAGGCGTCCATAGCTATGGTGATGGAGGACGCATTATCCAGGTTCGCATTCATTCGCAACAGCATTGCAATTTTTGGAAAACATATCAACTGCTTAGCAGAGATGTGTGCTTCGGCATGAATTTTTCTGGTTAGATGGTGGACAAAAGAAACAGTAGCCGGATCAAATAGGGGAATAGGTCTTGAAATTGCGCGGCAGCTTGCTAGTAATGGGCTTGAGTCTTGATGCTGGAGTCTTGATGCTTGAGTCAATAATGCTGGAGTCTTGACGGTTTCCCAATAGCTCTGTAACTCAATATTTTTTATTGTTTCAATTCGCCCATATTCAGGTTTGCACAACTTTTTGACTCGAGTCTACAGCAAATGTTGGAGCAGGTTTTGTTGTGCTACAAAATGGGCTCAAACTTCTGCAACGAATTCAGCTTTCTTGTCTAGTATTGTTCCATTTTGCAATGGGTCAAGCTCTATGTTCTTTCGTTCTAATCTTCTAAGTTTGTGCATCTAATCCACCTCCGATCCTGCTTTAGAGTGTACAGATTTTGCATCTAGTTTGGTCTATGTCCTACTCTGATTTTTGCGGTAGATCCAACTTCATTCCGCATAGTGTCTGGACTAAATTTTGTAGTGAAAGTCACTAGTCCTGCTCCAGTTTCTGCTACATATTTTGCATTTGATTAATTTTCTCGTGGATTTCTATACTATATTCTGCAACAGTTTGCACTCCCGTTTCAAACAATTCTGCTCCAAGTTTAATAGATTTATTACATAGGTTTTGCCCTAGGTTCTAATCTGAATAGGTTGTGCTTAAGTTCTACACAAGGTTTTGCTCCACCTACTGCCATATGTTGTGCTTCCATTTCTGTTTTGCTCTATGTCTTAATAGGTTGAATTTGGCAATTCTCAATGCATGCAAACCTATATGTTTGCATGCATGGTGACAAGCAGTGCAATCCAATAATTATATATGTATGAGCTATATCTAATTTCTCGCCTTCTGAGAAATTTACCATGATTGAACAGGCAGAAGCGCACAAGCAAGGTAATTATTTGCACTTTCTTGATGCATTGATGTTGGAATTTTCCAGTGCGTAGGTCCATTAGAGTAACCTTGTTCCTGTAAACAATTTCATTCAGGTAGGCAGTGCTTTTTACAACTTATCCTTGCTAGCCTGGTGCTAAGTTTGGAGGGCTGAGGCCCGATGTTAAGCGCATTCTTTTGCATCTTGGGGATAAGAAATTTACTGGAAAGAGAGATTTATAAGAAGGCGGAACCAGTAAAACATTAAGCAATGCAATTCACCTTGCTGGAGAAGCTAGGGCTATCTATTACGCCTCAAAACACTTTATTAGGATGCAGCAAATTGGGTTTCAACTTAATTATGCTGCTTTAGGAGTTAACATCATATTTCTATAAAGATTTTCAAGATACACATCTGTCTAACAACTTTGCCCAGAAGTTGATGTGCCTTGTGGAGATACATGTCTGCTAAATAGCTTGGCATAGAAGTTGATGGGTCTGGCTGAGAAGCATGACTGTGCAGTAACAAATGAGTTTATTATTACTTAAAATAAGGCAGGCCTCATGTTAAGGCAGGGTGGGAGAGGATTTCCTCTCGCCCTGCATGGCTCAAGGTCTTGGAATTGGCCGCTGCAGCACAGAAGTAGATGTTTCTCAGTTCTTTCTAAAAAATGTGTCTGTGTTCTGTTAATGGTTAATGAGCTTGTTTTGCGAGTTGTTGCAAGCCATTACCTCTAAATAAAGCTCTTCCTCCTTATTATGGCTAAGTCTTTTCATCCACGTTCTCTGTCAAACACTATCTATCTATAACTTTCTTTCAATATCAAAATAGATTTGCTTGCAAGATTTTATGTGCATAATTTACCATGCAAGTTACGTGTTTTGGTTTGCTTCAATAAATTGAAGCAAACATTGTTGGTCATGAGATGTCTTTAAAAATAATCAAAACAAAGACGGTGGAGAATATGTAGTTGGATTTTGGAGAATATGTAGTTGGATTTTTTGATTGAGAATAGAAATATAGAACATAGTACAAAAGCATCGGACATATGCGAGTCTTCCCTAAATAATTACGACTATAAATATGGCATGGAGGGACACATGCAAGATCCTATTGATTCATTGTTTCTAACAGTCCCTCATCAGCCTGGATCTTCTTGAAATTTCTTATCATGGAAGAATATATTCAGTTCTGCTTGAAATTTCTTGTCATGGAAGAATATATTGAGTTTGCTGCAACTTGTCTATACGTAGATGCCCGCATCTCATTGGTTAAACAATGTTGTAAGTTGATCACTTGTTAGCTCCCTTATAAATGATGAACAATGTTGTAAGTGATCACTTGTTGTACCTGCTCCCTTATAAAATGATAACGAGTATCTATGTCTTGTTCTTGCTCCCTTATAGAATGATAATGAGTATCTATGTCTTGTTCTTGCATTGTAGATCGAGCCAGTGCTATGGCACTTCTATTGTCGCAGTAAAATAAAGTTGGTTCTTGGGCTGATGTGATAACAACTATGTACTCTCCTTTACTGGATGGCGCGGTAATTGACTGATGCTTGCTCTGCCATGAAATCACACTTTTCCAATTGAAATACAAGGCTGAAGTAGATCTTCTACTGTCATGGTCTCCAGCCCAGTCTGCGCCAGTATATCCCACTAGTTTAAACAATTTTGGCTCAAGAAATAGCTCACTTTGAAATTTTATAGACATTTTGTGGAAACCTCCCCTAGTTTCTTTGGAAAGTTGGGGAGGTTTCCATAAAATAAAAAAAAAAAAAAAATAGTCATTAATGTTGGCAACCACCGATGGACTGCAACGCACGAGGACCGAGATGCACGGGGCTAGTCTTGGTCTTCGTGCAAATTTAGAGAGCCTTTTCTTTTTTTTTCTTTTGTGGAAACCTCCCCACCTTTCCATGGAAACCTCCCCACCTTTCCATGGAAACCTCCCCTGTTTTCTTAATTGGAAACCTCCCCAGGTCATCCAAGAAAGCTGGGGAGGTTTCCACGAAAAAGATGGGAGGACTTCATGGAAACCTCCCCCGCTTTTCTTATATGGAGAAAGGTGGGGAGGTTTCCAGGGAAAGTTGGGGAGGTTTCCAAGGAAAGTTGGGGAGGTTTCCAGGGAAAGTTGGGGAGGTTTCCATGGAAAGTTGGGGAGGTTTCCATTGGAGCCCAACCCAAATCGGGCGTAGAAAAAACCATCGCATTAAAACCCTTTTATAACTCTCTTAGTTATTATTTTGACATAAAATGTAAAATCCATTGTTAGATTAGTTGGTTAAGAGTATAGCCTGTTGCCCCAGGGACCTAGGTTCGAGTTTTGGTTGAAACTCAACTTTTGTCTAGTCTTTCCTTTTAATTCTTTATGACGTTATACTGCTTACTGATGTGATCTTACTAAAGTGTGCTTACTAGTAAGGTTCTAAAATAAAAAGTTAGAGGATCATAGTAGTGGTCTAACAAAAATTCAAGTAATTACAATTGCAATTTTGAAATGGGTTACATTATAGATGCATTGGAGTCATGCTTTTGATTGATAAAAACTTGCATAACATGCGTATTAAACCTATCAAATAGGATATTTAGCATTGCACGTGCTTGAAGGTATTTCATGATGATTGAAATGGTATTA
Organism: Isoetes taiwanensis; assembly: GCA_021234155.1. Lineage (NCBI taxonomy): Eukaryota > Viridiplantae > Streptophyta > Lycopodiopsida > Isoetales > Isoetaceae > Isoetes > Isoetes taiwanensis. Next base: position 31,346,855 of record JAJEKV010000001.1, read on the forward strand.
TATGATGCACATTGCAATGTTGCACACGCTGGATGATTTAATTAAGTGTTACATGAAGTATTAATATTGGAAACTTCATTTGAGCTATGCCTGGACGATTATGCCAGATATCTGTATTAGTGGATGTAAATGCTATAAACTGCAATTGTTGATGGTCGAGCATTCTATAATCTTTGATAGAATGATGATGGTCTATCATTGAGTAGTATTGCATCAATAGATGTATGTGGATATGTTATTATGACTTCTGATAGAACTGTTGATGGTCTATCATTGAGAAGTACTGCATCAATAGATGTATATGAGGCATGTGCTATTGGGAAGCAACATGTGCAGTGTGTGCTGTTGGAAAGCAACGTGTGAGGCATGTGCTGTTGGGAAGCAACATCGCCTTCAAGCAACGTGTGAGGCATGTGCTGTTGGGAAGCAACATCGCCTTCCTTTCAATGCGAAAGGCAAATGTGCAATTTAGCTTTGGGAGCTTGTACATACCCCTCAGCAAAATAGTGTTGATGAATGTCAGAATCATATGATAATCAATGTATGCTGCCTAATATCGAACAAATGTCGCTAAATCCTAATGTGGATAATAGACCTCCTCATCTTCAAGTTGTTCATCTTTACATTCTCATGTTGGGAATGAGCTTGTAAATCCTGAAGTGGAAGATGATTTTGTACAGGAGTTTGATTTGTATGATGGCACTGATGAGGATCATGATGGTCTACTAGATGTGACTCCGATATGAAGGCAATGGAAGCCCACCAGACAGATCTTGAAATATCATGAAGCTTTAGCTACTAGTGCAGATCCGGTGATGGTGAAAGAGGCTATATCTTCGTTACAAGCCAGAAATTGGCATATGGAAGCTTGAGAGTATTGCTAGCATTTGTTGCTCAGTTTGATTTGCTTGCTCAGTTTGAGCTTGTGCATGCTGGCATATATGGCCTACTACCTTGTGCTTTGAGTGGTGCACGACATTTCATTTTGTTTGTAGATGATTTTTCCCGTACAGTTTTTGTATATTTTATCTCTACAAAGTCCCAGGTTTTCACCAAATTCCAAGTGTTTAAGAATACGGTGGAGACTCAAATTGGCAAAGTGATCAAGCGATTACGTACTGACAATAGTGGGGAATTTGCGAGTTTTGGTTGTCTCGCCTATGTTGATATTGCTACGCAAAGAATCATTACTAGTCGTGATGCAGTGTTTGATGAGTCTACTATGACTGACATGGTCACGCATCGTCATGACTATAATCTTGTTCTTAGCGATTCTGAGATAGATATTAGGAAATTGTAGCACTCGGATTTTTTCCTTTGTGACCACCAAAGGTTTTTTTCATCCGAGTGCGAGACCAAATTTGCAGGTGGGGAGATTATCTATGAGTTGTGGGTTGCAATATTTGGTCTTCATTCTTGGACACGATATTTTCTATATCTTATTTGGTGAAAGGCTCAAGTCGCAGGTGGGGTGTTAGCGTAGCTGCCTATATTAAGGCAGCGTGCCTTTATAAAAAGGCGACGAGAGCTCCTTATAGCTTTCACCTTTTTCCATATTTGGACCTTTATGGTGCCTATATATTGTAACATCTATTATTCAATAAACGTGTCTTGTATTGTGGTGCATTCCTCTCTTTTATGTTTTCTTAGTAAAACTAGTAAGTTTAACAGGATCTTGAGAAATAGGCAGCCGATTCTGCTAGGATTGATTGATGCTGGATTCAATACTTAGGCTGGGAATTCGGACTTGGATTCCAAGGCTACGGTGAGAGTCCTAGGGCAGATTGCTACTGCCCATGAACGATTTGGGATCAGAGGCGTGATAAGCAATTTGGCTACTTGCACTGATCGTTTGATTCAAGGATTAGCCCACAGGGTCAAAATTGCAGCCTAAGGCTGTGCTGATGATCCTAAGGCAGATTGGTACTGCTAAGGATTGATCTGGATGAGGAACCAGTTGGTCCCGACCCGAGGGGACTCTCTGAAAGAATCCAGATTGTTCTTGGATTCAAGAGCTGGGCCTGGAGCTCGGATTTGGATTCCGAGGTTGCAGGTGTGGCCCCAAGGCATCGGGAACTGCCAGGAGCCGGATTGGGCTTGGATACCGGTGGATACCATTCAAGGAGGATTCCTTGGAAGGAACTGTTCTGCTGTGCAAAGCAGCAAGTCGATATGGTCAGGTGGGGGATATGGGATCCATGGTGTGGGCGGTAAGGATCCATGGTTTCATAGTGCCCTTTAAAAATTGGGTCAACAAGGGCCATTTTGACTCGAGAAAGACCTTAGATGGGCGAACAAGATAGGTGGAGGGGGAATATAACCAAATGTGCCATGATCCAAGGGCCCAAAAACAATAATACATGCGTAAACATTAATACATGGCTTATCTAGGTTTTTGGGATATTCGAGGTATATGCCGGTAACTTTTCGGTCACCTGAACTGTGACGTTCCAGCATAATATATGCCCCGAATACGTATATTATACTGCCACGTCACCCGTACATGTCACAGATGACATGTACTTGCGAGGCGTATAGGGTTGCACCTAGGGGGCAACATTGAATGTTGTGCATGTTAAATAAACATACACAATTAATAACCCCATGGACCCCATTGCCAAATGGCTAAATCCCATTTGGCCAATGTCTAACCTAACCCTAAGGGTTTCTATAAAAGGGCTTTCCCCTTAAACCCTAAACCCTTTTCTCTCTTTGCATTTTAGGGTTTCCATAGATCTCCTTTCTCATTTCGCATTTAGGGTTCTCTTGCGCCATTTCGGCCAAGTGAAGACCCCATTTCGCATTGCTCGGCTCCGTAAAACTGCCTTTGCACAACAGTTCGTGGAGTGGCAGCCATCTTCAGCAAGATCAGGGACATGGATGCGTTCCGAGAGCCGAGGAGGCCGGGAGCGCGGTATTCAGTCATTCTGTTGTGCAAAGCCGTCTTTGGGCTAGGCAGTGAGGTAGTTTAGCACATTCATGCAGCCATAGAGGCCTTATAGATCCTGAGATCATAAGCCCTAACTAAGGAACCTAACTCTGTTGTGTAGATAGATAGATTAGATGATATTCTCTATTTCAGTTCTATGATGATGGATATATTTCACTCTGTGACCTCCATGTATTGGGAAGGGGGGTAGAGACCTAAAGCTGTGTAGCAGATGATCCTAGGTAGCACCATTAGTTCCCAGTTACATGCGGCCCGTGCACAGGAGCCCACCTGGCTGTGGGTGAAGGGGCTAGGCCGGTTGATAAGGAGGAACTTGTCTCATCACGGACTGACCCCTCTGGTAGTAAGGCCTATCGGGGGTCTCTGCAGGCTAGGCTTAATGGCTTGTCACTGCGTGTGGGCAAGGTATGAGCTCGACACTTGTGGGGTGGTGGATATGACCTTCCAGTGAGTTCAAGTCGAATACGGGCAGTGGCCCTCTAGCCGTCTGTGATGAGCATGGATGCCTCTGGAGGAGAGTCAACTCTCTTCCTGCCTCATCGGGGCTGGAGAGATGCAACCCAGTAGTAGTAGCCCCTCTGGCTATTCACCCGGCAGGCTACGGTCAAGTCCCAACACTTTTCGGCCTACTCTGCAAAGTGTGCATGGGAGGGGCGGATGGAGTGGACTACCCTAAGCTATGTTCTATGCCAGCCAAATCCATTGCCATGAATTCTGTCTGCAATGACTTCTGGAGGCCCAAGCCGTCAGTCATACCCCCTTGAGTCTGAGCCTTGGGTAGGATTTCTCCCTTTCTGTTATTGTTTATGTTGATGTTGTTATCTCTTGTGATGTTTATGATATGTCCACCCTTCGAGGTGGTTGTATTTATGTATATTGTTAGTTTGTGCTCATGTTTGTTTATTCGCGCTTCCGCAGATAGGTCGACCCGATGGAAGACGGGTGAATGACACATCCATTCTTCCCTTGCTGGCTCATTCCACTGGGAGTGGAGTGGATGGCCCCCGCCGCTTAGTAGCGCCGGGGAATGCTCCTCCTTCGGATACGATGTGTGCATCGTATAAGGAGTAGGGGACGTCACAGTGGTATCAGAGCATGATCTTGGTAGACCAGGATCGAGCACTGACCATTTTCCTTAGGACTAACAGTAGACTTCCAGTCTTGGGAACAACCTCCCAAGCAAGAACCTCGAAAATTGGGAAAATTTTTCCCAATTGTAGTGCGCAATAGGTTTATGCTAAGAGTAGTGATAAGTTTTAGCAAAAACCCAACCTAAAATGGCCAAAAAGAGGTGACCCCTCACAGAGTGCGCCCAGCCCAATTCGGTTTGCAAACCGATTCGACCCTGGCGCACTGTGTGAGTGGTGGACCCATGTTGACCTAGTTAGATGTATAATTTAGCTAAACTAATGGTGTAGTTCAGCTTATCTCCTTGATTTTAGCTAGTTTTGCATGTTATAACACTAAGAAACCCCTTGTAAATTGAAAACTGGACCCCAAAAAGAGGTGACCCCTCACAGAGTGCGCCCAGACCCATTTGGTTTGCAAACCAATTCGACCCTGGCGCACTGTGTGAGTGGTCAAAACTTTGAACCTTCATAACTTGAGTTATACAGCTCCAAATCGCCTGAAATTTGTTGCGTTAGGACCATTAAAGAGTCTAGAATCTATTTATGACCTCAAATTAGGTTAAAAGTATTATATCCCACCTTAAAATAACCAAAATAGCTCAAACCCTAAATTCTGTCTTCCAAACTACAGTTTAATTAGAAATAGAAGCAATAGCTTTTCTAGTACAAGGCTAGAGCCACAGAAGGGCAAGGAGCACGACTTTTTGAAGACATTGAAGACCCAGGCGACATACTGACAACATAAGGGAGGACTGTAAAAAGAGAGGAAGCACTATGGCAAACACCTCTACCAACGAAGCGAGTAGTACAGGGCATAACGGGCCTATCAACAATCTTCATCGAATGGAAGACATACGTTAATCATCTGCATGAAGAACCTTCTCGACTACCAAGCACACGGTTGCAACATCCACGAGCTCAAAGCAGAAAGAAGATTGCTAGTTATCGTAAATACACAACTTTTTGTTAATACAAATTTGTAATTTGGATGAATTAATGTGTTAAATCAGGTGTAAGTATAATGTGTTACTAAATTCTGCACTTGGAATTAACAAATTTGGAGCAAAACCAAGTGTTTTGGCCCCACCCCTCACAGAGTGCGCCCAGACCAATTCGGTTTGCAAACCGATTCGACCCTGGCGCACTGTGTGAGTGGTCGCGCATGGTTTGATGCCAAAAGTTGTCCAAATGCAGAAAGTAAGTATACCATTCGACTTAGCTCACCTTAATTAGTAGGATTTGAGCCCTAGTTTGTAGAAATTGCCCAACCCTAACTCAAATGGAGCCCCACCCCTCACAGAGTGCGCCCAGACCAATCCGGTTTGCAAACCGATTCGACCCTGGCGCACTGTGTGAGTAGTCACACCAAAATTGCCCCAATTTGTCCACACTTTCCCCAAAGTAGATGAAATTTGTGCTATAGGATCCTTAGAATGCAGTCTTTAGCATAGTTAGCCTGTGAATTGTACACCTAGACCTTAGAATCATAGATATTTCCCAACTTCGAATTTTCCCAAAATTAGGGTTTTGCCTATAAATAGGACCACAGGTGTCATTTGCATCCTACACCCTTGCTCCTCACCCCAAGCCAATTTTTCAGGGCCCTAAGGCGCTTCCCCATCTGTCTGTCATCCCCAGCTGCTCATACTCCATGGCAACCACTGCATTTAGGCGATGATACAGCGCCACAACTCATGTGGCCGAGGCCGACATCAACTCTGTTTTCAATGTCTTTCAGAAGCAGATCGATGTGGAGGCCACCATCAATGCCACCCCCTTCTACCAAGACATCATGTCTGAGTTCCATGCTAAGATAGGACCATCTCTAGTAGAGCTCCCACCTTGCATAGGATACTTTGCACCAAATATGGCCCTCAAGATAGCTCTGCAGGACATACCCAACATAGACAAATACCTAGAAAATAAGGCCAGCCGCTTACCCAATTACATGTCCATAGTTGTAAATAGGAGGAGATACTCCTTATACACCGCAGCTGTAGCAATTTTCCTATCCCATAGAGCCCAAATCCAGATAGGAGAACCATCTGTCCAACCCCTAGATATTGAGCCTATAGCCATGGCAGCAGGTGACGAAGAGCCGATGCTTCTGGAGTACGAGAGGGAAGAGCAGGAGGAAGATGAAGGACGTGGGTCGGACAGGGAGGACATCAGTGACGTCGACCCAGCACCTCGGCAACAGCACACCAGTCGAACATGATAGAGGCAGTATCAACGTAACATCTCCTAAGTTCATGTTCGGCGACTATAGGGAGATGATAGCAGTACCGATGGACGAATAACCCGGAAGATATAGGGCTGCAATCAGAACCAGAGAGGAGGCGGGGAAGGCAGAGCACGACAAGGGACGGAGGAGCCGACCTAGCCAACAACCACAGACCACTCAAAGGCAACTCAAAGGAGCGATGGCATGTGCAATAGAGATGACAACAACTCCAGGCATAGGGGAGGCATCTCACAACGAAGCTTCGAAGACATGCAACAATGCCCGACTGCAACAACCAGATGATCGTACTCAAGCGATCAATGGCACTACACATCTTCAAACGACACACTGCATATAGGGACGCTGAGCAATCACGACGCTCCACATGACAGGTAAACACATTAAGGAGGAGCATTTTCAACTCAAGGATTCATATCGAGAAACGTTCTCCGCGACTTGGGATAACGACCTCAGATCACACAAGAAGGTCAACTATAGTCACAACACCTTAAGGAACCCCGGAGTCAAGTAGAACGAGGAAGATGCAGCAAAACCGAAGAATCAAACATGCTTGAAGAAGGGAAAATCCTAAAGGAGTATAAACATTTAAGCATATGCTCTTCTATAAATTAGAAAAGTGGATGAATTAAAATCCCAGTATAATTATATATATGTCTATTATAAGTATCAGGTGCTCACACATAGTACAAAAATTAGGATCATGTTTTAGGGTTTAGTGTTGCATTAAGAAACTCCATCGCTTCGACTGCCAAAGGATGAAGCAAAGAACCACAGGTATAGCCAAGAGCAAGTGTCGAATGAAAGAGCAAGTAGAGAGAGAAGACCAGAGCCCAAGCCAAACTTCAACTCCAGACGCTTCGAGAAGCGGCCACAAGTAGAAGATCGCTCGTCCAGCACAATGTCAAGATGAGAGATAACGCCAGTCATGTCGAGATTCGTAGCGCTACACCATCTAGGTTTTGCACGACGACATCTTCGGGATGCAACTCTACCTCCTCTAGGAGCAGAAACACTTGACGGCATTATGACATGGGTGCCCTCAACAACAGAAGGAGCAACATCGAGACATCTTCAAAAGTGCGGCCACGACCTCAAGCCGACAGACGTCGAGGAATTCTTCGGGACGACCCGACATCAACGAAGCAACTGAGGAGGCAACCTCTTGACGACCATAATCTTGCCTTATATGGTGATGTTTGTAACATGCATGCCAGACGGAGGTGCACTTAAGAAAGGCTTCACAACGATGGGTTATGACTATGCTCATTCAACAACTAGGTGATGGCTTCGTCAAGTACTCCTAACAACAATTAGAAGAGAAGAAGCCCAACTTATCTCCGACACGATGGACCTCAACGCCCAAGATAGAAGCATTCGACACCTTAACGACAAGGACAAAAACCAAAGCACCTTCGGCAAAAAGAGAGTTCAAGATAATCGCCGGGCTATTCAAGGACACGAGCAGGTCTAGGGCAGAAAGTACTTCAACTCAAGGGTCAAGCTACACAGATATAAGAGTACACCATCCCTGGCAGCAAACCAATCACGGAGAAGAGTCATGAGGCTTTACTCGCTAGGAAGATGCACATGTATTGAGGGACAATGGCCATAAACCAGAAGATGGAATGCTAGTACTTCCACGGCTCCTTAGATGCAACATGAAGTTCAAGACTGTAGAGCGTGATCAAGTGCAACTAGAAGGCAGCATAGCACCGTAGAACGTGATAACGTCTAAGCCATCACATTGAGGAGATCAAGCAAGTAAGATGAGAAGCTCGATGGAGAATCGAGCCAAAGAATCGAAGAGTCAGCTAGAAACCTCACCAAGCTATGACAACTCGCATGCAACTTTGCGAACCCAAGGATCGACAATTCGAAAGGCAACTGACGAAGAGAACAACTCCTTAATTACGAGTCTAGCCAAAGGAATTGTGCACAACTTCAAGAGGCGCCTCCAAAGATCTTCAGACATTGTGAAGGGGAAGCACTTATTGCCCAAGAACAAGATTAAGAAATAGACCGAAACGTCGAAGCATCAACGACCGTCACATCCTTAGTGAGCATGTGAAGCAGAAGCAAGTCGTGCCGCAGCCAACAGACATTGGAGAGCTCAAAAATATCAAAGAGTCTACCAATCGAGCACGAGCAGACGTACAAATAGGAGGATATAGATCTTCAACACCAGCGCACTAGGAGGAACATCGACAACAACGCCATGGAGTACGTGTGCACCTCGAGGGGAGACACCAAGGGAGCCTAATAGCTTTAATAGTATTTGTAATCATAAGAGTGTAAGCTATATGACTTGCATGCGTAATTCCCTTTGTTATTCCCTCTCTCTCTCTCTTACAGTATAACAGATCAAAGAAAAGAGATGCCGGACAATTGGAAGGCGTGAAGCGAGCAACATCCTCAACACTTGTTTGTCAACATGCTCCAGGACTTGAAGGATGGAGTTGGCACAACAATATCGGATCTAGAGGCATCCTTTAGCCGCCAAGATGTTTCTCAACGAAACCACCTTCAGGCTTTTGGGAAGTAACATAGAAGATTTCAAGTGGTCAACTACGCCATCAAAACCACCAACAATGGGAAGCCTCTAATGAAGAAAGTTGACCTCTACATCGAGGAGGAGCTCGGAGTCTCGAGCAACTCGAAGAACGTTACCCTCAAGAAGGCAGCGAGTGGATGAGCTGCGAGCAAGATTGAGGAGCTACGATCATATAGTCGAGTATGAAAGGCTTATGGATGATGACATCCATAATGGGAGTGGAAGGCATTTCTAGATTTTCTCATGAAGGGATTGCCCCAAGTTGAGCTAAGCGTCAAAGATTGGGAAGGAAATGCATAGGAGTAACTAAAATTATACATGATTGTTAACAGACATCCAACATATTGAAACCACTTGGTGAGACTGATCACCTCGCTAAGAAGGAATCATTACTAGGATAATTGTTGACCATGTATAAAGCTAGTACCTCCAAGGAATAATCCAATCGAATGAAAAGAAGTAATCTAACAAGTCCGGCCAACTTGTTATGATGACATCAATTCAATTGATAGAAATATTCCAAGAGAGTAAATAACTAAGAAAGGGGGATATTTAGAATATAAAATTCAATAATACATGAAAGGTATATCTAAAAATAAGAAGTACATGAATCACATAGTCTTTTGAGGCAAAAGGAATTGTCATGATGATAAAACCTTGAAATTTTAGAATTGTTCTAAATAATTCAATAACTCATCGTTTAGGGTTAGATATGTTAAACATGATGGCTGCATCTATCATAGATGATTAAATATGTTAGCTAAGGCTAGTAAATTAATGTGTTAGATAAGAAGCATATAACCTCTTAAGGTAAATAGAATAGCTAAGATGTTATGACAACATCAATTAAGGGGATACGATACATTGAGGGGTAGGACCATTTTCTTATGAAGAAAGTGGGGGCTCAATCTTAGGACTGAACATACCTACATCTTAGGGGTTGAATCGCCATCAAATTAGTCGACTCTTAGAACAGAGTTCCTTCCGCAGATAGCCAAAGAAGATAGAGCGTAAGATGGATAGATGCTTAATGTCTATGTGTCCTTCAGCATGCAAGAAGAATCAATGGAAGCAATGCAACGGCCAAGTCGTCTCCAAATTACTCGACACCGGCTCAATGGGGAGATGTATTCTAGCCTTAGCGGGTGCGACAACTAAGGTGGGGAGAGGCTTTGCATAAATTTCTTACGCCATGATCTATTGTTTGCATTCGCATCTAGGAATGAGCTAGTAGCCTAGCTCTTAATTAAATTATTCAGGGTTGTGAACCCCGTATAACTACATAAATTATATAATCTAAGTATACTATTATGCAGGGCATTAATAGCACTCCGTGAGGGCATGTATTATAAGCTTTAATGTCTTGTTGATAAATGATACGTTCATAATAACTGCATAGATAGTTTTGACTTGTGTAAATATCCTAATATCGAGATAAAGTAAGATAATAATTACATAAAATCTTAGTTAAACCTTCGCAAGGATGTAATTCCTTCCAAAGGCACTGAAGTAACCATCATAGGATCCTATCAAATATAATAAGAATTTGTCTATCTTTCCATAAGTATAGCAAATATAAAGTATATACATGTAAGGTTGATATATCACCAACCAAGTAGCGAGCGAGAGTCACACGCTCAACACTTGGATCCGATGGTATAAACCCTAGCCATATGATAAATAATTAAAATACTTTTCAAAATAAGTATTGCTTCGATAATTGTATAATGACATATCTTAAAGGTCGTAAAGTTATCATATAACAGTTAGTTAAATATAATACTATTGGAAGCAATATATCCAATACTACTCTAATGCTAATATAAAAATATTACCCTAAGGTAATTAATATAATTGCATGCATTAAGGGAAGTCCAACAGGATCATGCAGGGGTCCAAGACTGTAATGTTTATTTAAGATGTTAACGGATGCTAGCCGACATGCAACAGTTGGTGGAGGAAGTACGAAGATATCCTCTAGCAGCAAGAGGCCGGCAGAAGAGCATACCGACAAGCCCGCATCGGCAGTTAGGCTGAAGCTCTGCATCGGCGGTTAGGCTGAAGCTCTGCATCGGCGGTTAGGCTGAAGCTCTGCATCGGCGATTACAGCATCAGCTGAAGCTCTGCATCGACAATTGCAAGAAGCTTGCTCCAAGGTGGGCTGGACAATTCAGGATAACCAAAAGAGTTAGGTAACCAATCCTATAAGTTGGACCTGCCAGCACACTTAAAGATCCATAGTGTTTTCCAGGTAAGTCTCCTAAAGAAACACATTCCTAATCCAGAGGAAGTATCGGAGAGACCAAAGTTACTGGAAACAATGGACGATCACCTTGAGATTGTTCCAGAGGTTCTTCTTGTCAGATCCTATAAGAAGACAACAAGATCTCAATCCTCCAATACCTAGTGAAATGGACACTTACCAGTGGAAGACGCTACGTGGGCACTACAAATAGATCTTGAGAAGCAGTACCCACAACTCATGGAGTAATGCAAAGGTCGGCTCGTCACCGAAGTAGTTGACATCGACACCCAAGAAATCGGCTCAGGCATGTCGATTTGTGTCTAGAATTAATTTCATGTGTAGCTAAGAGTAAACTACGCATGCAGCCTATGCTAGGTATGGGTTGCATGCGTTGTTACCGATGATGAGACCACTACGGTGATCTCTAGGACGTGGTGTAATGTCATTGTAGGCATGACCGCGGTTTTGCTTGCATGAGTTGGAAGGTAGATTAGAAAGTCTACTTCTGTCCCACGGAAGTAGACGACCTCGAGAGATAAGAGGTCATTCAGGAATGCATGATAGGAAAAGCACCTCGAGTCAATGCCTACGGGGAGGACCCTATCCTTCACGCCCCATATACGGGAAGGACCCTATCCTCCACGCTGGGCAACTAAAGGTTTAGGCATGAGTGGCATATAGGCATGATAGGGCGCTATCTCCACGGCCACGATGGAAGAAACATAATCTTCCTATGCCGGGAGATATGCCTTGCATCCATGTAATTGTAATTAATGGGTGGTTCCCTTACAACCAATATCTATAATAATTAAATGTATGCTAGCGTAGTGTGGACCTGCAGGCCAATAGGAGAGTCTACGGGAGGAAGGTCACACTGCGAAGACTTGCAACACATAATTTTGTCACGATGTGTTGTAAGGAAACGATGTGGAACCTTAAGTAGGAAATTTTGGAACTATGTTAATAATAATAATGGTGTAAGCTATAAAATTTTGTGAATAATAGATGATAAAGTAAGAGGGTGAAAGACTCCCTTACCATAGTATGATATTAAACAAGGATGTGTTATGATAAATTAAAATGTTAACTTGAGGTAATTATATTGTAAAATTGTATATATATCGAATGTGATTGCAGGATATGCAGGTTTCTAAGGTGGGGAGGCAGCGTGATCTTGAGGGGCGAAGATCAAGTCAAGGTGGGGAGAATGTGACGTTCCAGCATAATATATGCCCCGAATACGTATATTATACTGCCACGTCACCCGTACATGTCACAGATGACATGTACTTGCGAGGCGTATAGGGTTGCACCTAGGGGGCAACATTGAATGTTGTGCATGTTAAATAAACATACACAATTAATAACCCCATGGACCCCATTGCCAAATGGCTAAATCCCATTTGCCAATGTCTAACCTAACCCTAAGGGTTTCTATAAAAGGGCTTTCCCCTTAAACCCTAAACCCTTTTCTCTCTTTGCATTTTAGGGTTTCCATAGATCTCCTTTCTCATTTCGCATTTAGGGTTCTCTTGCGCCATTTCGGCCAAGTGAAGACCCCATTTCGCATTGCTCGGCTCCGTAAAACTGCCTTTGCACAACAGTTCGTGGAGTGGCAGCCATCTTCAGCAAGATCAGGGACATGGATGCGTTCCGAGGAGTCGGAGGAGGCCAGGGAGCAGGTATTCAGTCTTCTGTTGTGCAAAGCCGTCTTTGGGCTAGGCAGTGAGGTAGTTTAGCACATTCATGCAGCCATAGAGGCCTTATAGATCCTGAGATCATAAGCCCTAACTAAGGAACCTAACTCTGTTGTGTAGATAGATAGATTAGATGATATTCTCTATTTCAGTTCTATGATGATGGATATATTTCACTCTGTGACCTCCATGTATTGGGAAGGGGGGTAGAGACCTAAAGCTGTGTAGCAGATGATCCTAGGTAGCACCATTAGTTCCCGCCACATGCGGCCGTGCACGAGCCCACCCGGCCGTGGGGTGAAGGGGCTAGGCCGGTTGATAAGGAGGCTTGTCTCATCACCTGACCGACCCCTCCGGTAGTAAGGCCTATCGGGGTCTCTGCAGCTAGGCTTAATGGCTTGTCACTGCGTGTGGGCAAGGTATGAGCTCGACACTCGTGGGGTGGTGGATATGACCTTCCAGTGAGTTCAAGTCGAATACGGGCAGTGGCCCTCTAGCCGTCTGTGATGAGCATGGATGCCTCTGGAGGAGAGTCAACTCTCTTCCTGCCTCATCGGGGCTGGAGAGATGCAACCCAGTAGTAGTAGCCCCTCTGGCTATTCACCCGGGCTACTACGTCAAGTCCCAACACTTTTCGGCCTACTCTGCAAAGTGTGCACGGGAGGGGCGGATGGAGTGGACTACCCTAAGCCATGTTCTATGCCAGCCAAATCCATTGCCATGAATTCTGTCTGCAATGACTTCTGGAGGCCCAAGCCGTCAGTCATACCCCCTTGAGTTTGAGCCTTGGGTAGGATTTCTCCCTTTCTGTTATTGTTTATGTTGATGTTGTTATCTCTTGTGATGTTTATGATATGTCCACCCTTCGAGGTGGTTGTATTTATGTATACTGTTAGTTTGTGCTCATGTTTGTTTATTCGCGCTTCCGCAGATAGGTCGACCCGATGGAAGACGGGTGAATGACACATCCATTCTTCCCTCGCTGGCTCATTCCACTGGGAGTGGAGTCAGGTGGATGGCCCCTGTCAGTGTAGCTGCCAGGGGGAATGCTCCTCCTTCGGATACGATGTGTGCATCGTATAAGGAGTAGGGGACGTCACACGAACCTTGTCGCCGATGTTCATACCGTTTAACGAGCAGCCTTATTTGTTCTCATAACCACAACCACAGCTCTGCTTTTGCTTCTTATTATGCTGTATCATCGGGGTTACATCTAACCCTATTCAAGTTGAAAGGAATCAAGCAATTTCACATCTTATTGATCCCTCTGACTGTTTGTCTTCAGCAGATCCGCCACAAATTTTTTTTAGGAAGTCTATTGAGTGCCCTGAATGTTTGAACCCTTTGAAAGTTGAGATGTATAATTTGCCATGGAAATTCAAACACTTGCTTGTAAGGATTAACCCAGGGCAAAAACTACAGAAGAAAAGCCTCCCTAAGCCTAATAACTCGAGTGTAAGGAGCTGATTGAACATGAGGTATCTGTCTTGACAGTAAGTGTTTGCTATTTAGGTTCCTGGCTTACGTGCAATGTTATTCCATCCTGATGGCCAAAGTTTGCTCTGTGCAGCACATGAAAATTTCAGGGTTATTTCCTACTTGATATTTCTTGCTATTCCATATTCATATTAGTACATTTGCCTTGAAAAGATTTACAGTTTCCATGAACCATGTATTTATTTAATGGCAGCTGAAGTTGCCATACTCAACTTGGGATATCGATTTATAGACATAAAATTATTTTTTGGGTTGCTCCAAGGACAAGCTCTTATGTGTGATGTCGGAGACTAGGAAAAATTTTCTACGTTGGCAAGTCAAGAGCATTTGCATTTAGATAGATGCAATTGCAAAATGTGAGGCCTACTGAGATAACAACTAGTTAGTGTTCACTAGTTGGCGTCCTCAAGACTTCCCGTTCCTTGGCAGCGATTGTGACGTTCCACGTATTTATATGCCTTCTAGGTATAAATACATGACACGTCACTATGAATAATTAATGGTGTGTTAACTGTTCATAAGCTAAGGTTAGCTATGTTAACTCAGTAATTATTAAAGTGGAAACCTAACCCTAAATCCTAATTCGAATTTAGGGCTTAACCTAATATTAAAAAGTCTAAAATATTAAATTGGTTAATGATAACTAATCTAGAATTGCCACCTGGCCCAAATCAATTGGGCACGGCGGACCTGCTAACTTTGGATCACCCAAATTGGGGCTTCCACCGCAATTTGCCCCAATTTGATTTGGGGGCAATTGGAGAAGGAGGAGGAGCTTATTCAATCAGCAGGGCATGGAGAACCTGGGAGATGGGAGATCTAGCTCAGATACTGGTTAGTAGGCTTAGTTAGCTTGAGATTCTAGTTAGGTTTAGTTAGCTTGAACGTTTTTCTGGAAAATCTTGTAATTTAGGATGCCCTAGATGGCTTGTATCCCACTTCACCAGACGTGCCATACCACAAAGAAAAATTCATGGCATGGCACAATTTGGTACATATTGAAGGCAAAAAATCTTCCAGTTTTTTAGACTATGATCTCAACGAAGTGCACCCTGGATTCATCGATCATACGCCTAGATTGTATGTTGGGTCCTCTGGGTGCTTCTCGTTTTGCTTATAGTCATTTATGATTGGAGGCGCCTATGATTTTGAAATACGAAATACGATTCCGCCTAAGGTTTTGAGGGAATATGGAACCTCTATACGGCTTTGCCTAAGATTTTAGAATATAAAATATGGGGGCTCGAACCTCTACCAACATAACTCAATGTCTTAATAAATTACCTTAGCCAATGTACTCAGTGAGCTAATGTCATTATTTTTTTATCTTGAATCTATGTTTTTTTTTAATAACAACTCAGATTATGACGCCCACAATTTTAGCACTTGAGGAGAGGTTGGAAATCTGCTGGAGTTGCACATTCAGAAGGAATATGCCCATACCCCTTGCATTTAACACACCAGATATTTACTCTCTCATTTCTAGTTTGTGTTGGAGTATTCACTCCCTTAATCCAATTTAGTTGAAGATCAGCCATTTGTTTAGTCAAAGAACCCACTAAATCGTCTTTTACCTTCGCTAATTCAGTTTTGAAATTGATTTCAGGCTCATTCATAACAACACCACCACTTTGAAGCTTACTATAGTCAACTCCTCCAGGTACTGTAGAAATCATTCTAGGGTTTTGGAAAGGTGTAGGCATCATTGAAGACATATCCATAGAGCTAGGCATACTCAATTGAGTTGGAAGCATTGTAGGAACTCCCCCTAAAACAGAAGGCATAACCATACCAGGTTGATAATAACGTGCCATATATATTTTTGCTTGTTCCCAACTAGATGCTAGTTTAATAACATCTTCTAATTTAGCTGGCATCTGGCCCTTGGTATAAAAATCTATATCAGGAGGTAATCCATTTGTAAAATAGCGTACTTGGTCTTCATCAGAAGGAGTAGGAATTCTTAGCCAATAATCTATGAAACCTTATAATATAACTTTGCATATCCTACTAGTCCTACTGTGAGCATATCCTACTGTGAGCATATCCTACTAGTCTAAATGCACTTAGGAATGCCTTTTCAAGATCCGCCCAATAATGGAAAGGTGTTGCAGTTTTAGCAAGGCGGTACCATTCTATTGCACCATGCTTAAGAGTAGCTGGGAATAGTCTTAACTTTTCCGTATCATTATCCTCTCTATTTGCTTCACTAATAGTCAGAAAATATTGGACATGTGAATCAGCATCTGCTCCTCCAAGAGCTGAAAAAGTAGGATATGGCATCTTTGTGGCCTTCATGGGCTGAGCTTGATTCATTGTAGATGTAACAGATGTTGGCAAAACAATTGGAACAGTGGCTTATATATTTGATGGACTCAAAGAAATTGTTTCACTTTGAGATTGTTCTCTTTGACTTGTGGATGGCAAGGAACTAGATCTTAATCTCTGAGGGACTGTACGCATTCTATTAAATTCTAAGGAATTAGATTGTGATAACTCTCTTCTTCAAACGCTGCTCACGCTCCTGTGCTTGTTGCTCCTTTTTGCTTATCATTCTCTTCTTTTGATATCAAATTAGGCAAATACATAAGACATCAGGGCAGATGGGATTAGTTTTTGGGTTGGCTTGGCTTTTCTTCTTATCCAGTGCTTGACCTCTCTCAACTATCTCCACTCCCTTCACTCATGCGATGGCCAATCTCCCGTCAAACACACCAAAAGAAATGTATAGTCCAACAAATAAACAAGAGCACAACAAGACCGGACTCACTAGCGATGCTTGAGGAAATTACTCATCTCGATTTATTTAAGAACACAGGGTACAGAATTCTTCAAATTATTTAAGATACATTCATCATTCAATAGAAGGAAATAATTTATAAATTGCATTCCTGAGATTCTTGATCATTCAAATGTTCACAGCAGACATATCGTTCTTGGAGTACAAAAAATCTGAAATCTATCAATACACAAGAACTGCGATGTAGATGTACCAGAGGTTCAACAACTTTGATCCTATTTTTCTTGCAAATTCCAGCTTTTAGTTGTTAAACTATACTGCCATTTATTCTGTATAATTCACTACTGGATGATTGAATCATGCAACACTGTTTACCTCACCTAATGAGTGTGCTAAAAAAACTTTCAAAAAACCAGAAAAGGGGCTGACCTAGAAAATGAGCAATCACATTTGTATTAATTCTTTGAGTCTTGCTAAATATCAGATACTTCCTTTTCTTCCTATTTTAATTGCAGGATCATGCTTGCACAACAAGAGGGCTCGGCTCAAGGAGATGCTCAAGAAATAGAAGCCTCAAAGAAATTATGATCTCGGTGAAACCATCGTCTTCCTCATTGGAACTCGATGAGCACTCGAGCTAAGGGAGCTGAAATTCTGTGATCGCATGTATGCTGCAATGCAAAAGAGAGAGAAACAGTATGAGGACCTCACCGATCACGTTGGAACTGCTGTTGTACATGGTATTAGTGTGGGGGATGGTATGCGCAAGCTCGAAGTAACCGTCAAGACGATTGTAATTCCAGAAGATACATCGCAAACAATGTTTGTTCCGGGGATAAACATACCACTTTATGATCTGGAAGTAGAGATAGATTGCTTGCACACGTTATAGTCCAACAAATGAACAAGCGCACAACAAGACCAGGCTCACTAGCGATGCTTGAGAAGACCGGGCTCACTAGCGATGATTGAGAAAATTACTCATCTCGATTTACTTAAGAACACAGGGTACGATTGATCGATGGAAGTTGGGAGATGGCACTAGCAGACTGAGGCGCTATCTTGGTAGAGAAAGGTGAATCGAGGTATCAGGATCATGGAGAAGGGAAATGTGGGCCCATTAGAGGGGCCTATGCAGGGTATACAGGGAACCAGAGGTCTTGTGCTTAATAACAATCCAAAATGGTACTAAGTCTAGGAAATCAAAATGCAAATAAAGAAAAAGGGATAATCAACAAACGAGTGAGGGCTATACCATCAAAAAGATTTCTGCAAAACCTCTTTGACATTCAAACAAAACCACAAAGCTAAGAGCTCAGAACAGGGACAAAGCCTAGAAAAGGACTGGTGCCTTACAACAGAAGTGTGTTGTCCCAAACACTTAATGCTTGAATTGAAAGGAACAATTTCGAGTGTACATATCTATTATTATCATAATCTTCATCGATTTCTATGAAATACATTCAAAATTGCCATGGACCAGCAATTAATCCTAGTATGGATTGTTTTAGAAGAATGTAGAGAAAGGACAACATATCATATCATATCTCATTTTTAATACCCCTTAAAATAAGTTATAGCTTTTGTCATAGTTCTATATGGCAGCAACATCCATTTTTTCCCTTTTTCTTTCCTACAGGGTACTAATGTAAAATGTATGGCACTTCGACATAAACATTATCTATTCTCTTAAGGTCTAACATGAGTTTTATTGCTAATTCTTCAGATCCATATATCAGTTACTTGCATTGCTCATGCCATGGATCTTATCTACTTAACAACACTCTGGACAGTCCTATCCATCTTGTCTATAAGCTTGTAAATGTGACAGACCAAAAAATAGTTGGAAAGAAATGTTTGCCACTGAATAGTTCACAACTTAATAGAGAAAGGGCCAAAATTGATAAAAGGATAATCAAAGAACACATCCAGTAAGATCAAGGAACATAATTGGGGCCAAATTTCCAATACCAAGATGCTTATTTTTATAGATGGGTAGAACACATAACAACACTCACAATTAAATATTAAGATAAAACCCATACGATTGAGAGCATTACCTTGAAGAAAACAATATCCTTCGAAATAATAGCTAACGTTGGAATGGATCTATTTATCTGCAGCAATGGCTGCACATGGATCTAATAAACAAATGGAGGAAGACTAGCATAAAAGCAGAAATGATGAGAAGGAAGGAAGGAAGGAAAATACAGATGCTACTATACAATGTGTCCCTACTACTGGGACGAAAAAACCCCCCACGTGGGATGAAAAACCCTAGTAGTAAGGCTCTCGGATCCCCTGCCCTATAAAAGATACTCTGAGGGTGGAGACTTGCAAAATGTAGCCGCGAGGCATGCAACCATTGGCAATGCCAGCAAGTGATGTCGCAGTATCTCACTGCATCTAAGATCAGCATGTGCTGCTTGGATGTGCATATATGCCGGACACTCCTGCAAAGCATGGTGCTCATTCTCTACTGTTTGCATGCAGCAACACTGGCACATTCTCTCATGTTGAGGGATTCTCTGCCCTCCATACATAGTCCAGTGGCCTGTTTCAATTCTAAGTTGATGGGACCCCGTCCTCACGGAGGCAATAGCTCTCCGTTTCTTCCTAGATATATGTGCTTTCAAGTACTGGTGTGGGCCATGTTCCTTAACTTGTGTGCAGTAGTGCTCTGTTTTAGGCTTCACAAGAGTGGCTGCATCCTACAAAGTGGTAGTAAAATGCTCATTCAGGTGCGCATCCTGTCTCTTGGCATCCTATCCTTTCGCACATATAGTTTGATAGAAATGATCTCTCATCATGGTCATTTCCTATTTTGTACTTATTTTCCATAATTAATGATTAAAAAGCTTTATTTCCTCCCAAAAAGGAGGGAGGAGGAGGGGGTCTAAAGAATAGAGGGTACTTTTTAGAGATTTTTTAGAGGGCACTTTTCTTAGGTGTGAATGTATTTATAATGATGGGTTATTAATTAAAGAACTTTCTCGTTCAATTTTCACTTGTAAAATACGGTTTATGAACACCTTAGAAGGTTTCTTTCGATTCTATCTTCAAAGCAACTAGATCTAACCTGTTAACTAGGCTAAAGAAAGTGGCAGGGTCACCATAGTCGAGGAAGTCGATGGAGATTTATATGGCAGGGGAGAAGCCCTTCAAATTGAAGCACGATATCGCGTATGAGAAGAAGAAGAAGGCATCATATAAGGAATACTTGTAGCGATGGATAGCTCATATTTCATGGTATTCTAAGCAAATTGTTCTCAAATCCATTAAAGGTGGAAGGTCCAGATTGAACCTCAAGGAGCCACCTCCTCGACCTGAATTGCCAAAGAGAGTTCGAAACGACCCCATCTCGAAGCAAAGCCAGGCTTTTTGAGAGATTCAGCATTTTTAGTAGTGCACAAACCTCTTGATTCAAAGAGCGCCCTTTGAGAGGTTGGTTTGGGAGATGATTCAGGAGTACGAGACCGATCTAAGGATGTCCCCGACGATGCTACGATGCTGCCAAGAAGCATCTGAAGTCGAGATGACTCAACTTTTGAAGAACCAAACTTGTGCACCATTCATGCCAAATGAGTGATGGTAATACCCAAAGACATGAGTTTAAATAAGAAAATTAGAAAACATCAAGCAATTGGGAATAAAATCTTATAATGTAAATTACACCAATTATAAATTGTAGATTGACCTATTTGTTATTATGGTAGTTATAATTTTAATTTGTCTAATTATAAGTTGTATGATGCTAAGTTTTTTTTTAATATAATTGCCACAATAGTAGCTCGTAATTTGTAACTTTTGCTAATTAGCACGGTAATTTGTCCCAGTAGTAATTTGTAGTTGTAAATTGTAGTGTTGTTCTAGTTACAATTGTAGTATGCTAATGATAGATTCTAACTGTGCTAAATTAGATTTTATAATGTCTAATTTATTAGTAGTTTGTTTAAGTATTAGATTAAAGCTCTCGACCAGTTTTGAGGGTTCTAGAAGTCCTTTTAAAGTGAACCAGTTTTGAGGGTTCTGGAAATTCTTTTATGTTGAACCGGTTTGAGAGTTTTAGAACTCTTTTTAGGTTGATATAAGTTAATAGATTGTTTGGCATGCATCCATCTATAGTAGTTAGCACCTTATAGCTTGTTGAAACTTTATATCTGAAGCAAAAGAGCTAGGAAGTCACTCAAAGGCATGTCCGACAGTTTTGGTGAGGTCAAATTCACAGTGTGTGTGACTTTGTGCAGTTTTGTCGTTGCACATTAGTTTTGGGCAAAATAACTTGCAAAACGAGCTTCCCACTAAGTTAGGGTGCTATCTAAAAACTTTTAGCAAGAGAAATTTTTTTGTGTAACAGCCAAAGCGTTTAAAGTCACTGAGGCTATGCCGAAGGGCTCTTCGGCATTTTTGGAAAAAACATTTATGTGGTGTGCATGATTTGTAGCCCTCTAGTGTGTTCCTAGCTGTTTAATCATCTTTTAGTAGCCCAATCTAGTTCTCAAGCCATTTCAAACCCATCTTAAAAGTACTCCCCAAGTCATTTCAAACTCATCTTAAAAGTAAAACCCCCACCCCCACCCCCACATGTCATTTCAAACTCATCTTAAAAGTACCCCCAAAGCAAAGAATCGAACCCAAAGGGATGAACCCTCCTACCCCCTCCCCAAATGCCAACCACTAAGGGCGAGCATCATTTGTATTTGAATTATGATTCTTAGTCATATTTAGGTCCTAAGAATGTTAGAGAATATTAATGTCCAAGATCTTTTAAGTTTAATCACAAGACCTTAATTTTCTTAAGTCAGATATAGACCCTATTTTGTGTTCTCACACTTATCTTGCCGAGCCTCTTCTTGTCTACACAATGGTAGTATAATTAAACCTTTTCTTAGCAAGCCAACTAATTGTAGGGGCTTAGAAATTGTTGTTACATGTTGGTATGACACACCAACACATGCTACAGATGCACCATCATCAAGTGTCTTCTTCCACACCTTTGATAATATCAGAGTTCATATATAATCTTTGCTAACTTGAAGTTCGCTGTGTTCAACAAAGACCCAAGCCCTGTTTTGGCTTTTTGTTCCCTTTGCCATGGTCACAAACCAAGCCACGATAGACAAAATAACAAAGCTGCACCTGTATCAAAGCTCAATTTTTCTTTACACATAGAGGAGCCAGGTTTGTTACACAATATCTTAATTTAGTTTAATGTTGATGGGGGCTTCAAAGAATTGTTTCTTCTCATCTCAAGCCTGGTGACTATGGCCATGGTGCCGTTGTTATTGTGTCATTTTTCTAGTAATCTAGTGGGCCTATATTTACAATAGGGCTCCGACTCAGAGCTTTAAATGTAGTAGGTTTTAGCAGATATTTCTCCTATGATTTCAATTTCAAAGAACTCTTGCTTCAATCTTCTCTTGACAATTCTGATCTCATGCTATACCCTATCGATCTCTAAAAGAACGAATGGCATCTTGGTTTCAGAATAGAATAGAATAGAATAGAATAGAATAGAATAGAATAGAATAGATTTTTAGCGTCCACGGAGACCGACTGGCCTATGGGACCCAAACAAAAAAAAGAGAGCAGCAAGCGTATTACTGACAGGATTAAAAAACCCCCGCCCCGAAGGGTTTTCGAGGGAAAAACCTTAGCAGTAATAAGTCTGCTGGCATGCTGTACAATTGTGTAGGACAGTTCAATACTATCCTGGAAGACACAACTGAGTCCGTGCATCCATAACCTCCAGGA
Source organism: Isoetes taiwanensis (assembly GCA_021234155.1). Classification (NCBI taxonomy): domain Eukaryota; kingdom Viridiplantae; phylum Streptophyta; class Lycopodiopsida; order Isoetales; family Isoetaceae; genus Isoetes; species Isoetes taiwanensis. The sequence continues at coordinate 31,369,664 of JAJEKV010000001.1, forward strand.
GGTATGACCCCAACAAACCCACTGACGCCGTATTCAATAACTCATGCAACGGTTGGCCAGGCACTAGTAATCGAACATACCGCTCTCTGATATGGGCAAACGCTGGGCAGATCTGGAGGGCATGACATTCATCCTCAATGGCGCCCTAGTGGCAACACTGGCAAAGCCTTTGCTCTCGTGCTTTCCGAGCCCAACGTCCTGTCTCAATGCAGAGGCGATGTGCACCCGTGCGAATGGAAGCTATAAGTCCGCGCTTCTTCATTGGTAGGTGGGTGTATAAGTACTGGTGTGGGCCTCTCGTGAGCCTGGGATTGACTTGCTGCTGATAGTGTGCAGCTTAACGTGCGTCAGAGCATATGCATCACAGAGCTTGCGAAGGAAAGTAGCATCTAGGTACAACTTAAGTGCCTTATGATCTTTCTTTGTCCTTACATGTACGCATATGTTTGCCTGTACACCCCAGTGTGAGAACCACTGAACTTGCTTGTCCTTCCAGCAGGCTTTCAGGCGTTGGGGACCCATCGCCATGGCCAAAGCAAGGTTGGGCAAACGTGTATCACCCATAGCGACCACCTTCTGGAAGTAAATGATATGGCATTCCAATGCAGCCCGTTGAAGGGGTAGTCTCTTGGAGTAGGATCTGTTATGGAACTGTGGACTTTACCCCAAGGGCTCGTGCCAAAAAGGCTTTCTGCACCTGCTCGAGGTCATTCCAGGTGTTGAGGGATATCACTGGACCCCGCACTTCTGCCCCATATAAAAGGACCGGCTCGACCAATGCCCGAAATAAGTGTGACTGGTGGCCCCAGGCATACAACTCTGCCTTGTGACTGTTGTTCTGCATGGCATATAGTGCTTTCCAACCTATCGTGACCCGCAACCTGATGGCAGCATCCCAATGGGTGGTAGTGGAGAACTCGATCCCCAAGTACTTGTAGGTCGGAGCCACCTCTACATCCTGTCCCTGATAAGTGAATGAGGGAAGCCTTGGCTGACAGGATGATGAAACTAGCAGCACCCTAGTTTTGGCCAAGTTAACTCGCATGCCGGTGAATCGGCAAAAAGTGTCGAGAGCATAGGTGACGTTGCATGTCCTCTGGAGTATAGGCCAGGAGGTTGACATCGTCAACATATATGAGTTGGCGGATTGTGTGATGCATGAGATGGGCACCCGCACCTCCATGCTCAGAGAGCCAATCTTCCAGCTGGTCAATGTACAGGCCAAAGAGTGTGGGGGAGAGGGGGCAACCTTGACGCACTCCAATACTACTAATTACCGGCTGTCCTGACGATGTGATATGGCCTGAGCATGCCTCGTACAACCTATACACTGCATTCTGCAAGTCAAGGGGAGTCCCCAGCTGTCGCAGTCTGTCCCATAACTTGTCCCAGGGCACTGTGTCAAAAGCTTTTGCGAAATCCACGAAACAACAGTACAGGTTTTGTCGGTGATTCCTGCTATCCTCATTCAATGTGCGCAGAGTGAAGATATGATCAATAGCCTTTTTTTCAGGCATTTCATTGGGTACAAACTCCGTGGCGTTTAATCTGCTTGATTTTTAAGCAATTGGGCAATCTGCAAAACTTTCGACCAGGTGGAAGTACAGGTCTGGTCGGCTTCATCTTTGCGGAAATTACAAACTCCAGCGATTAGATGGGTCTCCTTTTTCCACCATAGCTTTGTTTCGGGCTGTGATTAATGAGTTCAGGGAATGAGTATGTGGTCTCCCTGCATAGTTCCTTCTGGCCATTTCTGATTCCCATGCAAGATTAGAAACGAGGCTGTTGTTCAATTTTCCTTACAAATCTTGGATCAAAATTAGGCCAGAAAAGATCAAATACTTGCCAAGCTGTTGACTGCAAAAATACTTGCTGATACTTCTCAAGCAATCGGACTGCAGAAATATTGACATGGGCCATCTCTAACAACCAAAATATGGTATAACATTGCTCCGCTCTGCTGAATTGTTGGAGCATGCCTCTGTTTTGGAGGCACATCACGCCCATGGGCATCTCCAAGGCTTCAGCCTCTAATTTTTGTTGTTCATATTTGACAGGGGAAAACAACCCCAAAATCTTGTTAACTTATAATTGGATGGGCTTCTAAATGCTCTCAGCAGCCTCAAGAGCTTCAAGACCTCGCTTATGATCTTGATCTCAATTGTGGATCCGTAATCTTCCAGACTATACTGGTGTCTCTGGGAAAAAACCCCGGAATTGGAGCTCAAAATACAGTGCCTCAAAGACGGATTTAGCCTCAGAAAGCCGCATGTAGCACGGATTCTAGAGCGAAAATTGTTTGAAGCCCACCCGACTCATACAATGAAAGATTTAAAGTTTTTAAAGCACTGGGCTCACAGTAAACTGGAACTTTAAATCAGAAATTGATGTATTTTCCAACCTGGCAGATTTGAATCCAAGCTTAAGAAAGGAACGTAACATCGAAAATAGAGTCGGGAGTTGTTTGCACTATGACAGTAATGCGTCTGTTACTAGAATTACAGTTTCATAGAGGCTCAAAAGGCGTTCAAAAAGTATTATACTTATCATCAGAGCAGAGAAAGTAACCTGTATGCAAGCATATATTTCGTCGGACTGAGTTATTGACTGCTGTGCTAATTAGCACATGAAACTAGGTTTTAAATTGAAGCTCTAGATTAGACTCAGCATAAAGCTTACCTTGTTTGAGCAGAGACCGAGACGGTTCGGACAGTTTTAAGCCACAGAGCTTGAATTATGTCTGCCACTGTATCTTTGCTCCTGGAAGGGCAAGGAAAATAAAAATGCATCTGCATTAGCTATTACAATCCCTCTGTAATGCTCGATTTCAAGCAAGCTCTACATAGATTTCAAGAGGAAAAGCAAAACCTAGAATTAAATCTCAAGTTTCGAAGCTTTCCTAGGGGTCTACTCCGGTGGCCAAATTCTAGGCTTGGGAAGGCACTTTGCAAAATAACGTATCTGAGGGAAAAAAGACAGGTTGAAGCCACGAAATAACCAGATGCATTGCTGCGAAATAACCAGATGCATTTAGCGGCCAATACGTGTTAGAAATCAAAGGATACCTGGTTATAGAGGAATTAGCGAATACCGAGACAATTCAGTGGTAAACAATAGACAGTTGATGCTTATAAACATGTATTCTTAATCCAGCAGACCCAAATTGAATCCCAGGAAAGGAATTGACCACACAAAGGATTTGAGGCCAACGCCAAACAAAAAATTTATGTCACCGTTGTAAACCCCAACAGGGCTGCCCACAGAATATTGCCGCCAGAGTCCATCTTCTTCAGATAAATTTTCAATTATACATAAATTTCATATGCTATGGAAGCCATCTTAAATCAAAACCTTTTGCTTTCGATGCTAGCGGGGCAATCAAACAAATTGAAGCTTCAAATCGAATTCAGCAAAAAAGGAAAAAAAAAAAAAAGTACCTCGTTTACAGTCTTAGAGAGCAACTGGAACATATCGAACGAGCTTTAGGCCAGAGCCTTTAAAGTACCCTGGACGCCGTATTTTTGTTCTGAGGAGAGTGAGGCAGAGTGAACATAGAAAGGAGAGGCAATTTTGCTCTTACTCGCAGAGGCACGTTTACCGGGAGAGGGCACGACAATCTAAAAGTTTTTCTGGTTTGAACACAGGCAATTTTTCCCTTAAGCAATAGCCAGAAGGTAGGTATAGCTAATTCCAAAATGACCTTTTTGGAACCGGATTTTTTTTAATACTAATACATATAGAAGGATATCTCTTATCTCTTATATATCTCTTATCTATATACAATTATATAAGCTGCCCCCTTGTGTGTAGACGCCGAGGTGTCGTCGTCTGGGCCGTCCAGATCTTAGATCTACGGTCCACGCGGTGACACCAAAGTGTCTACACACAAGGGGGCAGCTTAATTTGAATTCATCTGGGCCGTCGAATGTGCTGCTTGAATGGCCCAGATTTAGCCACATATCTGCTCGCATTTAATATTACCATGAGGTGGCAGTAACATCAATTGCAATTTAATGCGGCCATGTCGAAGTGGCTCCTTCATTGGAGCATGAAAGCCTTCAGGATTTTTACAATGTAGCAGCATAATTTCAGTCACTGTGACTAATGTGACATTACATTTGGCAGCCCCCCTGTAGCGACACCTCCAGCAGGATTCAAACATTAGTTATAAAGTATTTTCATCTTCTTGTCATAAAAGATTTGCATAGAGGCTCCAGTTTACAACTGAGTGCTAACGTTCTTTGTGAGTGCTAATCAACAATTGATTCTGCAATTTAAAGACGTTAAATTCTAGAGCAGCTTAAATTACTTGGCGAAACTACAAATCAGATATGAAAATTGTTGTGAATCAGGTAGCAATTTTAACAGCAGTAAACTTCGAGGCTATATCATAAAATGAACAAGTCAAACAAGTTTAGAGAACAAGTGCACAGGCAGATTTCAGGAATGCTTGCCATGGTTCTTAGCAACCTAGATATTAAGGATTTAGATGCACGGGCAGATTTTTGGATTGCTTGTGGTTCTTACCAACCTAGAAATTAAGGATTTAGATGGAAGAGCAAAGGCACATTTTTTGTTTTAAAAGTTGCTTGCCATGATTCTTAGCAAGCTAGATGTTTGGAATTCCATGGCAACATTTCACATTCCAACTTAAAAGAAAACCGTGTCAATTCTATGCCAAAACAGACACAAAAATAGCACAAGTATGCAATGAGATATGAGGATAATGTTATGTCAAACAAGGTCCAAAGTAAAGTTGTTCAGAATGAGCCTATAAGGGCCAGCATCCATAAAACAACCTTTTATCAACCAGATTCTGCAGTAGAACACTTAAATCCACATACTAAAATCAGAGAGAACCCAAGGCTATGCAAACGAGTCAATTGAACCCAAGGCTATGCATAACCAAAGTAGTACAGATCTTATATTGACAAGTTTAGCAGACAAATCTAACCATTACAACTGGCACTCATATGCAGTCATACTGAAGGAGGCTTTGAGAATAACGATCTGAATAGCATAGAGGCAGGATGGCAGGATGGTTAGTTTCATTCATCTCAGAATTGTTCCATTCTTGCAGAGAGACGCATACAGACAAACTGGCTGTTACAATCTGCTCTGTGAAGGCTTTGTGCAAACCAACAATAACATTGCTTTGGGTGGATCTCTCACGTCCTCTACTGCAGTCACTCAGTATGAACTGCAGGAAAAGGCAAGGACAATTCTTCTCTGCCATGCCACCAAATGTCATAATCCTAAATTAGGATCGAATACTCTATAGTTTTCAATGCCATTTATGGACAAAGCTAATAAACAAAATGGACATAGCTAATAAACAAAATGGACAAAGCTTGCTAAGTTTTCAAATAAAATGGACAAAGCTTGCTGGTTTCCTGGTCATTTTCAAAGCCATTTATGGACATAACTAATAAACAAAATGGACAAAGCTTGCTGGGTTTTTTTTAGGACAAAGCTTGCTGGGTTTTTAGTGTAATCTGGGCAAATGACTTAAAGTGCACTAAGAGAAGCAAAATGCAAGAAAATTAACTTGCGAGCTGCTGGCAACCTCCGAGATGCTGGCTCCGACTGCGACCCCTGATGCTGGCGACCTCTGAGCTGTTGGCAACCTCTGAGATGCTGGCGAACTCCAACGTGCTCCAAGAACTCGACGAGCTGCTGCTCCAAGAAATTTAACAGCCCTAACCGTGCTTCAACGGTAGGGCTAAATTATGGCCACGATTCGTTAAAGTTTTAACAGATTGTTAAATTTTAACCTAACAGAATCGTATGTGAATGGCTGTTAGGGTAAATTTTAACATAACCCATGGGGTTAAAAATTAACCCCCAATTTTTAACAAAAAATTTTAATCAAACTGGTGTGAATCCAATTATCTTAAGATTTTAACATTTAAGCTAATATAATGGTTGGTGTGTAGGTACCCTCAATGTTATTTGCGGGGTTTTTGGGTTGCCCCTAGGGGGCAAACCCTTGTTTATGTGGGTTTATGGCATATCCTAGGTATATGCTAGAATATACCTAGGATATACTACTGAGTGCTCAAAACCTACTATTCGCTGTAAACTCTCGGTCACCTGCGTTCTGGATCCAGGATGCTCCAATCGAGTAACTGGCAGGGCAGACCGAAGAGGATATGATTTGCAGGCAATCCTCCGACCAGAGGACATCGCTTTTCTCGAGGGTTTGGTATAGTTGGGATTTTAGCCTCTGCGAATCGAAAAAAAGAGATTGGTACCAGAAAGGCATTAGCTATTGGGAGGTGGGCTTTGTATTAGCCGTCTATTTCATGTTTACTCTTGGTTTAGTCCCTGTCTTGATCTGTTTACCAAACAGGGCATTGAGGCATCCGTTAATGGAGTGCTTGGTGGCTATGAAAGCGTCAATGATCGTGATGTTTTGGAGAGCAATGCGTTTCTGGTCGGATTACTCAAAAATCGAATTCGTGATAGGGAACACCTTGTGGCCCTTGGTAGGATCCTCTTAAACCATAAAAATCTGCATTGAATTTGGAAGAAAAGATTGTTTGCACATATTATTTTCTAAATCGGTTTGGGCAGATTGTGGAGCGGGAGTAGGGAGGGTGACAAAGAATCTATTGTTGCCTCACTTTCATGAGGTACATCTCTTTCAAGGCTGAATTTTGCAAGTGTCGGTTGTAAACTTTATAGTGTCAATTTCGTTTATTAAGTGTTGACTTGACAATGATTTCAGTTGTTCAGGTGGACCTGGTAGAACCTGTGAAGCACTTTCTGGATACTGCTCAAGCTAATTTAACGAGCGTTGATGTTTCCGGAGATGATGCTCAAAAGACCCAAAATAGAGCTGCCAATTTTTACTGCACTCCATTACAAGTGAGCCTTTATCCCTTTAGTCAGCACTATGGCAAAACTATGATCACATTGCGTATAAAGACTATTATGTCTTCTTCTTATGTGCTTTACCGTCTGTAATAATTAGAAAGGCAATCAGTTGCAGAAAAACGAGTTATAACCAAATTTTGTTTGGCCTTTGAAATCCACTGCGGATGTTTCTGCATATCTGCGTTAAGAGACTGCATATTACATGCTAAAGATTTTTGGATAATCCTGAGGGGGGGTAGCAGATATGTTATATTGGTTGAGGATCCTCACCAAAAGAGACATAAAGGATAGGAAAGGGAAAAAGATTTTGTTGATCAGATGGGGGTGTATAGCAACCCAAGGATGTATTTCACAGAAATGGCTTTAGCCACTTAAGATTACTTATTTATAAAGATGAACTAATGGAAGAAAACTAGAGTGATACAAATTTCCTAGCTGAATGCTTTGCTACAATACAAGGCTTGGAGATTTGTGGGCGAGTACAAGATAGGAAACAAGAATAGCCACATTGGGGGCATGATGAAATGCAAGTGATGTATCAGCAGCTAAGCAAAATCCCCAATGAGCCTAATCTTCTATATGCATGATCAACAGAAAACAGGAAGGAATTGTGATGGTGATAAAGTACTCGTGGATGTGATGATTATTTGTTGCTATTGCGTCATTTTGATCAGGCTTGATCACGTCACTCTCACACGCAAAGGACTCCTGACGGTGAATACTCACATAGAAGTCAACACAAGTAATCTTATCGATACATTAGGAAAACGACTTCAAAAATAAAGGCATGATCAACAGTACTTGTTCATATTGTGGGGTCTTCGAGAATGATACCACGGTTACCAAATCTGTGGCAAGAGTTTTCGCACCATGGAGCTCATGTATGAATTTGATGTTCCGGTCCAAGATATGGATTATTTGCTTGGGAATGAGCTGGTGAATGTATGTTTGAATGCATCTCTTTCTATAAGATTGCGAATTTTGTCCTACCTATTGCCTAAGCTTAAATGTGTCCTCAACAAGAAGCTTAGAGATTGATAACCATCATGTGGTCGTGCTTTGGTGTCTTTGGCATCCCAACATACTACAAGTGTTTCTTTTATATTCTATCCTTTACGGGAAACTTGGATGCCTAGAGCATAGTAATATTTTCTCAAGATATATGCAACCGAGTGTGAGTTTTTTTCCTTCCTCGGTAAAATTTTCTATTATGCTAACTTGTTTTGATCATTGATTATCGTGAATTTACACCGAAGTAGGGCGGTATGATGTTATATGGGTCCATGGTGTATTGGACATCCGACAGTTGCGACTTCATTTCCTTTTTCAATCGTGCAAAGGTTTGTACTCATGATCTACACCAACTATAGCATTTCAAGCTCCCTGAATTGGCTTTATATTTACTTTTGAGCGTCATTATTCGTTTAAGATAATCTTGCTGTTGTTTCCCTCCTTTTGTTCAAGCAAGCCGAAGAGAATAAGAGAGAGCAGGCTGCTGGAGTACTATTGAACATCTACTTGCTCCATTTGACTAAAATGAATGAATATGGGAGACGAGTTGATGCAAATGGCAAGTCAGATACTTAGAATCAATGAGTATTGAATAGAGCCGGCCGTCTTCTACTTGTCGTATGGAACATATAAGTTGCACTGAACTTTTTCCATGCCGAGGATTATGCATTCCTTGCATCGTTCTGTTATAGTTAGGATGCAATACCCGTTTTACAGAACATAGGGTCAAATTCAAAATAAGGTCACATTAGCAATGGGACTATATGCAAATTGTCGTATAATTTATTCTGATGTATGCTTTTGGAAGCATAGCTCTATTGGCTTAGAGAATACTAATTATGCTATTGAGCAATTAGCATAGTTGTGGCAATATAGCAGCAGGCAACAAGAAATACTTGTGGCATTCACGATGACATGTTTACATCATTGAGTTGTTGGGTGCAGGTAGGCTTGAAACCAAATGGGTTTTTTGTCTTGAAAGAAAACATAGCTTCACAAGGTACATAATGTACTCATTTACCCTTGTTTCAGGGACTTCTTTTTCCATGTTATTCATTGCTCGCTGTTGTTGTGGCAGGATTTGTGGTTGATAAGGTAGATAGCAGTGTCACAAGGTCTGATTCTTATTTCCAAGATCTTTTCCGTCAGGCTGGTTTGTTGCTTTATAGGACAAGGGTAAGTTCTATCTGGCCATAAGGGCATCCCATATCAAATTTCTTCATGCTTAATTTTATCAGGTTCTCAGCCACTAAGGCTGCAACAACTGGAACTAGTCAACCATGCTGTAATTGCAAGAGAAATTTTCTTTATTGTCAGTGTGTGATTGTGCATTGAAGCTGCAGGCTGCCCTAGTAGTGATGTTTACTGCCCTACTTACTCTTCACTTATGTGTAACTAATTCTGTCTATGGCTAGAACAAGTCAATGTCCTGACGAAGACATGGCAGAGATACACGTTGAAGTGTCTTACACTAGAGATATGGAAGGCAACTAATTAAGGATGCCTTTTGTGTTTCCAGTTACAGAAAGGTTTTCCAAGCAAATTGTTTGTTGTACGAATGTATGTACTGACAATTCCATCTTCTCCAACAAGTCATGAAAGTACCAACTCAAGAGTCCTTAGGTAAAGCAAAACTAGGGACGAGAAGGGAAGTGCAGTAAAGACTAGGGCAAAGCCAACAAATCAACCAAGAAGAATAGAATGACAGTTATAACAAATCTTTTCGCTGTGCAATGGCTGTTCTTTATCTGAATGCCATGTTTTCTTGTTATACTGAATGAAGGAATTACTTGCTTTAGAAAAGGACTCCAATTACCTTTATGGTATTTCTTCTTGACTTCTTAGTATACACTGAAGTTTTTGAAATGCTTCAGATACTATAAATGTATGTGCATATATGTAATTTGAAATATGTATCAAGCATTGGATACCACAGACACTGCCCCTGGAGCCATTACATGCAAAGGTATTCTTAAATATTAGATCCATTGGAGTTCATAATTCCGAAAGCAATAGACATCAGCTTCATGAAATTTTCTTTAAAGATTCTGTAAGCCAACAAGGGGAATTGTTTCCTCGACAAATTTTTGATAACACAAACATCCAAGTGCTTTGACTTCCAGTTTGTCTAAAACTCTAACGTGGATATTGTGAAAACATGACTTCACGGTTTGATTTAGGCCACTTCACCCTCGAGAAATTGGAGGGCAACTCCGTGGGCAGCACCTTGTTTTTTTTTACCTCTCCAGTCTATTTCTGTTTGAGTATCTGCTTACCTCTTATTTCTGCGGTAAGCGTTTCAATCTAGATTATTTGCGAAGCTATTCAACTTCCTCTGTTTACTCTGTTTTTCCAATCCTTTTCACCCCATCCAATCCAAGGAGTTCCAAAACGATCTTGATCGAGATCCAGGCTGTGTTATAGAACCCCATTAACAAGGCTGAGATTCGTCGATTTGCTCCAAGCCCCCTTTTTTTTTTTTTTTTTTTTCAATTCGTATTGCTCATTGAGGTCCCCCCCCCCCAATAGTAATGTGCGATCGGAGCTTGCGGAGCATGATCATCTATCCTGGCCGCTTCAATCATTCCTTCAGAGGTAAGTTGTATCCAAATCTTCAAGCTCCATCTGTGATATATGGTTATACATGCCGGCTATACCAAATTAGCTCTTCTGGCTTTAAGATTCACCCCCTTGCAGGTAATGCTTTTGCCTTTTACTCACTATTTCCCCCTCTTGGCTTTTGTTTTCTGGTATGCATTAATATTTCAGGCTTCCCTGTTTTAACACCGTGGTTATGGACGTTTTGGGGCTAGGTGCTTATGTGATCGATGAAGGCAGCAAAGGGATCCGAAAGATTCTGAAGATATTTTAGAGCAGAGCAGACCCTCTGTGTTTGTTTCTGCCTCTAGAGGTAAATCGCACAAAGGCACTTGACATTTCGATATTCTTTAATCTTCCAGCCTGCTTCCCAAATCTTAAAAATATACAGGTGAATTGCTGCTAGAATAAGATGATGAAGATCTTATTATTTCGCTTGAGGCAAACCCCTAAGATATGGTCCAATCTCGAGCAGCATGCCAACAACATCAGATAAGGATCTCCCTTATGTCTTTGTTCCTCTGTTCCTCTTATGCACCATATCTTGTTGTTCTAAGCAAGCTAATTCTAAGTCAAATATTAATGGACAAGTTTATCATGAGTATATAGCACTATTGCCTTCAAATAGCATGGTAATATAATCAGTGACGCAGGTCTAGAATTGAAAGAGGGCTCTTCAACTTGCTTTTGAAGGACCAACTGAACATTATGTCATGCGCCATCTATGTGCTAATGAAGATTGATGCATAAAATCCACCTTACCCGAAAATTGTTAAAATCGTGTCCCATCCTAGATGATGTGCTTCTCTCAGCAGGCTAATAACTTTAAATCCATTTTATTACCCTCGAGTTAGGGGACTGATGCGTTCTATATCCTTGGCCCTGTATATTGTTGTTTCCACCTCTTAGATGTAACCAACCAGAATAATCTAGAACTACTTCCGATGCCTCCCTCTACCTGCAATATATAGACCTTATGATTACCATATTTACCTTAATCAAAAGAGTTAAATACGCCTCTTCTGCGTAGTACCAATTACTGTTTCAAGTCTTCACACTGCTATGTTCTCTCTGTGCAATAGACAGCAGCATTTCAGCAAGATATTGATAATTCTTGTTAAATCAAATAGTATGACAGTAACCTTTATAACTTGCTCCCTCATGACAGGCAGTGGCTGCATGTCTACAGAAGAATCTATTTTGCGTTTCTCTTCCACCTAGAAATAGATGAATGCAAACATGTTTTAGCCAGCCAAGAAGAGATACATTTAGCAATCAGGGTAGAAGACATAAAATGAGTTGGTCTTCTAGAAAGCTATCTATAGCCCACTGATACTTTGACTCATTAAGTCCAAACCACTCGGCTAAATGCTCGTCTGCAACAAGCAGAGCTGCATGACAACCAACTATTACACCAACATAGACTTGCATGGTTTGTCACCATATTTTAATCTTTCCAACTGCTACTTGAAGGTGGAAATACAATAAAAGAACTACCTTTTCTAACCTTTGATGCTGCATTTGACTAGAATCTGTAGCTGAGAAGCTCATTCAAAACTTGATGAGCACCTGAGTCATTGTTCCTTTTCCATTCTGTATTTCAACAGTCGTGAACTCGTCCCGATCATTTCGTGATTGAGCAGCAGCCATTGCTCTTCCGTATGCTTCTTTCAATGTTCAATAGATGGTAACAAACTAGTGCTGTAACTAGAAAAGAAAGTTAGAGTCTATGAGACTAGATAAATACAACACGTTAGATCTGTTAGCATCGCCTCAGCATTTAATACAAACAGAAAACAGAAACAGAAAGCTATTTAGTAACTCTGGGATATGTTCTGATATAAGCTTTTGACCAGTTGCGGACCTGCCTCTTCTTTTGCAATGAGTGGCATATATGATTTATATAGGTATTAATATATTTGGGAAGTTCTCATCACCTTTGGTGTGTCATACCAATTGATGAACATGTAGGCAATGCATTGGGCATTCTCATCTTCATCCAAGACCTTCCATGCCACCGCACGTTCATATGCAGCAGGTCGACCCTTGGTGGATAGCCTAATGCTACCTTGAAGATATGCAAACCCCTGTATTCATTTTGAGTCAGTTCCCCTAAAGTTCTTAACAAGATATTGTCATCATCTTTCAAATAGGAATATTAAAAGAAACACTTGCCTGTTGAATTACTTGAGCCACATCATTGAAAGAGTTTTTCTTTCCAGCTTCATCCAAAGTTTTGTCCCATGAAATGGCATGCAAATCAGACCAAGTGCTCTCCAACAATTTCTAAACCAGCTCTGTTTGCAAATATGAACTCTGGAATGGCCTGTTATTAGAAGAAAAATAAAAAATCCTTGTCAGAATAAGCATTTATTTCATCAAGATAATACTGTACTCATTTCTAAGCACACAGACCTTCCAAGTACAGCAAACAATTGCATCTTTATGATGCCAGAAAGCATCAGTACTTCCTGGATCTGATTCAGTTAAATCCAGCCCAAAGTTGACCCTGAAAGATCAGCAGCAGAGTGCCAGAGTTATAAGTAGCTTCTGCACATTGATTAAACAATTTATTCTAAAAGAAACATACCTGTAGCTCCTTAGGATCTGATGAGAAAGGATTAGAGCTTCAACATTACGGACATACTGGCGAGCACTTGCTGCGACTTCTTCACGATTGAGAGGCTCAAACACGAACTGAAATGCCATTGTTAACACAGATCGAATATTTGATGTCGCAGCGGCGTCATCTGCAAACCTGCTACCTTCTCCACCTTCCAGAATAGATGCCAAGTCCAAGGTGCGGGATAAACCACCATATCCGTCCTGCTATGTAGAACTTAAAGCCTGCATAACAGGGATAATGATTCAAACGAATTTACCATTCTTACCAGGCCGTTTACTAGTGGAATCACACGGAAACCAGATGGTAAAAGAGGCACATCATCTGAAACAGCAGCATCTACGGGAGCAACCATTCACTGTGCACAGGCTCCAACGGCATTGTCGTCACTTCCACTGCATAACTGCACGAAAAGGTGATTTAAGTTTCAGAAACTGGAGCTTACATCTGATCAGAGATGGTATCTTCTTCTGTTACCTGAAGCAGGACAGTCTCTCTAGGTAAGATTGGACCAGCTTGAGTACCATGTTCCTCCAATTTTATCACTTCTAGGAACTGCAAGAATCAGTAAGTGTGTTAGTATTTTTTACTTGCTGCATGCACAATTTCCAATATTACTTCTTCTTCCTCTGAGGAATGCATTAGGGGCAGAGGGATTTGGCCAACACAAATGCCCCCTCTGGATAGCGCCAAATTGTAGCTGCTCGCTCTTAGGGCTGCTATCTGCAGCAATGCTACAATCTGCCCATTCTGAACGATGCTCGCGCAGAAATCTGATGAGTGTGGCTGGAGGGACGTTCTGGAAAATTACATAAATGTTAAAACCTCTGTTTAAAAAGCTCAAGGAAAGGGACAGGCAGAAAATTAACCTGGAGTAACCTTGAGGCTTTTGCACACAAGATACCACCCCCAATTGAGCATAGTCTATCTGTTCCAAGCTGTCCTCCAACATGGCTATGAGTTGGGGTCATGTTTTTCAATTGTTACGTCGTCCACACCGTCATTAACCAAAGAAGTCCACCCATCATCGGCAAAGCCATTGACTGCCTCATTGAAACCCCTGTCATAGACCCATGAGAATCTGGTGTTGAATAGCCACTTGAAATACGCGTACAATCTCTCAACCTGGCAAGGCTGGCTAAGGGCTCGCAACACAGCAGGTTGCTGGCCACTCCTAAGTAGATTCTCTCCTGCTGTCTCCTGAGATATTCGTCGTAAATAATGCAGGGCCTACACACACATACCACCCCATAGCCATGGTCAAGTTTTGGTGTCCAACACTCGCATTTAATAACTGTGGACAATTTTCCCCCTATGCTGACCTAAGGTGGAACATGATTCTATCCGTAGGATTCTAACTAGAAAATATGCAACTTTCTTACCCCAAGGGTCATTTTTTGAGCAAGCACAGCTGATGATTCGTAAAGTGGCCTAAGCACCTCAAGAACTCTCCGCCTACCGATTTCATTAGTTAAATTGGTTTTAACCAACTGCAATGATTGACAATTACCTCTAAATCCATGTGGTCGACAATATGAATGCTGCATACCCCACCTTCATAAGGTCTGATCAGGTAGCCACTTGGTAGCATCTCTGCGCGGACAAATTCTGCTGCATTCTTCATTGCTGGCCCTCCATTAGTGTTGCTTAAAGATCTCTCACAAACCTGTTACCCACACAAAATTAATGGTTCCCAACATTCAATACGCTGTCGTAAAATTTTAATCAAACCACATACAGGCGCATACATAATAACCAGATAACCAATCCAGGTTTGTGCATAAACTGTTGTAATAAATTAAGCGGGAAAGAGAAAAATAATGCCATCCTCCAAATATGTAGTGTATCTCACACAAGTCTCGCGCTGGAACTAATGTTGTCGGAGCGTACATCTATCATATAAACTAGCATCAGCATTGAACGGAAAAACTGATCACAAATTGGTTACATTTTTCATGGGCATATATTACCTGAGTGTAAATAAGCTCGATTGTCCCCCCGTTTGGGGTGGGAAAAGCCCGAAGGATCTCCAATCGTCGGCAATCTCGAAGCCAGCAAGGACGATCTTTCAAGATTTCGGCAACCTGTAAAGAAATTCTGCTACCCAGTTGTGAATTCTCAGAACCGAGATGCTTAAATTGAAAGAAAAAGAATTTTATTGAACAAGGATAGACACAGGGCTAATTTCTTCATAGTTTTCATGGCCAGATGGTTAAATAATCAACTATTAGAGATCTAAATTGCCCAAATGTCATGACAGGCATTGGCTGCATGTCTACAGAAGAATCTATTTTGCGTTTTTCTTCCACCTAGAAATAGATGAATGCAAACATGTTTCAGCCAGCCAAGAAGAGATACATTTAGCAATCAGGGTACATACAATGAGTTGGTCTTCTAGAAAGCTATCTATAGCCCACTGATACTTTGACTCATTAAGTTCAAACCACTCGGCTAAATGCTCGTCTGCAACTAGCAGAGCTGCATGACAACCAACTATTACACCAACATAGACTTGCATGGTTTGTCACCATATTTTAATCTTTCCAACTGCTACTTGAAGGTGGAAATACAATAAAAGAACTACCTTTTCTAACCTTTGATGCTGCATTTGACTAGAATCTGTAGCTGAGAAGCTCATTCAAAACTTGATGAGCACCTGAGTCATTGTCCCTTTTCCATTCTGTATTTCAACAGTCGTCAACTCGTCCCGATCATTTCGTGATTGAGCAGCAGCCATTGCTCTTCCGTATGCTTCTTTCAATGTTCAATAGATGGTAACAAACTAGTGCTGTAAATAGAAAAGAAAGTTAGAGTCTATGAGACTAGATAAATACAACACGTTAGATCTGTTAGCATCGCCTCAGCATTTAATACAAACAGAAAACAGAAACAGAAAGCTATTTAGTAACTCTGGGATATGTTCTGATATAAGCTTTTGATCAGTTGCAGACATGCCTCCTCTTTTGCAATGAGTGCTTGTGCTTTTATGTTACTGAGCATTTTATTCTTTTGAAAAGTACTAACATCGCCCCCGGGATCAGGGCACGTCCTTTTCTTTTTGTAGGTCATCCTGCACAGTATCTTTCTGCTCCAGCTCTTCCTTATCAGTGGAGAATGAAGTTATTTCTACTTGTCATCCTTTGAATCTTATGTTAATTGAGTTGTAGCTATTCGATGTTTTCGATAAGTAATTAATCATGAATAACTAAGTTAACGTACATTGTGGGTTTGTTCATCTCTTGTGTGATGGAAGTGTGTTTTAAAAGAAAATTATCTACCTATCCAACATATTCCCCCCTTACAAGCAAATATTAGCACATTCCCATCTATTCATCACTAATAAAGGGTTTTCCAAAAAGATACCAAGGCAAGAGAGGTGAGGACCGTGAGGTCCCAATGATATGGAAATTGACGGGACCGGGCGACAAAGACGATTGCAAAGTGGGTCTCATGAAGGTCAAATTCGGCTCTTGAGCCTCATGTTGACACCGTGGCGTGTAAGGTGGAGCGTCAAGTCTGTTTAGGGCAGACGTGGTCAGCTGTAAGCCGCTCGAATATGGGGCTCCGTCTTCATTCATCACACAGGTACTTTCCTGTAATCCTTCAGGATTCCACAGCACATTTTCCTGAAGGAAAAATAGAGCAACAGACGCATATGATGTCTTTTTTGTTTGCGTTTAATTTTGATCCAAAAACTATTTGCTGGTTGATGCTCATGGAAATGCGTCAGAGATTTCTTGGACATAAATTTCACAGTTGTGCCATAGGCCCCCATTCTTACTCTGCATATCGTTTATTTAGCCTAGCTAGGGAGACACAGGTCTTCTGTTAATTCTGGATCTCTTGAGCAAAACGTATGACTAACATGCGTTGCTTATGCATCAGAAGTATAACACAAAATCAAAGGCATGCCCAAAACCACTGTTTCGTCCAAGGGATTTTTCGTTTAAACACACACGATTTAATCTTTTGAAACCCGTTCAAGTTTTGTGCAAATTTGAGTGATGCTTTCATTCACCAGTACTCAATCAGTAAAAGTTGCCACTCATCCACCAGATCTTATCTAGGAAGACAATCCATTGTTTTATCACATTCAATACTATTACCATCCATACAGTACGAATTACGACTTTGTGCAAAAAATGCTCTTGCCAAACAGAAAATGATAATAATCTAAACGAGTATGCAGTGCGCAATAACAGAGTGATGCATTCTTAATGTTAATATGATCAATCAATGCATATCATGTTGTGATGATGACACGAGAGAGTTTGAAGAATATTTACTAGAATTCTGGAGCAGGATGTGATTTCTTGTAGTTTTGGGTTTTTTAGACCTTTCAATTGGCATGTAGAGATTACTGTAAGTCCACTCAGAGACACGGAAGTTTGCTATTGGTGGTGCCACAGATGACCCTTTTGTTGTCAAAAAATGCATTTTTTAAAACTTTTTTTTGTTAAAATGTTGCAGATTCGGATAAAAAATGTTGTTGTTAGGCTAGGTTAAAATACGTTAATATGATGGAAGAAATACGTGCCCCGCACGTGTGGGCGACGACATCAGGAAAAAAATGTCCAAAATACGTATTTTTACTGGACATTTTTGGCTACCTGAAAATCAATTACCAGCACTATGAAAATCAAATTCCAGCAGTCCTAAATTCCATTTCCAGTTGCCCTAACCTAAACGTAAACTAAGAATTTTTCGTTAGACGCTCTTCGTCCACATCTGCAGCTGCAGAAACTGCCAAATCCGTTGCAGTTGGTCCATCAAAAAGGCTTGTCCAAATTTTCCTGCAGCATATTTTTTGCGTATTTTTTTGTTCAATTTAAAAAATACATATTTACAATGTTTTTTAATCGTTCGAAGAAATTCAAGAAATAATGAAAATCATTATGTTGTTACCTAGTTGTTAGGCTTCTTCTAGAGAAACACCTGTTTGGGCTCTTATTGACATTGCCTTATAAATCTGTAAATGTTTCAACCTAATTCTAGTTGCAATGGTAGCTGTTGCTGCCAATATTATGGTCATTGCTTGTGGAAATTGGCTTTAGCCTCAGATTTCAAAGTTTCTATAAAGATCAATTTTTTTTTGTCAACGATTCCTTCACATGCATGGAAAATGCAGGAGCATACTAGATGTGCCCTTGAAAGCTTCATAACACCTTTGAAGCTTCATAGCACCCTTGGATTCCAAGAGCAGATTTCTTATGTTATGCAAAGAAAGTTGGTCTTTTATTTATGCTCTTGGGAATGAGTAGAGTGATGCCCCTTCGTGGAAGTAGGATTTACTTGATGTTCTGATCTTGTGTCTGTTCAGAACATTGCAAAGCAAAAGACATCCTTAGACACACAAGATTTCGACATACATTTGTGTCCTGTTTTGTTAGCATTTTGGCTGCAAGTTACATTGGAGGTTTTCTTAAAATTCCTCTAGCTACCATAAGATTCTTTCAATATTCTCTAGAAATGCCCTTAAGATCCTTGTTAATTCTCCAAGGTTCCATCAAAATTCTTCAAGAATATCAAAGATTTCCTTGGATTCTCTCAAGGCTCTTGAGGTCCTCTAGTTCTTCAAGATCCCATTGTAATTTCATGGATATTCACACGTAGGTTCTCTGAAATTCTTGTTGATATGGTCAATATTCACCAAATTTCGTGTAGTTTTAATGTTATATATGTCATGAATACCTAGATTTCCTTCATGCAATGACTTCAGACCAATGGAAATTCTAATCTAAAATACAGTCCCCTGTCAAATATGAACAACAAAAATTAGAGACTGAAGCCTTGGAGATGCCCATGGGCGTGATGTGCCTCCAAAACAGAGGCATGTTCCAACAATCCAGCAGAGCGGAGCAATGTTATACCATATTTTGGTTGTTAGAGATGGCCCATGTCAATATTTCTGCAGTCCGATTGCTTGAGAAGTATCAGCAAGTATTTTTGCAGTCAACAGCTTGGCAAGTATTTGATCTTTTCTGGCCTAATTTTGATCCAAGATTTGTAAGGAAAATTGAACAACAGCCTCGTTTCTAATCTTGCATGGGAATCGAAATGGCGGAAGGAACTATCTTGGGGGAGACCACATACTCATTCCCCGAACTCATTAATCACAGCCCAAAACAAAGCTATGGTGGAAAAGGGAGACCCATCTAATCATTTGGAGTTTGTAATTTCTGCGAGATGAAGCCGACCAGACACATACTTCCACCGGTCGAAAAGTTTTGCGATTGCCCAATTGCTTAAAAATCAAAGGCGATTAAATGCCACGGAGTTTGTATCCGATGAAATGCCCGAAAAAGGCTATTGATCATATCTTCACTCTGTGCACATTGATTGAGGATAGCGGAATCACCGACAAAACACATCTTTCGTTGTTTTAGTGGATTTCGCAAAAGCTTTTGACCACGGTGCCACAGGACAAGTTATGGGACAGGGCGTGGGCGGTTGGGGACTCCCCTTGACTTGCGTAATGCGATTAATATAGGTTATGCGAGGCATGCTCGGGCCGTATCACATCGTCGGGACAGCCGGTAATTAGTAGTATTGGAGTCGTCAAAGGTTGCCCCTCTCCCCCCACACTCTTTGGCACATTACATTGACCAGGTGGAAGATTGGCTCTCCCGAGCATGGAGGTGCGGGCCCCATCTCATGCATCACACAATCCGCCAACTCATATATGTTGACGATGTCAACCTCCGCCTATACTCCGGAGGACATGCAACGTCACTGGATGCTCTCGACACTTTTGCCGATTCACCGCATGCGAGTTAACTTGGCCAAAACTAGGGTGTTTGCTAGTTTCATCATCCCGTCGACCAAGGCTTCCCTCATTCAATTATCGTGGGGGCGGGGATGTAGAGGTGGCTCCGACCTACAAGTACTTGGGGATCGAGTTCTCCACTACCACCCATTGGGATCTTTGCCATCGGGTTGCGTGTCACGGCGGGTTGGAAAGCACTATATGCCATGCAGAACAACAGTCACAAGGGCGAGTTGTATGCACAGGGCCACCAGTCACACTTATTTTGGGCATTGGTCGAGCCGGTCCTTTTATATGGGGCAGAAGTGCGGGGTCCAGTGATATCCCTCAACACCTGGAATGACCTCGAGCAGGTGCAGAAAGCCTTCTTGGCACGAGCCCTTGGGGTAAAGTCCACAGTTCCATACCAGATCCTACTCCAAGAGACTACCCCTTCAACGGGCTCCATTGGAACGCTATATCATTTACTTCCAGAAGGTGGTCGCTATGGGTGATACACGTTTGCCCAACCTTGCTTTGGCCATGGCGATGGGTCCTCAACGCCTGAAAGCCTGCTGGAAGGACAAGCAAGTTCAGTGGTTCTCACGTTGGGGTGTACAGGCAAACAGATGCGTACATGTAAGGACAAAGAAAGATCACAAGGCACTTAAGTTGTTCCTAGATGCTACTTTCCTTCGCAAGCTCTGTGATGCATATGCTCTGACGCACGTTAAGCTGCACACTATCAGCAGCAAGTCAATCCCAGACTCATGAGAGGCCCACACTAGTACTTATACACCCACATACCAATGAAGAAGCGCGGACTTATAGCTTCCATTCGCACGGGTGCACATCGCCTCCGCATTGAGACAGGACGTTGGGCTCGGAAAGCACGAGAGCAAAGGCTTTGCCAGTGTTGCCACTAGGGCGCCATTGAGGATGAATGTCATGCCCTCCAGATCTGCCCAGCGTTTGCCCATATCAGAGAGCACTATGTTCGATTACTAGTGCCTGGCCAAACGTTGCATGAGTTATTGAATACGGCATCAGTGGGTTTGTTGGGGTCATACCTCCAGGAGGTTATGGATGCACAGACTCAGTTGTGTCTTCCAGGACAGTATTGAACCGTCCTACACAATTGTACAGCATGCCAGCAGACTTATTACTGCTAAGGTTTTTCCCTCGAAAACCCTTCGGGGCGGGGGTTTTTTAATCCTGTCAGTAATACGCTTGCTGCTCTTTTTTTTTTGTTTGGGTCCCATAGGCCAGTCGATCTCCGTGGACGCTAAAAATCTATTCTATTCTATTCTATTCTATTCTGAAACCAAGATGACATTTGTTCTTTTAGAGATCGATAGGGTATAGCATGAGATCATAATTGTCAAGAGAAGATTGAAGCAAGAGTTCTTTGAAATTGAAATCATAGGAGAAATATCTGCTAAAACCTACCACATTTAAAGCTCTGAGTCGGAGCCCTGTTGTAAATATAGGCCCACTAGATTACCAGAAAAATGACACAATAACAACGGCACCATGGCCATAGTCACCAGGCTTGAGATGAGAAGAAATAATTGTTCTTTGAAGCCCCCATCAACATTAAACTAAATTAAGATATTGTGTAACAAATCTGGCTCCTCTATGTGTAAAGAAAAATTGAGCTTTGATATAGGTGCAACTTTGTTATTTTGTCTATCATGGCTTGGTTTGTGACCATGGCAAAGGGAACAAAAAGCCAAAACAAGGCTTGGGTCTTTGTTGAACACAACGAACTTCAAGTTAGCAAAGATTATATATGAACTCTGATATTATCAAAGGTATGGCAGAAGACACTTGATGATGGTGCATCTGTAGCATGTGTTGGTGTGTCATACCAACATGTAACAACAATTTCTAAGCCCCTACAACTAGTTGGCTTGCTAAGAAAAGGTTTAATTATACTACCATTGTGTATCGACTTCCTCGACTATGGTGACCCTGCCACTTTCTTTAGCCTAGTTAACAGGTTAGATCTAGTTGTTAGAGTAAACTAACTTTGAAGATAGAATCGAAAGAAACCTTCTAAGGTGTTCATAAACCGCATTTTACAAGTGAAAATTGAACGAGAAAGTTCTTTAATTAACAACCCATCATTATAAATACATTCACACCTAAGAAAAGGGCCCTCTAAAAATCTCTCTAAAAGTACCCTCTATTCTTTAGACCCCCTCCTCCTCCCTCCTTTTTGGGAGGAAATAAAGCTTTTTAATCATTAATTATGGAAAATAAGTACAAAATAGGAAATGACCATGATGAGAGATCATTTCTATCAAACTATATGTGAGCGAAAGGATAGGATGCCAAGAGACAGGATGTGCACCTGAATGAGCACTTTACTACCACTTTGTAGGATGCAGCCACTCTTATGAAGCCTAAAACATAGCACTATTGCACACAAGTTAAGGAACATGGCGCACACCAGTACTTGAAAGCACATATATCTAGGAAGAAATGGAGAGCTATCGCCTCCGTGAGGACGGGGTCCCATCAACTTAGAATTGAAACAGGCCACTGGACTATGGATGGAGGGCAGAGAATCCCTCAACACGAGAGAATGTGCCAGTGTTGCTGCATGCAAACAGTAGAGGATGAGCACCATGTTTTGCAGGAGTGTCCGGCATATATGCACATCCAAGTAGCACATGCTGATCTTAGATGCAGTGAGACACTGCGACATCACTTGCTGGCATTGCCAATGGTTGCATGTCTCGCGGCTACATTTTGCAAGTCTCCACCCTCAGAGTATCTTTTATAGGGCAGGGGATCCGAGAGCCTTACTACTAGAGTTTTTTATCCCACGTGGGGGGTTTTTTCATCCCAGTAGTAGGGACACATTGTATAGTAGCATCTGTATTTTTCTTCCTTCCTTCTCATCATTTCTGCTTTTATGCTAGTCTTCCTCCATTTGTTTATTAGATCCTTGTGCAGCCATTGCTGCAGATAAATAGATCCATTCCAACATTAGCTATTATTTTGAAGGATATTGTTTTCTTCAAGGTAATGCTCTCAATCGTATGGGTTTTATCTTAATATTTAATTGTGAGTGTTGTTATGTGTTCTACCCATCTATAAAAATCAGCATCTTGGTATTGGAAATTTGGCCCCAATTATGTTCCTTGATCTTGCTGGATGTGTTCTTTGATTATCCTTTTATCAATTTTGGCCCTTTCTCTTCACTAGAGGTTTATATTACGTTGTGAACTATTCAGTGGCAAACATTTCTTTCCAACTATTTTTTGGTCTGTCACATTTACAAGCTTATAGACAAGATGGATAGGACTGTCCAGAGTGTTGTTAAGTAGATAAGATCCATGGCATGAGCAATGCAAGTAATTGATATATGGATCTGAAGAATTAGCAATAAAACTCATGTTAGCCCTTAAGAGAATAGATAATGTTTATGTCGAAGTGCCATACATTTTATATTAGTACCCTGTAGGAAAGAAAAAGGGAAAAAATGGATGTTGCTGCCATATAGAACTATGACAAAAGCTATAACTTATTTTAAGCAGGTATTAAAATGAGATATGATATGATATGTTGTCCTTTCTCTACATTCTTCTAAAACAATCCATACTAGGATTAATTGCTGGTCCATGGCAATTTTGAATGTATTTCATAGAAATCGATGAAGATTATGATAATAATAGATATGTACACTCGAAATTGTTCCTTTCAATTCAAGCATTAAGTGTTTGGGACAACACACTTTGTAAGGCACCAGTCCTTTTCTAGGCTTTGTCCCTGTTCTGAGCTCTTAGCTTTGTGGTTTTGTTTGAATGTCAGAGAGGTTTTGCAGAAATCTTTTTGATGGTATAGCCCTCAGTCGTTTGTTGATTATCCCTTTTTCTTTATTTGCATTTTGATTTCCTAGACTTAGTACCATTTTGGATTGTTATTAAGCACAAGACCTCTGGTTCCCTGTATACCTGCATAGGCCCCTCTAATGGGCCCACATTTCCCTTCTCCATGATCCTGATACCTCGATTCACCTTTCTCTACCAAGATAGCGCCTCAGTCTGCTAGTGCCATCTCCCAACTTCCATCGATCAATCGTACCCTGTGTTCTTAAGTAAATCGAGATGAGTAATTTCCTCAATCATCGCTAGTGAGCCCGGTCTTCTCAAGCATCGCTAGTGAGCCCGGTCTTGTTGTGCGCTTGTTCATTTGTTGGACTACAACGTGTGCAAGCAATTTATCTCTACTTCCAGATCATAAAGTGGTACGTTTATCCCCGGAACAAACATTGTTTGCGATGTATCTTCTGGAGTTACAATCGTCTTGACGGTTACTTCGAGCTTGCGCATACCATCCCCCACACTAATACCATGTACAACAGCAGTTCCAACGTGATCGGTGAGGTCCTCATACTGTTTCTCTCTCTTTTGCATTGCAGCATACATGCGATCACAGAATTTTAGCTCCCTTAGCTCGAATGCTCATCGAGTTCCAATGAGGAAGACGATGGTTTCACCGAGATCATAATTTCTTTGAGGCTTCTGCTTCTTGAGCATCTCCTTGAGCCGAACCCTCTTGTCGTGCAAGCATGATCCTGCAATTTAAATAGGAAGAAAAGGAAGTATCTGATATTTAGCAAGACTCAAAGAATTAATAAAAATGTGATTGCTCATTTTCTAGGTCAGCCCCTTTTCTGGTTTTTTGAAAGTTTTTTTAGCACACTCATTAGGTGAGGTAAACAGTGCTGCATGATTCAATCATCCAGTAGTGAATTATACAGAATAAATGGCAGTATAGTTTAACAACTAAAAGCTGGAATTTGCAAGAAAAATAGGATCAAAGTTGTTGAACCTCTGGTACATCTACATCGCAGTTCTTGTGTATTGATAGATTTCAGATTTTTTGTACTCCAAGAACGATATGTCTGCTGTGAACATTTGAATGATCAAGAATCTCAGGAATGCAATTTATAAATTATTTCCTTCTATTGAATGATGATTGTATCTTAAATAATTTGAAGAATTCTGTACCCTGTGTTCTTAAATAAATCGAGATGAGTAATTTCCTCAAGCATCACTAGTGAGTCCGGTCTTGTTGTGCTCTTGTTTATTTGTTGGACTATACATTTCTTTTGGTGTGTTTGCATGAGTGAAGGGAGTGGAGATAGTTGAGAGAGGTCAAGCACTGGATAAGAAGAAAAGCCAAGCCAGCCCAAAAACTAATCCCATCTGCCCTGATGTCTTATGTATTTGCGTAATTTGATATCAAAAGAAGAGAATGATAAGCAGAAGGAGCAACAAGCACAGGAGCGTGAGCAGCGTTTGAAGAAGAGAGTTATCACAATCTGATTCCTTAGAATTTAATAGAATGAGTACAGTCCCTCAGAGATTAAGATTTAGTTCCTTGCCATCCACAAGTCAAAAGAGAACAATCTCAAAGTGAAACAATTCCTCTGAGTCCATCAAATATATCAGCCACTGTTCCAATTGTTTTGCCAACATCTGTTACATCTACAATGAATCAAGCTCAGCCCATGAAGGCCACAAAGATGCCATATCCTACTTTTTCAGCTCTTGGAGGAGCAGATGTTGATTCACATGTCCAATCTTTTCTGACTATTAGTGAAGCAAATAGAGAGGATAATGATACGGAAAAGTTAAGACTATTCCCAGCTACTCTTAAGGATGGTGCAATAGAATGGTACCGCCTTGCTAAAACTGCAACACCTTTCCATCATTGGGCGGATCTTGAAAAGGCATTCCTAAGTGCATTTAGACTAGTAGGATATGCTCACAGGGTGAGTGATGAATTGGCCTATATTAAACTGTTCCCTAATGAAAACCTGCAAAGTTATATTATAAGGTTTCGTAGATTATTGGCTAAGAATTCCTACTCCTTCTGATGAAGACCAAGTACGCTATTTTACAAATGGATTACCTCCTGATATAGATTTTTATACCAAGGGCCAGATGCCAGCTAAATTAGAAGATGTTATTAAACTAGCATCTAGTTGGGAACAAGCAAAAATATCTATGGCACGTTATTATCAACCTGGTATGGTTATGCCTTCTGTTTTAGGGGGAGTTCCTACAATGCTTCCAACTCAATTGAGTATGCCTAGCTCTATGGATATGTCTTCAATGATGCCTACACCTTTCCAAAACCCTGGAATGATTTCTACAGTACCTGGAGGAGTTGACTATAGTAAGCTGCAAAGTGGTGGTGTTGTTATGAATGAGCCTGGAATCAATTTCAAAACTGAATTAGCGAAGGTAAAAGACGATTTAGTGGGTTCTTTGACTAAACAAATGGCTGATCTTCAACTAAATTGGATTAAGGGAGTGAATACTCCAACACAAACTAGAAATGAGAGAGTAAATATCTGGTGTGTTAAATGCAAGGGGTATGGGCATATTCCTTCTGAATGTGCAACTCCAGCAGATTTCCAACCTCTCCTCAAGTGCTAAAATTGTGGGCGTCATAATCTGAGTTGTTATTAAAAAAAAACATAGATTCAAGATAAAAAAATAATTATATTAGCTCACTGAGTACATTGGCTAAGGAATTTATTAAGACATTGAGTTATGTTGGTAGAGGTTCGAGTCCCCGTATTTTATATTCTAAAACCTTAGGCAAAGCTGTATAGAGGTTCCAAATTCCCTCAAAACCTTAGGCGGAATCGTATTTCGTATTTCAAAATCATAGGCGCCTCCAATCATAAATGACTATAAGCGAAACGAGAAGCGCCCAGAGGACCCAACATACAATCTAGGCATATGATCGATGAATCCAGGGTGCACCTCGTTATGATCATAGTCTAAAAAACTGGAAGATTTTTTGCCTTCAATATGTACCAAATTGTGCCATGCCATGAATTTTTCTTTGTGGTATGGCACGTCTGGTGAAGTGGGATACAAGCCATCTAGGGCATCCTAAGTTACAGGATTTTCCAGAAAAAAGTTCAAGCTAACTAAACCTAACTAGAATCTCAAGCTAACTAAGCCTACTAACCAGTATCTGAGCTAGATCTCCCATCTCCTAGGTTCTCCATGCCCTGCTGATTGAATAAGCTCCTCCTCCTTCTCCAATTGCCCCCAAATCAAATTGGGGCAAATTGCGGTGGAAGCCCCAATTTGGGTGATCCAAAGTTAGCAGGTCCGCCGTGCCCAATTGATTTGGGCCAGGCGGCAATTCTAGATTAGTTATCATTAACCAATTTAATATTTTAGACTTTTTAATATTAGGTTAAGCCCTAAATTCGAATTAGAATTTAGGGTTAGGTTTCCACTTTAATAATTACTGAGTTAACATAGCTAACCTTAGCTTATGAACAATTAACACACCATTAATTATTCATAGTGACGTGTCATGTATTTATACCTAGAAGGCATATAAATACGTGGAACGTCACAATCACTGCCAAGGAACGGGAAGTCTTGAGGACGCCAACTAGTGAACACTAACTAGTTGTTATCTCAGTAGGCCTCACATTTTGCAATTGCATCTATCTAAATGCAAATGCTCTTGACTTGCCAACGTAGAAAATTTTTCCTAGTCCCCTCATCACACATAAGAGCTTGTCCTTGGAGCAACCCAAAAAATAATTTTATGTCTATAAATCGATATCCCAAGTTGAGTATGGCAACTTCAGCTGCCATTAAATAAATACATGGTTCATGGAAACTGTAAATCTTTTCAAGAATAGAATAGAATATGATTTTATCGTCCACGGAGACCAACTGGCCTATGGGACCCAAGTACAAAGAGAGAGCAGCAGGCGTATTACTACCAGGATTAAAAAACCCCCGCCCCGAAGGGTTTTCGGGGGAAAAACCTTAGTAGCAATAAGGATGCTGACATACTGCACAGTTATATACATAATCACAAGTACAGCTGAGGTTAATGTCGGACAGGGGGGCATAACTGAGTCCGCGTATCCATTACCTCCTGGAGGTACGATCCCAACAAGCCTACAGAGGCCGTGCTCAGTAGCTCATGCAAGGCCTGATGGGGCACAACTAACCGAGCATACCGAGCCCGGATATGCTCGTACGCCGGACAGGCCTGGAGGGCGTGACTTTCATCCTCAATGGCGCTCTGTTGGCGGCATTGGCGGACTCTGTCCTCACGCTGCGGCTCCCGAATCCATCTCCCCTGTCTCAATGCGGGAGGTGGTGTGCACTGTCGCGAATGGAAGCAATCACCCTGCGCTTTTTCATGGGTAGATGGGTGCACAGGTAGTGGTGTGGGCCCCTCGTGAGCATGGGATTAACCTGCTGTCGATAATTTGCCACCTTGACATGTGACAGGGCCTCTGCATCCCAAAGCTTGGCCATGAAGCAAGCATCCAAGTACTGCTTCAAGGCAGCGCGTTCCTTCGGTGTATGCACTGTCCACATCGTGTGCACGCACATTCCATAGCGAGAACCACCGGGCTTGCTTGTCTTTCCAAAGAAGGCTTTGAGTCGCCAAGGGCCCATCGCCACCGCCAAAGCAAGGTTGGGCAGCCGGGCTTCATCCATAGCCACCACCTTCGGAAGTAAATAATGTGACGTTCCAAGCGACCCTCTCAGAATGGAAGGAAGCCTGTCTCCTGGAGCAAGATCGATATGGGACCGTGGATTTCACTCCCGGTGCGTCTCCCAAGAAGGCCTTATCACTGCTCTAGATCATTCCAAGTGGTGAGGGATATCACCGGCCCCACACTTCGCCCCATAGAGGAGGATCGGTTCAACCAAGGCCCCGAACAAGTGTGCCTGGTGACCCCATGCATCTGACTCGCCTTGTGATTGTTGTTTTGCATTGCATCTGGGGCTTTCCGACTGCGGTGACCCGTAACGATGGATGCATCCCGGTGTGTGGTAGTAGAAAACTCAATGCCCAAATACTTATAAGATCGAGCCACCTCCACTACACCCCCACGGTAAGTGAATGAGGGAAGGCGTGGGTGCCGGGATGATGGGACCAGCAGCACCCTTGTCTTGGCCAAGTTAACTCTCATGTCAGTGAATTGGCAGAAAGTGTCCAAAGCATCAAGGCAAATGTACTAATATGAATATGGAATAGCAAGAAATATCAAGTAGGAAATAACCCTGAAATTTTCATGTGCTGCACAGAGCAAACTTTGGCCATCAGGATGGAATAACATTGCACGTAAGCCGGGAACCTAAATAGCAAACACTTCTTCAAAGACAAACCTCATGTTCAACCAGCTCCTTACACTCGAGTTATTAGGCTTAGGGAGGCTTTTCTTCTGTAGTTTTTGCCCTGGGTTAATCCTTACAAGCAAGTGTTTGAATTTCCATGGCAAATCATACATCTCAACTTTCAAAGGGTTCAGACATTCAGGGCACTCAATAGACTTCCTAAAAAATTTTCGTCGCGGATTTGCTGAAGACAAACAGTCAGAGGGATCAATAAGATGTGAAATTGCTTGATTCCTTTCAACTTGAATAGGGTTAGATGTAACCCCGATGATACAGCATAATAAGAAGCAAAAGCAGAGCTGTGGTTGTGGTTATGAGAACAAATAAGGCTGCTCGTTAGACGGTATGAACATCGGCGACAAGGCTCAGGTGACCGAAAAGTTACCGGCATATACCTTGAATATCCCAAAAACCTAGATAAGCCATGTATTAATGTTTACGCATGTATTATTGTTTTTGGGCCCTTGGATCATGGCACATTTGGTTATATTCCCCCTCCACCTATCTTGTTTGCCCATCTAAGGTCTTTCTCGGGTCAAACTGGCCCTTGTTGACCCAATTTTTAAGGGGCACTATGAAACCATCAACCTGTTACACGCAAAATTTTTTCCTTAGAACAATCTCTGCCCGCGTGTTAACGCCGACTAGCTTCCACCCGCACCTTGGATCCCGGATCCCCTTCGCTAATCTTATTGGCTTGCTGCTATATCAATTCCCACAGAAGCCCGCGTTGTTACGCCAGTCCTTACCGCCCACACCATGGATCCCATATCCACCACCTGACCATATCGACTTGCTGCTTTGCACAGCAGAACAGTTCCTTCCAAGGAATCCTCCTTGAATGGTATCCACCGGTTTCCAAGCCCAATCCAGCTCCTGGCAGTTCCCAATGCCTTGGGGCCACACCTGCAACTTCAAAATCCAAATCCGAGCTCCAGGCCCAGCTCTTGAATCCAAGAACAATCCGGATTCTTTCAGAGAGTCCCCTCGGGTCGGCACCAATTGGTTCCTCACCCAGATCAATCCTTAGCAGTATCAATCTGCCTTAGGATCATCAGCACAGCCTTAGGCTGCAATTTCGACCCTGTGGACTAATCCTTGAATCAAACGATCAGTGCAAGTAGCCAAATTGCTTATCACGCCTCTGATCCCAAATCGTTCATGGGCAGTAGCAATCTGCCCTAGGACTCTCACCGTAGCCTTGGAATCCAAGTCCGAATTCCCAGCCTAAGTATTGAATCCAGCATCAATCAATCCTAGCAGAATCGGCTGCCTATTTCTCAAGATCCGGTTTTCCTTCTCCCAGCTCGTTTCTTCCTCTGAGCCTTATAATACTCTATCTAGAGCTTACTGGCAGTCTTGCATGCCCAAAACCGGCCAGATTAGGCCCTTATTTGATCGAGAATCATGCACTGGAGCTCCCGTTAGAGATCTGGCAGCCGGACTTGGTTCCACGATTCTGTTTCTCTGATTTCATATCAGGCTTAGGACCCATCGAACCATTTCACACCATGTGTCACTTTAATATTTCATTAAAAACCATAGCTAACATTTTTAACTTACATTTAAATAACATTGGCCCCTAGGGCCCTTACATACATTAACATCAATATCTAATGTTAACCATGTAAGCTTCTCTGCCCCGGCAATCCCTGCTAGCTCTTGCCGTGGTAATATTTAGTCATATTAGCGCCCCGCCTAGCAACCCATTACCCATTGCTTAGACATCATTACCATTTACCCCGCACCCCGTCACCGTAAACTGATTACAGTCAATACGACCCATTAAATCACAACTGCCCGGCAATCGCGACCAATAATACCCCTGTGCTCATGGACGTCCGTCAACGGCCCGATTCTGGCTATGCCCTTGGGAGCACATGTAACATTCCTCCCCCTCCTTTTGGACCTTGCCCTCAAGGTTGTTCCTTTAGATGAGGGGAACTGCTGCAGAAATTCCTCCGTCTCCCAGGTGGCATCCTCAGAAGATTGGTCCTGCCACTGAACCCGATGTTCTACCATATCCCTATTGCGTAGCTGCCGAACTGTTTTATCCAAAAGACGTTCTGGCATTACAGAGGAGTTTAAGACGATCGGTATACTTTGCGGACTAACCACGTTAGCGGTATCCAGTATAACCCTCTTCAGCTGACTTACATGAAACACATGATGGATCCCTACTTCCTGTGGTAAGTTCAACTCGTACGCTGTTTCCCCGATCCTTTTAGTAATCCTAAAAGGTCCAACATACCGCGGAGTAAGTTCAGGCACCCGACCTTTGGTTAAAGGCCGCAATGTGTTCATTCTTAATGCCAAAGGATAAACGACCCGTAAGAAAACGTAATCACCTTCAGTATAAGAAATATCTCGTCTATGCTGATTAGCAGACGCTCGTCCCTGTCTTGAGCTTTCCGCAATGCTTGCTTGCACTGCCGTAGGATTGCATCCATATCATGCAGCATGTATACTGCACCTTCGGTTCTAAGGTACTTATGCATCCCAGAATAAGCCCTTGGGTTTCGGCCCATCATAGCCATAAAAGGAGTCATCCGAATCCCTTATATGATGGCTATTATTATAAGCGAACTCTAGATAGGATAAATAATCTTCCCACCTAGACTGCTTCTCGTGGACAAAACTTCGCAACATGTCCTCCAAGATCATGTTTATGCGCTCAATTTGCCCATCCGTTTGTGGATGATTACCACTACTCATGTATAATCGGATCCTCAAACCTTTCATGAGATCCCTCCAGAAGTGACCCGTGAACTTAGTGCCTCGATCACTTACAATGGACAGGGGAAGTCCAAAAGTTGGAAATATGTTTTGCATATAGGCAACTGCTACGTCATGTCCCGTAGTCTCCTCTTTCAATGCTATAAACTTAGCATACTTGGATAACCGATCCACTATTACCATTTGCCTAGCAGTTCTAGGTAATGCGACTATGAAGTCCATACTCATGCTTTCCTAGCGTTCATTTGGTATAGGGAGAGGTTGTAACAATCCCGGAGTTTTCCCATGATCCGCCTTCGCCGCTTGACACAGCAAGCAGTGACTTACCAAATCCTTGACTTGATCTTGTAACTCTGGCCAGTAGTAGAACCTTTTAACCAACTCTTACGTCTTCCATTCACCTCCATGCCCAGCTTGTGGAGTGTCATGGTGCTCACGTAGAATTGACTCCCTAAGGTCCCCACTTGAACATAAATCCTTCCCTTATAGAAATGCAAACCCTCTTGCTCAGTCCCCAGCTCCCCGAGCTTGACCATTGCCGAATCTTGTGATGGAAATTCAGCTTATAAGTTTCATACTTCCATGAGAAGTAGTGGCAGTGGAAGTTCAGTTGTGTAACTACAGTAAGAGCATTAATACTTTCATGAGAAGCAGTGGCAGTGAAAGAATTTAATACTTTCATGAGAAGCAGTGGCAGTGAAAGAATTTATGCACAGTGGCATAGCCAGAGCAGATGGTAGTTACAGGGTTTATAACATTTGGTGAAGATCGTGTAAACAAGGGAGAACCAAGTGTTGTTTATTTGCCTATGTTTATTTGGATGCCTAGGTAAAGGTTAAAGGTTAAAGAAATAAAATCGTGCTCAATGGTTCAATGGTTGAACAATAGTTTCGCAGGCTTATGCTTGTGGGATATATAGAACCAATGAAGACGTCTGCTTTTAGAAGTTCGATCCTAGCCCAAAACCACGGACCGCCAATTATAAATGACAGAGAAGATTTGAAGATAGTACGGTGTATATCTTGATCGGATTAAGCCGAGGAGAATGTGAGATTTGATGCGAAACTCACTGGTCGAATCTGCTTTCTGATTCTTGGGTCAATGACCTGAGCTACAGTAGCATTATTAACTTGAAGTTAATGGTTCAAGGATATTTACGGATACATGAAATATTAAGATAGAAGTAGAGATTGCAAATATGCTAGGATTTAATTGGGAATGATTGACCACAATTTGGCTTCCCATAATAGTGTATACCTTGCATATTATTATTATTATTATTATTATTATTATTATTATTATTATTATTATTATTATTATTATTATTATTATTATTATTATTATTATTATTATTATTATTATTATTATTATTATTATTATTATTATTATTATTATTATTATTATTATTATTATTATTATTATTATGTCTATTGCTCACTTGGGCCTTGAGAGGCCATGGAGCACATGAACAAATGTTTACAATCTCAGCATCAAGGCACGGTGTGCATCCACCGCCCTTATATAGGGACCTAATGCCATTGGCGGTAGCATTAACAAAGAATAAACGTCTAGTGCCTGTATCCCAAAGTGTTGTCTAATATATGCATATTCCGAGCATACTAAGAAAACATGTCGCTCATCCTCAACCTGTCCTGTTCTGCACAATTTACATGTCCGATCTTCCACTGGAATTTTTGCCCATCTGCCAATTTCAATTTCCAGCCTGTGTGACCCTGTCCTGTACCTGGCAATAAGTCTCCTTTGTATCTTAGATATATTTGCCTTCAGATATAATTGGCTCTCATATGTGACCATATGGTTAACATTTATCCGATATTCCAACATCCTTTTCCCCGGATTAGCCCAGAGCTTATCCACTGCTGCCTTTTCGAGCATGACCCGGACCTCTTGCTTTTCAAGCGGCCATGTACTGCCAACGCCCCATCTGATTGCCCATGTACTGCCAACGCCCCATCTGAGTTTGAAGTGAATGGCTGCTTGAAGAAGTGTTAAAGGAAATCTATGTTTGTGAAATAAACCTTGCTAGTTATTTGCAAAGTGGTGGTGATCTTATTGTTATTTTAACAAAACTTATCATTGGTATCAGAGCCTGTCATGGCTAGCAGGTTTGGAGCAAGTTTGCTCAACACCATAGAGGTGTACAAAGGAGGTGCAGGATTTCAGCTTTGGAAAGATGCGATCATGCACGTGCTGGATGTGGAAGACCTTTGGGAAGTAGTAGATCCAAATGGTCAGGTGTCAGCAGGAGGATTGACCAGGGCTGCCTCTACAGGTTCAGTAGCAGGAGATCAATCAACAGCTGGAAGTACGGGTGCTGGAAGTACAGGTGCTGGAGCAGGTACGAGCACAACTGGAGGGAAGTCTTTGCAGACCAAAACCAAAGAAGCTCAGGGCATTATCACCTGTAAGTTGAGTCCAGCTATACGTCTAAGGCTTAGGTCATTAAGTCCTAGGGAGAGAATGGTATTTATGCATAAACCAATTTTTGCAAGAACATGGATTTGAGAAGTTACAAAATGATGGAAATCTTTATAGGTTCAAGCAAGGTGATGAATTTTGTATAACTGCTCTATATGTAGATGATTGTATCATGATTGCAAACTCCATAAACATTCTGAACCTGTGCAAAGGCATTTTGAAGTCTAAATTCCAAATGTCAGACTTAGGAGAATTGAAGAAATTCCTAGGCATAGAAGTTGACAGAAACAGAAAGGAAAAATGGTTGAGATTACATCAAGAGAAGCATGTAGAAAACATGCTTAAAAGGTTCAACTTGACTGAAGCAAAGGCAGTAAAAATTCCCATGATTCCAGGTCACAAGTTAACTGAAGACCATGAATTGACAGACAAAGATATGATACAAATGCAGAATATTCCATACAGAGCTTTAATTGGGTGTTTATTGTACTTAGCAAACAGTACTCGGCCTGACATATCATACTCAGTCAATATTCTCAGTAGAAGAAACCACAATCCAACCAAAAAGCACTGGGAGGCTGCCAAACGAATTTTAAGATACCTCAAAGGGACTGCAGAGCATGGTATTTGCTTTAATTCTGAAAATCTAATTATGAAATGTTATAGTGATGCAGATTGGGGAGGAGATCTGCAAACCAGAAGATCGACTTCAGGCTATGCTATTTTCCTAGGTGGAGGTGTTATATCATAGAGATGCAAAAAGCAAGCTGCTGTGGCTATGAGCTCAGCAGAGGCAGAATATGCAGCAGCATCATTGGCAGCCAAGGAAGTGGTATGGTTGAGAAGATTGTTAGATGAACTAAATTGTGAGCAAATCTTACCTACAAACATATGGACAGATAGTCAAAGCTGCATAGCAATTGTTAAAAATCCTGTACAGGATGACAGGACAAAACACATTGAACTAAGCATACATTTCATACGAGATTTGGCTGACAAAGGACTAATACATATGATATATATTGAGACCAATAAGCAGGTAGCAGACATCTTTACTAAAGCTCTTGCAGAAAATAAATATGCTGGTTTTAAAACACATATGAATGTGACAGATAGTCAAACTTATAAGCTGAAGGAGGAGTGATGGAAATTCAGCTTATAAGTTTCATACTTCCATGAGAAGCAGTGGCAGTGGAAGTTCAGTTGTGTAACTACAGTAAGAGCATTAATACTTTCATGAGAAGCAGTGGCAGTGAAAGAATTTAATACTTTCATGAGAAGCAGTGGCAGTGAAAGAATTTATGCACAGTGGCATAGCCAGAGCAGATGGTAGTTACAGGGTTTATAACATTTGGTGAAGATCGTGTAAACAAGGGAGAACCAAGTGTTGTTTATTTGCCTAGGTTTATTTGGATGCCTAGGTAAAGGTTAAAGGTTAAAGAAATAAAATCGTGCTCAATGGTTCAATGGTTGAACAATAGTTTCGCAGGCTTATGCTTGTGGGATATATAGAACCAATGAAGACGTCTGCTTTTAGAAGTTCGATCCTAGCCCAAAACCGCCGGACTGGCCAATTATAAATGACAGGAGAAGATTTGAAGATAGTACGGTGTATATGCTGATCGGATTAAGCCAGAGAATGTGAGATTTGATGCCGAAACTCCTGGTCAGAACTGCTACAGTTACTGGGTCAATGACCCGAGCTACAGTAGCATTATTAACTTGAAGTTAATGGTTCAAGGATATTTACGGATACATGAAATATTAAGATAGAAGTAGAGATTGCAAATATGCTAGGATTTAATTGGGAATGATTGACCACAATTTGGCTTCCCATAATAGTGTATACCTTGCATATTGAGTTTGAAGTGAATGGCTGCTTGAAGAAGTGTTAAAGGAAATCTATGTTTGTGAAATAAACCTTGCTAGTTATTTGCAAAGTGGTGGTGATCTTATTGTTATTTTAACAAAACTTATCATCTTGCTGATCCTCAGGATATGCATCCTTGATCCTCTGTATAAGATCACTTGCCAAAGTCGTCAAGGTATTTATATGCTTAACCCTTGATAATGCATCGGCAACTGGATTATTTTTGCCCGGCGTATGCTCAATGGAAAAATGGAACTCATGGAGGAAGTATAGCCACCTAGCCTGTCTCGGGCTAATTTCGGCTCGACTTTGCAAGAACCTCAATGGTTTATGGTCAGTATCGACGATAAACTTGCGCGGCTCTTGGCTCGTCCCACTACGCAAGTAGTGCCTCCACGTCTTTAACGCATGCACAATGGCCAGCACCTCTTGCTCATAAGTTGCATAATTCCTTTCCGCAGGACTTAGTTTTCGACTTTCATAAGCCACTACTTGACCTTGCTGCATTAGTACTGCCCCTAACGCTTGGCCACAAGCGTCAGTGTAGACCTCAAATGCCTGATTCAAATTTGGCACTTCTAGCACAGGACTGCTTACTAACAAATCCTTAACGCGCCTAAATGCCTCTTGCTGCTCTCTCCCCCACACAAAATCGTGATCTTTTTCCAAAAGATCAGTGAGAGGAGCAACAACTTTAGAAAATTGAGGTACAATTTTACGGTAATACGTGGCTAAGCCTAAAACTGTGTAACTCTGACACGTTTTCCGGCGGGAGCCATTGCTTTACCACTTGTACCTTAGCGGGATCTGGGAGCACACCGTCACCAGACAGAATATGTCTCAAATAGGCCACTCGCTGCTTAAAGAAATCACACATTGGAAATCTTGGCATAGAGCCTGTGGTCCCGCAAAACCCGAAGAATATCATCGACCCGGAAATCTATGCACATCCGCATAGTACCGTCCAGGACTCGCAAAAGGTGATTTACTTGATCGTACAATACCTTTGCTTAACAATTCCCTCACTTGCTTTTTAACCTCTTCAAGTTCTAGAGGGCTAAGACGATATGTAGCACGCACCATTGGCTTAAGCCCTAGTTCAAGCACATTTTATGCTCATCCCCCGCGAAGGTGGTGGCCTTTGCGGCAACTTTCTTCTGGGAACACGTCTTTAAATTTTTTTAAAAGATTTCGTAATTCTTGATTTACATCTGAACGTAGTTCAATGTGTACATCCATAGAATTACAAGACCCAACCATGTCATCACCAGGCATGGTATTCATCAAGAGAAAGCTATCTTCTTACATGCAATTCCCAATTGCATTGTTTTCTAAACTCAGACTTGTAATAGTCCTAAGAAGATAACCCAAGTGCCCTTAAATTGCCTGAGGCAATTTCATGGCCTAAACCTTAAAGGTTTACATGAGTTGGAATTATTCCTTGATCGTGACCAATTCTTAGTCATTAAGGGTCTTCCCTACTTCGAAAAGTCAACATGCAACTTTCCCATGAAATAACATTATCTATTTCTTCATAAAAATTTGATCCACTAAGTCGACCCTGTCGCTTAGCCAAAATTCCTATGATTCTAATCCTTTTTCATATGACCTTAACTAGGTGCGTACTAGGATCAATTATAAGATGTCAAGATATTCCAATATCTTTTCCATCTTGTAAGTTTTGTATATTACCAACATAAACTTACCCAAATTATAATTGCACTTATTGCATTATAACCTCAAAATTGAAATATACAAAAAAAAATAAAAACATACCTTACTATAGTTCCTTGAACTAATTCTGATACTTACATCCAACAGTTTTCCAACTGTCCATCACTTGTGCCTACAAGTAAAAAAAAATTATCTAAATAACAAAGTCAACTTTGCTATTAGTTTTTCCTTCTCGAGAACTTTATTATAGTTCCCAATCAAGCCCCTAAGGTAACTTGATTAAATGTTAGGACAATTCCATACATCATGTCCTCTTTTCCCACAACCCAGACAAGGTTTATCCGTATTAACCCCGTTAATACCACCCTGTTCCTTATAGCCACCCAGAACTTCCCGTCTTGGTTGAGAACTGGAATTGTGCCCATAACAACTACTCGAACAACCCGGTTGTTCTTCATCTTTTAGGCTAAACCTTCTGCTTGGTTGACTGCATATGCAAGCATAAAATACGGATGTATCTAAATCCCTTGGATGCAGCCTTTTAAGCTTCATTTTAAGTGCAGTGTCATTTATACCACGCATAAAATAAAAAACCCGACTTTCATCATCCATAGGCTGAACAATTGCAAGCAGCTTCCGAAGCTCCTGCTCATAGGTTCTTAATTCCCCAGTTTGTTGCAAGCTATGCAACTGACGATAAGCCAGAAGTTCATTCAAGCAGTCAAAACTTCCCTGGGAAGGGACTTGTGAAGAAATACCCTTGGTATCTTCTTCCAGTACTTCAGCAATTAAACCGCATTGCTTAGTAACTAATTTATTGACTTCTTGTTCAATGGCCATCTCCCCTTGAAGACATGCTAGGTTCTCAGCCAGCTCCTGGACTAAAACACTCTCAAGTTCCCGCTTCTCCACTTCCCATGTGGTTTGGAAGACAGAACTTTTCTCGTCCATTTCCGCCATCAAATCTAGATTTTCCCAAAAAACTAGATTCATGGCCCTGTGTTTAGATTTCCTAAAATCCTAAATTCACAATTATCTCTTAAAATTAAGAGATTCCCAACGATCTGCAATCTTAGAACTCTCAGAGTTCTTGCACAATCTCTGGGCTCTGATACCACTGTTACACGCAAAATTTTTTCCTTAGAACAATCTCTGCCCGCGTGTTAACGCCAACTAGCTTCCACCCGCACCTTGGATCCCAGATCCCCCTCGCCAATCTTATTGGCTTGCTGCTATATCAATTTCCCACAGAAGCCCGCGTTGTTACGCCGGTCAGTACCGTCCACACCATGGATCCCAGATCCCCCACCTGACCATATCGACTTGCTGCTTTGCACAGTAGACCGGTTCCTTCCAAGGAATCCTCCTTGAATGGTATCCACGGCCCATTAAATCACAACTGCCCGGCAATCGCGACCAATAGTACCCTCGTGCTCATGGACGTCCGTCAAGGGCCCGATTCCGGCTATGCCCTTGGGAGCACCTGTAACATTCCTCCCCCTCCTTTGGACCTTGCCCTCAAGGTTGTTCCTTTAGATGAGGGGAACTGCTGCAGAAATTCCTCCATCTCCCAGGTGGCATCCTCAGAAGATTGGTCCTGCCACTGAACCCGATGTTCTACCATATCCCTATTGCATAGCTGCCGAACTCTTTTATCCAAAAGACGTTCTGGCATTACAGAGGAGTTTAAGACGATCGGTATACTTTGCAGACTAACCACGTCAGCGGTATCCAGTATAACCCTCTTCAGCTGACTTACATGAAACACATGATGGATCCCTACTTCCTGTGGTAAGTTCAACTCGTACGCTGTTTCCCCGATCCTTTTAGTAATCCTAAAAGGTCCAGCATACCGCGGAGTAAGTTCAGGCACCCGACCTTTGGTTAAAGGCCGCAATGTGTTCATTCTTAATGCCGAAGGATAAACGACCCGTAAGAAAACGTAATCACCTTCAGTATAAGAAATATCTCGTCTATGCTGATTAGCAGACGCTCGTGCCCTGTCTTGAGCTTTCCGCAATGCTTGCTTGCACTGCCGCAGGATTGCATCCATATCATGCAGCATGTGTACTGCAACTTCAGTTCTAAGGTACTTATGCATCCCAGAATAAGCCCTTGGGTTTCGGCCCATCATAGCCATAAAAGGAGTAATCCGAATCCCTTATATGATGGCTATTATTATAAGCGAACTCTAGATAGGGTAAATAATCTTCCCACCTAGACTGCTTCTCGTGGACAAAACTTCGCAACATGTCCTCCAAGATCATGTTTATGCGCTCAATTTGCCCGTTTGTGGATGATTACCACTACTCATGTATAATCGGATCCTCAAACCTTTCATGAGATCCCTCCAGAAGTGACCCGTGAACTTAGTGCCTCGATCACTTACAATGGACAGGGGAAGTCCAAAAGTTGGAAATATGTTTTGCATATAGGCAACTGCTACATCATGTCCCATAGACTCCCCTTTCAATGCTATAAACTTAGCATACTTGGATAACCGATCCACTATTACCAAAATCTGAGTATGTTGCCTAGCAGTTGTAGGTAATGCGACTATGAAGTCCATACTCACGCTTTCCCAGCGTTCATTTGGTATAGGGAGAGGTTGTAACAATCCCGGAGTTTTCCCATGATCCGCCTTCACCGCTTGACACAGCAAGCAGTGACTTACCAAATTCTTGACTTGATCTTGCAACTCTGGCCAGTAGTAGAACCTTTTAACCAACTCATACGTCTTCCATTCACCTCCATGCCCAGCTTGTGGAGTGTCATGGTGCTCACGTAGAATTGACTCCCTAAGGTCCCCACTTGAAGGAACATAAATCCTTCCCTTATAGAAATGCAAACCCTCTTGCTCAGTCCACAGCTCCCGGAGCTTGACCATTGCCGGATCTTGCTGATCCTCAGGATATGCATCCTTGATCCTCTGTATAAGATCACTTGCCAAAGTCGTCAAGGTATTTATATGCTTAACCCTTGATAATGCATCGGCAACTGGATTATTTTTGCCCGGCGTATGCTCAATGGAAAAATGGAACTCATGGAGGAAGTATAGCCACCTAGCCTGTCTCGGGCTAATTTCGGCTCGACTTTGCAAGAACCTCTATGGTTTATGGTTAGTATCGACGATAAACTTGCGCGGCTCTTGGCTCGTCCCACTACGCAAGTAGTGCCTCCACGTCTTTAACGCATGCACAATGGCCAGCACCTCTTGCTCATAAGTCGCATAATTCCTTTCCGCAGGACTTAGTTTTCGACTTTCATAAACCACTACGTGACCCTGCTGCATTAGTACTGCCCCTAACGCTTGGCCACAAGCGTCAATATAGACCTCAAATGCCTGATTCAAATCTAGCACTTCTGCTTACTAACAAATCCTTAACGCGCCGAAACGCCTCTTGCTGCTCTCTCCCCCACACAAAATCGTGATCGTTTTCCAAAAGATCAGTGAGAGGAGCAACAACTTTAGAAAATTGAGGTACAATTTTACGGTAGTACGTGGCTAAGCCCAAAACTGTGTAACTCTGACACGTTTTCCGGTGGGAGCCACCTGAGCGGGATCTGGGAACACACCGTCACCAGACAGAATATGTCTCAAATAGGCCACTCGCTGCTTAAAGAAATCACACATTGGAAATCTTGGCATAGAGCTTGTGGTCCCGCAAAACCCGAAGAATATCATCGACCCGGTAATCTATGCACATCCGCATAGTACCGTCCAGGACTCGCAAAAGGTGATTTACTTGATCGTACAATACCTTTGCTTAACAATTCCCTCACTTGCTTTTTAACCTCTTCAAGTTCTAGAGGACTAAGACGATATGTAGCATGCACCATTGGCTTAAGCCCTGGTTCAAGCACATTTTATGCTCATCCCCCGCGAAGGTGGTGGCCTTTGCGGCAACTTTCTTCTGGGAACACGTCTTTAATTTTTTTTAAAAGATTTCGTAATTCTTGATTTACATCTGAACGTAGTTCAATGTTTACATCCATAGAATTACAAGACCCAACCATGTCGTCACCAGGCATGGTATTCATCAAGAGAAAGCTATCTTCTTACATGCAATTCCCAATTGCATTGTTTTCTAAACTCAGACTTGTAATAGTCCTAAGAAGATAACCCAAGTGCCCTTAAATTGCCTGAGGCAATTTCATGGCCTAAACCTTAAAGGTTTACATGAGTTGGAATTATTCCTTGATCGTGACCAATTCTTAGTCATTAAGGGTCTTCCCTACTTCGAAAAGTCAAACATGCAACTTTCCCATGAAATAGCATTATCTTTCTCTTCATAAGAATTTGATCCACTAAGTCGACCCTGTCGCTTAGCCAAAATCCCTATGGTTCTAATCCTTTTTCATACGACCTTAACTAGGTGCGTACTAGGATCAATTATAAGATGTCAAGATATTCCAATATCTTTCCCATCTTGTAAGTTTTGTATATTACCAACATAAACTTACCCAAATTATAATTGCACTTATTGCATTATAACCTTAAAATTGAAATATACAAAAAAAAAAAAAAAAAAAAAACATACCTTACTATAGTTCCTTGAACTAATTCTGATACTTACATCCAACAGTTTTCCAACTGCCCATCACTTGTGCCTACAAGTAAAAAAATTTTATCTAAATAACAAAGTCAACTTTGCTATTAGTTTTTCCTTCTCGAGAACTTTATTATAGTTCCCAATCAAGCCCCTAAGGTAACTTGATTAAATGTTAGGACAATTCCATACATCATGTCCTCTTTTCCCACAACACAGACAAGGTTTATCCGTATTAACCCCGTTAATACCATCCTGTTCCTTATAGCCACCCGGAACTTTCCGTCTTGGTTAAGAACTGGAATTGTGCCCATAACAACTACACGAACAACCCGGTTGTTTTCGTCTTTTAGGCTAAACCTTCTGCTTGGTTGACTGCATATGCAAGCATAAAATACGGCTGTATCTAAATCACTCGGATGCAGCCTTTTAAGCTTCATTTTAAGTGCAGTGTCATTTATGCCACGCATAAAATAAAAAACCTGACTTTCATCATCCATAGGCTGAACAATTGCAAGCAGCTTCCGAAGCTTCTGCTCTTAAGTTCTTAATTCCCCAATTTGTTGCAAACTATGCAACTGACGATAAGCCAGAAGTTCATTCAAGCAGTCAAAACTTCCCTGGGAAGGGACTTGTGAAGAAATACCCTTGGTATCTTCTTCCAGTACTTCAGCAATTAAACCGCATTGCTTAGTAACTAATTTATTGACTTCTTGTTCAATGGCCATCTTCCCTTGAAGACATGCTAGGTTCTCAGCCAGCTCCTGGACTGAAACACTTTCAAGTTCCCGCTTCTCCACTTCCCATGTGGTTTGGAAGACAGAACTTTTCTCGTCCATTTCTGCCATCAAGTCTAGATTTTTCCAAAAAACTAGATTCACGGCCCTGTGTTTAGATTTCCTAAAATCCTAAATTCACAGTTATCTCTTAAAATTAAGAGATTCCCAACGATCTGCAATCTTAGAACTCTCAGAGTTCTTGCACAATCTCTGGGCTCTGATACCACTGTTACACGCAAATTTTTTTCCTTAGAACAATCTCTGCCTGCGTGTTAACGCCGACTAGCTTCCACCCGCACCTTGGATCCCGGACCCCCTCGCTAATCTTATTGGCTTGCTGCTATATCAATTTCCCACAGAAGCCCGCGTTGTTACGCCGGTCAGTACCGTCCACACCATGGATCCCAGATCCCCCACCTGACCATATCGACTTGCTGCTTTGCATAGTAGACCGGTTCCTTCCAAGGAATCCTCCTTGAATGGTATCCACCGGTTTCCAAGCTCAATCCGGCTCCTGGCAGTTCCCAATGCCTTGGGGCCACACCTGCAACCTCGGAATCCAAATTCGAGCTCCAGGCCCAGCTCTTGAATCCAAGAACAATGCGGATTCTTTCAGAGAATCCCCTCGAGTCGGCACCAACTGGTTCCTCACCCAGATCAATCCTTAGCAGTATCAATCTGCCTTAGGATCACCAGCACAGCCTTAGGCTGCAATTTTGACCCTATGGGCCAATCCTTGAATCAAACGATCAGTGCAAGTAGCCAAATCGCTTATCACGCCTTTGATCCCAAATCGTTCATGGGCAGTAGCAATCTGCCCTGGGACTCTCACCGTAGCCTCGGAATCCAAGTCCGAATTCCCAGCCTAAGTATTGAATCCAGCATCAATCAATCCTAGCAGAATCGACTGCCTATTTCTCAAGATCCGGTTTTCCTTCTCCCAGCTCGTTTCTTCCTCTGAGCCGTATAATACTCTATCTAGAGCTTACTAACAATCTTGCATGCCCAAAACCGGCCAGATCAGGCCCTTATTTGATCCAAAATCATGCACTGGAGCTCTCGTTAGAGATCTGGCAGCCAGACTTGTTTCTACGATTCTGTTTCTCTGATTTCATATCAGGCTTAAGACCCATCGAACCATTTCACGCCATGTGTCACTTTAATATTTCATTAAAAAACATAGCTAACATTTTTAACTTACATTTAAATAACATTGGCCCCTAGGGCCTTACATACATTAACATCAATATCTAATGTTAACCATTTAAGCTTCTTCTGCCCCGGCAATCCCTGCTAGCTCTTGCCGCGCTAATATTTAGTCATATTAGTGCCCCGCCTAGCAACCCATTACCCATTGCTTAGACATCATTACCATTTACCCTGCATCCTGTCACCGTAGACTGATTACAGTCAACACGGCCCATTAAATCACAACTGCCCGGCAATCGCGACCAATAGTACCCCCGTGCTCATGGACGTCCGTCAAGGGCCCGATTCCGGCTACGCCCTTGGAAGCACCTGTAACACAACCCTTGGTTAAAATAGTATTCTGGCATTTGTACAGTACAGTGTCACAGTAATACAGTCCAATACTTTATAGTTAAACATGATTCCACCATGACATGAGCCTGGGGAATCGAACCCCAGTTCCAATCCAATGCTCAATGCTTTCCTGAAGCTTAAGTACGGGCAGACCAAAGAACATAGAAAAAACACATAATATCTTACAATAGGACCAAAGGGGTTTTTCAAAATTTGTACTCCTTCATGGTGCAATAGGCTCAATGCTTTCCTGAAGCTTAAGTACGGACAGACCAAAGAACA
Source organism: Isoetes taiwanensis (assembly GCA_021234155.1). Classification (NCBI taxonomy): domain Eukaryota; kingdom Viridiplantae; phylum Streptophyta; class Lycopodiopsida; order Isoetales; family Isoetaceae; genus Isoetes; species Isoetes taiwanensis. The sequence goes on from JAJEKV010000001.1 coordinate 31,414,592, forward strand.
TAGAAAAAACACATAATATTTTACAGTAGGATCAAAAGGATTTTTCAAAATTTGTACTCCTTCATGGTGCAATAGGGTAATTGAACCATGGCATGGGGCTTGTTCAGAATGGTGGCTATGGATGGAGTCGAGTTTATCAGAGATGTTTCAAACAAAATAGGCCTAGCAGTAAATACCTCCTTACAAATTTGTATTTGCACCAAACGCCAAGAACCAGAGGCAACAGTCTTTTGCAAAAAAAATCAGTGGACTCAAATAATGATGGATTCTAAGATTAGAATGAGAATTCTAAGAACAGAAGAATAAGCAAGGGTACCATGCCTGCCTAGAATCCGACAGAAAATCCTGAAAGAAAAAGTAGAATCATTCAAAAATTCAATGCTCTAAGATGGTTAGGGTGCTGTGCAGATCACCGGACCATCCGCCATCGCTAGCCCCCCTCTAAAACCTTCAGAAATTCGAAGGCGGTTGCTGGCAAGAAAAGAAAAGAAAAAAACAAATCTGTCTGGCGATCTTGCTTGCTTGTAGAGATCCGCTCACCTCTTCTTCCTTCGGTAGAATCGACATCTGCAGGCTTCGCCACACATTTGCAGGCCGAATTAGGCATCGGGGTCGCTGGGTGCCAGGTGAGCTGCATCATGTGAAGTCTTATCCGCCCCAACAAAAAATAACCTTATCCTCAACAAAAAAATACCCCTTCTTTTCAAAAGAAGTCTTATCCTGAACCTTCGTCTCAACAAAAAAATACCCCTTCTTTCCAGAACCGCAATGCCACCATCAGCTTCATTCGTATTTTTATACTAATACCTCTAAAAACCATAAAAAGCTTACGTTATAAACATACGCCAATTGATTGTGCAAACATTATAGGAGCAACCCAAAAATAATTCTATCGGTATCTCGAGTTGAGTTTAGAACAAGCAACGTTTTTTGGGTACCCGGATGCCGTAGAAGGAATAGGGATCTATTTGTATCTTCTTGGCGGTTCAAGCATTTGGAAGTGTTCTGAAGCGTTTTGCACAGCCGATTTTGCAATGGGCTTTGACTGCAGATAAGGAGCTGAGAGATAGCTTGGCTTAGAAGTAAAGCCTTTTTTTTTCTTGCTATATGTCAAAAAAAAAAAAACTTTAAGAGAATAGAATAGAATAGAATATATTTTTTATCGTCCACGGAGACCGATTGGCCTATGGAACCCAAACAAAAAGAGAGCAGCAAGCGTATTACTGTCAGGATTAAAAAAACCCCGGCCCCGAAGGGTTTTCGAGGGAAAAAATTTAGCAGTAATAAGTATATTGGCATGCTGTACAATTGGATAGGACAGTTCAATACTGTCCCGAAGGACACAACTGAGTCCGTGCATCCATAACCTCCTGGAGGTATGACCCCAACAAACCCACTGATGCCGTATTCAATAACTCATGCAACGGTTGGCCAGGCACTAGCAATCGAACATACCGCTCTCGGATATGGGCAAATGCTGAATAGATCTAGAGGGCATGACATTCATCCTCAATGGCATCCTGGTAGCAACACTGGCAAAGCCTTTCCTCCCGTGCTTCCCGAGCCCAACGTCCTGTCTCAATGCGGAGATGATGTGCACCCGTGCGAATGGAAGCTATAAGTCTGCGCTTCTTCATGGGCAAATGGGTGTACAAGTACTGGTGTGGGCCTCTCGTGAGCCTAGGATTGACTTGCTGCTCATAGTGTGCCAGTGCAACGTGTGTCAGAGCATCTGCATCCCAGAGCTTGCGCAGGAAAGTAGCATCTAGGTACAGCTTGAGTGCCTTGTGATCTTTCTTTGTCCTTACATGTACGCATCTGTTTGCCTGTACCCCCCAGCGTGAGAACCACTGAGCTTGCTTGTCCTTCCAGCAGGCTTTGAGGCATTGGGGACCCATCGCCATGGTCAAAGCAAGGTTGGGCAAATGTGTATCACCCATAGCGACCACCTTCTGGAAGTAAATGATATAGCGTTCCAATACAGCCCGTTGAAGGGGTAGAAAACCTGTCTCCTGGAGTAGGATCTGGTATGGAACTGTGGACTTGACTCCAAGGGCTCTTGCCAAGAAGGCTTTCTGCACCTGTCCGAGGTCATTTCAGGTGTTGAGGGATATCACCGGCCCCCACACTTCTGCCCCATACAAAGAGGGCTGGCTCGACCAAGGCCCGAAACAAGTGTGACTGGTGGCCCCAGGCATACAACTCTGCATGGCTGTTGTTCTGCATGGCATATAGTGCATTGCATATAGGCAAGAGGGGTTTATGCAGCAATTTCATTACTTAGTGCAACGATTATGCATGTTCGTAGCATGTCTTACATTTATCTCGACCTTAAGGCATCAAAGGCTTTCTTCACGAGTTTAATAACTTCATTATTTAGTGCACCTATGTCTGTATTTGATACAACGCCAATTGGGAGAATTTTGACTTGGGTATGATCATATATGTATTCATCATATACATCCACAACCATTTTACGAGCCACTGATTGGAACAACACAACCAAATTCGTCCTCCTACAGTACGAGGGGACTAGAGGAGCTTGGCAGACATATAATAGGTAAGGACAAAACTCCATTGCTGAAATTTTTTAAAGTTTACTACCTTTTCTTATCTGCTCCTGCTAGGTTTCAACTACTTAACTATTGTATTGCTCCTCAAAAATGATTGAGCAGCTCTAGGCTCTATTGCTCCTCAAAAAATGATTGAGTAGCTCTATAGGGCTTTATATTATCAAGGGCATCTTGGACTCCTTCTGACCAAGGACTCTTATCATGATAGAAAAAAGGACATGGATGCCAGAACATGTGAAATGAATCTATATTTAGTTTGTTGGCATGCATCAACAATATGCTTGTAGCATCAAACTGTAGCATAATGAATCTAGCACAACATCAAATTGTATATGCAATTCTATTCTCCGGACTGTGTGATCTATAAACAATTTTGTCGTGTAGGGTTATACTGATGATCTTTGGATTATATACCAATGACCTTTAGATCTACTTAGGGTACGATCAATGATCCTAGTGTATCATCAAGTTGTGTGCAATAACATTCTCGAGATTTTGTGTGATGTATGGATCTACTTAGGGTATAACGAGATTTCTTGTGATGTATGGATCTACTTAGGGCATACATTAGGGGACCGTCAAGGTAGGCACCCAGAGCTAAAGAAAATAATTTGTATATCCATTTATCCCAAGCATCCTGGGATATGGTCTTAAGTACATACATGACGTCAAAACACACAACCTAGTCTAGGGACATGACACTCTAATTTAGTGACCTTTGGCATGCAACTGGGACTACCACGTCATCAATCCTTGGTTGTGATATCTGTAGAGTCTTTGGTTTCTCAAGTAATGGTTCAGCATACATGACTATGGGATTGTCATGCACAGGAGGAATTCCTTGAGGCGGAACATTTGACGGCGCCTGATGAGATGTAACATAGTTAAGGATTTGCAACAGATGGTAATTGTTGTGTATAATAATTTTCTAACATGATTAAGTTGGATTGTTAGTTGCCGCGCATAAAAATGCACATGGCATTAGTATGCCCTTTGTAGATAGAATAACACAAATGAGCTCAGCCAACCTACATGCAGGCCCTGTTAGAAGAGAATTGCCCAACCAGCTTATATTCCAAGCCCTATAGCAGGAGCGGTGGGGTGAACTTCGTATGTGCATACCCTTCCACAGCCCATATCTGGTGCTGGAGGACCTCTTACTATGGGTTCCAAGAGTTGACGTAGCATCCTCCTCAGGAGAACTACGCCCGGTGTCATAGAGTACAAGGATACCACAAAGAATCACAGATGAACATGAGCATGTCAGAGCAACCCAGGTCAACGAACCTGGAAGCTCGACCCCGGAGGATCCAATAGACATCAAATACCAAGAGAACAATGGGACAATGCAAAGACCAAGACGTTGAAGTTCATTCGATATTTTCTATATATAGGTGCCTAGATCATACCTTACCGATGTTGTCCATACAAATTACGCATGTTGAAGTAGCTTATATTAGTGATGAAGACCATGATACCAATCCAAACATGTTGAGGAAGTCTCAAGCCTTGTGTCACACTGATGTAATTTCAACACATGAACTTCATTGAGCCTATAGAATGCTTACCATCCAAAGCACATTCCCCCCATAAGGAATTCACATACTATATCTCTATTGAATCTACTACCTATGGTAACTTACATTCTCTTGTTAATAATTCCATTTACACCTTAGACATTTTTCCATTTACACAGACATTTATGTAACCCAGCAATGCCACCATGTCCTAGAAGCTTCCCCTTAGTCTTTCTATGGCTCTCTTGACCAAACTCAATCTCGTATCACACATACATCCAAATGTTCCATGGTATAAATAAATAGCTTAACTAAGGATCTAAATGCCAGAACATGTGGACTGAATCTATATTTTCCTTTGTTGGCGCGCATCAACAATATGCTTGTAGCATGCTTGGACCATCAAACTGCAGCCCAATGAATGCTTATGCCAATGCGATTGTAGCACAATGAATGCTTATGCCAATGCGATGGATCTACTTAGGGTACTATAATGCATCATCAAATTGAATGTGCAATTCTATTCTCCATAGTGTATCATCAAGTTGTTTTGGATCTACTTAGGGCATAACGTTTGAGAAGATAAAAAGAGGGGACCGTCAAGATAGGCGCCCAAGGCTTTGCCTCAAGTGAGGTGTGCTCTGCAGCCTCGCGGGAAGACCTTTTCGGCTCCAATCCATCATCCGGTTACAAGGTAAAGCGATGTTCTTTCTTATATGTGCTCAAATTCTCCAAAATTCATTCCGGTGGGATATTTCATTAATCCTATATTGCATTGATTTTTCACCCCGGAAGCTCTTTAGACCTCCACTCATAGCATTAGGACTAGTATGATGCATTTTGTGCCAGGAAATTGCATTCGGCATTTGGTTTTTTAATCTGAAAGCTATTTAGGCCTTTTCTCATAGCATCAGGGAGCATTTGGTGAATATGGCAGGATTTCTGCTGTCCTCCATTCTAATTTACAGTTCATCTGATTTACGGGGCGGGAATGGTTGTAGAAACATACAGACCATGGCAAAACAGTTTTAAATACAGCCATACCTAGTAGCAAAATATGTGTACGATAAGACACCATTTTGCCATTCAAGAAATGTCGTGGAAGGGTCAAGCTTAGGTTAAAAAGCTCACGATTCTTGCAAAACAAGCTATGCAAATACAAAATGCCTTTTAAAAAGAAAGTTGGTGGATAAAGACAACCTTATGGATAGAGAGGCTAATTGAATTAACATCTTTTCAAAATAAAAATCAAAGAGGTCAAGAAGAATGTCTCGTGTAGAAGAAGGAAACAAGTAAAAGGAGTCGCATGTGAAACTTCTAGTCGCCAATGAACAAACAAATTGAAATGGCCCAGTCGTGATAGAAGAGCACAAAATGGGTTTCTCTAGAAGGTCGCAAGGTAAGTATCTGTTCCAAAGATAATGTATGTGGTTTATCGTTAATCGAATCCGTATGTGCGGTGTTGACAGGCTGCAAAAGATAGTGAAATTCAAGCAGATGAAATGAAGAGTGACAAAATGTTAAGAACAAATTGTGGAGATATTCTAGAGCACCGGAAAATCAGGTATATGAAAGAAAAACTAGCTTGTTTTCTCAAATACTCATATGCTAATTTCTCATGTCCCCCAAGAACTTTATTAGGTGGGAAAAGCTAACAAAGCAAATACAAATCTTGAGAGAGGACCTTGAAATGGAGGTATATAGGCTAACAAACCTACAGATTCGACGAGAGAGAGATGAAAAGAGGTCTGAATATTTTCTTAACTTTTCATTCTTATAGATAGTTACATACTATGTGTTTATTCATGACATCCTCAGGGGAACCATGGGTGAAGCAGAGCCTCGGCAAATATTCTTCGGGTTGTTGATGTTGTGGACCGAACTAGAGAAAGAAGTCTCTGATAAAGATGAACAGGTGGTGTTCCATACCATGATCTTCTATGTTAACAGGGTGCCTGACATGTAACAGATACAATCTTTAGAGCTTCGGCATATTTAGGTTCCCAATTGTTTGCTTGTATATTACTAGCTTATACATTCAACAAAACAATTTACCATGGACGACGTCGGATTTTTCACAGTATAACTTTATAAAGATAGATAGATAGATAGATAGATAGATAGATAGATAGATAGATAGAATTTTTATGTAGAATGCCCTTGTATTTGAGTATTTGTAAAAATAGCCCTCAAATTTTCAAGTTGCTCTATTTTTTGGGTCAACTTTTTTGGTTATCACCTAAAAAACCAACTTTCAGCGGCACGACAAGATTCCCTTAGTAAATAAAACAAGGGCATTGAGATGTAGAGCTATGTGGCAAGTGATAGGCATATGTCTTGTCCTAAAACTGCCAACATGAATTAGGTTCTACACGGTACTATTTTTGTAGCTTTCTGTTTTCATTTTGATTTTTGTGTTCCCTAGTTTCTATAGTCCTTTTATTAGGTTCGGACTTTATGCCCCTATTCATTGTATCATCCCATGAATCTTTTGCCCTCACGTGGTCTCAGTGGACACTATCTAGTGGACGTAAAACCATTTATTCGCTAAGGCGCAGACGAAATCTTTAGTCCTCCTTTCTTATTGATAATTTACTTTCTTTGCTTTTTTTGCTGATCGGTACTCTTTTTTTGCATGAACCTGGGAAATACATGTTCCAAATAATTCTATGAACTCATAACTGTCTAAATTGGACGATTAGAATATAATCTGAAATTAATGAGCCATGTTTATCCAATGTAGGCTCATCATCCCTTTGGGATTGCCCGAAGTGCAAACACTAGGGGCGGTATATGAGGTTTTGAAATATTCATAACAATCTTCTGTTTGGATGGTAGATCTCTGCTTGTTGTAGATTTTGATGGCCGAGGTTCTTATCTTCTATATGGATGGTAGATCTCTGGCCTGTTGTAGATTTTGACGGCTGAGGTTCTTTGAAAGCTAAGAGTAACAGTCAGAAAATAGAGATTCTGTATTTTTAGGTTTATTTCTATTCTGAATTAATACCCTATTAGTTCTATCCTAGAACATGGCGATATTCTCCCTCCAAAAATAGGGCGACATTCCCTTGTTGGCGCACAAGCTTCCAGTGCATGTATAAAGGCGCCTTCCCTGGTTGCTCTAAAGCAATGATAGCAGAGGATACAAATTGCAGGAGCTGTTGGCATTCATGGAATCTGCAATTGAGCCTTGGCAGCCACTAATCGTATGAATATTTTTGGGCTTGTTTGCATATCAAGCATAAACTGCTGGATGCTTTTCTTGCAACAAGCCGACAAGCTGTATGAACTAGCTGCATGAACTAGCTGTATGAACTAGCTAGAATCAGGCACTACTACAAAAATAGGTAGAAATAGCACAAAAGTGACATTTATGCTCCGCCTTTTTACGGAGCATAAACGTCACCTGTGTGCCATTTGGGGAGCACAAACGTCATAAATGGCACAAAGGTGACGTTTATGCTCCGAAAAAAGGCGGAGCATAAATGTCACTTTTGTGCCATTTCTACCTATTTTTGTAGTATTGAGGAGCGAAAGCAACAAGTATATTCTCCTGATCTAATGCTTTATAATTCAAATTCAGTCCGTTCATTTCTATCAATGCATGAGGGCAACCCATAGCACGACAACACCTTTTCTTAATACATTGTGCGACAAAAGACGAACTTAATTTAAAATACTAGGGTACATAAGTTCCTCTAGAGCAATTATTACTCATTCAACGGGTAACATTAGTGGTACAAGAAATTTATCTCAGCGGCCAAAGCCGCAATATTTCTTTTGTCCAACTCGCTGGAAAAGAGGTTTTATGTTAATTAAAAAGGATCTCAGTTCTAAACATTCAAAAATTAACTGATTATGTTTAATCTTGGCATTCTAACTTCCATAGTTGCCAATCTCTAATCAAATACAAACTCTCTTTATTAGAGTTTGTATTCAAGTCCAATGTCCAAGCAATTTTTTGGTTAGTTGTTTACGAAATTCTTTTATATTTTTTAAACCTAAGAGCCAAGAGTGGCAAAGAAAAAGCACTGAGTGGAATGTTCTGCAAGGTTTGACTACAGACAGCTTAACATTCATAGCTAGAAAAAGGAACTCCGCACCCATCCAGATAATCCATGATTTCCATAATTTATTGTAGCTTCAATTCTTCCCATCCCCCTTCGCCATAGCCCGTGCCACCTACAATTTTACGTCAAGTCTAGGGGGCCACTTCCAGCTCATTTATAGCCCTCCTAGTTGGGATTTTTGTTGGGTTGGTTTTTTTGTTGTTACATCAGATTGCTTGGCTCATTCATTAAATGAAAACTTTGATCCTGTGCTTATGGATTGATGAATGTCTTTTATCCCATATTGATGAATCATCTAAATCTTGTTTTCAATCATAATTTGATACCGCACGGAGGCTACCACTTACTTTATGTATGCATTTTCAAACAGTGCATGAGAGGTTAGGGAATAATGCACTAACAATGGTCAAGGGGCAAGGAAATAGCAATTGAAAAGTTAGCAAAATCTATAATAATACCTTAAACAGTCTACAAATTGAGCCAAAATTTAAAATGATCCACATTGTAATATGCCATAACCACAATCTAAGGTTCAACTCCCAAAGCTCACCTAGAAGCTTGTAGCTTCTTGATAAAAGAATGGAACTATTATTTACAATACTCACTTTGTTTTTCCACATATCATATTTGAGTAGTTCCTATTCGAACATTGCAAAGAAACACGATCCCATAATTCGGGTCAAAAATCTTTGCCCCTGCTTTCGAATCCCTTTCAAAGACCCATCTACCCATATCTTGATATGACCTTGTGGTATTCTAGTGCGCTGAACGAATTACTTGACATTTTATGATATGCGTGTGGAGGTATTTGTGTTGTAGGATATTTTAATGGAAGGAAGCTACGACAACATGGTAAGAATTACACAAAAAGGGGGGGGGGGGAGGGAGGGGGGGAAGGGACCTTCGTTGAAAAGCGGGAGCACTCCGACATTAGGGATGCCCACCATCATTGCTTACGACGGATAATCTGCTGAAAGGTATCAAAGTCTGCATTGTGGCGATAAGATCACAAAACCTTCTAAGCCGCGAGCAATGGAGTCGCTGAATGATCTCGAGCATCTGTCTCTCGTTTCCAAGGTATGTGTCGAGCTTGATAATCATATAGGTTGCGGTGATAAAACCCTAGCTGAGTTTATTATCGAGCTTGCTCGCTCCTGTGATTCCCGCGAAGCTTTTGAATCCAATTTGAAAGAAAACGGAGGTGAAATGCTGCCAGGTTACTTTGTTAAGACGCTTTACACCATCATTAATGCCATTCTTCCTGCCAAGAAAAAAGATAATGAAGGCCCGAATGGACCTGTAGATGAGAAGAAGGCAGCTTTCCCTGGGCTTGCAGTCCCTAACAACAAACAGAAGGTTCGGGAAATTGAAGAGAAGCTTGATATTGCATGGAGGGAAGATAGTGGGAAACCCAAGGATAAGAATTATAGCAGATATAAAGAATGCCATAGAGATGATACGACAAGAGAGGGGAAAAGAGGCACAAGGGAGGAAGGAAGAAGGCACGATAGAAGCAGGAATTATGATTCTGAAAAAGATGGTGTAGAATTCACTAGCTATATGCAGGGTCATGATTTCAGTGGTAGGAGACATGAAGATGAGGATCATCTCAGTGGCAGGTATGATAACAGAGAAAGGGATAGAGAAAGAGGAAGAGGAAGCGGAAGGGATCGAGGTAATGGTCTAGGTCACAGGGATAGGGAGAAAGGGAGGGAATCGAATCTTCTAGGTAAAGACGGAGACTGCAGAAATGGCTATAGGTCAAACTGTGTTGAAGACAGGAATGAAGGAAAACAAAGTCAACGTCCTGAGTCAAATGAACCAGAACTGTATGGAATCTACAGAGGTAAGGTTTCCAGGATAATGCAATGTGGATGCTTTGTACAACTGCATGGCTTTCGGAACAGGAAGGAAGGGCTTGTTCATGTCTCGCAGATAGCATCTAGGAGAATACGTCATGCAAAAGATGCAGTTGAGAGGGATCAGGAAGTCTGGGTGAAGGTTATTTCGTTATCTGGACAAAAGATGAGTCTGTCCATGCAGGATGTTGATCAGCAAAGAGGGCACGATCTGCTGCCCATGAAGAACCCACAGTCAGCGTCTGTTGATGATGAGACCTTCCGAGCTAATCCGTCAAGCATGAGCCAAGACCCTGTTACCAGGAAAGGATTGTCGGGAATCACCATAGTGGAGGAGGATGGCAGTTCATCTTCTCGGAGGCCCATGAAGAGGATGAGCTCCCCTGAAAGATGGGAAGCTAAACAGCTGATAGCATCGGGTGTTTTGGACGTCAGGGACTATCCAATGTACAATGATGATGATAGGGGTTTACTTTATCAGGATGAAGGTACGGAAGAAGAGCTTGAAATTGAGCTTAATGAGGATGAACCGACATTTCTTAGGGGCCAAACCAGGTATTCCATTGACATGTCACCTGTCAAGATAGTTAAGAACCCAGATGGGTCATTACAGCGGGCAGCCATGACACAGTCTGCACTTGCAAAGGAAAGGAGGGAACTAAGGGAGCAACAACAGAGAACAATGCTGGATTCAATACCTAAAGATCTGAATAGGCCGTGGGAGGATCCCATGCCTGAGACTGGAGAAAGACACCTCGCACAGGAGTTAAGGGGTGTTGGCCTTTCAGCATATGACACGCCTGATTGGAAGAAGGATGCTTTTGGGAAGGCACCTTCTTTTGGACAGCGCTCAAAGCTGTCTATACAGGAACAGCGGCAAAGTCTACCTATATATAAACTAAAAATTGAACTTGTCCAGGCCGTGAAAGAGAATCAGGTCTTGGTTGTAATTGGAGAGACAGGATCCGGGAAGACAACCCAGATGACTCAATATCTGGCGGAGGCAGGCTATACTACTAGAGGGAAAATTGGATGTACTCAACCCCGACGTGTGGCTGCCATGTCTGTTGCAAAACGTGTTGCAGAAGAGTTTGGCTGTCGTTTAGGAGAAGAGGTTGGATATGCAATCCGTTTTGAAGATTGTACAGGACCTGAAACCGCTATCAAGTATATGACAGATGGTATGTTATTGAGAGAAATTTTGGTCGACGAGAACCTCGTACAATATTCCGTTATCATGCTTGATGAAGCTCATGAGAGAACCATTCATACCGATGTACTCTTTGGTCTTCTTAAAGGTTTGGTCAGGCGACGGCCTGATATGCGTTTGATTGTGACATCTGCTACACTCGATGCGGAGAAGTTTTCTGGGTACTTCTTCAATTGTAACATTTTTACTATTCCAGGACGATCATATCCTGTAGAAATTTTGTATACAAAGCAACCAGAGACTGATTACTTGGATGCTGCCCTAATTACAGTCATGCAAATACACTTGACGGAGCCCGAAGGTGATGTTCTCCTTTTCTTGACAGGTCAAGAAGAGATTGACACAGCATGTCAGATTCTATATGAAAGAATGAAAGGGCTGGGACCGAATGTGCCAGAATTGATTATTTTGCCAGTATATAGTGCTTTGCCTAGTGAAATCCAGACACGGATTTTTGAACCTGCTCCACTCGGTACAAGGAAAGTTGTGGTAGCTACCAACATTGCAGAGGCGTCTTTGACTATTGATGGGATTTATTATGTTGTTGATCCTGGCTTTGCGAAGCAGAAAGTTTACAATCCAAAGCTTAGGCTGGACTCCCTTGTTATCACTCCAATTTCTCAAGCTTCTGCTAAGCAAAGGGCAGGACGTGCTGGCCGTACTGGGCCGGGAAAATGTTACAGGCTGTATACGGAAAGTGCCTTTTGGAATGAAATGCTGCCTACAACTGTTCCAGAAATTCAGCGAATTAATCTTGGAATGACGGTGCTAACAATGAAAGCTATGGGCATAAATGACCTCCTTTCATTTGATTTCATGGATCCACCTCCACCGCAAGCTCTTATCTCTGCAATGGAGCAGCTTTATAGCTTACAGGCACTCGATGAGGAAGGTCTATTGACGAAGCTAGGTAGAAAGATGGCTGAGTTCCCATTGGATCCACCATTATCAAAAATGCTTCTGGCCAGCGTGGACCTTGGTTGCAGCGATGAGGTCCTTACTATTATTTCAATGTTGCAAGCTCAAAATATTTTCTACCGCCCTCGTGAGAAACAGGCTCAGGCAGACCAGAAGCGGGCCAAGTTTTTTCAACCAGAAGGAGACCATTTAACATTGCTTGCAGTTTATGAAGCTTGGAAAGCAAAGAATTTTTCCGGTCCTTGGTGTTTTGAGAATTTTGTGCAATCAAGATCATTGAGAAGGGCACAAGATGTCAGAAAACAGCTACTTACGATAATGGACAGGTATTGATCGGTTTTTATTTATATTGCTATGTTTATATTGAAACAAATTGATATCAAGAAAAATAGTTTTAATTACGCCATTTAGTGCAGTTCTGCGTCTTTCTTATTATAAAACAGGTAAACTGCAATGTCTAATTTTCTGCCCCCAAACAGTTTTCCAGAATAATTCTTTACCAGATACTTTTTATATATAAAAGTGCCCTGGAATAGGTTGATTCTGACACGTCAACCAGTGCCTCCCACATTATCATGGTAGACTCTGCTTTTCCTCGAATCGAGTCGCCAGGGCATAATACAGAACGCTCAATGCGCAAATTATTGTTCAATGGCAATAAGAGATTTACCTGTATTTATTAATTTATACTAACATATTAAATTCCTATTGTTGCTGCAGATATAAACTTGATGTTGTTAGTGCTGGAAAGAACTTCACAAGAATCAGAAAAGCGATTTGTGCGGGATTCTTTTTTCATGCAAGTCGGAAGGATCCCCAGGAAGGGTACCGCACGCTAGTAGAAAATCAGCCCGTGTACATTCATCCAAGTAGTGCATTATTCCAAAGGCAGCCTGACTGGGTAATTTACAATGAGCTAGTGATGACAACCAAGGAGTACATGCGCGAAGTCACCTTTGTTGATCCAAAGTGGCTTGTGGAGTTGGCACCGAGCTTTTTCAAGGTAGCTGATCCAATGAAGCTCAGCAAACGAAAGAGACAAGAGAGAATTGAGCCATTATATGACAGGTACCATGAACCGAACTCATGGCGTTTAAGCAAGCGTCGCGGTTAATTTTCTTTATCATTCCTTCTTTTCTATAAACAGCGTTAATGCTGTTTCGGAATGCTTTGAATAACAACAAAGTGTATAAATCAGATATTACATTGATTTGATGGTTTTCAGCATCCTTGGTTCACTTAGAAAATGACTTTTCTTTGCTGTTTTTGTTGGAATTGTTGCTTCTGAAAGACATCAGTGTTACCAATCCATTTAAGTAAACTAAGAAAATTAAAATATACTTCATCAAAAACTACGCGATCAGGAAAAAGCAAAGGGACTTTGTGGGTTTGACCACAATTAGACAAGCTACATGAACAATGAGGGTCAATTGGCAAGCTTGTGTGAAAGATTGACATGATTTGTGAAATGACAAACTCCTGGACAGCAAACTCCTTGAGAGCATGAATACGATCATGTGCTAAAAAGGTATAAAAAAGAAAATAGTAATCTGTCGCATACTATAAATTATTGATATTGTTTACCTCATTGATACTAGCAAAAGGTGCATGGTTCTATTGTAGGCATTCATGAAGTTGTAGATACAATACTTAGAGATTTTAAGGCTTGCAAGAACCAAGTAATTGTATGGTAATGAAATGTAATTGATTGTGTATAAGATTGTGTTAGAAATGAAGTTATTGTGTCGAAAGAAGAACAATGGATGAATACCCATTACCTTCAACCACAAAAATTAGATTCTATATGTAAACAAGTCCCTTGATACTTAGAGACTGTGTGAGGTTGACCATTATTTGTTAGAGTTAGTGTGCAGCATTGCAGTGCAAAAGAGTCCTTTTATAAGGTTGGAATGGTATGAAGTTGACTCTGCAATTGAAGATTTAGTAAATTTCTTCAAGATTCCTTAATAATATGTTAGATTATTCAATTATCTCTAACCCAACGATCTGCCCGTAGAGGATTACTAGCAAATATTGTATTTTAGTTGAGAACTCTTTTTTCTTCTTCTTTGTTTCAATTCACATTCTACCACTGAGATGTATGCAGAATTCAGTGTAGATCGTATGAAGTTGCTATAGCCTCAAAGAACTAATAGACCAAAGAAGCAGAATAGAGACATTGCTTGAGAAAGAAGATTTTACTTTTAATAACTGTGGAATACAAAGACATGCACAAGTTTACAAAACATTTATATGACTCTGGCTAAGTCAAAAGAAATAACTGACTACGTATATCATATGCATGGCCAAACATACCATAATCTCATGTAATAGAAGCTAACGGCAGAATTACCTATACATTGATTGTGACAAATAAGATAAAGATCATGTTTTGCCAGGATCAAATTCCCCTTTCTAGCAAAGACCAAGATCAAATGTCCTAATTATGCCACCTTTCCTTGCACCTTTCTAGTCACATTGAACAACCAAGATTTTATCTTCCCCTTTGATCAAACGTCTTAGAGTCATGGTGCATGCCCCATGCATGCCCCTAGATTCTCTTATATTCTGACATTCCTTGTTTCTTATTTTGGTCATGTTACCTTTTTTTGGTACATTATCTTTATTCCATTTGTTCATTAGATGCATGTGGGCTATTTGTTCTATTCGTTCGATCTGCTCGAGTTGCATTTTATATTTTGGTCCCTTAGCCCTTTTCTAGTATTTTGACATGTTTATGCTCTTCCAGTTGTATTCTGAATCGCTTGGCTACGTTACTGCATATGTTATTCTTTGTTCCCGTAGTCCCATTTGCTCCAAAAATTTAGCCTTTTGTGCCTTTGCTCCAGTCGCTCCTTTACTTCAATTGCTGTTTTGTCTTTTTCAGACGCTTCCCTATGCTTAGTTTCAAATTGTTCAAATTTAGTTCCATTATTGTTGTTCCTTATGTCTCGTTTGTTCTATGGTCAAGTTACTTCTAGTGCTCCATTGACTGCGATTGTGACGACCATACGTATCATACGAACTTGTTTTCGCGTAGGTTCATGACAGCGATATGCTTCTTCAATTCTATCTATCCTACAGATCTTTCTGGTTTCATTGTTCCTTTTAGGTGTAGTTTGCGACACTGGTCGCGTGAGATGGACTCTTGAATGTTTTATTGTTATCATCTCCCGTCTTTATGGTTTGACGTGTTGTTCACGCCCTTTGATATTTTCTTCAGATTATTCTTTTTGGAATGTGCTCTGCAGGATCACTATTTCACTTTCGATCTTTCTAGGTATCCAGGTTGTCCTTGTTCTCTATGGTATAGTTTGATGTCATATAGTTGGTCCTAAAGCATGATTATTTATTGCTTGAAAGTAGAGTTTGATATGTACTGCATGGTTATGCTTTTATTTTGCCAGCAACTTGATTGATCCTTTAGGATAAAATTATTTGTCTGATGCTATCATTTGATTGCGACAGCCCTCAAGTTGTTCCGAGGTTGTCATTTTTCTCTTGGTTTTATCTCTGATGGTTCCTTATTTGCTAAATTGCCCTATTCCATGTTGATTCATTTTTTTGTTGCTTCCCTAGTCTCATTGATCACATTATACTCTACTCTATTGTTCAGTTTGCTTCACTTGAGTGGTCAGTATTACAGGCATTCTTATCTCATCTCCACTTTGTCATTGTGATATTTATTGAATTATAGACTGGAACAAAGTGATTGGGCTCATAAGTGCCATCAGTGGCATCAGGATAAAAAGGATCATGGTGGGGAAAATGGTATTTTTCTGGTAGGATAGAAAGCATCTTTGTAAGCTCTGTTGTTTTGGCAAAGACTTTATAAATGGAGTCAAAGCCTTCAGCACCTTGGATCTTGATGAGTTTTCTCTGAATTTCAGGTCTAGAAGACAACCCTTTGATAAAAGATGAAACTAGGAAAAGTGTTGGGGTAGTGACTTGGCACTTTTGGCACTTGTTCATAAAGGCACTGAATCTTTCCTTATATTGGCTCACACTTTCACCTGCATAGATAGAGAAACTTTGCAATTCATTAACAAGATCTTTGGTAGCAGCAAGCTTACCAAATCTATCCAAAAACTTTGTGACCAGCTCATCCCATGACGTGGTTCCCATCAGCTTCTCATAAGTAAGCCAAGCACCAGCCTCACTTTCCTCTTTGAAGCACTTCTCGAACTCTGCCCTAGTTACCTTATATAAGGGATTGGGGGCATCCTGGCAGAATACAGTTTTGCTATTGGAGCCAAGTAATTGTTCTTCGCTTTTCCATAATGCTTGATCTTCCATTTCCTACCGTTCTAACCCATTTCGAATTGATCAAGGATCAATTTCCTGTTGTTTTGAGTTATTCCATAACTTGGTGTTGGTTTGTGGTGTTGCTCCCTGTCAGAGCGTTTTGGACTCTTTTTCAGCAAATACTACTACTGCAGTAGTTAGTTCTCGTGATAGAACTTGTGAAGCTGGGCTTCAGGCTGATCCTGGGGATCAGTAACGGTGGTGCGTGGGGAGTTCTGGGAAACTCGCGATTGAGGGGAACTCTAGGAGTTCTAGGTATTACTATCTGTCCTACTTTTTGTAGGTTGTGACAGTTTGGTATCAGAGCCCGGTTCTGAGCCATGGCTGATCCAACGCAAGGAATGGCGCAACCAATTGATGGTCTTCCAGCTATAGCATTGACCGATGGCATAGTACCAGCACTCCGGGATATCCACTTGGAGGATTTGCCTGTGTTCGACTTCGAGACGTTGTTACAGGCCCAACCCAGTGTAGAGTTGTCAGTTCCTTCTATACCGCCGTTAGTATGTAGCCTACCATTGGAACCGGACGCCCTGGGGTATTTCAGGTCCACAAACGGGCTTAACAGCTAGTGGGGCATTGTTACTAGTGGAGTAGCTTACAACCCCAATATTGATGACTGCAATAGTAGTTACTGCTACACAAGGGTGTTTCCAGGACGAACAATCTCTGATTGATAGAACTCTGGATAACGTGCAAAGGCAAATGAACCGATGGATTATTGAGAGCGCTGCCTGCGAGCAACGGCTTGAAGAATCCCTTCATTGGCTCATGTAGAACTCTAGGAGTGCTGCAAACAAGTCTTCAATCCAAACAGTACGGGGTACCGCTAGGGGACGAGCGGGTACAAGTGCATCAATTGTGGTTGGTCGCACTGTGTCGGATACAGCAAACCCAATTGTTGGTGAGTCATCTGCAGAGACCTTGAATGGACTTTCCGAGGAGGAGATCAAGGCTATTGAGAAGATGAAGATGCCAAAATTCGATGGGACTGGTACACCAGAGGATGCTATACTCTAGTTGGGTCGCATGAAATCATATTATGCGGCTACTAAGAAAGGCGATACACAAAGGTGTTGCACGCTTCTCTTAAGCTAAAAGGTGCTGCTACTTCATGGTGGATTATTCACACTAATAGCAGAAAGACCTTTCGGTCTTGGACCGATTTCTGTAAACGCCCTTTAACCAACGGTTTAAGGGTGTTGATTCGTAATGATGAAGGATACACAATCCTTAAGAACACATAGTCACTTTCCTCATAGGTAACCTCACGTCTATGCTTATTAGCATAAACTTGAGCACAATCTTGCGTTCTTCGCAAGTTTTGTCGACATTGAAGTAAAATTGCATTCATGTCATCCAGCATATTCACGGCGGAATCCGTCTTTAGATACGTATGCATACCGACATAAGTTCTGTGATTTCGCCCCATCATAGCAACAAAGGAAGTCATCTTAATCCCCGCGTGATGGCTATTTTTATATGCAAACTCTAGGTAAGGCAAATACTCCTCCCAACGAGTTTGGCGTTCATGAACAAAACTTCTCAACATATCCTCCAGGATCATGTTGATTCTCTCAGTTTGGCCATCCGTTTGTGGGTGGTTACCACTGCTCATTCTTAATCATGCCTTAAGACCTTTCATAAGGTCCTTTCAAAAGTGACCCGTAAAGTTGGCAACCCTATCACTTATGATAGATAAAGGCAAACCAAAAATAGGGAAAACATATCTCATATATGCAGTTGCTACATCTAGACCAGTAGCATCTTCTTTTAAGGCCACAAATTTGGCATACTTAGCTAGACAATCAACAATTACCCACACCTAAGTGTTTTGCCTTATGAATCTAGGCAAAGGGACTATAAAGTCCACATACATTCCCATCTTTGCAATGGTATAAGTATAGGTTGCAGTAGTCCCGGGGTATGACCATGGCCAGCTTTAACAGCTTGATACGTCAAACAATGTGAAACCAAGTCTCGGACTTGTTCTTTCATGTCTGGCCAATAGTAATGGCGCTTGACCGACTCATAGGTCTTCCACGCACCCCCATGTCCATCTTGTGGGGTTTCATGATGGTCACACAATATCATTTCTCGAAGATTAGCATGCAATGGAACATAAATCCTTGCCTTATAAAAGTACAACCCATCCTGTTCAGTCCACCAATCCCCAGTCTTGGCTACTGGGTTGTTGCTTATCTTCTTGATATGTTGGAAGAGATCACTCGCCCCTACCATAAAAGTATCCAAATGCTTAATCCTGGATATGGCATCCGCAACTGGATTATTCTTTCCAGGAGTATGCTCAATACTAAAATGGAACTCATGCGAAAAGTCAAGCCACCTGGCTTGCCTAGGGTTAATCTCCGCTTGGCTTTGCAAAAAACTCAAGGGCTTATGGTCAGTTAATACCACAAACTTGCGCGCCTCTTTACTTGTACCACATCTCAAGTAGTGCCGCCGCGTCTTCAATGCATGAACTATAGTTAGTAGTTCTTGCTCATATGTAGCATAATTCCGTTCTGTTTGATTAAGCTTACGGCTTTCATATGCAATAACACGATCTTGTTCCATAAGCACGGCTCCCAGAGCTTGCCCACAAGCATCCGTGTATACCTCAAATGACCCATTGAGGTCCGGTACCTTCAGTACTGGACTACCCACCAAAAGACTTTTGATCCTTTCAAAGGCCTCTTGTTGTGCTTGTCCCCACGCATATTCTTGATCTTTTCTCAAAAGATCCGTGAGCAGGGCTACTACCCTAGAAACCTCAGGCACAAATTTTCAGTAGTAGGTAGCCAACCCAAGAAAACTTCTCAACTCATGAACATTCTCAAGTTGAATCCATTCTTGTACTGCTCGTACTTTTCTAGGGTCTAAAGAACTCCCTCCGCAGACAAAATGTGACCCAAATAAGCAACCCTTTGCTTGAGGAAATCACACTTAGATATTTTGGCATACAACTTATTGGCTCGCAACACTTTAAGCACTTGCTCTAGATGCTGAAAGTGTTCTTTCAATGAGTTTGAGTATACAAGTATATCATCCAAGAATACTTCAATTGATTTGTCCAAATAATCAGCGAATACTTGGTTCATCATTCTCATGAACATCGCCGGCGCATTGGTGAGACCAAATGACATGACCAAGAACTCATAGTGGCCTTGATGAGTTCGAAAGGCAGTCTTTGGTTCATCACCCGCATGGATCTTAATTTGATGATATCCACTCCTTAGATCAATTTTGGTGAGCCAAGTTGCACCACCTAAGCGATCTAAGATATCATCAATCAGTGGTAAAGGATATCTATCCTTAATTGTTGCTTTGTTAAGAACACGCTAATCGATGCACATGCACATAGTTTCATCCTTCTTCTTAAGCAGCAACACTGGAACCGCAAAAGGAGACTTACTTGGCTGGATAAACCCCTTTTCAAGCAACTCTTTAACTTTTTTTTTTTACTTCCTCTAATTCCAGAGGACTCAAGCGGTAAGGTGCTCTTGCCATAGGTTTAGTTCCAAGCTCAAGATCAACCTCATGCTCCACTCCCCTTGATGGAGGTGACCCTATAAGCAACCCCTCGGGAAACACATCCTTGTATCTTTCCAAAAGATCAAGTAATTGAGGATGAAGCTGAGAACTTATATCCGGTTTCTCTATAAGTGAATTACAAGTTTATACACATATATCATCATCATATACATATCTTCCAAAAACTTGATTATTATTCACTCTAAAAGTAGCTTTGGCCTAAGTGGCCGATAACAATTTCCTGGACCCCACGTAAGGTGATCCTTGTATACTAACAGACTTAGTGTCTTCTAACTCAAAAGTTAATACATGGGATGCCCAGTCAATGAGCGGACAGTGCAGTTTGAAACTACTTTATCCCCAAAATGACATCATAACGTCTTAACTTGATCAAATCAACACCAATTCTAAACTGTAATGCTCTAGGTGAACTTCTATCCTGAAGTATCAAGTCCACGCCCTACGCTTATTGATCTCCACGCTTCTCCTTCAACCACATATGGAGTCACCTTCGTCAGCTCCAAGCCTAGCTCCTTTGCTAAGTCTGCAAACAAGAAATTGTTAGCTCTTGTAGAATCAATAAGAACAACCACATTCTTTTCCTTGATTCTACCTAGAACACGAATAACTTTACCAAACAAAACTTTAGAAGAAACATTTACCATGCTTTCTTCCCCCGCGATAGCCGACAGCGTCTTCACGGCTTCATCATCCGATGGTGCTTTGGCCATTGCAGCTACCACTTTCTTTGGCTTTTGCGGCTTAGAACATTCCCTCGCGTAATAACCCATGCCCTGGCAATTATAACACTTATAGCTGCCTTTTTCTAATTGGAATCTTTAGACTGCCCCATAGCCTTTTTGTTTGACTGATTCTGCTTTCTCTTCTTAGCAGATGGAACTCCATCTACAAAATTTTCAGTTTGTTTTGACTTCCAATCAAAACTTTTCGTGGTCTTCTAAGGTTCCTCACGACCAACCAATTTTCTTGCAAGCTCAACTGCATGCTCGAAGCCCTTGGGTTCTGCTTGCAAGAGGTGTGTCTTAATACTAATTTCCCTTAGACCGTTCAGAAAGTGGGCTACCCTCATCTGAGGGGTAAGGTCGGGAAGTCTCGCAAACAACCCACGGAGCTTACTGACATACTCCTATAAAGTCCCGATTTGCACTGACTTCCTGAGTGATATCAGTGCATGACGACTATCAAAATGAGGCGCATACTCATTTTTAATTAAAAGATTGGGTACCACAACATATGAGTTGCATTACCGCAGGATATTGGGATCCATCCTGTATTTCATATAAAACCAGCTTAAGCGAGCTATACTAGATACGGACAATGTTGTTAGTCCTGAGAGTATACTGCCAGTGTTGAACTCCGTTGTAACACCCGGACGAATTTTAGATACTCGTGTTCGACAGTTGCACAATTTTTACTCTATGCGGATGATGTAGTTCTATTGGCAGAAACACCAGAAGGATTGCAAGAACACCTACATAACCCAAGATAATGGTCTACGGCACAGTGAACAGACCAGAGTTTGTATATAAAGATGAAAAACTTGAGGTGGTAGATTGCTATAAATACTTGGGCTTAGAATTCACCACAAATTACAGGTGGAACAAATGTGTAAAGAAACGAATCTCTGGAGGCAAAAAGGCATTATACGGGATGTTGCATAAATGCTATAAGGCTGAACTGACAGATTGGGGGATGAAGAAAATGTTGTTCAAAACATTAGTGCAAACAGTACTTCTGTATGGAGGGCAGATTTGGGGACTCACATTATCGGCGGCACTTTGGAACCAGATAGAGCGGGTACAAAAAATCTTTCTGCAGGAAGAATTGGGAGTAAAGATACAAACCCCATATCCTATCATGTTAGCGGAAGCAGGTCTATTACCCTTAGAAGTGGAGGCACTTATCCAGACCATTACATTTATTAATAGACTTCATGGACTAGATGACCATCGGTTCGCTAAGAACGCCATGGAGATCTCCAAGACATCAGGATGGTATAGGGATGTGCTAGTATGGGCAGAACGATGGGGGATAAGTGAGGAAAATTGGCCAGATACGGATATTGGGGTTAGGGATCTAGTCCAGACTACCGCATTAAGGAAGATATGGGCACAACCGGGTTCTAGGATGCTTGTATACATGGCGGATATTAATCCAATGATAGTTTACTCTGACCAATCCTATCTTCGAGCAAGATTACCGCGGTACATGAAGCAAACCATTGCCAGATATCGGACAAGTTCCCATAGGTTGAAAATCGAAACAGGAAGATGGTTTAGGATCCCAAAGGAAGAACGAACTTGTCAATTATGTGATCAAGGGAAGATAGAAGATGAGCAACATATTTTCCTGAATTGCCCTGCTTACTTGGATATTAGATGTACATATCATGTTTGCACAGATTGTTGTTGCTAAAAATAAAAGCAGTTTTGTAAACTTGCCGCTCCATGACCTCAAGGTCCTATGAGGGCGTGATTAATAATAATAATTATTATTATTATTATAATAGAGATATTCATGAATTGGTCTTGTGGTGAGGCCAGTCTCCCGCGGATGCCACTTGGGAGACGGATGTGTTTGTGCAACGTTTTCCGCATTTGAAACTCTAGACCTTGAGGACAAGGTCCTGAGGGGAGGGGAGGAAATTGTTATGGTCCAAGGGCAAGTCGCGCTTGCAAGCCTTGGAACAGGGAGTTGGCCTGGGGAGTGCCATTGGGTGGCCTGGTATGCTCCAGAGGTCAGTTACCGCCTAGGGTCAGCGTATGGGTTATTTTCAAATGGCATTTGTTTCGTATGTAAAAGTGACATTTAAATAAATGTTAATGGGCCTCCATGAAAGGCACTTAACCATTGCCTGGGGGGCTGATATGGCATCACCTCATTGGATGAGGCGATTAAAAGGGAAATTGAACCCTGTGGCATCACGGATGTATCAGGTCAGCCGGATCTATGGGAAAAGGTTTGGATCTTATCAGGGAGAGCTCGGTTTGAGCTAAAATAAAGGACCACAGCCTTTATTCGGGCTAATCTTAGCCCTAGTTACCTTATATAAGGGATTGGGGGCGTCCTGGCAGAACACAGTTTTGCTATTGGAACCAAAGACTGCCTTTCGAACTCATCAAGGCCACTATGAGTTCTTTGTCATGTCGTTTGGTCTCACCAATGCGCCGGCGATGTTCATGAGATTGATGAACCGAGTATTCACTGATTATTTGAACAAATCAATTGAAGTATTCTTGGATGATATACTTGTATACTCGAACTCATTGAAAGAACACTTTCAGCATCTAGAGCAAGTGCTTAAAGTGTTGCGAGCCAATAAGTTGTATGCCAAAATATCTAAATGTGATTTCCTCAAGCAAAGGGTTGCTTATTTGGGTCACATTTTGTCTGGGGAGGGAGTGTCTTCAGACCCTAGAAAAGTACGAACAGTACAAGAATGTATTCAACTTGAGAATGTTCATGAGTTGAGAGGTTTTCTTGGGTTGGCTACCTACTACCGAAAATTTATGCCTGAGGTTTCTAGGGTAGTAGCCCTGCTCACCGATCTTTTGAGAAAAGATCAAGAATATGTGTAAGGACAAGCACAACAAGAGGCCGGTACTGAAGGTACCGGACCTCAATGGGTCATTTGAGGTATACACGGATGCTTGTGGGCAAGCTCTGGGAGCTGTGCTTATGCAACAAGGTCGTGTTATTGCATATGAAAGCCGTAAGCTTAATCAAGCAAAATGGAATTATGCTACATATGAGCAAGAACTACTAACTATAGTTCATGCACTGAAGACGTGGCGGCACTACTTGAGATGTGGTACCAGTAAAGAGCCGCGCAAGTTTGTGGTATTAACTGACCATAAGCCCTTGAGTTTTTTGCAAAGCCAAGCGGAGATTAGCCCTAGGCAAGCCAGGTGGCTTGACTTTTTGCATGAGTTCCATTTTAGTATTGAGCATACTCCTGGAAAGAATAATCCAGTTGCGGATGCCTTATCCAGGATTAAGCATTTGGATACTTTTATGGTAGGGTAGAGTGATCTCTTCCAGCATATCAAGAAGATAAGCAACAACCCAGTAGTCAAGACTGGGGATTGGTGGAGTGAACAGGATCGGTTGTACTTTTATAAAACAAGGATTTATGTTCCATTGCATGCTAATCTTCGAGAAATGATATTGTATGACCATCATGAAACCCTACAAGATGGGCATGGGGGTGAGTGGAAGACCTATGAGTCAGTCAAGCGCCATTACTATTGGCCAGACATGAAGGAACAAGTCCAAAACTTGGTTTCACATTGTTTGACATATCAAGCTATTAAAGCTGACCATGGTCGTACCCCAGGACTACTGCAACCTATACCTATACCATTGCAAAGATGGGAGTGTATATGGACTTTATAATCGTTTTGCCTAGATTCATAAGGCAAAACACTCAGGTGTGGGTAATTGTTGATTATCTAACTAAGTACGCCAAATTTGTGGCCTTAAAAGGAAGATGCTACTGGTCTAGATGTAGCAACTGCATATATGAGATATGTTTTCCCTATTTTTGGTTTGCCTTTATCTATTATAAGTGATAGGGGTACCAAGTTTACGGGTCACTTTTGGAAGGACCTTATGAAAGGTCGTAAGGCATGATTAAGAATGAGCAATGGTAACCACCCACAAATGGATGGCCAAACTGAGAGAATCAACATGATCCTGGAGGATATGTTGAGAAGTTTTGTTCATGAACGCCAAACTCGTTGGGAGGAGTATTTGCCTTACCTAGAGTTTGCATATAACAACATCCATCACACGAGGATTAAGATGACTTCTATTGTTGCTATGATGGGGCAAAATCCCATAACTTATGTCGGTATGTATACGTATCTAAAGACGGATTCCGCCGTGAATATGTTGGATGACATGAATGCAATTTTACTTCAATGTCGACAAAACTTGCGAAGAGCGCAAGATTGTGCTCAAATTTATGCTAATAAGCATAGACGTGAGGTTACCTATGAGGAAAGTGACTATGTGTTCTTAAGGATTGTGTATCCTTCATCATTACGAATCAACACCCTTAAACCGTTGGTTAAAGGGCGAGTACCTAAGTTAACCCTGAGATATGTTGGACCTTTTAAGATTGTTAAAAGATTGGATACCATAGCATATGAGTTGGCATTACCACAGGATATTAGGATCCATCCTGTATTTCATGTAAGCCAGCTTAAGCGAGCTATACTAGATACGGACAATGTTGTTAGTCCTGAGGGTATACCGCTAGTGTTGAACTCCGCTGTAACACCCGGATGGATTTTAGATACTCGTGTTCGGCAGTTGCACAATAGAGATATTCATGAATTGGTCTTGTGGTGAGGCCAGTCTCCCACGGATGCCACTTAGGAGACGGATGAGTTTGTGCAATGTTTTCCTCATTTGAAACTCTAGACCTTGAGGACAAGGTCCTGAGGGGAGGGGAGGAAATTGTTACGGTCCAAGGGCAAGTCGCGCTTGCAAGCCTTGGAACAGGGAGTTGGCCTGGGGAGTGCCATTGGGTGGCATGGGAATGCTCCAGAAGTCAGTTACCGCCTAGGGGCGGCGTATGGGTTATTTTCAAATGGCATTTGTTTCGTATGTAAAAGTGACATTTAAATAAATGTTAATGGGCCTCCATAAAAAGCACTTAACCATTGCCTGTGGGGCTGATATGGCATCACCTTATTGGATGAGGCGATTAAAAGGGCAATTGAACCCTTGCATCACGCTTTCTCTTTCTCTTGCTCCTTATAGCTGTTCCCCTGAGCACCACCATACCAACACAACTTCCAATCTATGGACATGACTCTAGGGCACATCACCTTGTGATATATGTAGAGCACGTGAATAATTTTGCATTGGAGGGTTGCATATTCTAACAGTCAGAGAAAAGATGAAAATAATTGGAATTATCTTGGTAAAAAACACATCCTTCAACTTTTACCCCTCAAGAAATCCGCACCTTCTTGTGCTTAATAACAATCCAAAATGGTACTAAGTCTAGGAAATCAAAATGCAAATAAAGAAAAAGGGATAATCAACAAACGAGTGAGGGCTATACCATCAAAAAGATTTCTGCAAAACCTCTCTGACATTCAAACAAAACCACAAAGCTAAGAGCTCAGAACAGGGACAAAGCCTAGAAAAGGACTGGTGCCTTACAACAGAAGTGTGTTGTCCCAAACACTTAATGCTTGAATTGAAAGGAACAATTTCGAGTGTACATATCTATTATTATCATAATCTTCATCGATTTCTATGAAATACATTCAAAATTGCCATGGACCAGCAATTAATCCTAGTATGGATTGTTTTAGAAGAATGTAGAGAAAGGACAACATATCATATCATATCTCATTTTAATACCTGCTTGAAATAAGTTATAGCTTTTGTCATAGTTCTGTATGGCAGCAACATCCATTTTTTCCCTTTTTCTTTCCTACAGGGTACTAATGTAAAATGTATGGCACTTCGACATAAACATTATCTATTCTCTTAAGGTCTAACATGAGTTTTATTGCTAATTCTTCAGATCCATATATCAATTACTTGCATCGCTCATGCCATGGATCTTATCTACTTAACAACATTCTGGACAGTCCTATCCATCTTGTCTATAAGCTTATAAATGTGACAGACCAAAAAATAGTTGGAAAGAAATGTTTGCCACTGAATAGTTCACAACGTAATATAAACCTCTAGTGAAGAGAAAGGGCCAAAATTGATAAAAGGATAATCAAAGAACACATCCAGCAAGATCAAGGAACATAATTGGGGCCAAATTTCCAATACCAAGATGCTTATTTTTATAGATGGGTAGAACACATAACAACACTCACAATTAAATATTAAGATAAAACCCATACGATTGAGAGCATTACCTTGAAGAAAACAATATCCTTCAAAATAGTAGCTAACGTTGGAATGGATCTATTTATATGCAGCATGGCTGCACATGGATCTAATAAACAAATGGAGGAAGACTAGCATAAAAGCAGAAATGATGAGAAGGAAGGAAGGAAGGAAAATACAGATGCTACTATACAATGTGTCCCTACTACTGGGATGAAAAAACCCCCCATGTGGGATGAAAAACCCTAGTAGTAAGGCTCTCGGATCCCCTGCCCTATAAAAGATACTCTGAGGGTGGAGACTTGCAAAATGTAGCCGCGAGACATGCAACCATTGGCAATGCCAGCAAGTGATGTCGCAGTGTCTCACTGCATCTAAGATCAGCATGTGCTGCTTGGATGTGCATATATGTCGGACACTCCTGCAAAACATGGTGCTCATCCTCTACTGTTTGCATGCAGCAACACTGGCATATTCTCTCATGTTGAGGGATTCTCTGCCCTCCATCCATAGTCCAGTGGCCTGTTTCAATTCTAAGTTGATGGGGCCTCGTCCTCACGGAGGCAATAGCGCTCCATTTCTTCCTAGATATATGTGCTTTCAAGTACTGGTGTGCGCCATGTTCCTTAACTTGTGTGCAGCAAGAGTGGCTGCATCCTACAAAGTGGTAGTAAAGTGCTCATTCAGGTGCGCATCCTGTCACTTGGCATCCTATCCTTTCGCTCACATATAGTTTGATAGAAATGATCTCTCATCATGGTCATTTCCTATTTTGTACTTATTTTCCATAATTAATGATTAAAAAGCTTTATTTCCTCCCAAAAAGGAGGGAGGAGGAGGGGGTCTAAAGAATAGAGGGTACTTTTAGAGAGATTTTTAGAGGGCACTTTTCTTAGGTGTGAATGTATTTATAACGATGGGTTGTTAATTAAAGAACTTTCTCGTTCAATTTTCACTTGTAAAATGGGGTTTATGAACACCTTAGAAGGTTTCTTTTGATTCTATCTTCAAAGTTAGTTTACTCTAACAACTAGATCTAATCTGTTAACTAGGCTAAAGAACAAGTGGCAGGGTCACCATAGTCGAGGAAGTTGATGGAGATTTATATGGCAGGGGAGAAGCCCTTCAAATCGAAACACGATATCGCGTATGAGAAGAAGAAGAAGGCAGCATATAAGGAATACTTGTAGTGATGGATAGCTCATATTTCATGGTATTCTAAGCAAATTGTTCCCAAATCCATTAAAGGTGGGAAGGTCCAGATTGAACCTCAAGGAGCCACCTCCTCGACTTGAATTGCCAAAGAGAGTTCGAAACGACCCCATCTCGAAGCAGAGCCACGCTTTTTGAGAGATTCAGCATTTTTAGTAGTGCACAAACCTCTTGATTCAAAGAGCGCCCTTTGAGAGGTTGGTTTGGGAGATGATTCGGCACGAGACCGATCTAAGGATGTCCCCGACGATGCTGCGATGCTGCCAAGAAGCATCTGAAGTCGAGATGACTCAACTTTTGAAGAACCAAACTTGTGCACCATTCATGCCAAATGAGTGAATTTCAAACTCATCTTAAAAGTAACCTCCCCCACACACGCCATTTCAAACTCATCTTAAAAGTACCTCCCAAAGAGCAAGAATCGAACCCAAAGGGATGAACCCTCCTAACCCCCTCCCCAATGCCAACCACTAAGGGCGAGCATCATTTATATTTGAATTATGATTCTTAGTCATATTTAGGTCCTAAGAATGTTAGAGAATATTAATGTCCAAGATCTTTTAAGTTTAGTCGCAAGACCTTAATTTTCTTTTAAGTTTATTTAGGTCCTAAGAATGTTAGAGAATATTAATGTCCAAGATCTTTTAAGTTTAGTCGCAAGACCTTAATTTTCTATTTTGTGTTCTCACACTTATCTTGCCGAGCCTCTTCTTGTCTACACAATGGTAGTATAATTAAACCTTTTCTTAGCAAGCCAACTAGTTATAGGGGCTTAGAAATTGTTGTTACATGTTGGTATGACACACCAACACATGCTACAGATGCACCATCATCAAGTGTCTTCTGCCATACCTTTGATATCATAGATAATTGTCCAAGAATTTATTCTACCAAGGTATACCCATAAACATATAGTAGATAAGTACCTTTCTCAGCTCTTAGTCACGTGCCAGATACTAATAGGGTCACTGCGGTAGAGAAGGCATGAATATTGTGACACTCCCAGAATTTATACGATGCTCTCGTCGTACAAATACGGGAATTCCCCTCCCATGGCGACTACATCACCATGGTAAGGCCCTTCATCATACTCGGACCACTTGGGATGGCCAAGTGTACAAGCGAGGAATACAGAGGTGTCATTCGTCCTACGTCCTCTATGGAAAATCCTATACAGCGGAAGCATACATATACGTTAGCATACAACAATCATGCTAAAATAATATACCACCACGAAGGGTGGCCCATCCATCATCATCAGCGAAAAGACAATACAACCATAATAACATAAGCTAAACACCATGACAAGGCGCTACCCCAAGCTCAGACTTCAAGGGGTCAACTGACGGCCATGCCTCAAGATAACAGCAGACGGAAGTATAACATGGCGTTGGCTGGCATAAGACAATGGCTAGGGTAGTCCACTCCATCCGCCCCTCCTGTGCACACTTTGCAGATAGGCTGAATCATGCTATGACGTGCTTGTAGCCCTCCAGAGATGCAATCCCGAGGAATCACCCTATGGGACTACTCCGGATTACATCTCCCCAGTCCAATGAGGCAAGTCAGAGGAGCTTCTCCTCCCAGATCACAACGGTTCCCTGGGTGTGCTAGAGGATACCGGCCACACTTGCAGCACCCGTATCCGTACCCGACTTACCCCCCTAAATCTACACAAAGTCGAGGACGTCCATAACGGCCATATCCAACGACCCAGGAGGTGTCAGACCCATACCCGGCCCGCACACAGTGACCGACTATAGGCCTAGCCCACTGTAGGAGCCCCAGTAGCCATGCTCAGCAAGGCTCCACCCCCGATTCCCCAGTTGTGTCCATTGTTTGGTCTGAACCACATCATAGCATCCTCATCCAGGTTGGCTCTTGTGCACAGGCCGCATTTACTGTGTATTAAGGGGTCTAGCTAGAAACATCTCTATTGCTAAGAGGCTTTCAGGTCTCTACCCTTCCCTTAATCCCAATACACGGAGGGAGCAGAAAGAAAGCATATAAACACCATCTAAGTATCCATCATCATCCAAAACAACATACGAAAGAGAATTTAATCATTCCATTTATTCAAAGAAGTGTTAGCAGAGATAGAAGCTATGTAGGGACTAACCAGTCTGCCATTATCACTGAAGGTCTCCATACTTTGGGTCTGTTGGCAAGAACTGGCAAAAACTAGTAGTTGCTCCTCTCCTCTTCCCAATTCGAATTTGGGGTAAAAATGGGGGTAGGACCCCTATTTCTCCATCCAAATTGGTAAGTCCCCCTTGGCCAATCGAGTTAGGCCAGGTGGCACTCCCGTATTGGTGACATTTAACTAATTATATCTTAATTAGTATAATTAGGTTAATTATCCACTAATTTTATTAGCATAGCTAATAAAATCCATTTTAAGTGAACATAAGTTATCCCCTATTGACCCTTAAAGGTTTAATTGAATACTGGTGACATGTCATGATATGCATACATATACCGTATAAATACCTGGAACGTCACATTCTCCCCCCTCCCCCCTTGGATTAGTGTTGTCCTCAGCATTGGAGTTAGTGGAGATTGAATGTACAAAAGATACTCTTAGTTATTGAAGTCAACAGAAGATTACATATACTGGTCATAGGACAGAAGTCCTTTAACAAACACAGAAAAAATGACAATAATATTTAAGAGTGTACTCATAACACAAAATTTCAAATACAAGAGTTGGCCTCCAGGCCGAGGCCTAGCCCGTCTGCAGTATGTCAGTACGACCTACTGACCTGCAGAAGTAAAATACATCAGTATTGAAGGGACCACCCCCTTAAAGTAAATAAAAAATATTCTGCCTTTAACCTTAGCTTCAAGTTCTTGGTAGACAAGCAACATGTTATTCCGGAATACATATTAGCTTTCTCGTATCGCAAAAGTGTATTCCGGAATACTTTTTTGCTTTCTCAGCAACACAAAAGTGTATTATGGAATACTTTCTTTTTCACCTTTTTTGTTTTATTTTCCAGAATTTTGCATTGCATATTCTGGAAAAAATATATTATTTTTTTGTCTACTTGGTTTTAATTCAGCAAAAGAATGTCATAACATGTTTGATAGAACAATTGAAGATCTGGGACAAATGTAGAGAGCTCTATCCTCTTGCAGCTTCTGATGAGCGGATTGTCGAATACGCTCCAAATTTTGAGGGCCGAATAGGTTTTCTTGTTAAGTTCATGTTTTAGCTGTTCTGACACAATCGCATATTTTTTCTCTTCTTTCAAAGCAAAAAAATAAATAAAGACCTTCCAGAGGGCTTCATGCACCTCATCATGATAGCGAGAAGAAAGGACATTAGCGAAAAGAAGGATCGTAGTCGTCTGACTACGAGAAGTTTAGCATGTTTGATCAAAACAATTTATTTTCGATCATTCATGGCGACTACACGAAACTGCTGGGGATGGTTAAGCCTTAGGATTTTACTTTGGTTATAGCAGATCTACCCTACAGCTTCAAAATAAAAGACAGCCACTACGATGACCAACCTTTTAAAAATTCTGAATTCAATGCGTTCATTGACAGCGTAAAACAGATCACAATAGCTAAGCATTGTTGTGTTCTACTCGTGCAAGCTGGGTTTATAGAAGCCAACTTCAACAACCACTTTGGTTCTGCACAAGTAGGTTATGAAAACTTGGTCTGGTAAGGTTCTTATTCTAGAATACTTCTTTTAACTTTTGGTTCCTGTTTCTAATATGTGGTTGAAGTTACCTGCGTGTTGAACTTTCTATTTTCATTTTCTATTCTGGAATAGGAATTATTCATTCTTATTGTTTCCATGTTTAGTTTTTGTAACTAACTGTAATTCCCCTTTTTTGGGTTGCCCCTAGGGGGGCAAACCCTCGTTTATGTGGGTATGTGGGCATATTCAAGTATATGCTGGCATATACCTAGCATATGCTGATGACTGCTAAAAACTGGCTGCTGCCTGTAAATGCTCGGTCATCCAGCCCCATTCGGAAACTTGGCTATGGCCTCTGCATTCGGAATCGGAAATCTGGTGATGGAGCTTATCTTAGGTGGCGATGGCAACCATGGGGATGCTCCTTACCCGATCTTGATCCTCAAGCGTTTCTCCGACATTTCAAAGACAAAAATATAGGTGAGTATTAGAAGTGTTTGTTTTCTTGAATTTCTAGGTTACTGATACAAGGATTGGAACATATATGAGGTTTATACTCTATTAAGTTTTGCTTGCCAATAAGAGTGTTAAATACTTCCCAAATCGACGATATGAAATGGGAACGATTTATGTGCACCTGAAAACGTATTGCAAATTCGAAACTTAATTATGGCAAAGTATCATATCACGTTATTTTAAGGACATTCAAGACCAGTTCAACAGATTTTCTTTTTCCCAGTCTCAAATTGCATAATATGTACTGTCCAAACTTTATAAACAAGTGCTGCTGTTCTATGGTTTTTAGGTGGCGATGGCAACCATGGGGATGCTCCTTACCCGATCTTGATCCTCAAGCGTTTCGCCGACATTTCAAAGACAAAAATATAGGTGAGTATTAGAAGTGTTTGTTTTCTTGAATTTCTAGGTTACTGATACAAGGATTGGAACATATATGAGGTTTATACTCTATTAAGTTTTGCTTGCCAATAAGAGTGTGAAATACTTCCCAAATCGACGATATGAAATGGGAACGATTTATGTGCACCTGAGAACGTATTGCAAATTCGAAACTTAATTATGGCAAAGTATCATATCACGTTATTTTAAGGACATTCAAGACCAGTTCAACAGATCTTCTTTTTCCCAGTCTCAAATTGCATAATATGTACTGTCCAACCTTTATAAACAAGTGCTGCTGTTCTATGGTTTTTGTCCCTGAAGTCATGAAATATAGGGATAGTAAGATATGTCTGTAACCGGCTTTTCAGCTCACGTCTTATGGATTTGAACAATCTGTATTTTTATTCCTAAGAGCCTACAATTTTGGGTTTTGCTCTTTCAGGTGTTCTTACCTTCATTCTCAACATTAGTCTTATAAAATCAATTCATGTTGCAAGGTTTCCTTGTCATCAGCATTTCCAACTTTTATTCTCCACAGGCCTAATCCAACTTAATGTAATGAGGATGTTTCATGTTGTCCTGAATATACTATTAAGTGTATTTAATTCATATTCTCCAACTGAAATTTCATGCCTTTGCCTTGCTAACTATAATTCAAGTGACTATCAAAAGTTTAAAGTCTCTTTTCTTTGTACTAGTAAGCTGCATGCCTGATTACCTCTCACGGGCTATGAATTTTGCAGTACAGGTTTTGTGGGTGACTCTTTGGACCGGAACATGTATGTTTCTTTGGTTTGCACTCTGAGAAGGGCAGATACACTGGTTCAAAAGTGGCGCCCTGTTAAGGCTGACAGAGGTTTAACTTTTCTTTCGTACAATGTTACTGTTGGCTACCATCGAACAAACCTGTTGGCACATTATGCGCGGTGGGTTTTGCAACTCCTAAGCTTTCATCTGTGAGAAAGTAGCAATATAACTTAGTTGATTTGGGAAGTCTTATTGATATGTAGCATAACATTCTCCCAGGGTTGAGTTCTCAGATTAATTCTGTTTGCTCTTTAATTCTTAGAGTTTAGTGATCCTTTTCCTCTTTCACCCTGGCTTCTTTTTCCTCACAATCTTTTCTATCATTTCGTGCAGGTGGAAACCCACAGATGATGGGCCATTGGAGAAGCTCAGTTATAAGGATGGATTTAGAGTTGATGTTGACATCCCACAAGCCTCATGGGAAGCGGCACCTTCATTCTACGATGTCCTTATTTTAAATACTGGCCATTGGTAAGTACTAAAATTGTCTTGAATGCAAGTCTATTAGCTTATCGGTAAAATTCACTTCTTTGCGTTGTTCAAGTTAGGTGAAGATTTTTTACTTATTTAACTAGGTAAATTCTCCTCTACTATTTTTCAAGGATGGAAAGCCCATTTTGCCTCCCATATCTCCTGAACAAGGACTTGATTTAGTTCTTTACCACATGGTTAATCATCTCACCTTTATTTTGACCAAAGGCATTCATGTGCTTTTGCAGTAGATCATTAGTAATTTTCCATACTGTTAAACAAAAGCGAAATATTTATTATATCCCCACCCTTATTATATTCACCTAAAACTGTAGTTAAAATGAGGTGACTACTTATTGCGGGTCTGAATTTTTCAACTTTTCTAGATGTAGTAAATATATATGCTGGGTTGTGTGCAGGTAGAAAGCTTCTTTGCTTTGGAAAATCACAGTGTGAATGAGGAGAACCGCCTAGTCAACAGTCATTTGCGCAAGGCAATAAGAGGGACAAGCTTCCATCTCTTGAATGTCACCCACATGAGTGAGTCCAGAGCTGATGCACATCCATCATTATCTGCAGGTAAACTGCATGAAGATTGTATGCACTGGTGCTTGCCTGGTTTGACAGATTCTTGGAACCAGCTCTTTGCAGCTACTGCCATGCAAGGCCATCTGCTTTAATCATCCATTGTTTGGAGAGTTAACCTGCTGGTCTTTGCCATGACTAACTCTTTTGCACCTAATGCATGCAAAACAATATAAGTGCGCATATTAGGCATGAACCATTTTGCAGATAGTCCCAAAAAGTTCTCTTGTACACAAGATTGAAAGGTATGAGCAGATAGCAGTCCAGTCTTCTATTATCTATTTCTCTTGCGAAGGTTTGTTTGCTTAGATCTATCCCTTCATTCCTGTATCTCCAATATGTTTATCAGGGCCTTCTTGCTGCATGTTGTCCCTCTGCTATTCTATTCTACCTTCCAACAGTATATGATTTTACCCTTCTGGTTTTTTGACTTGGATTTTCCTCAGGACTATATACATAGGGTTGGAAGGACAGCTCGTGCTGGTAAATCTGGCCTTGCAATTTCATTTGTAACAATGTACGATGCTATTCTTCGTGTTCTCCAGCGGATAGAAGATTCAATTGGTGAGCATGAATGAAGAAAAGTTATTTTGCAATTGTGAAGTCTTGTCCTAAATAATTAGCTTGCTTCAGGGGAAAATTTGACAAAGATTGATTTACCAGAGGAGGAGGTACTCCTTTTAAAGGAACATGTTACAGAAGCACAAAACATTGCAAAACATGTAAGCTGCTTAAATCTTCCGGTCCATAACCTTGTTCTCATGTTCTTTAAATCTGCAGCAAATGAAGGATCATGATTCTTCTAAAAAGAGAAAGAGGCGAAACGAAAATGATGATGAGATTGAATACCATGGTATGGGGAATGGGAACTTTTGTGAATGTAAATAATTTTTGGACCAAAACGAGGGATTAATGTC
Source organism: Isoetes taiwanensis (assembly GCA_021234155.1). Classification (NCBI taxonomy): domain Eukaryota; kingdom Viridiplantae; phylum Streptophyta; class Lycopodiopsida; order Isoetales; family Isoetaceae; genus Isoetes; species Isoetes taiwanensis. The sequence goes on from JAJEKV010000001.1 coordinate 31,450,010, forward strand.
AGCTTATCTAATAACATGATCGCGGCGAGGATGCCATGGCTATCACGATTTAATATGCTATATAATGATCTATTCATTTTTTTATCTGTAAAGGTACTTTTATTGAAATTACGCTCCTTTTATTGCATTCTTGAATCTAATACTTTGCTCGGATTTCAAGAAGCGGCGCCGCTATGATTCGTTGCATCCGTCAAGCAAGCATATCCTGCCTCCTCCTTCGGCTGAAGAAATGGAAGCTCCAACTCCGGAAACGGAATGCTGGTCCCTCCTCCTTCGCAGCATATCCCTCCTCCTCCTTCGCCATCGCCAAGATGCCAATTCGCCTTATGGATACTAGTCACAAGTATAATATGTCAAGCTTCTGTCTTTGCAAGTGCTTGGATACTCTATAAAAACACAAAATTCGATAGATTTTTCGTGCAAAGCGGCAAGGACAAAGATATGACTTCACATCTATGTCTCTCCCCTTCCAATTCTAGCTAGAAGAGAATCATTGTATTTTTACCTTGCATTGAGTTTATTTTTTATTGAGATAGCCTAGAAGTCAAGCATTATATTCTTGCCTTGCATTAGGTTTATTTTAGATTTAGAATTCCTTACTTCAATTCAATACACATTGTCCACACCATTTTATGATTTCCATGTACCATCCTATATTTATGTACCATCCTATATTTGTGCACAATATTATTGGTTTCAACTTCAATTGGAAGAACTCTAGTTTTTGCAAGACCCATTTCATATGGTGTTTGAACCTTAGAACCTAATTCTAGCGTCTTTTGCAACCGCTCGTGATACCTCGTATGGCAATACTGCCCCAACTTTTTACGGGGCACAAAGGCCTCTCCCAAGAAAATTACCTAGCACATTATATCACTATGCCTACATACATTTAGCATAGCTATTTGTTATAATATCTTTGCTTTCATATTAGATGTGGTCACAATATTATATTGAGAAACATGTTCAAGTTTTTGACATTTAATAGTATAGGCATGACCATTGTTGAGAGAACTGACACTTTGGTTTAATTCAGATTTACTTTGATTTTTTATCAAATACTCCATGCTATTAATAAACTCATGGTATCAAGTACTCTATTGTCTAAGTAGCAACTTGAATCGATTGTCAAAACATGACTTTGAACTATGATTTAAGTCACTTCACAAAACATGTATTTCCATTCTCTCCTCTATTAGACTTCTCCTTATGCTTCTGCCATCCTTGTTCCATACCGAGCACCACAGGCAAATATGTTACACTCAAACCCCAATGTCCATGTGTCCAGTTGGATCCTAGTCCAAGAAGAGCTCAACATCTAAGGAGGAGTTAGTGATGCAAATCGGTACCACCATCTTCACAAAATGACAATGTTCTAAACTAGCAATTTTGATTGATTATAAAAACATAACTTTCACGTCTGATTTAAGCCACCTCAACCTCCGGCCACGGAGGGCAACCCTCCGTGCGCAGCACCTTGTTTTTTTTTTTTTTCCAGGTACAAAACGAATATAAACTACCATGGTGGAGGACCCTGGTTGCTGAGCAAGGTGGAATATCTCCATGTTGCGTACTGGAGTTATCGATGGAAAGAGAATCATGGAGCACTTCAATACTACAGCCATCCAGAACTTCTCTAATGTCTTAGGTTTCCAGCAGTGTTGCAGAAGTTGCAGGATCCAAGTGCACAAGGTGGCATTGTTCATCACTATCAGAAGCCCCAAAAGCTGATCACCCATCTAATTGACATGTTCTCACGTCAAGGATATTGGGCACTTGATGTTTTTTTTTTGCTCTGATACTACGATTGCTTGTGCACTTAAGAAGGGTCGCAATTGTGTGGCTATGGACATAGACAAGGAGGCTGTGAACTTCATCAAGATGAGATTGGTTGTCTTACCTACTCTACCAGACGAGAATCAAGAGTTAGCTGCTAATTCTTCATCTGATTATGCCAAGATGACATCTTCAGAGATACAACCTCCGTTTACAAGCTCTATAGAAGATGAAGCTAGCTTTGAAAGGCTAAAAGAGGTATTATTCTTGAAGACAAGGTTGAAACAGGTCGTAGATTAGAGCAGGAAAAACCATCTTCAAGCAAGAAAAATGAGGAAGACTATGATGTCGACCTTTGAGTTATTATGTGCAAAATATTTATTGTTGACATTATTTAACTGGTAAAATTGATGTATTGCAAAAAATTTAAAGTAATAATTATTATTTTTTCTTCTCCAATTTGATGGTTTTGATGTCTTACTTTCTAAGATTGTATATTCATATTTAGATTTTGCCATTTTCAACCATATTGCTTTATAAAAACAAATTTGCACTTAATGAGAAGCCAAAAATGCAGGAAAAAAAATCTGAACCTTTTGTAATTCTCATCCAAAAAAGGTCAATTTTAAGAGTGTGGTGTGTTTTTTAAAAGGAATCTTTGAAACGGGAGTACTGCAACACTTCTGTTTAATTTGTAACCTTGTTTAATACTTTCACTCTGTCAGCTTCCATCATCCCTCCCGCTCCAATACCGCATTCTACCCCTCCTGCAACACCTCGCGCATCTGCATCTCATAGGAATTGTGCCTCTATATAGTGCCTTGGAAGTGTCAGGGCTTTCCTTGATAGAAAAGAGATAGTCTCAACCATCGGCCAATACGGTGCCTTCCTCAAGGGCAAGCAAGCTAGATATATCACTGAACAGCAGCAACAGATGTTCTACCTCCTGGAATGTCACCCCAGGACATTCTCGAGAAGGGTATCAAACAAGCCTTTGCAACTGGCAGGGAACATCACCTCGGACTAGTGGGTGAAATACTTGCAGCAACTTTATGATCCACGGAGAGGTCGAGCAGTAGTACCCCCACAGATAGGCATAACACTAGTCATTACAGAGGCAGACGTAACAATGGATTTACAATGCCTCGCTAATAGCAAATCGGCATATTTGGATAGCATGCAGGCGGAGCTCCTAAAGTGGGATGGGCCACCAATGGTGCCTGTCCTGACGACATTATTTAATAGAGCATTGCAAGAAGGCTCCCCCCTCCCCCTCCCCTCCCCGGGACCACTAGCAAAGTTGTTCCTATATACAAGGCATGTGACCCTCACTGCGCATCCAATTATCCCACTATCATGGTCCGCTCCCTCTTTTCAAAACTGCTAGCTGGAATTCTTGATCAATATCTAATGATGTGGGCAGAGGAGCGTTGTGGAACAGATTGAGCCAGCTAGAGACCCCTGTTGACTTATAGAATGTATAGGTTATATGAGGCATGCTCAAATCGTATGGAACCATCAGGACAAGTCGCCGTCAGCGAAAATTTTAGTGGCCCGTGATCCATTGGCCACAAATTACGTGTTCGGAAACATCACGGCGGCGGCTTGAGTAGGATGCCTTACCTACGGACTACCTGCAGATTCGCCATTTCATGGCACTTTATTGCCTATTACGACATTAGAATGGCCAATTAGATGTTTGCTAATTGGAGTGGTATTGACTTTGGGGCCAATTTAGTCCCAAGTGAGAACTAGATATACTTATGGAGTGGCCATTTAGGCCACTTGGCCAAATCGTGTAATGCCTTAAGTTCGCTAAATCTTAACTCATTAAGAGGCCCCCTCATAAATTCGTCACTTATAGGGGGCTAACATTATTGGAAATTTTTATTCCTAAATATATCTACCAACTGAGAATAATCCTGCTCTTTTGGAAAATCAAATGTCGAGGCACTTTTCAATCCTCTTTACAAAGACTCCGACATCCGATTTCCGATTCTCCTGTTGGCGGATTTTTCCCACAATCCCCAACAGGTGGCCTCAAAGGCAGAAATCAGGATCCCATTGGATGCTGCAATATGAAATCAAAGGCTTGCAATATGAAATCAGTGTAGAATAGAAGCTGCAATATGAAATCAGAGATTTGAAGAAAAACTTAGAATGGAATAACTTTGGGCCCCAAAGAAAATTCATATAAGCACAAAACTTCAAATACAAAAGGGTCCCTCCATGTCTCTGAACCATGGAGGGGCCATTGATCCAATTCAAGGAGGAGCTGCCACCACCCCCAAGAATCTGGAGCAAGGCAAGAGGAGGAGCTCGTGCTCCTCAAGAACCTTTTATAAACATTACTTCTTATCTTGACCTTTGATTTTTTGCCTCTTAATCTCCACCTTTGATCTTGCCTCTTCATCTTCACCTTTAATTTCGACCCCTTCATCTCCACCCTTGATCTTGCCTCTTTATCTCAACCTTTAATTTTTGTCTTTTTTAATCTCCACCTTTGATCTTGCCTCTTCATCTTAGCCTTAGATAATGTACCCCTCTTCAACCATTAAAAATCTTAGAAGCCCTTAAATTTAAACAACTAGATCTAGGCCCTTTTTTATTTTTTGGTGCCTTAGACCTTTACAACATTTGGGCTTTTATAATCGACCCCCCTCCAATGGTTCTCTTTCTTTTCTTTTTTCATGTTGACCGGGTGCCAAAAACCCGGTCAACATCTCGCCCAAACAAAAAATGGGCCGGTCCCCTCGGCCCTCTTACTTCAAAGTTTTTCATATATTTAGTACAATAGTTGGTCCCTTAGACTCAATAAGGAACACAACCGAAGTTTTGATATCCGAGACTTCGAACTCGAAATGATAATAATAATAATTTGGAGGTTTTAGGGTGTACTCCAACACCATAGAATAATAATAATATTTGGAGGTTTTAAGGTGTACTCCAACACCATAATAATTGAAATTTTGATATGATAAAATGATGATAATAATTTGGTGATAGTAATCGAGGTTTTGATATCCGAGACTTCAAACTTTGATAGAATGATGATAATAATGAGTGCCATGATGATAGAAAATCAATGGTAATTTTGGGCTTTAGGGAAAGACACGTGTAATGTTTGGGGCAAGATGGCTATATTTTTTGAAAAATGGTATAAGAAAGGAGGGCGGCGCCCAAACAAAAAATTATGGCAATGGTGTAACAATGAGGGCAAAAATAATGATGTTTGAGGCAATAAGGATGGACCATAGTTTTTAGACAAGGAAAAAAATGGTAAAAAAACATTGTTGTAAGGGTGAAAATATTAGCAAAAGGAAAGCAATGATGAGGAAATGAGAAAATATAAAAACTTGAAAGCAAATGTTAGAAAAATAAATGAAAGGTGGAAGCAAAGGTTAAAAAATAAGATGAAAAACATGAAAAGCAAAGGTTAAAAAATAAGATGAAATGAAAAAAAACATGAAAAGGAAAAAAAAGCAAAGGTTAGAATAAAGCAAAGGTTAGAGAAAAGAAACGAAAGGAGAAAAAAATAAAACTTGAGCAAGGGCCAAAAAATTGTGATGGGCGGCTATGGCGGGCGGCTGAGGCAGGTAAGGCGGCAGACAGAATGAAGCTTCTCTCTTCTTTACAGGTCCGGCAGCAGCTTGACAGATGGATTTCCTTTTCCTTTGCAGATGACAATGGCAGGGCGATGGTTGGATTCGGCAGTAGGCTTCTTTACAGGTTCAGCAACAGCTTGACAGGCGCAAAGCAGATCTTGCTCACTCATCTCCTTCTTGTGCAGATTCGGCAGCACAGATGGCAAAAGCATGACTATGGCGGAAGCAACATTCGGCAGGGAACAGAGAAGAACACTGGCTATTTTTTGCAGGTATTCAGCGCTTCAGCTGCAGAATAGATGTTGTAAATCGGTAAAGAAAAGGAGAGATCTGCAGAGAATTGTAACACAGGGAAATGATGTTCATAGATTTCTAGCTCAAAAGCGCAGTCGAAAAGCTCTAGACAGAAGATATGAACAGATTTTTGGAGGGCTAGCATCGCTGGCTTTCCAAAAAAATATCCAAGCAGCATCAATATTTCTGCATCGTCAGGATTTTGTATCAGGAAATATGAAAATCTGAAAGCTATCAAATCAAGAACTTCTTTCTTGATTTTTCTTCTTTGTAGCGTCTTCAGGCATTGTTTCTGTAGCAATTTTATTCTCCCAGTAGCAAGCAGCAAATAGAGAAGCATAGCAAATGGCAGGGAAGGCAGCAAATGGCAAATGGCAGGAAATAGAGCAGCACCAAAATTTGATCCTGGGGAAGAGCTTTATCTCGGTAGAACCTCCATTCTGTTGGCGGATTTTTCCCACAATCCCCAACAGGTGGCCTCAAAGGCAGAAATCAGGATCCCATTGGATGCTGCAATATGAAATCAAAGGCTTGCAATATGAAATCAGTGTAGAATAGAAGCTGCAATATGAAATCAGAGATTTGAAGAAAAACTTAGAATGGAATAACTTTGGGCCCCAAAGAAAATTCATATAAGCACAAAACTTCAAATACAAAAGGGTCCCTCCATGTCTCTGAACCATGGAGGGGCCATTGATCCAATTCAAGGAGGAGCTGCCACCACCCCCAAGAATCTGGAGCAAGGCAAGAGGAGGAGCTCGTGCTCCTCAAGAACCTTTTATAAACATTACTTCTTATCTTGACCTTTGATTTTTTGCCTCTTAATCTCCACCTTTGATCTTGCCTCTTCATCTTCACCTTTAATTTCGACCCCTTCATCTCCACCCTTGATCTTGCCTCTTTATCTCAACCTTTAATTTTTGTCTTTTTTAATCTCCACCTTTGATCTTGCCTCTTCATCTTAGCCTTAGATAATGTACCCCTCTTCAACCATTAAAAATCTTAGAAGCCCTTAAATTTAAACAACTAGATCTAGGCCCTTTTTTATTGTTTGGTGCCTTAGACCTTTACAACCTTTGGGCTTTTATAATCGACCCCTCCCCAATGGTTCTCTTTCTTTTCTTTTTTCATGTTGACCGGGTGCCAAAAACCCGGTCAACATCTCCCTACCAGCAATATGTGCATTATTGAAATACATGCGCATGAATTCAAATTCATACAATATGTAACTTAAATACATTTATATAGGGTAGCGACTTCTTTACATTCGCGCAACTAGCTCTATATTTAATAATAATCTAGCTAAAAATCGCCATTTGAGCTACACATTATTAGATATTTGGTTCAAAAATTGCCAATTGGGTTGCAGCCACATTAGAAAAAAATAGGAAAAATGGCCAGTTCAGGCTACACTTTTGGGGGCATATTTTACAAGGAATGGCCAATTCATTATACTTATACAAAATTATAGGTTCCATGGTCGCCAGTAGTGTTGGAGTACACCAGGGTTTCCCAGTATGGGAGTACGCCAGTGTTGCCCTTCCCCCCTCTCCCCCAATGCTCTTTGGCCTATATCTTGATCAATTGGAAGATTGGCCTGCTGAACATGGGGGACAGGTGCTCAACTCATACACCACATAATTCAAGAACTCATATATACGATGACGACGACATCTTGGCCTACACTCCAGACGCGACATGCAAAGATCACCGGATGCTCTAGACACTTTCGCGGTTCAGCGCATATGGGCTAACTTGGCCAAACTAAAGTACTGCTGGTTTCATCTGCACGCCAGACAAGGCCTTTCTTCTTCACTTACCAAGGGCAGAACGTGGAGGTGGCTCCAACCTATAGTATTTAAGAATCGAAGCCCTACTACCACACACACCGATGCCTCCATTAGGTTATGTGTGCAGGCTGAAGGGCAATCAGATATCATGCAACAACAAATCACAAGGCGTAGTTATAGGTCCGAGTCACTAATCACACCTATTCAAGGCTCTAGTCGAGCCTATCCTTCTATATGATGCGAAGATCTGGGGTTCAGTGATATCCCCCACCACCTAAAATGACCTGGAACAGGTACAGGCCTTTTTAGCACGATCACTTGGGGTAAAGTCCACAGTACCATATCAGATCCTGCTATAGGAGACAGGTTTCTTGCCCCTGCAGAGGGCCTCACTAGACCACCACATCATTTACTTCAGAAGGTAGATGCTATGGATGATGCTCGTCTGCCCAACCTTGCTTTAACTATCGTAGTGAGTCCATAGTGCCTCAAAGCCTACTAGAAGGACAAGCAAGCTCAATGGTTCTCCGATGAAATGTACAGGCACATAGGTCTGTGCAGATACACACGGAGATGGATCATAATCAGTTGAGGCAGTACCTTGATGCTTGCTTCCTTAGCAAACTATGCTCTGGCACATGTCAAGATGGCACACTATTGGCAGCAGGTCAATCCATGCTCACAGCGGTCCACACCACTACTTGCATACCTATTTGCCCATGAAGAAACACAGACAGGTAGCTTCCATTCGAAGGGTGCATATCGTCTCCACATTGAGACAGGCAGATGGACTCGAAAGGAATGTGAGGACATGATCTTTTAATGTTGCTAACAGTGTGCCATTGAGGATGAATGACATGCCCTTCAGATCTGTCCAACATTCGATCATGCTCGGCAAGGTATGTCCAATTAGTTTTACCAGACTAGCTGCTGCATGTGCTATTGAACACGGCCTCCGTGACTAGGTTCATATCTTCAAGAGATCATGGATACGCGGACTCAGTTGTGTTCTTCTGTATAATACTGACTGATGTTATATCATATTATTGTATAGTCTGCCAGCATACTTATTACTACCAAGCTTTTTCCTCCAAAAACCCTTGGGGCAAAGGTTTTCTAATTCTGACAGTAATATGCTTGCTGCGCTCTTTGTTTGGGTCCCATAGGCCAATTGGTAAATACATTCAACTATAGGCAAATCAGCAACAAAAAAATTATACAAAAAACTTTTGGCCATTAACTGCCTAACATAGTCTGTTACGTTTCAAAGCCCACAGGCCTGTTAGTTTAGCAGAGCCACAAGGGCCATTACACTTCTACCAAAAAAGGGAGGGGGGTTGGAGGGAGGCTCATCCTTACATGGCCAGAAAAAAGAAAGGAACTAGCAAAAAGGCACGCCAGAGGCTATAGAAAATAAAGGCGCAGGAAATAAGGGTAAAGTAGTATACATTGAATTAAATTGGATACCAAATGTCATTTTTCAAATCATTTCGAAGCCTAGTTAGGGCAAAGTGATAAAAATTGAATTGAATTTTATTGTCCATGGTGCAAACCATTTCAAAGTAGAAATAGCATATGTTGTTTGAATATTTTAGATGATGTCCCTACATTTAAGGTACCAGTATTTCCTAGTTTTGTTACAGGCAAAGTATGATGTTGTTGCCCCCCTTTGGTGGTGTTGTAAAGAATTAAACCACAATCGCAATATGTTTATGCAATTCCATTAGAATATTCTAACTTGTGCATCCATTCCTTATCCTATAAGAGGTAGCTGCCTTAATCATACATGTAAATATGATCTGTCGAAATATTTTTTAGCTTGTATTTGTGCTTTCTTGCACCATAGAGGAAGTTTTCGCTAGGGCAAAACCCTTGCATCAAAATGCAACAATGGGATTTTCAAGAATCCTTACGAATAGAATCAACCTTGCCCAAACATGAATTCCTCATTGAGATAAGTTGAGATAAAAATTCAATTACATCGAAACTGTCTTAGAACTTTTGTGCTTATGATGTTGATCATGTTGGTTTGTAATTGCTATATATAATTCCTTGAATTCGTTATTGAGAGGAGTTGAGATAAAACTTCTATTCATTGAAACTATTTTAGGACGTTTTGAATTACAAATAGGAAAGAATCTCTCAAAGCTCTTTGTTGCCTCCACGCTGGCATGGTATTATATTCTAGCATCTCTTTATGCACATTTAATTATTCCTTGATTTGATTTTTTCAGCACCAGAAGACAAAAAGAATACATGATTGATAATAAAAATATATGATTGATACACTAGAGTTGTCAGGCGATGGACCAAAAATGGTGCATTTGCACTGTTCACTTTAAAATTCATATAAAATCAACAGCTCAAAATTCAATAAAATCCTTCCTAGAAGTTCATATGTGGCAGTCATACCATATGAAAAATATCTAAAAATCTATCTACCTCCATTCTTGGAAGTTATGCTTAGCTGAATCCAAGGGGGTCATGCCAAGACTGCCTTATATTTACATAAGGTAAAACTGTCTTAATGAAATGATTTTTTCGATTTTTTTCAGTAATTTCTTATTTTTCTATGCGAGTTATAGAGTATAACACAAAAAACTGCACCTCATTCCAAGGTATGAGAAGGAAGATAGGGTTCATCGAACATGACAGGGTCAAAACTGTTTTCTGTCTTCTGTGGACCAATAATTATTTTAACATGAAATTAGAGATCTATATGACCAAGGAACGCTTGCATCCATAATAAAAAATATAGCTCATCATGAAAGATGATCTACATGCACTATTATCATGCTTAACCTACAATACTTCTGGTAGCCAACACATTAATAAGTTTATGATAGCAAGAGAATAGGTTTCTTTATATTTTTTGCAATATATAACATCAAGAACCTCTATGCACATGTATCGTCATATGTGAGTTGAAAAAGAGTGTTATCTTGATTAAATGATTCAAATTTTGAGAAGTCTAAGTAATAACCATTAATGGTCCATAGATATTTATATTTAAATCTTGCAACTACTATGTCACTTTCACATCAAATTTAAGATCCATGTTGCCAATGAAGCCTTGCATTCATAAAAAATATAGCATTTCCTAAAAGATGAACTATATGAACAATTAGCATACTTAAACTCCAATATCGTGTAGTAACAAACGCAACCAAATATAGAGAATGCATGATTAACTACTACATATAGGTTGATAAAATTATAATCTACATAGATATAAGTGTAGTGCATAGCCTGCATCTTTTATTACCCTCTTAAAGACGATATACGAGTTTTATTAAATCATTTTAGATTTATTTTTGTTCTGAATTCTATACAAGAGATTCTTTAGTCAATATTGAAATCATCATAACTTATGAATGCTTCAAAAAAACATCAAACTATAGCTCTTAGAATCAACAACTTATGACCACAAGAATTAGGCCAAAACCTATAATAGTAAGAGAGAAATAATTCATACCCTCAAACAGCTCTTTTGAGCAAAATTGGGTATGGCGACTTCATCTAATGTCATATAATAGTGAAAAAACTTGGGAACATAAAAATCAATATGTTTTATCATAAAAAATCATTTGCTTTTGATTTTAGCAAGATTTGGACCCCTTTGTGCTAGAAAATATGAAGATTGCAGTTCTGGACTAGTACAAAAACTGCTAAATTGTATGAGGTTTGGACAATTACCACAAGATATGGGTGAATTCATTGGTCATGAAATTCTTCTAGATCATAAAGAATCAAGTGAAGATCCAAAAGGTGGTGGTAGATTGCAAAATGGAGAAGTTTCCCTCTAGATATATGGGTTTAAGTGGCAGAGGTACGATGGACCAATTCTGGCCCATGGACTACAGATGGTCCAGTGACAACTCTAGTGGACAACTCTAGTACAGATGGTTCGAGATTCTTTTCTTAGATTAGGCATTTGGATGGGTAATTTTTATCTTACGTTTTCTTGTGGGCCTTCATCCCCAGACAAACTACCAAGTCTAATATCATAAGACAAATTTCTTTTTTGCTTTACAATCTCTTATGATTGCTACAGAAAAGAGGAAAACATGTCAAATGGTACAAGTGAGCATATATATATAGAAGTCTGCTACTTGTTGGAGCAAAGACACCGAAAAGATGCCGTAAATGCTTAAAGGAACCTATGAAACAAACCCCAAACTGCATAAGAAACTAGTGCTTCAGGGAAATTAAATATTGACACCTATTTGCATCATTTCTGCAGAAATGATGGTGTATATTTATAACTTTTAATGCCAGAGAGCCATATTTGGACAAGGAACTTACACATTTTTATTCTCAATTGCATGGCCATAGTTGTTATCTGCTATAAATCTTGCTAACTGCAATAGATACAAAGACATAACCAGAATTGGTCCAAAGATTAGAATTCGCACATCGCGGTGGTGGTTTAATGGTAAGGCCTTGGATTGGGGTGGTCCCCACTAGGGTTCAAAATCCACTGGCTATCATCGGGTGAGAGTCGTGGGCGGGTGCAAGTCCCATCAACCATGCCTTCAAAAAAAAATTAAATAAAAAAAAAAAAAAAAAAAAAAGGATTAGAGCTCTCCTCTTGCAAAATCATGAAATAAACTTAAGCTTACTTGGGAGATGAAGATCTTTGAGTAACTACGGATCTTCATAGACTATGCTTCTGGACATGTGGGCAGACACCTTATTCAAACATGTCATGTCCTTCCATGCAAGAAACCAAAGGGTGATAGAAAGGAAGGACGAAAAAAAAACTATAAAGTTTTTATGAGCACAAAAAATAGCCATTACTCTTTGATAGAGAAACGATTAAGAAGAGCACTACCATGAGGCCACAGAATCTTTTCAAGTATTGCAGTTGCTAAACATCACAGTTGTGCCACAACTTACCACATTGGTAAGTTTAAGCATGCAAATTTTGCAATCAGAGTCGCTTCTCTCACACACGCATACTACATTGTATTGTGACAATACCAACACAATTTGCGAGCATCCTGATCTACTTTGTCTACAAGATATCAATATGTTACTCTTCTTGAGAATTACAGTTAGCAGATGGTTTGACTAAACCGATCTTATGCGACCAACATGAAGACTCAGTGAAAAGAGAGAAAGGGGCTAGTGACTTTTATTAGAACACAATAATGTGGAAAATGCTTGTATTCAAAGTATAAAACTGCCATGGCAACTAATGCTATGAAAAAGCCAAACATTAACTAACTACGATACATGTGTTGCGCCTTTAGAATGCCATTCCTCCACACCAGATATGGTTTCAAATTTCAATCCAGCATTGGCTAAATACGTTTTTAAGATTGATACCTCGATAGCTTTAAATACCAGCTATATAATCATGAAGAATACATTGGCATGCATATTTAGCTATGGCAATATCCATCAAAAAATATAGAAAGATATTAAATGCAAGTCCATTCCTGATGAAAGCTTATGTGCTTATTTGATGAAGCTTATTCCTTCCTAGCTCTAGCTAAGGTTAGTTCCTAAACCTAAATGCTACAATTGATTCATTTAAGCTTGTAGGATCATCTAGACCTAGATGCTACACTTGATTCTTTGAAGCTTTTACATTCTTCTAATAGCATCTAGATAAAGTGCTGTGATGAAAGCTTATTTGCTTATTTGATGAAGCTTATTCCTTCCTAGCTCTAGCTAAGGTTAGTTCCTAAACCTAAATGCTACAATTGATTCATTTAAGCTTGTAGGATCATCTAGACCTAGATGCTACACTTGATTCTTTGAAGCTTTTACATTCTTCTAATAGCATATAGATAAAGTGCTGGTGAATGTTGATTGATTCTTTAAAATTTGTTTTATAAATATCTCAGTTATTCTAGTTATTCTACAGATCTCAGAAAGTGCAGAGTGAATATCTCAGTTATTTTCACTAGTTATTCTACAGATCTCAGATCTCAGAAAGTGCAGAGTGAATATCTCAGTTATTTTCAGTAACGATATTATCTATGACAGGAAACTCGAGAGTAAAAACAAAATGTACTTGCACCTCACCACAAGGAGCTTTATTTATGCCACTTAATGACATCTTGTGCCACGGCCGAAGAACATGGAATGCGGAACAATCTTGGGGCCTGTCGATATGAGATAAACAATCACAGATTAGAAACATCTAAGATGCAAAATGGAGCATAAGAGGCATCTTAGATTTAGACTCCTTTTACACATAAACAATGTGAATAAAGATCAGACAAATTCATGTGACCAACTTATGTAGGAGATCCATCTCGCAGGAAGGATCCAAAATGATCCAAAATGAAATTCTAACCTGTTTGTTTTCACTCCAGATTTATGCAAGCTGTCTTTGATGTCTTCCAGATACCTTGTGTGGCTAATACTCAGCATTTAGCGCTTTGCTCTCTCTTTGGACGAATTCGCCCGATGCTGCTAGTATTGTCAACAACGGCCAGAGTCTGTGCTTGCAAAGAATCTGCCACATCATGTTGTTGCATGTTTCTAAATTCCACCGACATATTTAGCATGTAACATGTCGTGTGCCTTTCTCCCAGTTCACATCTTGGAATTGTTTCCAAAGGCCCTATTTTTCTTACTGTAGCTTGAGATGTAAAATATTACAATCTATGAACCCAAGAATGTGCATGGAACGCAAATGTAGGTAGTTTAATGTGCAGTAAAGGAAATATTCAAGAGGAGAGCTTTGGTAAATGATAGTGGTCAGTTGCATTATGCTAACAATGATGCTGAGAGGTGCAATGCCAAGGAGGGTGGTCTGATGCTGATGCTACATACTATGGAGGAGCTGATGCATCTGACACTAAGTTGCAATTTTTTGTTGCTAGATTGTATGTGATTGCCAGATTTTGCTGATACATCTGCCACTAAGTTAACATATAGAGTGTATATGGTTATATATCCTTTTCCCATTTTTTTTCTCATTTTTATAGCAAAGCTAGTGAAATGAACAGATTGAAGATGTGGATATGGCAACCAAGTAGCAGCAGATATGTCCCCATTACCACATCACTAAGCACACCATTATTTTGACAATGGCAAACCTGTGGAGCCTATTACGAGGTCTGATGCTGGGCTAATGGGGGATGCCTACATGAGAGCCCATCAATAATTGTAACAACCACTAATTTCCGTGTTCACAAAGGAGTAATCGAGGATGGTAAGATTTGCCAAAAGCCCATTTTGATTCATCTCAAACTGCATCCTCCAAAAATGCAATTGTTCCAGATTGCCATGTTCCAATCCCTCTTTAGGAATTACCAACCATAAGCACGCGATTATTTGACAATGCCAGAATTTATGAAGCTTATTACGAGGTGAAATGCTGGACTGATGGAGGATGTCTAAATGGAAACCCATCAATAATTATAACAGCCACCAGTATTTGATGTCGTCGATTCGCGTAGCGAATCGGCATTCTTGCTCAAGACGAGCATGCATGCATTGCATGCGTCGCATGCATGCATCGCATGCGTTTTGGGCCGTTCATCAGGTTGGGCATTTGCTACTTATTGCAGAGTTCTTCATCGACGTTTCATCGGCGCTTCCTCTTCTCTCAGGGCGCTTTGTTGGTTTCATGCGAGTCGCAGTATTTGATCATAGTAGACAATCGATGAGCAACAAAAATGCAAGTACGAAACTTAAAAAAAGCAACTACACAAAATGAAGGGCAAAACAAGCTGAATCCAAATACAATACCTTCGTCTTTTCTGCAACAGGACTCTCTGCAGTGCTATCATCTTCAATGATATTAAAGACCTTAGATAAGAGTTCGTTATACTATCTATCTGTCTATAATGTTTTGTTATACCAATGGTGCTCCTCCACTACAACAAAAAGTTCTGAAGTGTATATCAGAGGCACTTACCAGAAAATGCATCAAACAGTTTGATATCAAAGTGGATAACGCTTATCCGAGCTGCAGTGCTTGAAATTAAGCGACAACACATGCTTGAGAAAGGAATAGCTTTCCACCATGAGCTTTTGAAGGATATTGTGCCTTATACAACAAACTCAACACCACATGTACACACCTGACATTTCTCCACCTAATGAGTAAATAGATGAACAACACAAATTTCTGGACGAATATATCTTGAGGTAGCATGATGCTTTTCCAACAAATTTAAAAATGAAAAGAAAAGAAGGAAAGAAAATGAAGTGGCACCACAATGATGGAATCTTTAAATATTTCGCAGTATGCTAGCCACATCAAGGAGTTTACCCAAGTTAATAACGAAGTTCTATTAGACCTAAAGACTCTTTCATAAAAATACTCTTTCATTAGATCCATTTAACAAACCTGGATTAAAAATAAGTATAATAATTTCAATAACAATCTGGCACATGCTCATTAGAAATTCACAGAGGACCTAGCCAGGAAGGCTCAGCAATTAAAAAACATGGTTGAGATTCTAATCTCCTGAGAGATAAAAAGCAATGTAGCCAATAGAAAGATATGGTGGAAAGCAAATTGCTTAAAAAAACAAAGTGTGCAGACATAGACCAATGAATTTACTAACCATTTTCTGAATAATGAACCAGGTTCGTGAAGCTGTGGGAAGTCTTATCTGTACCATATGCCAACACTTGCAACTCGCTACCAAGAAACAAATTGGAGACCAAAATTGCACTATCCTTCCAAAGAACATGCACTATGATGCAATAGCTAATCTTAATGGCTGTCATGATGATTTCTTCGGCAGGATTAAAACAGCTATTGTAATGATCAACTCCATGCATGAGCAAGGATCCTCAAGTGATATAGATTATGAGATAAAAGAAGCAATCAACTGCATGGAGACGGTAAAGCTGAGGATCCTTTTTCCATTTTGCACCTTTAGTCAATTACCAATTTCGTACTTTACAGATTCTCCATTACTTGAAAACAAGCATTAAGGAAGGCGCATCAATCTCCCATGCTGGAATCATTATCCAGATTATATATCCATTGCTTCAGATACGGGTTTCACTTTTTTTAAGCCATTAGTAATCATTACATGACATTGAATTTTCAGAAGCTTAATTTCCCTTGGCATCTTAATTGTTTAGCTCAGTCTTGTGCAACAGTGTTAATACAATATAATTCATCACATTTAGTTCTGTAGGAAACATCTCAAGAAGATCTTCGTGATCTGGCAAAGTGGTTGCTCCAACTTCTTCGTTGGCAGTTGTTTCCTTCCACATGGATTCCTTCTGCTGTATCAGCCCTTTATTCCAAGATCTTGACCGTACATAGCGATCCTCGTTTGTGGGGTATGCATGTACAAATTTTTGTATACTGTATATTAAGGTTTGCAAAATACTATAAGGTTTGAGAGAATATACTTAATGGTGTTAATTTTGTACATGTATTGTAAATATATTTTTGGGGCTCTCGCTGCCCTACGTAACCCCCCGTGTGAATATGCACCCAAACCAAAGGGGGTTTAAGGGGGATTTTAATTTAAATGTGTGAAATGCAATGGTTTACGTTAATAATGTTAATGGTAGTTGTTAATAATGTTAAATGGATTGTTATATTAAAAAAATTTTTGGGCCCTTCGGGCCCTAACTAAAGCTAACATAGGTTTACCTTATGGGCCTGTTTTGCCAAGAAACATACACTTTAGAGGTTGTTTATGTAAGTATATAAGTGCCAAATTTCTTAATTTAAATAATATCTAGCATAATACCAAAAGTAGAGGACGCAATTAATGTAAAAGGTTCCATGACCTTCAAAAGCGCTTTTACATGTGATGCTATGCTTTGGTCTTCATGTAGCCAAATTGAATAATAGAATCCTTGATGGAAACCATCACATAAACTTGCGCGAAGTTGCATAGTATGCATTGCTCCGATAATAGCAATCACATATAGAAGTTGCATAGTATGCATTGTCTCGATAATAGCAATCACATATGTAAAATAAATGGCAGTGTTCTTACAAGCACTACAACGAAGAATTTCAAGCACTACAACGAAGAATTTCAACTGTACGAGAATGAGAATTCTTATTGATAGTAGAATGCATTTTCAGCAAGAATTCAAATTACCATTTATGAAAACTCCATCTATAGAAACTAGCAATCTAGCTTACTATATGTTCAGAGTAGAACATCTCTCATAATGCTAAATAAGAAATAAGATATGGCATGCATGGCCAGACATTAAAACCTGCAAGTCAGCTATGGCAACATTATAGATACTCCTTTTTTCCATAATAACAAGCATCAACATTAGTTCTACAATGCCATACAACTCCATACAACTCCAGTTCAAGGAAGAGATAAAAGTTCTTAGATAGTTACTGACACCACTTCCTCTCGACTATGTGATAGAATCGTCCAGGTGCATATAATCGCCAAGGGTCTTTGTACAGCTTTGTTTCTGAAATGCATGTATCTCTTGTGCATCTTGCGCATTAGAGGCATGGAAGACTGTGAAACATTATAAATGAGTAACCAAAGGAAATCAGTATAGAACATCCCTAGTTTTTTCATTACCAGAAAATGGAGTTGAATATATCCTCCAATGGCGTGGCTGTCCGTGGAAGAAGATCATCCTTTCAAAAAGAAATTATACATTTAGTGAACAGCCAGTGAAATGTAGGAATGTAACATGACAAGCAACATTACCTGCAAAATTACTGAATGGATCACGTCTGCATATTCTATTGCCAAATTAAGAGACATACATCGAGCAGGAGCAATGGCATAGCAGCGGACCCCCTTTCTAGAAATAGCTCCTACTAGAAAAGGGAATTTTACAGCCAATATTTCCATCATTGAAGCAACACCAGAGCCAAGAGAATGGCCTGCAAATATGAGTGTATATGTAGGGTGTTTCAACACCAGAACTTACAGAGTTTCTGCCTCTTTGTTTAGCAACCAGCAAGCAGCTCTCAGCAGGCCATGGTGCACATAACCCTCATTAAATCTTTGTTTCCCTAACTTGTTGTCCCAAAGGACAAAATAATCCATATCTCTGCGCAGATTAACGCCTCTCATAGCCAACACAATTTCTGAATTATCATGACTTAGATCCTGTTCATACACAGCTAAAGTAAGCCTGCACATGTGAGGAACTGGTTCGAATTCATCTGCTTCAGCCAATTCCCATGAATTGCTATCCTGATCACCTGAATAACAGCAGCGTTTATATGCCCATCTGGTGCAAACTAAACAATATATTGTGGAAACATAAGGGACTCCCACAGCCAAGGACATAAAAGGTTTAAGGCGGAGCTTAAGAGCAAACCTCCAGTACGTTCATGATGTTTCGTTTCGAAAAAATCACATCAGAGGCCACATTCTGCATCAATGAAGGGCTCCAAAGGCGCTGAGCGTCCATCCCGAGCTGGGTTCAAATTTCTTCAAACCATAATCAAACCTTACACCAAGCAGGGCCTGCGAGCAGGAGAGAACGAAGAGATGGGTTGAAGGAAAGGGGCAAGGAAGAGCACGGAGATGCAGGTGGGCAGGGCGATCATGCCAGAATTTGCTGCAAAAGGGGGCAGATCCGGTGTCAGATCAAAGAAACAAAAGCTGAGGAACAAAAGCAGGGGGGGTCGGAGCAAGGGAAGCCATAACCAGGGCCAAGGGAAGGAGCAAGGATACGGGCAAGGAAGGGCGGATTCTTCCCTCTGTGCTCTGGCCGGAGCAGAAAAGAGTACTAACTGGACCTGTTCCGGCTTGCACCATTCAAACAAGTTCCGCTGCCTTCCTGCCCATACCCTTATTTTCTACTTTCTACCATGTTTGCTCAAATTTTTGCTTGAAGCCATATCCAGAGTTTGACAAAGAAATTTCTAACCCTAAAATTAAGACCTTCGAGGCTTGCATGCCATGTAGATCACTAATAATACCACGAGTTAAAAAAAAAAAAAAACATGGGTGCCCACCATTGAAAGAAAACATGAAAAACACTATTTGTGTATGCGCGCTCTAGATGTACGCATTAGTACATCAATTGAAATACACCATAAAATCATAGCAAAACCTTAGTGAAAAGCGTACAAAAATACAAAAGTAACCCCCTGTTATTATGCTACATATACAAGTGAAATTTCATCAAATGTCATAATTCCTATAGATTCTTTGACAAAAAACATGAAATGCACGTAGACACATATTTGCCATGGAAGATGTAGAAAAGCAGCGTATTTGGGATGAAGTGAAGAACCTATTGAGTGATCCTCAATTGGAGGTATAAAATCTTTGAATACATAGGAGACTCAACGAAATTTATTTTTATCGTACAGGTTAGGGAAACAGCTTCTACAACTCTTTCCGGCTTGATGAAGGGTACCCAAGAACGATGTGCCAGCTCATTTTGCACACACATCTTGAAACTTGCCCATACTCTTCTAAACTATAAAAGCTAATCCCACATACTTTACTGTTTGCGCTATCATATACCATGCTGATCTCCCCATTGGTAGGCTTAACAACAGAGATCATATCCCAAAAGTTCATGGGATTACTCTTGGCCTTGCTTCTGGTGTTCTTTCTGTATCCTATGATGTTTCAGAGTAAGCAATTGCATTGAACTCATCATCTATGAAAATTGTAATAGGCTCTCTTTGTGATTTTGTCTTTATTGTTGCTACCAGATGGCTCCCAACTATAGTGACAGAATTAACCTACTTTGGCCAATATCCATGGCCAATACGAGCAACTGTAACCAAAACCATATGAGAGTCTTGGCGTACTCACTTGGACACTTGGTGCATACAGCAAAAGCAATTTACGGAGGACCAATTAGAGGCAAATCTACAACTCAATAGCCTAAATGTTTTCCATTCAATATTACTCATGTTAGTATCTTTGACATGCCCTTTCAAGCTCAGTCTCAGCATCTTATTTTGCATAAATTAATCTCTCTTCATTATCCATCGAGCAAAGTGTTGCAACGATTCAGATACGAGTCAGCACAAACACAAGACCACATAAGGGTTTCAAACTCCACCGTAAAAATTTATTTGGAGGATTGATGAGCCCTTGTACTACAAAAGGGAAGCAGTCCATGGCTCAGCATAGAGTATGATAAAATAGGGGGTAAAATTTACCAGAAACAAAAAGACATACGCATCGAAATGCTCCTCTCTGCTATCTCGCCAAATATGCACCTTTGGAACTCTTCAATGCCCACGAAAAACAACAAGAAAGCGGAGCACCGACAGAATGAAAAAACCAGCAATAAATTAACCGACCTTATGCAACGAACTCTAGAACAGAAAAAATACAGTTAACTAGCAGAGTAAAAATTCTAAAAAAATTAGGAACCTGCGGCTGTAGCAAAAGAGAGGAGAAATCAAAGCAAGGGAGGTGCTTCCCTGGTGGGTAGAGCCTTGGCGACGTCCTTCGGCATCTCCGTGGGAAATTTTTGCTTCTTTTCTAATTTTGCCAGCCCTAGATCTGCAAAAATGAAGATCTAAGGGTGGAAGGTAATGCCACATCATTGTTTACTGAGGTGGAAGCGCAACGTGGATAGGCTAGAATTTGAGGAAAGGCTGTAGGCTGGCGTGCTAAAAAAAAAAAAAAAGAAAAAGAAATGGCACAACACAAACTAGAAAGTAACATGGGACTAAAATTACATATTGTACCCCTCGAAAACCACAATTTGGAAATGCACACTCTGTCTGAGACTTGGCGCATTCAACCTGCAACACTATCTTCGATGGCACCTCCACGCTCAAGGTACAAGCAACCGCATTTGAGACCTCCATCATTGTCACCATGCAGTTCTAGATACTGAAATTATTAGCAAAGGTACATGTTGTTGAAGAAGAGAACTCCACCCGATGCCATTTCGGGGTTCTCCTCTGGTTGCTCATGTATGTCCAAGGGAAGACAGCCGATGCGCGTCTATCCTCGATGAATTGAAGCAATATCTACAACAAAGAAGCAGCAAATTAGCCATTTGTGTTCAAAAAGAAAAAAAAAAACTGGCCAAAACTAAGTACTCCTAGAATTGCATCTGCTTTGGTCAATCCCTAGGCAGTCTTATCAATCCAGGACTAGCCTTTGGCTTTGCCAGTCTGGTAAATTGTCCTTTTGGCAACCAAGGAGGCATCCTTTTTTGTTTAAACCACTGGGTATATTTGTGGTATATTTGAGTCTTTGTTACATTAAAACCACATCAAAAATACACGGCATCTTTGTGGACTTATGTTTTTTGGCGACTTAAGGCTGGTGTTAAACACCATGGATGGTAAATAAGGCACTTGATTGATGTGTGTTTGGGGTGTGCATCCCCCTTTCGCCACACCAACAATGTGGATTTGTTCGTGGATAACAGTCCCCATTGGGGCGATGGCTATATACGATTTGGCACATGGAAAGCATTCTGCTTCAGAGCTCCATCTCTCGCCAAGTTTTAGCATTAACGACCCATCTTTACATTCTTGACATAGATTCATTTATTTTTTTCACTCCCCGGGTTGGAAAGACTGGAGCCTGGCAGAGACTTCATTGCGTTTATTAATAGGTACTACGTTGATTTGATCTTATGTTTACTATGGAGCCGAAGAAACATTAACTAAGACTTGGTAGCTTAATTTTTCCATATCCAGTGTTTCTAATACAAGACAACTCAACTCAACTGCGACTCTTGAAGCCTACATGTGCATTTTGCTTGAGTATCTTTGACTACTAGATATAAGAGCTCTGCTGCTATAGCATGGAATCATATGCTTCCAAGACCTATTTAGAATATTTACACAACTAGAAGCATCCATCCTTAGTACCTATATAGTTAGAGATCTAGCTGCCACTTTATTATCCCTTTTTAACGACCAAAGATATGTTTGGTTCCAGGAAACTATGCATGTATCTACCCCTTTGACGCAATCAAGCTGTGAACATTCAATTATGTTTCCATAAGATATAACACTACAAGAGGATAGGGTTTTTGCGTCAACCCCTGTGTCACTACATTTTAAGGTTTGTCAGATTTGTGTCAGAAGCTTGAAAGTGACGCAAATTAATTTGATTGCGTCAAAACTTGTGTCAATATAGTTGTGTCAATAGCACCGTCATTTTTTTGACATATGTGTGTCAAAATTTTGATATTTTTTTGCTAGCTTTTCTAATGATGATTACATCATGTATTGCGAAAAGATTATGACATAAGTTTTAGTCAAGCATAGCAGTAGGCTTGTGTCCTCTATAACGTCGCTAGTTCAAAAGTTTTAAGTAATTATTTTTACGCATTTGTGTCACATTTTGTAATAGGTTCTTGTCACCCTTTGTAAAATGTTTGTGACATTTTATAGTGTCAAATATATTGGCAATTTTACATCAATTCTCTGTTATAAATTGTGGCACTTATGTCTCATGATTGCATGAAAAAAGTATCAATGTAGTGACATTGTGAAGTAGAAATACATAAATATCTTGACGCAAAAAGGGCTAAGTTTGACACAAAAGTGCCACTAACTAGTATGAGGAAAACAATCTTGCAAATAGCAATTTTGTAATATTCAATTAGACTAGCATGGCTTTAATGATAATATGCTATTATAAATAACATTAGAAATATTGCATACACATTATATCCAATATTTATGCCTGTATGCATGTATGTCCTTAGGTCTTATATAGCTAATCAAATTGCAAGGAAAGCAAATTAGAGCAAACTTTTGTAAAAAAATCCGATTTAAATTGTCACAAAGCATTGACTTAGTTTTCAATATCATGCTCAATGTTGTTCAACTCATCATCATCCAAATACAAGCGCAAATTTGTATGTTAATTAAAATGTGAACCCATGCTTGAAACTTCTTCATCTTCAATATAGTTATCACTAATGCCATCGTCACTTAGTTAGTTGCCCAGTACTTCCAACCTCATCTCGTGGAGGAGACATCATCATGGGAGATCCAAAAATGAAATCAATATCTCCTTCAACATCTGATGTTTGATGTAATACGTCAGGTGTAATATTGCCTTCAATAGTGTCAAAGTGAGATACATCAACTTCCCTTTCTATTATGGGTGTAATCCTCTGCTATATGATCTGATTGCCAATCTTCATCATTAGATGTTGGCTCAATGTTGTCTTCAAGTGCAGGAATTCCAATCACAAGACGGGATCTGGGTTGAGAATGTATAACGATCAATCAATTATTATTGTCAGAATCGGGATAAAAGAAGATCTGCTCAACTTGATTTGAAAAAACAAATGGCTCACTCATCATATCTGCTAGCACTTTTGTGGAGAATCTCCATAACTCCAGAAGCACATATCTTTATTGTTCTTTCACGACCTCTATAAACAACTCTGAACCACTTTGCTTTCAAGACATTTATACGAAATGTCTGATAGTTTAACTCAATGATATTAGATATGGTTTTAACATAGCATAATTTATATGGATGTATGAAATCATGCCTAAATAACAAAAGTATAATTAGTAATATCAAGTTTTCTAAACTTATTATATTTTCATATATTACAATGTTACTACTTCTTATCAGAACTTTAGATGGAATCAGGTGTTATCACAACCAGATTAGGTAAACAGAATCGTCATAGTGAGTTTATTTCATTGACTCTAGATCAATGCCAAGTTCTACATCCATCCTTTCATCATGTTGCTTCCCGATCGCAATGGTCTGGGAGATATCCATTTCCAAATAGCATGTTACGACCAGCATGTTGACTTCCATTGCGACAACTAACTGTTGCCATCCTCCGATCTTGGCGAACCAGTACTTTTGGCAGTATCCAATAACTCGTCGAATTCAGAGAGGCCAATCAATTTCATTTTTGTTCCTTCCAAAACTGGAATCTATTTTCTCACTTCCAGATGTAGCATCAGACGAACCAAGATACTCAAAATTAGGACCTATTTTAAGTGGCCTACTGATGAGCAGGGGCATGGCATTGTCTAGATGCTTGTTCAAGGCTTCAAGCTTTCTGAACTGTGGATCAAGTTCAGTTGATGCTCTTTTCGTCCTTTTTAGAAGCACTCGGGTTTCCTGTAGCCTGTGACATTTCCCTAAAATATACGATATAAATACATATATTTTAGGCCACGCCACCATACAAGCATGCCTCAGTAGCCTTGTATACCTAGTGTGGAGAAGGGAGCATGGCTAAGTCATTGTATATATCTTAGCCAACCTTAGATATGGAACCATTTCCAGATGGCTGCATCCTATTGGCTATTGCTCTTTCTTTTCAAATCATAGTATTCTTGGTTGCAAGAAACGTTTTATGAGAAAAATTCACATGAAAACAAGGTTGAAATTCCACGCAACTGATAGAACTCCAATGAGAGGAAATGTAGCAAATACTCCATAAAAAAATCTGTATTTCACCAATCCAAAATGCAACAGCAATTTGCTGAAGTAAAAATTGTTTGTTAGATATTTTTACAGGTATAATTTTCTACAATGTAGTTGATATAATCTTTCGCTTGGAATCTATTTATCAACTTTAGGAAGGAGGGACGGATATCCACAGCTGCATTCAGCACCGCCCTCTCAATCCCCATCAGGATCGCAATAGCATTCTTGAATAGCATTTTTGCAGCAAGCAGATGCGACAATTTTGCGACCATCCTTATTGATTGCAAAGCGCAACCACATAATTTCTTTGCGGCTGCAAGCGTGCATCTCGCAGCCACTGGCATTCCGTGTAACTTGCAATCCAAAGCCGCAATGTTGCGACGTTGCGCGTCTGTGTCTATGGTTTCCCTAGATGCCACATCTACAAGGCGTCCGTGAACAAGCAAAAATATGGCAGCCAACTTTGCAGGTGGCGTATGCAAAAAATGCGGACACCACGATTTATACATGGCCGAGTCACTGAGCTTTTACGGCCACATCACTTTTCGACGACTTTCTACTCACCGTTTCGTTTTTTTTTCCCTTAACGTATAAAATGCATATCTTTGCAAAAAAAAGGGAGCTCCATACGTTTCAGACTTTTTTCGTATTGCAACTTTGACTCTATCCTTGGTCACAAGTGCAAATGACCAAAACTCGGCTTCCAAATGTAAACCCTTCAAGAAACTAGCAAGACACAAGGTTCATATTTCATAGGCTATCCTAGTCAGATTTGACCGACCCTTAAAAAAATCCTTAGAAGCGGCTTGCCCCAAAACTCCCCTCCCGAAGGCCTTGGCGACGGATGGGCAGGCTCCCACTCCAGAACTGTGAATCAGCTTTGCCAATGGACTCAGAATGTCGACATTGCCTTAGGGGGCAGAAGACCACCCTTCTTCAAGAAGTGCCAAAATAGCTCATGTCACATATTCGTAGTCAATAGGCCTAGGTGGTACCTGCGGAATACTACCATGTAGGCCGTTCTTGGATAAAACTGACCATAAAACTTGGTTCCTGGATAATTTCACCATTTTGGATGACGTGACGAACTCGAATCGCGATTTCGGAGTCTCCATACTGCCCAAATGACAAAATGATTCGGATTCCATACATGGTCGATCGTTAGATGCTTCATAGTTTAATAAGCTCTCTTGGATCAATCTTAGATTCTTTTTTACCTGCTCGATGCAAGATTCTTGAATGGAGGATTCAATGGTCAGATAAGGGAACTGAGCTTCGAGAGGGTGGGCATTAGCGTATGCCCCTCTCCCCCTCCCTCCCAGGTGAAACATACCCCTAGGCTTGAACATGCTAGCACGGGTCGAACATGGCACGTGGCTCAAACATACCACATTGGCTCAAACATGCCACATAGGCTCGGCTTAAACATGCCATATATGCTGAAATATATCATCTAGGCTTAAGTATACCACATAGGCTGAAGCATCGCCCTAGGATCAAACATGCCAAACATGCCACATAGGCTCAAGCATTGTTCCTAGAGTCCCACATAGGCTCAAGCATTGTTCCTAGAGTCAAACATGCCACCTAGGCTCAAGCATTGCCCTTGGGGCCAAACATGACCTAGGTTGAATGTTGTGCTCCGAGGTTCAAACATGCCCTTAGGCTAGAGTATGTCACCTTGGCTCAAAGATGACACGTGGCTCAAACATGCCATATAGGCATTGGAGTTTCTATACGAAATTCGGCAAATACTCATTAGCTTATATGCAAAATCTGATGGAGAATGACATACAATGGCAAATATCTACATAAGATAAGATAATATAACTCTTTTTTTATGTCCACGGAGACTTCCTCGAATCATGGGACGGTAGCAAAGGGCCGAGGCCCAAACAGAACTTGGAGGACTCCTCACAGAACCAAGAAACATACAAGTTTAATTTAAAAAAAATAAAATAAAAAATAAAAGAGCACACCAAACGTGGGGAGGCACCTAAAAATACCCCAGCTAGGGGTTTGCAAACCATTGATCAAGAACAAGTGCTGAGCTTCCGCAATATACTGCCCATTTCTTCTCGAGCCTAGTTTCTCAAACCTTGCAGAGCTCGTCTTGCTGACAAGTTAGCTGGATCGATGAGAGATCCTCTTGTATCGAGAATTGAGTTCCTCTTAAGGTGACTGCCATGCTGCAAAACATGTAGCCCATATCGGGACTCCGAAAAATGCACTAGAAGGTGGCGTGGTCTGCCAGGCCAGTGCACGCCCATTATTTGCACTGTAAAAGATCCTTGACTTCGGATATGCATAACATCTAAGAAAAATCGTGTAGCTGTCTCTGTATTTGAACATAAACTTGAACTTGCTTTTGCAACCCACACGAGACAAACATTAAAGTACCGAGCCTGCTCAGACTAATCTGGACCTATATCCTGTCTCTGTTCTGAGGCTTTGGCTTCTAGCCTATGTGCACGATCAGGAGCTACATCCTACATATCTATATCTAAATCTGTAAATGGTAGTGGCTGCGTCAGGTTGGACCATGGTGTCTACTTGGAAGGTGCTTGGAGACATCTGTGCTTAGTTTGCACCATGGCATCAACTCGGATTATGTTTATAGAGGTGGTCTATGGTTGCGGGGAAGTTTGAAGAGGTAAAGTTCCAGTGAAGAGCTCAAGAAGCTCCATAATCTGATGCTAGGTTCCTAAGGGCAACTGTATAGAATCATCTGTAATACTTAGTGCCGACCGAATTCTCTAAAGTGTGGTTGAGATGGTATCTGGCAGGGCCGAAGTGGAAGGAGTTCCCAAGGCATCAATGTCTGAGGCTATAGTAGGTGGAGGTGGCAGATTGGCGTAGACTTGGCTGCTTTTCTGGCCATATTCTTGGCTTTCCGAGTTATAGCTGGAGACTGGCAGTGGAGATTGATATGTGGAGTCACAGGTCTGAAGGAATGAATTGAACTTGAAAAAACCAAGGCAATCTGGGGAATCGATGGCACCATGAGCCCCGTCTAGAAACAAACTGACTTGAAAGGAAAAATTAACTGAACAAACCAACCTTTGAGAGGAAATTAACCAGTCTCTGAAATTTGGGGGAGTATCTGCACTGAGAAAATCAACCTTCTAATGCAGGCAAAGGAAGCACAGAAAGGTTGCGTTGGGGGAAGGGTAAAGAAGGTAGGGCAGAGGCAAAGGGGCTGGCTATGCTATGCTGGGCATCAATTGTGAGTCCTATCTTGACAGATTTGAAAGAAGGAATTCAACTGAACAAACAGACTTGAATAAGGGAATTAACGACCTATGAAACTAATCTTGATGTCAATGAAGCCGTAGCTACTTTGTCGTGCTGTGCTGCATCTAAGTTATAGACATCCCCCCCCCAAGCAAGCTAGTGATATAGATGAACCAGAGCCATTGATGCAGATAGACCTTCGAGCTATGGAGCTGATATCAACGAGATAAGCCAAACCACACCAAAGCCAAACCTTGGCAGAGGTGCCAAACCGGATTCATGGCAGAGGCTCCAGGCAACGAATGTTTCGTGGCGGAGATCCAAAGTCCTTGAGATGTATAATTTATTTGTTTCATTATGATTTTGTATGAAACATAACTTGAGTCTAAATGGGGTCATCGTCAATGGTGAAATTTAAAGGCAATCATAATGGTGAAATTGTATTGGCATTCAACGGCTGAGATTGTGATCCAACTCTTACCGTTCTCATGGCCCTAAATCAATGGCCGAGATTTCTCTGCATTGTGCTTTTTTTTTTTCTTTTCGTTTTCTTGCCGCTCTGCCTGTCCCGCGTTTCCTGTCACCGCCTCTCTTATCTTGTTTTCCCATTCTCGCGATTCTACGGTTGCTTGATCGGCTCGAAATTGAGTTCGGGAGCCAGTAGGGTTCGCCGCGAACCCGGAAAATCGCCAGGCGAACCCACTGTGGATTCGCCCAAGCGAACACGCCATCTTGGCGTGGCGGCTGCGTGGCACTACCTACCTGAGTTAAGCCAGGCGAGCGAACGGAGTTAATAGCCGCCGAACCGCGGTGGCGGTCGCGTTTACTACGTAGGGGCATTTATTACCCCCTGCCGAGTTCGCCCAAGCGAACCCACCGGCGGGGGCTACATGTCAGATTTCGTAGGGGCAATTTATTAACCCCTGCCGTGGTTTGTAGAAATTTCTTGCGATTCTGTTGTTTAGCTTCTAAATCTGCCGACTGAGCAAGAAACAGATGAAGCTTCTTGCTGCCTCAACATAAAGCTTTGGGGATCAAGCATTCTTTTGAATTCTTTTGCCTTTGGCTTACTCAAACCCATTTCTAAACAGTATGATACTGGGAGAAAAATCTCGGGCCTTTCAAGATAAAGCTTCACTGAGATCAACGGAACAAAAATAAATGGAAACTTTAGGCAGATAAATCCCGCCCCTATTTCTTCTGCCCGATCTCAGCTTCTTGATCCGCCCCTGTTGCTATAACCCTTGATGCTCTGCCGGATTTGAAGAATAGAGGATCGAGAATATAGGAACCGCCCTTGTTTTGCTACTTGAAGCTCTCTCCCTGTTGCAATACCTAATGCATTGAAGCTTTAACGGATCTGCAAGCTAGATCTAGCGTAAGAAACTCGATTCGCAAGCTTAAAAAACTGCCACTGAAGTAGATCTTGAAATGGAGTACCACTGAAGCTCTGCCAGCTGCTGCTGCAAACATAAGCGATGATCATTCTACCGTCTACAAATGCTTTGTAAGATTACTCTGCAAGATCACTCTCGAGCAAGATTACTATGCCGGCAAAGATCACCGTAGGAGCGGTGCTTCAAATGGCTCCACCGGCCTGCCATCGGGTGCTTCACCGGCCTGCCATCGGGTACCGCCCTGCAGTCCTGCCATCCAAGTACGGCCCCGCCGGTGGGTTCGCTTGGGCGAACCCGGTAGCCTGCCATCCGCTGCCATCCGCCGCCACAGTCGACACTCGACGCAGATAACCCTGGTTAGGGGTTCGCTTGGGCGAACCCGGCAGCAATGCCACGTAACCTTGACGCCCCGCCACGTCTTCAACCGGGTTCGCCTGGGCGAATCCGCCGGGTTCGCCCGGGCGAATTTTTCGGGTTCGCCTAAGCGAACCCGATTGGTTCGCGAACTCGGTTTCGGGAGCCAATAAAGTGCCCGATTCTCCGCTGCTCTACTTCCCTTCTCGAAGACCTCAGAACTTGCAGATTGGAGGAAACTATGGATTATTCTGCTCTGGCGAAACTCCAACTATGAACTTTGGATTGTTCTACTCTGTCAAAACTCCAACTGCAAGGGAGCTTCTGCCAGCCATGGCCTTGCTCCAGAAAGAATGTTGGTCAATTCTTTGAATGTTTGGTCTTCGTTATGACATAGTAGTGGATTTGTGTAACATCTTACCTAGAAGCCTCTGAATCTTCTTGAATCGGCAAACTCGTCAATGAACTATCTCCCTACACAGAGGACCTGAAGTAACGGCTTCAAGTCTTAGCAGATCTTGTATTAAGCTACATTTTCCCACAGGTACTTGCGTCCATCGTATACAGGTCCAATTTTGCGATGTTAATAAACTAGAAATTATGTAACAAAAGAGGATGTGTAGAACATCTTCTGGTAAGAACAGGGTTTTGGGGTTTTTTTTCCTGCTGGATGACTTGCCACCATTCCGACCTCAAATTCCATACTGCTGAGTCCAGGCTTTACTTTGGTACTAAGTTTATTATTAAATGATTCTTTCAAAATGTTGAAGACGTCCAGGTCGTGAGTCCTCCAGGGCTCAAATTGTACATCTACCTTTCCTGTAAAAGTCCACGTCAACCCTTATTACTTCTTCCTGCAGAAATTATTCCCCAGCTGCATGCCGGTCGATTGTTGTAGCACATAATTAGCAGTGTGTTAAGACCTACAGGTATACATTGTTGTGGATTTTATTAAAATGTGCGATTGATAGTATGGTGAAATATATATAGTTGTTGTTATTGCAGTGAAATTTGGACATGTATTCTGGAACAAACCCTATGTAAGCTTGAATTTGAAAATCCGACAGAAGATGACGTCCAAAACTTGCAATGGGAAATTCTGGAATAAAAAATAGGGAGCTGGATAGAAGAAATGCGCATTGCTGTTGTTGATGCTATATGACTATGAAGGAATAGAGAAAGACAACCAGTGTGAAGCGCTCAGATCCTAGTGAAGAACTACCTAGAATCAGGCGTGACTATGGCTAATATAGAGTGCCATATCAGCAACAAGTGATGACTCAGCATGCACAGTCATCATCATACTCTAACATCCCCCCTGATGACGTGCATGGCTGAAAAAAAACAAAACTATAAATCCTAGGACTAACATCCCCCCTGAGATGTTACATGTCCTAAAATTCAGCATATAAATCAAGCTCAACCACATAAGTAACCATGGGTGCCACTGAAACTTGGTTTTAAACCATATTTTTCTGCCTCTGTACCATTCTCTTTTCTTGTCAATATAGGAATCCTTTATAACCAATTTCTGTGTGATATAGAAAAACATGTAGAAGTCTCTGTGTGTAAACTTAGCTGTAGATGACATGTGAGACTGCCATTCTAGATTTTTATCAATAGAGAACTTGTAATTATCCTTGGAATCATTGCTGATATCACACCGAAATTCACAAAACTGTCTTGCTATGACTTGGGACCATGTACCAGACTTAACATCATAATCAACCAAATTGTTATCTTCAACCACATCAACAATTAGTAAGACCTGATTTTGTAAATGTAGACATTCAAAACTGACCTTCAATACCTGGCTGGTCCCTTGAATATCAGTGCAAGCCGCATACCCCAAGCACTCAGCCAAAATAGCATGATCCTTTATTATCTCATCATGTGTGCAGGCAAATGGAATATGTAAATTCATGTAAAGTGGTAGTTCATGTTGACTAACCTGAGATATGATAGACTGAAAGTTACAAGTCTTACTATCAATATCCAACCAAGGAAGCTCACAAACGAGCTCCTCTTTCGCTTCCATTACTCCTTGTGTACTTCCTGCACATTGATCGTCTCCATGGAACTGGTCTATATTTTCATTATTATCAAGAAGATAAGTGTTGTCTAACATTTCATGCTGCAGATCCTGATCAAATAATATGGATTGGGATTTACCTTCCTGCTGTAGATCTACCATCTCTAAATCTAAACAACATTCTTTTATTGCCCTCTCTGGATTTGGCATGTCATGTTCATGCAGCACATGGAGAGTCTCAGATCGCTCTAATTCCATCTGGTTTGGTAGAGCTGCAACATCCTCCCAAAGCTCACCGAATGAAGTAATACACTGATCATCATGAATCACAGGAACTGGTAAGGTTATAGTGTCAGCTAAGAGGCCACAATTTACTTGTGATAGGACATTACCTTCTAAATTTTTGTGCTCAAACTTGGACTATAAACAATCCCATAGGGCCTTGGAACTAGGAAAATTACCTAAGATCCATGGATGGACTTCTTTATCAATTGCAGATTGAATAACAGCCAAGGTATTCCCATCTATTAAATCAAATTGGTGTTGATCTTGTGAGGCTGATCTTGTATACTTTCCACTTACAATTTCCCATCCACCTTGGAAGTAAATAAGCTGTTTCATAAACTTTTTCCATGTGGGATAGTTATCAAGAGACAAGAAATCAAAATTTGAAATCCAATCTGCTGTTGATGGCATCTCCCAATGATCCATACTAAAAACTATAACAAACTTGGTATAGCCGTAACTTTAGCAAACCTCAAATAGAAATCCAAATCTGTTCGCCAAGCACAAATCCAACCCCACTGTATTTCTGTGCTTTTGCTTATCAACAACCGTGCAAATAATCGCACAAATGCTAGCAAAAACTATCAAATCCTCCCAAACAAAGGATGCAACCAAATTCCAGAGGCAAACCGGTTCCAAAACTGTTTTCCCTCTGTCGTAACTCCAAATACATATCACTGCCTTATTAGGTTTATCTAGCCGACCAACAAAAATAGAATGCACCTTTTGTTTTTATTCGAAATAAGCCACGAACCAAAAATAACTGCGCCCGCCATGTAATATTTCTCCGATTATACAAATTCTACTGTCGATTTGCCATTTGGCACAAATCCGACTCCAAAAAATGTTTGCACAGATATCCGACCCTTTCTAGGGTTCTAATTATCAGATCCGGCAAGATCCGCTCCGGCAAACTCCAGATCCGAGCAAACCGACCGATCCAAACAAGAGATCTGGCTGCAAACGCCAGATGCAGCAAAGCCCTACTAAAACATAGCCAATCTTGAGAAATCACCACCGACCCTGGCACTGTACCTGTCAGATTTGCAAAACTCCCAGTCTATGCCCTGTGCTTGCACAATTTTGTCCAATTGTCAAGACTCCCAGTCTAGCCCTGTGTTTGCACCATCTACAAGATTCCCAGTCCAGACAAGATTGGTATCAAATGAATCTGCACCTCAAATCCGGCTCTCTATAACCGTAAAACGTACAGATCCACCAATCTCGATGATAATTTCGCAACCCTTTCTTGCAAAATCATAGCAAGAAGTATACCTAAATGCTTACAAATCGTAGCAAACACCCTCGAATTCTTCTGATCCAGTCAAAACCGATCAATGCCTAGGAAACATGCCTTCAGATTTGAAGTAAAAAAACAACTGGCGCTAACCCTTTCCTTCAAAGAGGCTTTGATACCATGTTGATGCTATATGACTATGAAGGAATAGAGAAAGACAACCAGTGTGAAGCACTCAGATCCTAGTGAAGAACTACCTAGAATCAGGCGTGACTATGGCTAATATAGAGTGCCATGTCAGCAACAAGTGATGACTCAGCATGCACAGTCATCATCATACTCTAACAGCTGTAAGCTACTTTTTAGAGTTTTTTTGTCCTTTATATTCAGATTTATATTCAGATATGATATTTATGGCTACCAAGGTATCATCAGGTCAAACTGATGATATATATACAACAGAATGTGAACTTTGTACAAGGTATCATCAGGTCAAACCAGCAGAATGTGAACTTTGTACTGTACTGAAGTATTTTAGTATCCTTACCGCTGACAATTTTTGGCAGAGGTTACTACAAACAGCTTTAATAATTTATTGAATACTTGGAATGCTATAGCATCAGCTTTAATAATTTATAGAATACTTGGAATGCTATAGCATTGAGTAAAAAGTTGCTAGAAAATCTGTTTGTGTTACTCTATATATATATGAGGTGTGATGATGTTGATAGCTTGTATCAAAGTCTAGTAGAGGTTGTTTCAAATGGCCAAGTGGCTATATATCATGATTGGATATGGATATGTATTATAAGTTTGTAAGACTCTATGCTGATGTGAAAATAGAGGCAATGTTCATATGCTTTTTTTTTAAACTATAGGCGAAGACGAAGAATGGAATGAGCCCAATGATAAAGGTCCATCTCCTAGTAAGGATGATTATTTGGATTTATTTTGCTAAATGTTAAATGTATTCTAAATGCAAAATGATGTTTTGAATTCAAAGTAATGTTCTTTATTGTTAATTAATTTGATCATGATTAAGTTGCTTATCATTATTGGTGCAATTACTTCTATTTCATTGTTTCTTCTTTTGTTTGTTATGGATGATGCAACCATGGACTCAAAATGAAAGCAATTTTACATGAACAAAAAAAAAAAAAAAAAAAAAAAAATCTAAAATAAAAATTTGTCTAGAAAAGAAAACATCTACTGATGAAGCGACAAAAATGACGACAATTGAACGTAGATTTACCACAAAGAAGACTTGTAATTTGGATATAAATTTGACAATGGTCTCATACGTATTCATAAAATTGACATGTAGATGTCACAAAAAGACTTAAATATTGATACAATTTTGTTACTCAAATATTACGAAAAGAAAACTAGTTTATCATAACTATACAACTAAAGATCACAATCATGTTCTAAAAATAAAATAGGCTCGTTATAAATTGCATAATAAAAAGATATACAAAATGTAATAAAAGAGTTACAAATATGACATAATAGATATCAACCAATGCAAGATAAAAATGTCAATATAGTGTTACAATTTAGTTGCATAGTCGAGACTAATATGGTATAAATATGACGCAATTATTGACGAACTTGGATATAAGCTCTGACACAAATGTGCTATGCATTTGCCATAAATGTGGTTATTGTGTTAAGACTAATATGATAGAAAATAGAACACAATTATTGAATAACTTAGATATAAGTTTGACACAAACATGACATGCAATTGTCACAAATGTAGTCATAATAGGACTGAAAATATGACACAATTAATGAATAACTTGGATATAAGCTTGACAGAAACATGCTATGCAAGTGCCACAAATGTAGTCATTATGTCATTTTTGCGTTATGTAGCTGTGACACAATACTTGACGCAAAAGTTGACGTCCATGCGACATCAAAGTATAGGACTTTTAGCGTCAATCTAATATCCATCAAATCCATAGGTTCCAAGGTCAAGTCAATTGGAGGTGCAGAAGGATAGTCGTGATTAGAATAAGTACAATTCAATGTTTCTATTTTGATTATTCCGTCCTATCACTTCATGCTTTCATTTCTCTTTTCGAGATGCCATTTGAGCAGAGTACCCATAGAGGAAAGATCACATGCACAAAACTTCATTCTTTAAAGCATGATAGACTATTTTATGTAAAGGTTTTCAAGATTCTTGGCATTTTGAGCTTTCAAAGTGTATATTTTGGAGATATAGCATGTTCAAAGTACAATAGCTAACTGATAGAAGATGATCTATATTTGAAGAGAAGAATATTAGCTACTGTCATAATGCTTAAGCATGCTGGTGACAAGTGCATGCATGTATTGCAGATATCAAGGGAGAGCTACGAATGTCCTTTATCAGAGGAGAGCTAAGATATCAGGCGTAGGCAAGGTTCTTACATTTTTGGGCCAGCCTTCTTCAGAATATACATCAATTTCATGGCTGCCAACGTCAGTGAATTGGCAATTGTCAAGCCATTAAATTTGAAACCCTAAAAATGACTTCCAAGTGGAGATGATATGGACAGAGGATACATAGAGGAAAGAAAAAATGCATCCCACTTCATTTTTTAAAGCATGGCAGACTATCTTCTGTGAAGGTTTTCCACATTCTTGGCATTTTGAGGTTCCAAACTAATAGTGGCATGTGCAAAAATTTCTTCTACATTGTCACAAATTATTTGCTTCTTTTTAAATCTTAAGCACGCGTGAATTATATTTGCATTGCGGCTATTAGAAGACACTCTGCTACAATAAGACACTCTACTGCATCCTTCCACTGCCATCAATGAGGTATGACTTCTTTTTTATGTCTCTCTTTTCTCATTTAATTTTGTGTTTGGGATATATATGGATGCATGGTTCTTCTACACATGAGACACATTAGAAGAATGTGAAGATAATATGATTATCAGTAATGTACAAACTGTAACTAGGCTCACATGTTCATACCAAGAAATGATGCCTACGAATCCTTTTGGAGGCTTAGATGAATATTTTCGGTGTTTTGCATGAGGAGTTGGTGGACGTTCAATAACTAATATCATTTTGCTATAGTTTGGAGTTTAGAGCCAATAGTATTTGAAGGGCTTCAACGATTCTCGCCTTTTTTCATCCTCAAGTCATTGCATGAAGGAAATCTAGGTATTCATGACATATATAACATTAAAACTACACGGAATTTGGTGAATATTGACCGTATCAACAAGAATTTCAGAGAACCTACGTGTGAATATCCATGAAATTACAATGGGATCTTGAAGAACTAGAGGACCTCAAGAGCCTTGAGAGAATCCAAGGAAATCTTTGATATTCTTGAAGAATTTTGATGGAACCTTGG
The DNA here is from genome assembly GCA_021234155.1 of Isoetes taiwanensis. Taxonomy (NCBI): domain Eukaryota; kingdom Viridiplantae; phylum Streptophyta; class Lycopodiopsida; order Isoetales; family Isoetaceae; genus Isoetes; species Isoetes taiwanensis. Next base: position 31,486,666 of record JAJEKV010000001.1, read on the forward strand.
AGAATTAATAAGGATCTTAAGGGCATTTCTAGAGAATATTGAAAGAATCTTATGGTAGCTAGAGGAATTTTAAGAAAACCTCCAATGTAACTTGCAGCCAAAATGCTAACAAAACAGGACACAAATGTATGTCGAAATCTTGTGTGTCTAAGGATGTCTTTTGCTTTGCAATGTTCTGAACAGACACAAGATCAGAACATCAAGTAAATCCTACTTCCACGAAGGGGCATCACTCTACTCATTCCCAAGAGCATAAATAAAAGACCAACTTTCTTTGCATAACATAAGAAATCTGCTCTTGGAATCCAAGGGTGCTATGAAGCTTCAAAGGTGTTATGAAGCTTTCAAGGGCACATCTAATATGCTCCTGCATTTTCCATGCATGTGAAGGAATCGTTGACAAAAAAAAATTGATCTTTATAGAAATTTTGAAATCTGAGGCTAAAGCCAATTTCCACAAGCAATGACCATAATATTGGCAGCAACAGCTACCATTGCAACTAGAATTAGGTTGAAACATTTACAGATTTATAAGGCAATGTCAATAAGAGCCCAAACAGGTGTTTCTCTAGAAGAAGCCTAACAACTAGGTAACAACATACGTATTTCTCGTATTTCTTCGAATTTCTTCGAACGATTAAAAAACATTGTAAATATGTATTTTTTAAATTGAACAAAAAAATACGCAAAAAATATGCTGCAGGAAAATTTGGACAAGCCTTTTTGATGGACCAACTGCAACGGATTTGGCAGTTTCCGCAGCTACAGATATGGATGAAGAGCGTCTAACGAAAAATTCTTAGTTTACGTTTAGGTTAGGGCAACTGGAAATGGAATTTAGGACTGCTGGAATTTGATTTTCGTGAGTCTTTGGTAATTGATTTTCGTGTAGCCAAAATCCAAAGAAAAATAATTATTTTGGACATCGCCCACACGTGCGGGGCACGTATTTCTTCCATCATATTAACGTATTTTAACCTAGCCTAACAACAACATTTTTTATCCGAATCTGCAATATTTTAAGAAAAAAAAGTTTAAAAAAATGCATTTTTTGACAACAAAAGGGTCATCTGTGGCACCACCAGTAGCAAACTTCCGTGTCTCTGAGTGGACTTACAGTAATCTCTACATGCCAATTGAAAGGTCTAAAAAAACCCAATCCCCCGTACCGTAAACCACAGGTAGGGGGGAATTCCTGGTAATTATAGGAGTCTGTTCCTTTTCAGTAACCTCGTTCTAAGAAGCTTAAGAGCGCTGCCATAACACTGCCAAGAAGTAATTTTCTTCGATGCAGCTATGGCGTCTTCAAGCTACGGCGTCTTCAATGCAGCTATGGCGTCTTCAATGCAGCTATGGCGTCTTCAATGCAGCCATGGCGTCTTCAAGCTACGGCGTCTTCAGCTATGGCGTCTTCAGCTCCGGTATCGAGTCTTCGAGCTATGGCTTCTTAAAGATCTGGCTATGGCAGCTTCTAGGTCCAAATAAGAAGTGCACAGAGCAGCAAATTTGAAGCCACAGGCTCATACGCCATTTTTATTTCTTTGTTCACCGCATGATTCACCGGCCAGATTGTTTTGCTTTCTTTTTCCTTTTACTCGCTCCCGCTCTCCTATTTTCCCACCCGCCTTTGGATCTTTGCTAGCTATTGGGCCACCGGAATGGATAACACTTGAGGTGGATTTAGGCATTTTTTATGCCGGGATCAGCTTAGAACGAACCCTTGTCCGCTTCTATTTAGAGGAAACAGAGAAAAAAAAGAAAAACAAAAGTGTAAGGGGCGTAACTCCTATAAAATTTGGAGAAGGGGCGTAACTCACCGTAAGTCGGAGAAGAACCCTCGTACATCTTCCAAACTTCATTTGCTTGCTCAAATCGCAAGAATCTTCAAAGAAAATAGCTTGAATCTGCATTCAATCTGCATCGAATCTGCTTCAATCGCCCCTGCAAGGTAATCGACGGAATTCCCCCCTACCTGTGGTCCACGTGCATAAACCCACGGGCAGTCAAGGGTTTCCGGTGGGAAACCGGCAGGCGGCGGCGTCGCCTGCCGGTTTCCCACCGGAAACCCTCTCCTACCCATGGGTTCCCTAGCACATAGCGAAGCACTAGGCCTAATTTTTGTTTTCCAAAACTTTGTGACAAACGTACCAGAACCCATGTAATATGGATCAATTTGCCTGTAATCTACTTATTTAAAATGTTTTTGGGGTGGGTGGTAACGCCGTTGTGCCCGTTTCCGGGTGTTACGTTTGGAAGAGAAAAATGGCTTTCTGGCTGAATTTCTTTCTCTCCTCTTAATGAAGTAATGCAGTGGGTGTGTGGGTAATGAAGTAATGTAGCGGGTCTGCCATTACAGCAGCAACGGACTGTGAGTCTTGAATGCAGTTTCTATTTATTGAGACAGTGGCTTCTTTTGGCAATGCTCGCTTCTGTGTTATTTTCTTTGGTACTTCCATTTTAATTTGTAGTTGTAGTGCTTCATCTAAATTTGTCAAAGCTATCGTCTCAATAGTAGTTATAGTTTCTATTTATTCAGACAGGGACTTCATTTGGTAATGCTCGCTTCTGTGTTATTTTCTTTGGTACTTTCCATTTTATTTTGTAGTTGTAATGTTTCATCCAAATTTGTCAAAGCTATCATTTCAATAGTAGTTATAGTTTTCTCTTTGATCCTTAGAGAGTGTATGCATTTTGTTACAAATCATGCTCGATTTGCAGAGAGTTTTGGAGAAACGTTTTTGCAAGATCTGTTGGAGCAAGACTTCTATTATAAGCTTCTTAATGCAGTGGTTTTGATGCATGCAAAGATTTTATAATTATTTTTAACAGGCAAATCCATAGCTCGATTTATAGAAAGTGTTTTTGTCAACAGTCTGCACACACAAAAAAGGTACATCAAGGGCATTTTTAGCTAAACAGCCACTAAATCGTGGTTAATGACCCCACAACTGGATTTGGCTGCTCTGGCAAGGATCTCATGCTTTTAGCAGCAAAAGCAGGTAAAGTTGTTATGTTCGATCTTGATTGGTTTATAATATGTTCCCATGTACCTTTTGCATTTACTTCTTCGATGCAGGATAACACATGTTATAGCACGGATTCATAAAGTTTAGACCTGATTGGCTTAAAGGATATCAAAGCAACTTGCGTTGTTGTCAGTGACAAGATTCGCGGTATTTATCTCGCAAAGAATCTAGTGTTTCAGGTTATAACAGTTCAGTTGATATTCAATATTAAGATATGGTGGAAAATGTGGATAGAAACAAGTCATTTTGTAAGCTTCTTTTTTCTTATTCAAATCACAGGCTTTTTTCTTTGCACAGTCTTTCCTCTCATAAAAGTCACTGAAGATGAAATATACCCCTGATTATCTCAAGCTTGATCAGTTTTGGTATTTGAATTGGACATGTAGATATATGTTTTGTCGTATATGTGTTATAGACTTTAACAATAAGGTTGCATTCTAAGATGCCAGATTCAATCCTCTACATTAAGGAAGGAAGGAAGGAGGGGGAGATGCATACTATGTGAGGAAGCCAATAGAGAAAAGCAGGATCATTGCCAATGTTACATAGGGACCAGGTCTGATATATGGGCAAGATCATCAACTGCTGGCATGATTTTACACAAATCTTTTCTATCTTTGTTGGAGCGATAATAACATGACTTCCAAAATGCTCAGGTGTCTAATTCACTCTACTTTTTGTGTCTATTTGCTCTACTTTTTGCTTCCATTTTGTTTGGAAGGTGGAAAGATACTATTCATTGCAAATGGAAAATTAGCATGTATTACAATTATACTGAAAGTTTTGCTTTCGTTTTGTTTGGAAGGTGGAAAGACACATTTGATGCAAATGGAAAATTGGCATGCATTACAATTATGCCGAAAGATAGCCACTGATTGTATTTACACCTAGAAAATGTATTCCTTCCAGCTTATCAACATCACTAAGGCTGAGCACAGCATGTTGGGAAACTTCCAATGACAGCAATTCACCCACATACATCATTATTGGATGATCTGTACTTCAGTTACAAGTCAGTCTGTAAAAATAAAACATCATTATCAGATGATCTCCACCTCACCTACAAGTTGAGTCTGTAAAAAAAAAAATGTACATGACTGAATCATATGGATATGAATGTTAATGAGGATTTTTTTAAGACGACATCTGTTGTTTTATTTCAAGTCTTTTTGTGTTTAGGAATATAATTAGCTACCCTCCAATCAAGTTGACACAAATTAACATGAAACATATTTTAAGGAGTTGTTTTGTGCAGATTGTATTTGGAACATTGGCAATATAGAGGATCTGCAGGTTTGCAAGTAGTACTTAGATATGGGACACACTAGACATTCTATAAGAAATAGTATTTTACTGCAATTGTAATAGCTATATCAAGTTATTTTGTGTACCCAATGTGGTAAAAAATTGGCAGATGATGTGAAATTAAGTGGCACTTTAATGACAATAGGGAGTTGGAGAGGCACATTGAATGTCACTTTAATGACATTAGCAGGGGAGGAGATGCCACGTGGGTTGCTTGGAAAGGAGGAGGGGGGTGGGGATGTGTTAGGTGTTCAGGGTTTGTGGCCAGAAGGGTATCATAATCGTTACTGGTTGGAATTGGTATGAGGAAGAAGAAAGAAAATGCAATGCAATTCTTCATTCCTGATAGTGCATATAATGCAAATATCTTGCCAGGTTTTGAGATGCGTTATGTCTGTATTGACGTAAGAGGGGTCCTAATGACAATACTTCTATTTGCTTAGTATAGACACACCAACTAACCATTATAGATCATGGCTTCAATCCACACCATTACAATCAAAAGTGCGTTACAATTGACCAATATTGCTTTATATTTTATGCACAAAGCTCTCGAATAGAAAAGATTGGCAATTTATGGTACAAAACTCACAAGTGCAAGTTTTTATATCTAAAACGATGTAATATTCAATTAAATTTTGGTGGTGAATTCTATAAACATGTTGGATAGAATCTTTAATAGGTCCATTTTTAAAGGCGTGCACACGTTTACTAGGGTGAAATTTTGAGCATAAGTTTTGAATCTGTCTTTCCAAATTTTCATCTTTAGAGGTAGATTTAACTGTCCTTCACATTCCTTACAAAGCATTGTTTTCTTTACTGAAATCCATGAACGCAAAGTTACTAAAATCCATCAACGTATGTTTGTGACAGTATCATCACCTGTGATGATACATTGATGATGCTTGAAGGCTGAAGTATCATGTCACCAGTGCTACTTTTGTCATATCCCAGGGGGTTCACCTATACCACAGGCGAATATGCCATCTGTGTTACTCGTGTTGGCCAAAAACCTATTGTATACGACACATTGATATAAAAAACCCCTTGTAATACGACTAGTTAATTGCAAGAAAATGCAACCCATATCATACATTTACATGCCAAAAATACATTATGTAGCAACCCTTTTCTTATGTATACGTTTTTTTTTTCATTCTTATTCTTATTATTGTCCTTATTTAAACTAAATATTTATGATTTGAAAACCTTGAACTTGGTGATAGAAATGCATTTAGCAATTAGAAAAATGGGGTTTAGACACATTTTTATACTAGATCCACAATGTGAAGCACAAACTTAAAGCCCAAAACATAAAATATGAAAGCCATTATGTTCTAGCATCTTGATTCCATGGCATAAGTTTAAAAATATCATTGAAGTTTATAAGGAAACCCGATCGCCAAAGCAACAAGTCATATAAGTTTTCGTTTTCCTATTTTCTCTGCAAAAGTAGAACAATTGAATGAGTATTTGGAGGCCAAGATGAAACAAACATATTGAGGATAGAAAAAAACCGCACCTTTCAACTCATCATTAACAAATTTTTCAAATTGTAGTTTGTCATTCTCGTCTAGTGTGTACCTATTTGTGGATGGCTCATATTTTAAGCAAGCAAGTGCAATGATAGACTCAAGAGATATCAGCTGATTATCTGTCAAATCATATGTGAACCATTTGAGCTCAATCCTCTTATTGTCGTGCTCTTTGTACCAACGTAAGTTTAGCTCGACATTATAAGATGGTCGGTCATCTAGATCAACAGGTTCTCGAGTTTTCTTCCATGCATTTCCCAACTTTCTTCTCATGCTTAACACTCTACCCAAATACCAAACTTTTTTATATGAGACATTTTTGCCTTTCATGTTTCTAGTTGTTACTGATTGTGTCTCATTTTCAATTTCAAAATAAACTGCACAATCTGATCCAATCCCAAGCAATGTTGTCGCATTCAACTTCTTCTTGCAATCAATTGCAAAAACCCGATTCTTCACTCTTGTCAATCTATCCTTTGAGAGCCACGGGTTGCCATTGAGTTGGCTTACAAGAGTGGCTTTGCATATTTGCTTACCATCAATAAGCACATTATGTTCCACCTTAGCTTCCTCATGCAATTCTTTCTCATCCAATAAGTCATCAAGCACATGCCTCAACTCCAATTTTGCAACAATGTCTTCATCATTTTCATTCTCATGTTGAGTTGAAGTACCATCTGACTCAATCAAATTATCAATATCTACAATGTCCGTCTCATCCTCAACATGATCATATTCTAATTTTTTATAATAGTCTTTGTGGAAGTAATCCTCATAAGCCCATGGCATATCCATCCAATTCTTAACATCATTATTGCAAGCTATACCAACAGATTTACATAATCCCTTGGCATAAGTAAATCCCTGCTGCAAAGACTCTATAATCTTCTCATCTATGCTTACAAGGTCATAGTCACCAAGATTACATAGCATTTCTTTCCCATTCTCATCAAATCGCCTCTCAAGCAAATGCCAAATATGCTCTTGTTTAGCATGTGCGGCAGGAAACAATAAATTTGATAATGCTTGAAACTCAGCCACACGATTCAATGCACTAGCACTTTCGAGTATATTAGCACCATCATAAGACCTCTCATTCCTGATCATGCCACCAACTTTTGAAAAGAATTTTTCGCAAGCATTGGAACCAGTGCATGCTAAAGGAGTAGGCAAAGTGGCACAATTATTCCTGAAGTACTTAATCAAAAGAACAACATAATGACATGATAGTTGTATGTCCATAAATGTTTGTTGGCTAATAAAATTCTTTGATAAGGAATGCTTTTCATGATGTATAATCCACAACCTCCAAAATCTATGACAAAGTAACAAGTTGATTACAAATTTCGTTGTAAGAAAATAAACTTGTTAGGAAGATAAAGGAGCACTAACCTGAAGAAAAAAGATACAGTTGACGCAGCCTTGATTCGATGCCACAAGTCCATAGTAGGGGATAGAAATATATCGATGTACAATGCTACTATAGATAGATACACTTCAGTGCCAAGTGTGCGCATTGGAGGTCCACTTTCTCCTTGTCGAAGTCTTCTCAAACAATCTTGTACCTTTCTAGATGCAATCCTTTGAGCAGCCCTCCAATTTTGTCTATCCTTTCTTTCTACATCTCCAACCTCCAAACCATGCTCCCCTTGACAATAATTAAAGACTTGCCATACATCATTCAAAGTAACAAGCTCATCTCCAAGATACAATCTCCTGGAGGCATTATCCAATGGATTTATAAGTTTTTTACCATTGTGGATGAAGTCTTGATCATGCAAACCATATACACTACCATCTACCCTCAAGCTTGCACTTAGAATCCACCCTTCCCATGGAATTGCATAACCTCCACTTTGCAGATGTATAGTCTTGTACCATACATGCTCTACTTCTTGCATCGCCATCAGAACTATGCCCTATCAATGGGCCCACGATAGTCCGAAGATTCAGTATCTCACACCATACGTCTTCTTGATCAAACCTGTTGCATGTCAATTGAACAGCGAGTACAAGTTTAGGTAGTTTAATGTGTAGAGGATTAACTATGAAGACCCGTGCATAATGTGCAATTACATTCTCTTCAAATGCCCGTGTAATATTAGCATATCCAACATTGCTTGTACCTACTTTGGCTGTAAAAGATGCATCACACTTGTGACTTTCTGCTTTCCCACAAAAACCAATTAAGCAATCATCTCGTGCAATCCACCGTACAGCTCGTTTTATCACTGTTTCATCCTCTGTTACAAGTGTAGGCACAATTCCTAACGAGAGCCCCAAATCTTGCATATGTTTCTTGTACGTCTTTGCAAGATGGAAGAAGGTTTCTTCTCGTATGCCAACTCTATATGTAAAATTTTTTCTCGTAGAATGCATGGTTGTGGAAATACTTGGTCCAGCAAAGTTAATGGACAAAAAATTATGCATTCTAGTTCCTCCCCATATCTTTATAGTCTCAAAAAGTGCCTTAGTAGTCTCCTTGTATCTCCTCTTATGCTCTGGACATATGATATTTTGTGCAATATCTATCAAAAAGTTCCACAATGCAGGTTTACCATCAAATTTACCTTGATAATGCGCTTCACAAATATCACGACAAAATTTTTGCACATCTTTCCGATGCATAGATTCAGCCAAGCTATCCCTTAGAGACCTTGTTCTCACCGCCAATGCAGTAGCCCTCATCTTAGTGAACAAAAGTTCCCTCTTCAACTTCCTAACTGTTGATGTACCCATATTTCTGAATTTGTTAGGTAATCAACTATAATGTGAGTTTCTGTTGTTCTTGAACCCCTTGGAACCTTGTCATCATCATGTCTACGAACTCTCATCATAAAATCCCTCTCCTTTGGAATTGATGCACATTGTGAACACTGAAAATTGAGGAAAGGCCTACCATCATTTGAGATACGTTTACAACTTGTGTGTCTGAATGTGCCGTTAATTTCCACATGTTCTCCATTGTCCATAAATCTGCCCTGCAATTTAGGCTCACAATACCATCTAAAGCCCTGCTTTGATTCATCTAAAAAGGGTCTCAAATCTCTAGTTTTACTCCCATAACGATAGGTCATTTGGTAATATCCCCAACATAACTTCACAAGGGCTGAATTATCTATTTAAAAGGCAGAAAATAGACTATCTAAAATTTTTTGTGAATTGAAAAAGAGTGTACATTGAACTTTAAAATAAAGACATATCAGAAATATCCCTTGATTCCGGGTTCTGCGTGCTTGAAGAAGTTGCTAACACATATTAAAATAACGAATGTTAGTTAGTGAAAACTCAAAAGTTTTTCAAGGACGTGAATATATTACCTACCTCGAGAAATGAAAGACAACATGGTTTGTTGTCGTGAGTCAACCTCACATTTACGAGGGCGACCCCTTCTGTTGGTCTCTTCTACCTCTTCCTTCTTATTCTCAATTGTCTTCAAGTTTTGAATATGTTTTTGCGACATGATATGTTTCCTCATATTTGAAAGAGTATAACCAGCAAGAGGAAATAATCTTATTGGTTTTTGGCAAATAACACATATTATACATACGAATGTCATCCAAGTTTACATAACCTGCGACACTTGCCTCATAAAGCTCAAAAACACATCCAGTTTCCTTGGTGAACTCAGCAACTACGTTCGATAAACAACGCTCAACTAGAAGTTTGTTATGTTCCCGAGAGTTCTCCACATTATCCTGAACAACTTCAACTCCATCTCTTTGTCTCATGTTATACTCATATTTTTTTACATGTGCTTTTGAAGTAATATGGCTCTTGAAAAAATTGCCTATAGTATCATGTCCACCCTGACCATAGCGTACATTGCGTTCAATGCACCAAATATAGAACTCAGCCTTACCTTCCACATCACAAGACATAAGCTTGCAACGATCCTCCCTACCCATCCTCCTCAATGATGCAATCCTCTGGTTCAATTCTTTTTCCCACTTAAATGTTTGTGCCTTTGTTGCACATTTTGCTTGCAAACGACCACCTGGAATAATCGCATTTGATCGGCTACATGCGGCAGGCCCTGTCGGCGCATTTCCTAGTGTTGATCCAATCTTTTGCCGTTTTGCAACATTGCCATCACAAAGCTTTACTTGTACCTCTTGCCCTTGAAAGACGAACTTTTCTTCTTGCTTTTTTGATAGAGGCAAGTTTCTCTCTTTAAGAAAGACAAAATTATGCCCAACAAGTGATTGTACCTCGTCATTATCAATCTCCTTGCGCAATTCAGAATAAGTACAACCTTCTGGCGCCATAACGAATCCAATTTCAGTCACGCCACCAAGTTCCTCCACTAGAGAAATAATAATTGTTCTTTCTTGCACCATTTTTCTCCTACTAATAAGGATGGCTTAGACCTGAAACAACCTGCAAGCCACCAGCAATCAGCATCGAAAAGAAATCATCATCTTTCTTTGTGCAAATTAGCTAAGTGGAATAAGCAAATGCAACAAGATTATGAAGCTGGATTTCAGCAGAAACTAGCTGGATTTCTTACATATTTCTTGCAACTGTACAAAAACCAGCTGGATTTCTTACATATTCTGAACCTTGAAGATAACGCATTAATGGGGCAAATACCAAGCTTTCTTAATGCTTTGCAGCATTTTGGGAAGGAACACACTACAAAATTTTCAATGCATGAGATGTTAGCAAGCAAGACAAAAATGCTGAATAGAAAAGGCTGTGCAGAAAGTAGGCTAAAAGTTTTGAAGGCTAAAAGAAGTAAAATACACCAACTAGAATTGCTTAAGAAGAATGATGTAACAGTGAGCTGTTTTTCAGGCCCAATTCTTGATAGGAAATATAATGCTACAACAACAAGTTTCTTTTAATATCGGTCTGAAGTGCAACTGCAACCTTAGCCATGCAAAGATGTAAAATCTTTTTTCGAATATGTAGAAGTTTATATGTCATGGACTTTAAAAATTTGTAGATTTCTTGTGGCATAAGTATAGAATGTCTATTAAGTTGTTTAATTCTCAATAATGGTGCTTTTCAAAGCAGGTGAAACCATGACTGTGGCAATTGACAGTTTCAATGATGAATCAGAAGTTAATGGAGCTAATGCTCTTCAGCTGAGAACCATCACTTCTAAGGAGCTTGCTAAACATAATACCAGTCATAATACCAGTCACATACATCTTTTTATCATGATTGCCATGCTCGTGTTGCTTTTGTTTTGCATCTTTGGTGTTGTTTTCTCCAGCAACGTCTGGTGCTTTCAACTCTATCTCAGACGCATTTTCTATCACTTTAGCTGCCAGCCCTAACACGGCTTCTTGCTCCTTTGCCCTGCTTTCCATGGCTTTTTTCAACTCAACAGATAATGTTGCTGATATTTTTTCTTTTTCCAAATCAGTTGCATGTTCATACAAAGCTCTTAATATTTTTGCTGCACGAATCCCCAACCTGGGCTTATTTAACTGCTTAATAATGGCCTCCAGAGACTTTTCATTGTATTTGTCATCATAGGATCTATGCCCTAAAATTGGGTTGCAGTTTTTAGGGCTACCAAGAGCAAGAAGATCAAGTGCTTCGCCTGCTTTAATTGCAACGTCTAACTTTTGTTCTTCTGGACCTTCCAAATCTCTCAAGAACAAGAACTTGAGATGCAATATTATGGCGTCCGATTTGCCAATGCTTTCTCTGGTTTCACCATCTAATGCTAAACTCGTTAGCAGATCTATGATGTGACCTTGCAGTTTTGGATGATGATTTCCATGTTCTAGAATGGCTCGGAGATTGCTGAGGACAAAAACAGTTTTTGCAATATCTTTTCTTAGACCAATTCCCGCATCTCCAAGTGTAGATGCAATAGCTTTTAGTAGTTCCAATGATTTCTGAATTATTTCAAATTCCAGCTCATCCTCTGCACGGTCAATGTCCTCCTCTTCTATGAAGGATACTAGTTTTGCAATGATACCCCTAGATCTACCAATGGTGAAATAGTTTTTAGGATCTTTAGAAAGCCCTAAAAGTGTCCTGAGTCCCAAGACTTTAAGCTCGTTAGCCACTGCCACAGAAGTTGGATCACTTTGATCATGTAGCTTGTGCTATTTCATTTGGGACAGTATGGTCACAGGCAGGAGATACTATGATGCAAAGGCTAAATGCAAATGATTTATTGCATCTAAAAGTACAAATTGGAACAATACCTACATCAGAAATCCGCATTCCCTTCAAATATTTTCGCTTCAAATGATTGGATTTGCAGCTTTTGAGCCATGGACTGAAAGAGAACTGCTCTAGAACAACTGAAGCAGCATATGCTGTTACACAATCAAGAGAATGTAGGGCAGCTTCTATTAATGCCTTTGAATTCTTATCCATGTCTCCAGGACTAGATCTCTCTGCCCTTTTTAGAAGCAGCAAGAGGCGTCTCTGAGACAAGAGGCCACGTTCATTTGTGCCTCTCCTGTTGGAGAAATTATTGCCAAATATGAAGAAACTGTCAAGCCACTTGGTTTTGCAGTTCACAAGTAGAAGTGTAAGCTTAGGCTGCTTGTATGTAAGGTTAAAGCGCCATCTTTCTGTGGCAATAGAGATCTTTGAAGTTGCACAATCTTTCTACATTTTGGAGTTTAAAAAGGCTAGAGGAGACAACTTGGAGTACAGATCATGCCATAACAGTCTGAACAAGAGCAAATTAGGTGGAAGAATCTGAACAGGAGCAAATTAATATTCTCCTCAAGTTGGCACCGCTTTGCACAAGCTGGGAGACATGGAAAAATATGGGAGATGTGGAAAAACTTGGAATTTTTATCAGTCTGTTTTAATCAATCTATAAGCTACTGCTGATAAAGATTTAATAGTGCATATGGCCTGTCTAGATAAGTCTCAAATCTCACCTCAATGTTACTGTTTGTTAACTGAATTTTACTTCTATTGAATCTTAATTGCTGAAACCTAGTTTACTTTATCAATCTACTTGCTTATAGTCGAAACATTATTCTATAATGCTGCTAATGTGAAATCCAGACAAAACCCAATATAATACTCACTAGAGCTATGACAGCTTGAATCCTGATATGGGTGTAATCTGCTAGGATCGTTTGCAGATGATAAAGAATTTATGGGTCTCTAGAATCTGCAGAATCTGCAACAATAAACCAATGCAATGAATATTTAGATTTAAAACTAGGAATCCCTAAACCGATCAAAAAGCAAAACTGTTGAACGATTCTTTTTACAAAGAAGGTAAGTAGATCGATTCCATTTTCTTCTAGACGGAAAGGAGTACAAGTTTATTTTTCCTTACTTTGGCAAACTCACTAAAATTTAGAAATGAATCCTCATAGATCTAGAGTCCTAGAGCCCTTGTCATATGATACGAACAGCAAACAGGCGCCACCATCATCCTTGTCGTATCCCGTACAACTTTCAAAACCAAGTTTTTTATTTTTTTGGTAAGTATACGATACGACCAAACCATTAAAAAAACCCATATCGTTCACGCATATAGTCTATACAACGTATACTTGGTGCACCCCCCTTGTGTCATATGCGCTATCATTGGAACGAAAATACCACACTCACGTGCATCGAGTAGCAAGCGTGGAAATTGAGGGAGCTCATTGCAAAGGTCAAAAGAATATTTTGCACCGATGAGGTTATCAATTGGAGCACTCTATCCAACTAATTGGTGACTTCCTATTTGCTAAGGTCTACCCAAGGGAACGTTGTTTATAGAGATGTGCTTTGAGAGAGGTAAGTAGAAGATGGAGTACATGTATCTACCTATTGGGTAATGTAGTGCTTTGACTAACCTCCAATTGTTTATCTTTTTTATTAATTGACAAACGAATTGTGCCCTGGTAAATTGGCATTTTAGTAACAAAAGGATTCACCTGTGTTGGATTATGTAATAGAGTGCATTTTAGGGTCTACAAAGCATTTGTCTTAAAGCAGTATCTGATTCCATTATACTAGTCTACCTTTGGGATGAGTTATCTCACGTGCTTGATGGTCGTGAGACATCGTGGGCAATTTGAATCAGTGACTCACACGTGCATCTCCTTTTATCCCGACTAAGATGTTATCTGTAGGAGAAGTGAAGATATCACAGGAGCATCCAAAAATATTCACAGCAGTGTAAAGAGTTGGCTATATATCATGAATGCATGCTTTTATATATGCCAGCTGGACACACTTTTTATCATGCATTTAATCTAAAGTGGATTAAAGGACGGGTTCAGATTCAGTTGGCATGTCTTTCTTTGAGAACTTTAATCAAAATTTTGAATATTGGCATTTTTGAGGTAAGATATAAAGGCCTTAACTTGCTTGATCAGTGGAAAGGTTAAAGATTAGGATCTACACTATGATTTAAATTTCAAATTTCAAAGAAAATTTTAAAGCGTTATGCTGCATTTCTTGGCTACTTAACAAGCTTGCTGCGTTATTGTAGCCCATAATAGTATATGATCTACAGATGTTGATTGGCATCTTAGGCCCCTGATCTTATAGTTTTCTATGCTATGCATGCTACCATTCTTAAAGACTAGAAGGGTGAATTCGTTTTGAGCAGGGGAATACCATCGCTGTTCAGTCAAAGTTTATATAGAGACAGCATCTTTGGACATAGACCAACACATTATTACCTCAAAACCCATCTTTCAGCATGAACCAAAGTCCCTACTCTAGCTTGAATCATTCTATAAGGGACTGCCTGTAGTAGCACAAGAGCATTTTTCAAAACTGTGTCCCGATATGCCAAGGTTGACTTTAATCAATTTCTTTGAATAGGATGGACAACTTTGCTAACACATGCAAGATGCCTGGGAATTCTTAGGTTTACCGAAATTGAATGTTTCAAGTGGAAAGTTACCATTAAGCTGGGTGGACTCAGTGTGAATGGATTGTTCTACACTGCGCTCTGGGTGGAGTAATTGTGGATGGACTGTTCTACACTGCTCTTTGGATGGACTAAACGTGAATGGACTGTTCCTACACCATGCTGCCAAAATAGCATGCTCCTTATTTAAGTTCTTTTTTGTAATCTTGGAAACTAAGGGTATGCTTTGTCCTATTGCAGCTCTTACTGTTAAGGGCAAAAAGAGCAACTTTATAAGGTCGTGGAAATTTTGGAGAGTACTTTTGGACTGCCACAGTTATGGAGTAATTTATGGCATTATATTTTTCTGCAATTCAGTTGTTAGCTCTAGATATAGCAGCTTTATTTTGCAAAAGAAAAATGAATTGTGATTGGCATACCCTTTGCAACACAGTTGGAAATTGAAGACTTCAGATTCACAATCACATTCTCGCACATTTTTCATTTTGCCTAATCTTTTTCTCTATTTTGGTCTTATGTTTCGAGAATTAACACATCTGCTTTTCTGTTTGTTTATTGCAGGTTTTTTGTTTCTCTTTGAAGCGCATGGGAGGAGATGATCCAAAGGAGATTGTTTGAATCTGTGACATTACCTTGCTTCATTAATTCAACGCAAAAGTACATCTCAAAATATGAGGTTTTGAGATACGGATGTAATGATATGAGGTTTTGACTTGCCATATATGTCATTGTAATGCGGATGCTTTTATAGTGAATGATATGTATTGAAAGTTTTAACCATCCTTTTGCAAATGCAATTCCAGTATGTTTTTACGAAGTACTAATTTCACACCACGTGCAGCTTATTTATCACTTGCTCTAGAAAATATTTAGATCAAAAGTTTGACGAGTTTTTGGGCCTAAACTGTTCCAACATGTAAGGTACATCATGCACATGCTATGGCATCTGTTAAGATTCTTTGTTGACTTCCATGTATGGTATGATTTCACATAAAACCTGTTGTTATTGTCAATAATTATTCACGTCACTGGTTATAATTTCACATCAAACCATCTATGTTGTATTGCTCCTATTGTGCCCCAGAGATTCAGACACACCAAATGGCTTATTTTTTGAGAATACGGATCATTAGTCTGCTACTTCAATAGCAAAGGTATGCAAGTTGCCATTATTTCTCTTAATATTTTGCAATTAACACACAAAATATTGTACTCCTTTTAAACAAACGAGAATTTTGTTGTGGACCTAGAATATCCAATATTAAATTTCATAAAATTATATGTTCATTTCTTTAGAGCTCCCATCATTATCCTTCCTAAAGCTGAGTTCCTGAAAAAGATGGAATTTGTAATTTTGATATCATTTTAGGTTATGTGTTTGTTGTGATTAATTTGTGATTGCGGGAATGCATTGTAACAACTTGGAAATGTCTGTGCAGATCCATTCACGATTGTAGAAAATCTGAAATGGGAGATCATGGACATGTTTTTTATATTAAGTTGCTCTACATACTACATATTTCCAACACATTTTCACTTGACCGAATGGATTATCCACGACTTCAAAGAATTGGTAAAAATGTGTTTCTGTCTAAGGAGTTGTTGAGCAGGCAAAGACATCCACTGTATAGTTTTTGGATCCCAAATTTTTTTCTTTTAATTTAGCCTTGAATTTGTATACCTTGCCGCAACCAGCTCAAGCTAAAGCACCTATAAGTTGTAAGTTCCTGTTTGGGACAGGTAAAAACTTAACAAAGTTCAGAAGAATTTGGAAGACAACTCAGATGATGAGGAATTGCTTTATCTTCTTTTGTAATCTCTGCCAAAAAGCACCATCTTATGTACCATTTGTGAAGCCTGCGGCAAAATCCATGGTTTTCTAAAGATTTGAGAAAAAATTGCAGAAAGCTCACAAGAAGTTCAAATAGAGCTCGGATACGTGTTTTTATAGACATGCAACATGCAACGCTGTTATTTTAATGCCTTGGGTCTCCCTCCCTTCGAGACATACAAAGATATTAAGTGAATGTATTTTTTAATTTGCATTTAGTAGATATGTTACATGCTCAACAATTGCCATAAGGTCATATGTTCAATATCTTCCTTCTAAAATTGCACGTTGAATACAACTTCCCCATGATAATCGTAAGGTGTACTTTTGCCAAAAATGTTGCAATTGTTCTTACCCTCGTAATAAAAGTTGGCCACAAGCAAAATTTATCTGCTTTTACCCATTGCTAAATAATTTCAGCCTTTACTATTATTATATTATCGTCCTAAGGTTCTTTAGAGTAACCATTAGTTTTCCTAGATGCACCATTATTTCAAGCATGACTCCAAATATACAAATCTTTCTCTTCTTACTCCCTTAGTAATGATATACAACAATGTTTTGGCATTGAGCACCCATTTTAAGCATGTGAGATTAGGCATTTAGCATTGCACATAATTGCAAGGTTATTTACGAGCTTGGGGTGGATGCAATTGAATGAATTGTCCCATTTCAACATTTATCATGCAAACTACACATCTTCATACTTTGTTCCATCTATAGAGATGGCAGATCTTGAACATTTCATTCTATTTACGAACTCCATTACATCAGCCCATGCCACACGTTTACAACTAATGCGGCATCGCCGGGCATACGTTTCTAGTACTTTACTAGAAACGTGTGCCCGGCAATGCCGGGCATTAGTCATGATGTGTGGAATGGGTAAATGCAATAGAGTGCATAAGTGGAATGGAATGTAGTGAAGTGTCTAAAAGTTTATCATATTTGTTAACGTTTGTGAAATGAAGTGGGAGTGTGAAACATGAGGCATGAATTGAGTGTAAATATATAAGGGGCGTCTAAAAAACTTCAAACAATCAATGCAAGCTCTAACAAAATACATATGAATAAAAAGTATTCCAATTAAAAAGTCAAATAAGCAATGCATGTCATTTAAAAACTTCTGGTCAACATCACCTTCCGAAAAGCAACCTAGCACCACAAACTACATCATGTCATGCAATTTGTTACAAATAACTGAAAAACATGTCTCATGTACAGTGTTGGGCAAAGTCCGGGGAACACTATAAACCAACCGGTTGAAATCGCAAATTTTCCGGTTCGGTTAGTGTATCGTAGGAATTTTTCCGACAAATTTCCTAAGGTTTTCTATTAAGACAATAGAAATTTCCGGTCCTAAACACAAGATATCCGATTCATCAAAATAACCATAGGCAATTTTCCGATGGGACCTACAAAGTTTCCCCAACACTGCTCATGTAAGAGTATTCTGACTTGAGCCTGATGTACAAAAACAGAAATCAACCTAGAAAACAATGTTCATCTGGTTTTAGCACCATATTAAATCTAGTCTTTAAGTGTAGTAAGTCCCGCTCTGCACAGAATGTAATTGAGCTATTTATTGTGCACTGCTATATTGTTAAACTACAGATGCAGCATAATAAGTTCATTAAGGAAAATAAAAAATGAAAGTTGCAAGATTATAAAACCTGTGCACCAAGTTTTCCCCGTATCTGCAGATGCATAAGATAACTCACTAATCTTCTACTGTCAATGCAACTATACGCGATCAATGTTTGGAGACATCCAAAATTGAAATTCAATTGTATATGTAGAATACCATGGCATTAAAAAGCTTTGCTAGTATCATTTATCAATTCAAGTACTTTCACATGTTTCAATCTAAAACCTTTAGTGATTTGGCAGTCAAAATACAGGTAAGCATGCAAAATTTCTACAAAAAAACAATAAAAACCCTCCTTTCAAGTAATAGCAATTATAGAAGTTCTCCCATAACATTTCTTCTTTTGCTCCCTTAGTTAAACAAAACCGCAATACAAATAACAATCGCCTACACACACATTATTAAGCATGCTATCGTGAAAACATTCTAGACACATTCGCTTAATAGGATCTAAAACTGCTTCTCAATTAAAGATCTTGCTGCCCGTATAAGATGAGTCAAGACTGCTCAATTCATATGCAAGATATTAATGGTCTGGAATGGGCATACATGGCAGAGAATCCAAGAGCTTTAAAGAAAAATAAAGGGAAAAACAATTCCCTGGTTTTTACTGTAAAAAGAGCCTGCAGATGTATGTACACGTCATAAGTAGCAAATCAACTCTTTGAAGATTCTTCCAGCTGATATACTTTTACCCAAAAGGGAAACCACCCTGAAATAGACCCAGATCTTGCTACCCTCCTGAAGATGCTTACTATTTGCATGCAAGATGTGAATGCAGACCAAATGAATAAACCCAAACAATTGCATATAGTCCTTACATCATGACCTTGAAAGTAAATTCCCCTCACCTCATACAATGAGGATCTCTCTCTCTCTCTCTCTCTGCATGATAGCTTCAGAGGGAGACAAAGGGGCAAATCAACAAATAGATTCTCAAATGAATCAGCTACCGTCTGAAATAGATGCTTTGAAGTCAAGTGTCTAGGAATTGAAGTAGAAAGTGCATGATTTAAATTCAGGAAAAGAGCAAGCTTTGTTGGAGGTCGCATCTCATAAACAGTAGTGTTGGCCGATGCTAAGCATTTCTGTCCTATGAAAATGTGGAACCTTTAGTGCACCATGTAGTTAGAACCAAAGAAGACGCTGAAAGGGCATTTCAGGGATTCGAAACGAAGCCCAAGTTCAATAGATGGAGAAGACGTTCCATTTTGCATGGCAGTATCTGTGCAGGTCTGATCCAGGATCTGTATTTCGACATCAAAGCATAGTTTTGGGTTGGAAGGAGTAGGTGGCTGCGGACTACCTGCTTCGAAGATGGTGGAATAAATTCAGGGATTGGAGCAGGGACTTAACTTCTAGCAAGATGGTCGAACCTGCAAGCAAACCTTAACAGCCATAGATGAATATCCAAATTTTTTAACTTAACCCCTCGTATTTAGTGCCTCTATACAGTGTGTGGTGAGAATTGAGAGCTGGAAGCTTTGAGCTCGACTTCATTAGACATGTGGCTCAAGATTTAGAAAGTCTGCAGACAGGGCTTGCATCTGTAGCATCATCCTTGTCTCTCTTAACTGAAACACACTGCCAAGGATGAAGATTGCAAAAGAAATAATAGGAAAAAGGCCATTGAAGGTGCTTAGTTTAGCAGGTCCTATAGCAGCTGTTTTACATATCTGAGGGTTGTATTTTGTAGTATAGGTCAAGAAGAGTGATCTTCTCTACATCTTAAATTTTGCTCCCACGATGCTACAGCAATAACTTCTCTTAGAAGGGGATGTTTTCAAATGTTATAGTTCTTGTTAAAGGTCAATGTCATTGTGGAGGTCATGCTACGAAATCCTATAGTGGTTCATCTGGATCTCTCTCACAATAGCATATCTAATGAACTTGTGACAGAGATTGCAAAGCTGGCTGATTCGAGATTATGGAACTTGCTCAGATGCGATTAAGGCTTTACCGTCTAGCTCTCAGGTAAATCTAAGTCCGTGGTATAGGCAGCCTCGATTGCAAAATGCATTGGTATACCTGGATAATTACCAGCAAAGCCTGCTCAAAGGACATTTCAGGGATTCGAAACGAAGCCCAAGTTCTCAAGATGGAGAAAACCAGACTCTTAGCCCTGCAAAAGTATGCAACAAATCCTTAATGTACTAAATCTACTCTTATGGGATTCTTCTTAGGCAGATCTAAAAGAACTAACATGGCTTTATGTAAACCTGCAGGTGCAAGAAAAACATGTGGCTCAAGGTTTAGAAAGTCTGCAGACAGGGCTTGCATCTGTAGCATCATCCTTGTCTCTCTTAACTGAAACACTTGGAAGCGCCATTGCTGTAAGCTGCCAAATTTTTAGGCAAATTTTTTCTCCTCTTTCTATAGCAACCGCCTCTTACTAAAAGAATGGCATTGAAGTGTTGTTTAGAGACATGCCATTTATTGGTATGGTCTAAGGATTTAACAGGAGCTATCACTTTATAGCCAAGGGATCCTCGCAACATATGAGGATTTGTAATGGGCTAGGAGAATCCAACAGTGGTCTGGATATGACTCTGCAGTAGTAGCTGACACAGTGGTCTGGATATGACTATGCAGTAGTAGCTGGTGAGTGGTGAGGATTCCTTACACAATGACCCCATGTGGCCACGGTCTACAACAGAAAAACGGTCATAGAATATAGAACTATTTGCGGACATGAGCATATGATACTGATCTTGATTTTAACAGACATGAATTACTTCAAATTTCAACAAAAAATATTTTTCAACCATGCAGGTTACGCATCACAGAGAATCAGCTAGCCATTTTTTAAGCTAGAAACATCAAGCCCAGTGAAGAGCTGAATCTGGCGGCTTCTTACCTTCAGAGATTTGTCTTCCAGATGAGGATCCGAGTGCACAGCCTAAGGACCTGAAAAAGAAAACCATTCAGTCCAGCCTGAAGAATGACAGCAATGGGCGGCTTCTTACCTTCAGAGATTTGTCTTCCAAAAGAGCTCGAATCTGGCAACTGGAAACATAACAGCAATTAGTTTCCATGCTCACCTATGATGATAAAGCCAGCCGAAGAGCTCCACAGCTCCACCGAGGATCCGACCCAACGAAGAGCTACAGGCGCCAAACCGGAGAAGAGAAAGCTGGGCCAAATTTCAATTTTGTAAGGAAAGAGGTTGTAAGAATTTCGTCGTAGTAGTCATTGAATAGGGTCGGCTCGGGCAACTTCAAAATATGAATTTAATGCTGGCAACCAGGATGCCGGGAGAGGGAACGCATGCGGGAAGGGAACGCCGCATGCATCTGCACTGCGGCGTTCCAGGCACGAAGTCCAACACCTTACCAAAATAAAAAAGAAGATTAAACTACATAATGCATGAGCTCTTATGTGATCCTAGGAAAGTATATGGATCGTGCATATGAGATCCAGAATTTGTCCTAGTTTATCACTGTTTTTTAATAAGCACTTTTAAGTGTCATTCATTTATTTAATGCTTGGTGATAGCTTTAAGATCAGCATATTGCATAATGTTTCTGTCTGCACAAGTATTATATGCAGTAATAATTCATAATTTTAAATCTAGATCCATTTTATGCAGATCTATAGGTTTAAGCCTAGATCTATCACCTAGATTTTAATACATCTCTGCAAATAACAAATTACTTCTAAATAGAACCTGAAGTTTTGTGGTCCCGAAAGTCCCTCATTGTGTTGTTTGTCTTTGCTTCAGTAGCCTTTCCAGCCTTGGTACTTTCATTTATTTTTGCTGAACATCCGGGCATGATAGTGCTCATGGTGTTTTGTGCAATCTTTTCGACTGCAAATCTGCTCCCAAGGGTTCCAGTATTGGAGGTTGTGTCCTCCATATTTGTATGTGTCTTTCCCCTCCTGCCATTATAGGTGCCTTGGCCATTTTACGAAAATCAAAGAGCTTCTTCCATTTTGAAGCCACACTACTTTCCACTTCCAGCTTCTTCCTGGTTGCCATATTTAAGTCCCCTTTCTTCCTACCCATACTCATGGACATAATGAGTTGGCTGGGATCAACCCTTATGAACCTGCGATCTGGGCTAATCCGCCCACATTTTTTTAAGTGTTGCCTATCTAGGATCTGTATCTAGTATCCTTTCCATAGGTCGGAAGTGGCCTTAACTTTCCATACCTAAAATATCTTGCCTTGTCTCTTCTTGACGGAATGTCGGTACAACTAGCTCTGCTCACGTCTCCAGTCTGATAGACGAATCCCTAACTGTATGCCATTAGACTTGTTACCTTTACATTTTTTCAATAAAATATCTTCTTAGCAAAACATTTACCCTTATAGTTTGAACAAAGAAGTTTGCTGTACACCTTGTCCTGTTTGCTGTACTCATGTCATGAACTTTGACCTTGAATTAAAAAAAAAAAATGCTTAAGTGTTGAATTTAACAAGGGATTAATTAGTAATATGCCAAAAGAATCCTCCTACAATATTTATACATGTTGAGACAAGAGAGACATGAATCTTGAACATATGTGATCAAACTCAAGCTCAAGCCGATACGTATGGGGATCCACTAATGTAAGTAAGTATTATTGATAACAAAATTGTCCCACCAAGACGTGTACTATAGAAGAGTTCTTATCATTTTCACTTTTGGTGTTGTACACATTACGCAGGCAAATCCCTTTATAAAATTTTGGTTGGGAAAAAAATTTAATGAAAAAGAGGAGTTTTTTTTATGGCCTAGACCATTGAGCCAAAACCCAACCTATAAACGAGGCCAAGCTATAAACTAAATTTTTTAGGCGCCAACAAGCTCTCATGCAAGTGTTTTTTAGACGCGTGAAAGACAAGATAAATATAGTGGGGTGGGGAGAGCACTGAATTATTTAAATGGTTTATTAACCATTGGGAAATCTGTGAGCACTCTTAAATCAGGTGACTACCCAATAGGATGGGCAGCAGATCTATGGGGATGAGATCCAACTGCAAACTGACCACCAAATTTACTTCCAGCAGAAACCTGGCCACCAGAATGCTATTAGAGTTTATCATGCCAAGAGGCAGTGGCTCTGTGAAATTCAGAAACAGGAAGAAAATACTTGACGAGTAGTTCCAGACAGACCTGTCACAAATTTAGAGTTATATCGGAGCTCACTTTCGCCATAGCATTTTGCCAGATCTGCCCTTTTTCTTCGGCACAAGCTCTATTTTTAGCTCCCCTGCCATAGGATCTGAGCTCAGGTAAGGCTGCTTTGAGAGATTATCTTAATAAGCAAAATTCACAGAAACAGTTGAAGACTGGAGTCTTTCTAGCAAATTTAAGTCATTGAAGGTGCAATTCTTGTAATAGCAGAAGGATAAACTGAAGCCAGTAGATGTAACTGATATTAAGGTTGAGCTTAACCACTTGCAAATTTGAACACGTGGAATGTTTTATAAATTAAGATTTATGTAAACGCAAGACTTTGTTCTCTGTAGGGTTATACGGGCACTCTGGCTACTGTAACGATGGATTTGATTACAATAACCAAGATGCATATAAATGTCTACGAGTGCAAGGATATTCAGGGTCAGGCACCACCCTAGTTTCTGATGCAGAAGCCTACAAAAGGCAACTTGAAGTGTCCGTGTCGATATGCAGTGTTTGTTTAGTTGGTTCTTGTTTACTCAAGATTGTTGTTGTATAAGAAACACGTTGCTGTTTTGAAGGGAGAGGATGCTACTATTTCAAAGGAACAGAATTGTATGCCGCAGCCCAGCAACACAATAGAATTGGATGTTACATGGGATCTAGGTAGCCGATGAATCTGTTACATGGAGCAATATTGGTTTTAGGCTTCTTACCAATAATATCAAAGGAAATAGATGTAGGCATTGCAGAGCCTGAAGCATTTGTTCACAAGCAAACTAGTTGTGGGTTTGAAGCTAAGCTACTATTAAACTAGTGTGTCAAGCTCAATTGACTATTTGAGGTTCTCTCTGTAGAGGATAGATCTGCAACCTCTTATGGCTTCGTATAGTTATAGGGCTTGAAGCCGTACCCATGTACTGTCAGAAGCGTTTGGCGGCCGCGTTTTATATTGAAAAAAAAAAATTGGAAATTTTTGTTTTGGTGTCTTATGGGATTTGTTTTATATTTGATGGTTTATATGTTATTCATGAACTTGCCAATGTTTTTTCTTTTTCCTTTTTTTTTTTTTTCCAAACCGAAAAA
Organism: Isoetes taiwanensis; assembly: GCA_021234155.1. Classification (NCBI taxonomy): domain Eukaryota; kingdom Viridiplantae; phylum Streptophyta; class Lycopodiopsida; order Isoetales; family Isoetaceae; genus Isoetes; species Isoetes taiwanensis. Next base: position 31,511,011 of record JAJEKV010000001.1, read on the forward strand.
ATAAGATCTCCCGCAACACACATCATTGAGGTAGATTGGAGGTCGAATCGGGCTCGAGATCTATCTAATGAATAGTTACATCTGTGAGATGGTGATCTTTGCACAATATGATCATCAAGGTAGATTTGAGGTCGAGATCATGTATGGCGACATGGAATGTGGGAAGCTGATTCCAGGGGCCCCATGACCGGTGAGAGCCGAGAGCGGGTCTGGAATTGGCGACCCACTTCTAGGCTGCCACAACATGGCAACTGGGAGGAGGATGACCTGATGCTTACCTGCAGCTGACTGCTTTGTCAGAAATAATGATGTTAACAATCAGTGGTGCACAATAAGATGTTAACAATCATGTTACAAGATGCCATATCCAATACACTATCACAAGGAAATTTCATAATTTCCATTCTCATTAACAATAGTCTTCAACTTATCATTGAATAAATAGCTATAGAGAACATATCCATTTGCATAATGATTTAGCATTAGCAAAGCACATAAGACCATTGATATTTACTATTCAACTATCACACATATTTAATCAAATGAATAGTTACAATATTCAAACCTCTATTTATGACCTTAAGGCTTCTCAATCAACTACTATCTACAACCTATCTGTGCTTCTTATATTTACAGTTTGGGCACACAGTTCCGGCGGTCAAGCCTAACCGCTGTGCCTCTGAAATCTCTCTTGGCTTCCGCAGATTGGACCGAGATTCAAACTCGGTTTAGGCTCGAAACTCATTGGACCGAGTTTCCATGATATTAGCACTATACAAATTAAGACCATTAACCCATTAGGGTCCTAGGTCTAAATATTTCAATTTCATGAGTCTATAGTTCAACCATAGTGTCATATAGACCACTAAGGTTTAAGCTTGCTCTCTCAATCATGGACTAGTGTCGTATAGACCACTATTGCTCCAGCTTACAAGAACAAGACTCTGAAGTACTTTTAGTTATGGAAACAGGAGTGCTAGAAACATTTGATGAAGCAATAAATGGGACAGAAGCAAACAAGTGGAAAATGGCTATGGAAGAAGAAATAGACTCCTTTGAAAGAACTTGTACATATGAACTAGTTAATCTCCCAAAAGGAAAAGAGACTGTTGGGAATAGATGGATTTACAAGATAAAAAAGAATGCAGATGGCAGCCCAAAATATAAGGCTAGACTTGTTGCACAAGGGTATTCCCAAAAGAAAGTGCTTATCAAAGAATGATATTCTGCATCCATTGCTTGTTGCCAATGTTCACGTTCATCAGAATTTAGAGCATCATGAATAGTAACAGGCTCAGTAACAGACACAAAAGTATAATAGTCACGCAAAGTAACCGGAGGTCGCCGTCTAGTAATACGTATCATGAAACTCTTGCTGAGGCATAACTCCAGATGTTTGAACGGAGTGATCTTCATGTGATATTGTATCATGATCATCTAAGGCAATAATATTCTCATGTAATTGATCAGATAAATCCTCATATTCTCCTCCAACACTATCAGGCAAATCCGAAATATCAGGTAAAGTCGAAATACCAGGATGTGAAGATGAATCTGAGAGTACTTTGTCAGTATTACTATCACTGGAAATATCTGCGTCACTATACTTACGAAAGTGTGATAGAACATCATGATTACTAGATTGAGAAGAGGTCAGCTTAGGATTATCTTTAAGCTTCATAAAAATGCTAGTGTCATATAGACTATGCAGAATAGAAGTTGGCTTCACGCATTCCGAGTGACCGGCTGCACAGGTTCAGTGTTGGGCAAAGTCCGGGGAACACTTTAAACCAACTTGGGGAACACTTAATTTTCCTGTCGTGCCCCTATGTCGAAAAGGGGGGAATTTGGGGTTTGGCATATCCATGCAGTGGATGGCCATTTTTTTCTTTTCGGAGATGTTTCTTGGGCCATCACCTGTACATGATACTAAGTATTCAATTGCAAAACAAAAAAGATTTAATTTTGATTATAGCATATTATCCGCCAAACAGTTCGCCAGAACAGGTCAGGAACAAGCACAAAACACAAGCATAGATGAAACGAATGGACAGTGGACACATACTGCAAGATCACAGGACTGGAAAAGAAGCACAAAAGACAAGTCAGAGGTCAACGCCAAGGGGGAATTACTGCTTGAAGTATGCACGATACAGGGGTCATTATAGCTAATGGGGTACAAAAATAGAGAGGGTCAGGGAATTTCACGAGCCAAAACACACACGGGAGAAGCATAGTAGATTATGTGATTATGAATGACCAAGCAGTGGAAATCGTTTCAAGATTTGTGCTACTAGAATGGCCGACCGGGAAAAGGGAAAGCCACAGACCCATACAGTTAACACTCAAAGGGGGCGAGCAGACTCAAGGGGATAACACACAGGGGAGAGAGAAGGATAAGGCGAAAAAGAAAATACAATTTCAGGATAAATATGCAGAAATATTCGTGCAATCTATCAGAGCATAAATGGAGAAGTGGGAATGGGGAGCACATAGGGCAGATGAGAATGGGAATATGCTTAATGACATAACAGTGAAAGTGGCAACAGAAGTCTTCGGGAAGCGAAGGAGACCTAGGAAGAACAACGCTTTTAAGGCCTCCGTATGGTATGATGAAGAATGCAGGGAACAAAAGAGAAAAGTCAGAGAGCATATAGGCAGAGAAACATATCAGGCTACTGAAGTATATCTAAGGCTACTGAAGTAAAAAAGAAACGGAATTTCGTACAGCATCAATGGGGTTTAGCTAAAATGCTGAAAAAACAACCACGAAAATTCTGGAATGGATTTAAAGGGAAAGGAGAAGGGGATAGGAAAACTGGGAACACACGGGACAGCATTGGGGCAATTGGATGGGAGAAATACCTTGAGAAGCTATATAAGACAGGGGCATCTCCAGTGCCAATCCCAGCATTACAAGAGATGGATGGACCATGCTTCAGCATACAGGAAGTAATGATAGCACTAAACAGGATGACTAATAACAAATCCCCAGACTTATATGGACTGACTGTGGAGCTATTGAAGTGTGCGGATATAGCAATAGGGAGACAAGCCACTGATACTTTCAATGGCATAATACAGATGAGGCTCCCAGACAGGTGGGCATACAACAGAGTAATACCTCTACCCAAAGGGGGAAGCAGACAGGAACCTGGAAACTACAGGACAATAATGGTGAGCTATATCTTCGCAAAGTGGTTTGGGAAAGTGCTGGACAACAAATTGAAAAGGTGGGCGGAAATAGGAAACCTGAGGGCATAAGGACAGGCAGGCTTCAGGCCTGAACACTCAACCACGGATCATCTGGTAACATTTCCGATACTAATAGAGCAGAACAGAGCTCAGGGTAAGAAAATAGTATGCTGCTTTGTGGACTTTAGAAAGGCATTCGACACAGTCCCGAGGGAAAAGCTTCTACAAAGATTGATAGATATGCAGGCATCGAGAGACATGGTAGGAGTGATTGCAAGACTATACCACAGGGTATACGCAAAAATGGAGCAGGGAGGACAGGCAATAGACTGCGACACCAGAGTCAAACAGGGATGTCCGCTATCCCCGACTTTGTTCGGAATATACATAGATGCATTGCAAGGTTTCATAGCAGAACAACAAGGGGACACTGATGCCCCTACATTAGGGGATACCAAGGTACCTATTATGCTCTATGCCGATGACCTGAGCATGATGGCCACAAAGAATAAGGGAATGCACAGATTACTAAGGCTACTAGAAATCTTCTGTGAAAGGACAGGGTTGACAGTAAACCTCACAAAAACCAAGATAGTCATCTTCGGTCATAGGAATAGACACAGGCCTTTCAGGTATCTGGGAACAGAACTAGAGGAATCAACAGAGTACAGATATCTGGGGTATGACGCACATAGCACAAGGAAATGGGCAAAAGGGGCAGACGCAAGGTTCCAATCATCCATCGGGAGTTACTTCAATATGAAAAACTTCTGTAATAAAAGCAGAATAATTGACTGAGAGATCAAGTGTTACTTGTTTAGTGCAGTGGTCGCGACAACACAATTATATGGGGATGAAGCTTGGGGACCTGGCTTAACAGACAAGAAATGGGAAAAAAGGAAGGGATCCCCAGACAGTGGCATAAACAGGAATTTAAGGTGCGAACAAACACACCGCTAACAGTCATAATATACGAGACAGGACAAAAACCAATGGAGGTGAGAGCTTGGGAGAAGACTATCAGGTACCTAATGAAGGACAATGCAGGGGGAAACTCAGGGAAATTGTCAAGCATTGCAATTGGCGAGTCAGCAAAGTCACACATACTCACAGGCAGTGGATGGTTTAAGGATGTCGCTATGTGGACCAGGGAAATGGGAATGAACCTGGTGACCTGGTAAGTGAGGGGAAATGGAATGAGGACTGGGCAGACAAGGCAACACGAGCATGGTTGCAGAAACACACAGGACCCAAGACACTCTGGCTTATGACAGTCTTCAATCCAGAACAGCAAATAGGACAACAGATGTACCAAGACAACCTGCTAGGAAACGCCAGAAGGGACATCCTGGCAAGATTTAGGATGGGGAGTCATGACCTAAGAATTGAAAAGGACAGATGAAGGAAAATAGAAAAAGATTATTGGATATGTAGAATCTGTGACACTGGGAAAGTGGAGGATAAAAATCACCTGCTCAATGAATGTCCAATATACGGAGACATCAGAAACAAATACAGGAGCATCAGTTGGGGACAGTCAGTACACACCCTGATGATAAGGGCAGAAACAATAAGAGATCTGGCAGACGCAATCCTGGAGATGGTGGTTAGGCATCGAGAAGTACACAAAGAAAAAGGGCTTGTAATCTGAACCGCCCAAGAGGCGGGTCAGGGACGCCCAAGAAATGTTCAGCTAAAAGCTGATTGATAATGACGCACCGCTACACGGCCATGAAGCCGACTCAAAGCAGGGTGCCGGTACTAAAAGAACAAGGAAGCCTTCAGAAAAGGCTACAATAAACCATCATGATGTGCTAGTAACGCCCCCTTAGGGAGCTCGCCCATGCTACACAAGTCCAGGGGCCTTAGGGCACAAGGGAGAATAATTTCTATTCTATTCTATTCTATTTGTACTAGAAAAGCTGCTTAAAGCTCACATTCTTTGCAGGGATTGCTGTTGCAGGGATTATTCCATACATTCTTAAAGTCCAACATTTGGCTGCCACTAATACATTTGTGCCAAACGCTCATTTTCTCCTTTAATGTTTACAGAATCAAATATGATATATACGATATACGTTTTTTAAGCAGAGCGGAATCATTTGTAGAAGTTGACCTATAACTACTTCTGCTGCTTAGCTTTCGGCATCTGATACAACCTGTTGCACACAAGGACAATGGGCCTGCATTATTTTGATGACAAAATGGAAAAGAAGTTCAGATGAAATGGCTCTTTTGGCAGTTATTGCACTGGCAATCTATCTGTGGATTCAAAGACAGGCTCATTGAAGACAACAGGCATTCAAGAACATGCGTTTGTTCTCTATGTTGCTCGAATCAGGTATTCAAAAATACCATTTCTATTATTTATGTCATTCTATTGTATGTTGCTGAATTGCTCAGCTGAAACCTTGTTGTATGATATGCTTCTTCTTGTTCTGAATTATTTCCTATTTCATCCAACTTGCCATTTGTATTTGCTGAATGGCTTCACATTAAGTCATAGAGAAAGTAATGTTTTCTCTGTCACAAAACAAATGCGAAACAATATATTTTCCTCCCTGTTTTATACTTCATGTTCTGCTATTTCTTGTTACACGACTGATACTACAGCCATATTGTCTCGAGTTGCTTGTTATTGTATTTGTAATAGTTCTTTCTCCAGACATTGGCATAGAGACAAACAAATATTTTGGGCAAAACCACAATATACTTCTTCAGAAGGGAGTCCTTCAACATATTAATATTCTTCCTCAAGATATTCATAAGTTTCTAGACTGCAAATGTCAGGTGTAATGTTGCATTTTAACCTACAGTTGTAGGTGTAATGTTGCATTTCAACCCATAGTTATAGGAGTTATTGGACTGCACGTACAGAAATGGTTGGCCTTGACTAGGGTTGTCCATCACTTGGACATGAGAAAAGTTCTCAATATTTGGATCAAACCATTATTGTTTGTGTTATCCTAGACAATATTGTTCCCTAAACACTTGTGCTTGAATGGAGTTTCTCATATATTTTCGACAAGTTGTGTTTCTTTTGAAGTTGAAGCGCCTAGGTATTTACGATTCGGGCCCAAAATTTTTTTTAGTATAACAACCAACACACAACTATCATTAACATTATTAACACAAACCATTGTATCCAACGCATTTAAATTAAAACCCCCCTGAAACCCCCTTTGGTTTGGGTACATATTCACACGAGGGGTTATGTAGGGCAGCGAGAGCCCCTAAAAACTTACAATATAGGTACAAAATTAGTACCATTAAGTACATTCCCTCAAACCTTATAGTATTTTGCAAACCGTAATATACAGTATACAAAATTTGTACAGGCATACCCCACAAACGAGGATCACTATGTACGGCCCAGATCAAGGAATAAAGGGCAAATATGCCCATCCGACAGCTCTCGGTGCCCGGAGTAACCCCCCGTGTAGGACTTATAATATGTGAGAAATGAGGAACATACATTCTCAAAAAGCTGGTCATACCTAGGAAGCTCTTGACTTGCTTGAGAGTTTTTGGAGGAGTAAGTTTCTTCAAAGCTTCTACTTTATTTGTAGCAACTTGGATGCCTTTAGTGGAGACATCATGACCCAATAGATCTCCTTACTTAGTGAGATAAGCAAAATAATCTTTAGTAGAAGTGTTCAAACAGAAATTATCTAGAAATACTCTAAACAATGGAGAAGGCATATCCTTGAATATAGTGTCAATTGCTCTTTGGAATGTAACTGAAGCATTCATAAGTCCAAAAGGCATTCTCCTCGTCGCAAAGGTTCCCCAAGGTGTGATGAAAGTTGTTCTAGGTTGATCCTCTTCTTTGATGCTGATTTGGCTGAACCCTGAAAACCCATCTAGGAAGGAATACATCTCCTTATCTGCAACAGCATGTAAGACTTATTCCAAAAAAGGCAAAGGATAACAATCTTTAATAGTTGCTTTGTTTAGATCCCTATAATCAATGCATATCCTAATTGTCTTGTTCTTTTTCTCAATAGGGACAATACAAGACAACCATTCAGGGTTCATAATCTCTGAAATCACACCAGGGTTTATTTTTTGGCTATGGCACAATTCCCAAGAAATGGAACTTAAAGGTCAATAAAGCCTTTTTGCAAAATTTCAAATTCCATGTGGCTTATTTTTTTGTGCTCTTCAGGATGGGATTTTTTTTTTTTTGGAAAAAAACATGTTGATTTTTTGGAGAAAAAAAGTTCAAGTTTGATAAGGTGGCCAAGGTGGAAGGTGATTTGGCAAGCAAGTGGTGATGTGTTGCAAATGAGATTATGATGTGGCAAAGAATATTTTTCCCAGTCAAAACATTTTATGAGTGGATGACATGTCATATTTTTTGATGAGGTGGATGATGTGATGTCAAAATGGCAAGTGTGCTTCTAATCTTTGATATTTTAGTAATGCTTAGGCCACTTTTGCCTTTTCAAGCTATGTGATGGAAAAGGTGCTCATTTCTCTCTCTAACTCTGTTTTTAGAGAGAGAATATGGTTTTTTGACCTTGAGAGAGACAGTTTTGATGGAATTTTTTGCATTTTTCATGAATGGTGGATGTATGATGATGATATGTGGGGTGTTTTGACTAGAATTTTTTTTTTTTTGTTGCCAACTTTGGGTTTTGAGAGGTGGTCATGGCATAAGGGAATGAGGAAAACAAGATATGAAATGGATGGATCATGACAATGGAGCCTAGGAAGATATGAATCATGGCAAAAGAAACTTGGATCGGGCAAGTACCATTACTTCTTGAGGGGTCTTCCAAACTTTGACTTGGCAAGGGCTCTTCAAGCACTAACTTCAAGCCTTCATGAGTGCACCTTGAGCCAAAACTCCTCATATGATGTTCAATCAAAAGTTCTCACTAAGGAAGAGAAGGGGAGAACAAACTACATGTGTGGGGGAAGACATGACCATGCCAATGAACCATCAAACAGAAGAAAAATGAAACCATCTGACTACTCTAGCAGCGAAAAAGAACCCACAAGCACGTCACACAAAATGAGAGAGGGAGAGAGGGTGGGCAGCTAGGTAGGGCAATAGCGCCTAACAACAAAGGCTCAAGAGAACACCAACAAACATGCTATATATAGGCTGATGCGATGATGGGGCATCCCCATCCAAGGAAAGTCGGTTCTATGGCGGACGCCATAGAACCATGGCACTCCTAGGATGGGTCCTGACACAAACAAGTGTTCGATGGAAGAACCTCAAAGACTAATATGGCAGGATACAGAAAGTTGCTCATGGATGTCGGCCAGAATGTAGCGGGAATGGGAGGAAGCAGAGCACCAACCCCATAGGAGCGGACAACCTCAGAAGGGGCAGAAGACGCAGCAGCGGTAGTGGCACCACCTCTACGACCTGCATGGGTACCAAACCCCCGAGTTTCCAACCCGATAAGACACAGAGACTCGAACCACCTGGAGCGGGTAGTGGCATATGACAAGGGATGCATGGATGACAAGGACGAGCGAAACAGAGGATCGCCCTCAGGTGGGTCAGAGGTGTGAAAGCAACAAATGGATAACAAACTCTGCAGCAACATGACAGGACAAAAGGGAGGAAAATGTGCGAGTATAAGGACCTCCACCCTGTATGGAACCTGGGCAGCTTGTTTGTGGCATTTAATGACCAATGTCTGATGTGTTAATTTGACTTGAATAGTATTGCAAACTAACATGCATGTAATGTCTAAGGCAATGAAAATTTTACTCGTCCCATATACAAAGCTGACGGAAATTTTGCACCAAGTGTATTTGAAAAGTGTGGCAGTCGGTATAGTTTAGATCCACACAAATACTATATGCCAACCAAAACTCATACTTTTAGATGAAGCCACCGGTGCAATAGAGGAAGAGGATGAGGTACTTTTCATTTTATGTGCAACATAATGAAAATTCCTCCTTAGAGATAGTAGATGAGGTAATTTCCATTTATGTGCAACACAATGAAAATTCCTCCTTAGAGATATTTCCGAACTGCATATTGCAGTATTATTTCAGTTAAAATCACAAACATTTATATATAAGCAAATGAACAATATAGGGTTTTCAATTGCTAGTGTGGATCATAAGGCAAGTCTCCAGTGCTTAGGCAACCTTCATATTGATGAATCAAACTGGGATATTTCAAATTTGATATGGTCAATAATTGTTTAAGCCTTTGTACATCATCTGTGTTTTTGTGTTCAATAAGGTGCTTATCATCAATTGTGTCTTACCAGTTGGAGAACCTCAAATTTATAAATGCTTATCTCCACGACAGGTTGCAACAAATTGAACCCACCAAACCAATTCAACATTGATTCATGTAATAGCACCAATTCGTATGAACTACCAAACATCAATCAAAAAGCTATTGGGGAAGCTACACATATGTTGTTTGAGCTAGATATAACAATAGTTTAAGCTCACAAGTGCATTCTTATGAACGGTATGTCACGATAAAAAACAACACCCAACAAAACAGTCAATTTCCCAAGCCTGTGTTACTGCTAGTTTTGTTAATTGCCTCTTTTTGTTCTTAATATCCTTTCTAAGGCCCTTGTGGGGCCCTTTTTTTTTTTTTTTCCTAAACACAAACCATTATCTCTAGCATCTATAGTTAAATTCCCTCTAACACCTATGTTTGGGTGCTTATTCACACGAGCGGTGACGTAGGGCAATGAGAGTCTTTTACATCCTCTCCTTGCAATTGTACAATGCATGTCTTAAATTAACATTATTAAGTATTTTTAACACAAATCATATAGTATCTTACTAATCTTGATGTACAATATATCCAAACTCATGGGAGCATACCCCACAAATGAGGCCATTTATCTTCAGGCAAATAAATTGGAATCCAAAAATGGAGTAATGCAATTAAAAGAGGAGAATAAATCACTTACAATTGGAGACCTAATACATTTCTCACTAGTTTATTTTCACGAGTTTTAAGACAATGCAATCTTACAAATCCACTTTTTTACTTTATCCATCATGCCTAGTCGCTTGAACATCCTTGAAGTGGAACTCCACATAGTGAACATCCCTCTCCTTTGGAGAATCCTCTTAGCCAACATCTCCATGGTTTGAAGCACTTTTGCATCCTCATCTACATTATTTCAGTATGTCCATATGTTATGCCCACATGGTCTACACAATTTAGACAAAACATTTGGCATACCAAAATATGCCAAAGTTATACAACAATCTTGGAATTGTAGCATAATAGCGTTGTAGCATCTAGTGGGTCTTAATAATCGCATCGATCCGAGCCATCGGATCGTCATTATGGCAGGGACGAGCCATTATATAAGGCTATTCTCCATTCGGGATCGGCTATCAGCGTCTTCTCACAGCAGCACTTCTTCCATTCTCATTGCTTCCCTCTTCCATACCCTTTTGCTTCCCGTTGCTTACCTTGCCTGATCCTTTCCAGTCTCTTCCCCAAGTAGTTCATGCCACTGTCTTTTTTCGATTCCTCATTGACGCTTCCTCTATATGCTCCATGCTACTTGCGTGGATGCATGGGATTTTGCCTATGCTATATGCTATTTGTGCAGATGCAGGTATGAGCTTGTCCATCTAGCAGGCCTCTGGGCAGTTGGTTTCTACACCGCGTTTTCATTTCACTCCTGCTACACTTGTTTGTAAGGACTGTTGTTTTCCAATTTTCAGGCTGGATCCGCCGTTGTTTCTTGTTTGTTATTTTAGTTTCTCTTTTCTCTGAACAGATTTGCAGATTGGCCCATCTTGATTCAGGTGATTCTTTCATGTCGGACCCGGATTTGGAGCTCGATTCTTCCAGGTTTTGCATCCTTGCTTCGGTGCTCCATCGATCCTGGACAGACAGGTCCATGCCGATTTTCCACTATAAGGCTTTACAATTGCAGATGGCGCTGGAGCAACTTCAGGTCACAGAGCAGCGATGGCAAATCGGTCACAAACAGGCGGCTATGGTGGCGATCTATTCCTGTCTTTTCTTTTCCCCTTTTTCCGCAGATCGGCCAGCAGCTATCATGACGAGCATGCAGCAGGAGATGGCGATGGCAGAGCACGGCTCTGGCCGTTCTTCTTTTCCCTTCCCTTTCTGGTTGCTTTTCTTCCCTTGTAGGAGGCTGCAGAGCACAGAGATGGCACGCAAATTGTTTGCTCTTCTGTAGATTTGGCGGCTAATAGGCAGCATCAAATATGCGGCTCAGCTTTTCCATGTTTTCCCTGATTCGGCTACTTCGTCTTTGGATTCTTGAATTTTTGTGCATCTCTGGCTTATTCTGTGAGTTGCATCCTGGTGGGCTTCCTGGTACCAACTCGATTAAAAACTGACCTGCACATATTCGAGTGGTGTCAGACCAGTTTTGGTTCCTTTTGTTGTTCTTGATTCATAACGGGCTCATTTCTTGAGCTCATCAATCAGCTCAGACTTTGCATGCATCCCCATGAACAAAACTAGCCATGTTTACCTTTCTTTTCTATTTGATTGCTGCAGTGTCCTACTCATCTACTAATAACCCACATTCTTGTTTTGATAATATACAATGGCCTTCCTATGCTATCTGCTATTAGTAATTCACTATTGGGGGACACCAAGGTCTTAGTGGATTTATAATTCCTGAAGTGTTGTTGGATTCGGCTGCTCCACCCCCACCTATTCATAATTCGTTTCTCTATTTATTGTGCTTAATCCACTCACCTCGTATAATACTCATTTATTCTTGCATCATTTGCTAATAGTGGTTCATATTTTGATACTTAAATGACTGCCCTCTGCTCCTGTTTTCCTTAATAATTCTAATTTGGGTAGCTCTCACCAGCGTCTAGTAGTTTTGAATTGCATTTCGAAAATGCTATGGTTCTCTTCTTATATAGAAGAGAACCATCATTCTAGGGATAGGGCCAGTTTTAGCGCCAGCTCTCTTTTTAGACCCAAGCTTTCTTTGGCACAAGCCTACTATAGCGCAAGCTTTCTTTGGCCCTTTCTCCCACAAAAGCCTTGTGTCTTTCTGCTTTTCCTCATCGGCATTTTCTCTGAGCTGAATCTTGTTGTTGTACATAGCTTTTCTATGCCAGTCATTCTCATGAGCTAGATTTCTCCTTCTTCTCTATGTAGTTTCTTTAGTTTCTACTTAGTACTAGATCATCTCCCTCTTGTTGTACAGAGTTTTTCTATGCCAGTCATTCTCATTAGCTAGATTTCTCCTTCTTCTCTATGCAGTTTCTTTAGTTTCTACTTAGTACTAGATCATCTCCCTCTTAATTCTGCATCACTTCACAAGCTTTTCTGGCATTCAAGCAATCTGCAATCCTCACTTCTACTGGATTCATAACCTTTGTTGACAGTTTTTTCCAAAGTTCTAAATTCCTTCCTCATTTGGTGGTTGCTTGGGTTCGGCTGGGCTGGAGTTGAGGGTCCAACATCAGCATATCTAACTGGTCCTGGCATGATCTCCTGCTTTTGCCATATGAATCAGGACCCAGCTTTGTTTGCTTGCATCTGCGACCTGAAATAGGGCTATTTTTGAGTTGGAACCTGGTTTATGTTTGAGCTCCTCTTGGAGTGGATGCTTTTCTCTGATCATGCAGGGTAACGAATCCCTTTGTAGCTAGTGTTGGGACCGGATTTGCTTGTCATGCCATTTTAAAAATGGATGGATATGGACGACTTCCCTGGTTTTTCAAACTGCTTCAGGCAAGTGGGCCACCGTCCTTGAGCAGGTCAGATCTATGGGTGGTGGCTGCATCTGTGTACATGTTTATGCTTTTTGCTAGGTTTCTGCAGGAATAAACACAATAAAATAAATATTTAGCTTATAAAACCAATATCTTATTGTGTGGATACATTGGTTGTGCCTTTGGTCTCTTATTGTGGAGATGCAATCAACTCATGGGTGAGAAATTTGTGAACCGTTGACAATGTTTTTGGACCTTGGAATCGAGAGAAAGTTTGTTAATCTTTTTGGATCTTGGATGCCTTAGAAACTTTTTGTTGCAGATGCAACTTTGCCTAGATGCCTTCAAGATTTTTATTGCACTTGTAGTCTGCCAAATTGTTGCATAGGTTGTTCTGTTTGGCCTTGTTTATTTTGTCAAGTCGTTTTTGCGGAGTGCATTTTTCTGCTTGTACATCTTGCTTTGAGCCAGACTTGGTTGTTAGAGATGTCTTTAGATGCTTTGGTTGTCTAGGGTTGTTTTTGAACCTTCTTAGTTTCGTCCATCCAGGTATAGTTGTATTTACCCATGCTTGCACAACTCTAGTACCTACTTTTTATGTTGTAAATATTCGAACACCTCAACTTTTCTATCTCGGAATGGTCGGTCAGGGTTTATGCCCATCAATCCCTTGTTTTTTGGAGATCGTGTATTGGTCAGGTTGGAATGTGTGCCCCCTTTTATTAGATTCATTTCGACGACAAATTTCTTGTTTGATGGTTCTCCTTTGTTCAGTTGTCGTTGATGTGCATGAGCTTGAAGTCTAGGGTCAGTCTTGGGTCTTACACCATCAATTCCTTGGATGCCTAGTGCTTGCGTGGGTTATGTGAAGATACGTTGCTTAGGCTTATTTGTAGTTGGTAGCTAAGAGATGGATCTTTTATAACATAGTGCTTTTTGATTGCTCTTCTTGTTTCATGCTCGTAGGGTTGGCATGTTGTCCTGGGGTCTTGCTCCGTCCATCCCTTGTTTTTGCTAGATCTTCATAGGTTGGGGTGCGCGTCCCTTAATTTCGTATTTTAAACATGTCATCTTGTTTTGTTGGAAAGGAGTCCTTGCTTTCAGTTTGTCCTTTAAGTTAGATAAGATTGGATTCTAAGGTCTTGGGTCTTATGTTTCTAGATTGAAAGCATATCTTAGATGCTTTTATGTGCCCTTGGATTGTGTTGTTTGGTTTGGTTTAAAAGGGCTTTATTGATTTTTGAGGCATTTTGAGAGATAGGGTCTGTTGTCATGCTTCCTGGGTCCAGTACAACATAGCCTAGATGCTTTTTTGTATTTTTTATGAACAATCGATCCTTGTTCTTATATCATGTTTTCCTATTTTTTCAGTTTGTTGCATAGGTTGGTTTGTTTGGATATAGTTTCATAAATCTTGTCGAATTGTTAGGTCATGAAGGTTAGGCTTTTTTGGTGTGGAAAGCATTTTGGTTTGCTTGTGTTTCACTTTGACGCAGGCTTGGTTTGAGGTATTCCCATGAGGGTTGTTGGTTCTAAGGGTTTTTTTTTTTATGCCGGTATCCCACCCAATTTTTACGTGTTGCATGGTTTTCTTAATGGTTTGCTTGGCTATTTTCCACTGGATATGGTTGTTCCGGCTCTGGCTTGTCCTTTCAACACGAGGTTAAGGTCCAGGCATTAACAGGCTATGTTTATTGAAGAACGAGATATGGCTTTTCATTCATCTTGAATTAGGCAAGTATATTTTATATAGTATTTGGTGCTTATATTGTCGACTCAACTACATCAGGCTTCATTTCTCGTAAGCTTTTATATTTTTAAGATTTCGTTGTTGTTTGACATATTAGTCTCGGTCTGGCGGCTAGCACATAGGGTGCCTCGACTACTTGTACATGTTCAAGCTTTGTTGCTATCGAATGCCCTAAATTGAGCTCATATTTGTTTATATATTTCTTTTCCTTGAAATTGTATTCCGTGGATGCCTCCTCTAGGTCCTTGCGGATTTCTTTGTTCCTTGAGTATTCTCTATTCTCCAGTAGTGCGTCTATACATGTGTTATAACCATGTACCCAGTTCTAAGATAGGTTGGATTTATGCTGGCTCAATCTTTTAGCTTTGTTTTTCCGGTCTTATCGTGCGATGGTTTTTCTGTTAATATAGTGTTTTTTTAAAGATGTGTTCTACTTAAGTTGGCTTGGTATCGGAAATTTCCCTTGAAATTGTAGTCCTTGTCTCATCTTTGCCATGTTTTATATCATTATCTAGGCAGTTTGTTTTAGATTACGTATTCTATCGTTAGCTCTATAGTTCATGTGTACATGCATCTTCTGCTATGCCCTGGCATTTATCTCAGTAATTACGTGGTTCATTTTTTTTTAAGTGCATATTCTATGTTATATTTTATCAGCTAAAATAGTTCATTTGTTAAGTATATATGTACATGCACTTGTCAAATCCCGTTTGCCCCCCTTGTTTTTCGCTAAATGATTCGTTTTGATATTGCTCGACCCATGCATTGATTCCCTCATCTTGGACTTGTCAAGTACTTGCGATATGCCACCTCATACAAGTGTTGCCAAATCCTGGACATGTTTAGTAAATGGCAGGGGTTTATATCTCCCTGATAGCATGTTGGAAATTGGATATATTGGGACACACAATTTTCACGGTTATCTATTTCAAATTGCTCTTTGGTTTTTTGCATTTTGTACAGGTGAGTTCGATTTGCACATGAGCATTTTCACTAACATTTTTCATTCTTTAGGGTGGGAGCATCCATTTGGACATAAAGTAACTTCGGTCGAATGTCTAATTCTTTGCTTGGCTATTCCATGTATTTCTATCTTTGCAGTCTATGGTAGCGTCCTTGGCACCATAGGTTTCTTAGTTGAGGGATGCTCATTTGTTTGTCCATTTCACATTGTTTACCTCTTGGAATTTGTTGATTTCGTTCTGCAGGTTATGGGGTTCCTAGTCATCGCTAATTTATTTCTGCGATTACACGGTTCGTTGGTTTAGTTAGAAGTGGCTCATTTCTCTCCATTCTCTCCCGCCTGTAGTTTCATTTGATACTTCCCATGCTTGCTCTATTTCTTTTACCTCATGACTTTCCCTCCTTCTTCCTTCCCTTTTGCATAAATGTCTCGTCCCATTCAACATTTGCTGCATCAGTGGTACCAATTGCTCTATTTGTTCTTACTCCATGTATATCACGATGTCCCCTTCATTTGGTTTTTCATTCCTTTTTTGCTCTAAGTTTCTTGAGCTTTGTTTCTAGGTGTATGCATAGGTAGGTAAGTGCATGCTTCTTTCTCATATGTTCTCAGTTGTTCTCATGGATGCCCTTATGAGGGCCTATACTCTCCCTTTTATCATAGATTCTTAGTATCTCATGAATGCCCTTGAGGGCTTTTTAGACATTTGCATTTGTGACTTTAGCTCCTTTATCTCAATCTGCTCAATCCTCTATTCCCGATCCCTTATTCCATCCATTTCATTCTAATCTCCTATTCCTCTCTTTTTCATCTTGCATTTTGTCTTTTTCCTCTTTATTCGTTCATTTTATCCCTTGAATTATCCTTGCTCTTCTATTATCTTGACTCCCTTCTTTGTCCGCCTCTTGACTCATCATAGTTCTTCTTTTGCCCTAGTGGTGTCTCATCATCATGCCATTTCACTATGTTGACCCCAGTTGTTTCCTATCTGCTCACTTCGTTTTCACTCGTTCTGCCATCTTGGACCTCCTTCTTACGTATGCCGCCTCCATTGTGCCCTCTCGCTCGTTCTTTTGTTCCCCTTTGGGGGTAGTCCCAAATAGGTCATCAAGTTGTTCATCGAGTTGTTCTCTGAACTCTGCTTTTTTCGAAAATGTCATATAGTACACTTTAAGTCCCTTGGATTCATTATTCCGATCTCCATCTTTCTCTCACCATAATGGGTTCTTTGGTCCATTTCCCTAGATTATTCTTGAGTTTCGGGGTCCCTATCGTTTTGTTCTAGATTATGTTGTTTTTACATTTGAAAGTTCGCTTGGATCTGTTATGCATGTGGGTATACACTCATGAATTTTAGTCCTTGATATTTGTTGTTATTGCTCTACTCCATATGTGGTCTTATGTTCTCAGTGGTTCTCATGGATGCCCTTATGAGGGCCTATGCTTGCTCTTTATCATAGATTCTTAGTACCTCGTGAATTCCCTTGAGGGCTTTTGAGACATTTGCATTTGTGACTTTGTGCTCAGTCCTCTATTCCCGATCCCTTATTCCATCCATTTCATTATAATCTCCTATTCCTCTATTTTTCATCCTGCATTTTGTCTTTTTCCTCTTTATTCGTTCATTTTATCCCGTGAACTGTCCTTGCTCTTCTATTGTCTTGACTCCCTCCTTTGTCCGCCTCTTGACTCATCATAGTTCCTATTTTGCCCTAGTGGTGTCTTATCATCATGCCATTTTACTATGTTGACCCTAGTTGTTTCCTATCTGCTCACTTCATTTTCACTCGTTCTGCCATCTTGGTCCTCTTTCTTACGTGTGCCGCCTCCATTGTGCCTTCTCGCTCGTTCTTCTGTTCACCTTTGGGGGTGGTCCCAAATATGTCATCAAGTTGTTCATCGAGCTTTTCTCTGAACTCTGCTTTTTTCAAAAATGTCATACAGTACCCTTTAAGTCCCTTGGATTCATTATTCCAATCTCCATCATAATGGGTTCTCTCTCTCTCACCATAATGGATTCTTTGGTCCATTCCCCTAGATTATTCTTGAGTTTCGGGGTCCCTATCGTTTTGTTCTAGATTATATTGTTTTTACATTTGAAAGTTCGCTTGGATCTGTTATGCATGTGGGTATAGGTTCATGAATTTTAGTCCTTGATATTTGTTGTTATTGCTCTATTTCTTATTTTACTCCATATGTGGTCTTATGTTCTCAGTGGTTCTCATGGATCCTTATGAGGGCCTATGCTCGCTCTTTATCATATATTTTTAGTGTCTCGTTGGTGCCTTTGATGGCCTTTAGCTATTTTCATTTTGTGTCCCTGGCCACTTTGTCTCGTTTTGTTCTATTCTCGATCCCTTTTTCCATCCATTTCATTTTGATCTCATGTTTGTCTCTTTTCACCCTATGTTTGTTCCTTTCCTCTTCTTTCCATTTTATCCCTTGAGAGATATCTTTGCTCTGCTATTGTCTTGACTTCTCTTTTGTCTACCTCTTGACTCGATGTAGTTCTTCTTGCCTTGTTGGTCCAGTCATCATGCCTTTTCTATGTTGACCCCTTACGAACTGAAAGAGTTGTTTGGTATACGTCCATATTGCATAATGTTCACACGACATTCCCCTTTTTGGCCTGCATTTTAAATTTCAAATCGTGATTGCATCATCGCACATTTGGGCATGTTGTAGTAGAGCATGTGGTAAGTTGTCTTGCTTTCTTATATGGTCTTTGTCCTTGTTTCAGGTTGCACTCAGTTTTCTTCATCCATTCCTCATCTTGGCATTGACCCCATCCTCGTTGACTCTGTGGCATTGTCTACCAGTGTTCTCAATTGCATAATTGTTTTGTCACCTTATGAAACTTTTTTGTTCTTGTATCTCGGGGTCCCTATCGTCTTGTTCCTGTGGGTTATGTTGTTTCTACTTTTGAAAGTTTGCTTGGATTGGTTATGCATGTAGGGTATATGCCTAGGTTTTTTGTCCTTGTTTGTCGTGATGTTGTTTCATTATAGTATTCATTGTAGTTTGTCGCTGGTACGTTGATTTTTCAATTTTGGTCCCAGGTGTTCTTTTTAGCTTGTTAACTATGTCCGGTCTTCATGTCTTCACTTTTTATGCATTCCATGGTGCATAGTTTTGATCTTTCTTATTTATTATTATGGGGTTTGCATTGTCTTCATGAAAGTTCGCTTGAGTATGTTATGCATGAATGATATAGGTTAGGTATTTTTGCTCTTACTTCCATAACGTCTTGTCATTAGGTATTCTCTGTAGTTTGTTGGTACATTGGTTCTAGAGTTTTTATTTCATGTGCTTTGGTGGTGGCCATAGTTGTTGTTTATGTTCGATTTTTGTGCCTTCTTTGTCTTAAGCAGTCCAGTTATCCCCGGGTTTCTTGGGCCCTTTCCCCTCTATTTGCATTGGCCTGCCTCGTCCCATGATTGTTACATTTTTTCCTGGCATCAAGTTGCGCCTTACAGTCTCTCGTGGTCTCAATCTATGATGGGGTTTGAGGGAGGTTCCTCTTTGTGTCGGATGATGATATTTGTGCATAAGGACCTTTCCCTAGGAAGCTATGGTTCTCTTCTTATATAGAAGAGAACCATCATTCTAGGGATAGGGCCAGTTTTAGCGCCAGCTCTCTTTTTAGACCCAAGCTTTCTTTGGCACAAGCCTACTATAGCGCATTCTTTCTTTGGCCCTTTCTCCCATAAAAGCCTTGTGTCTTCCTGCATTCCTCATCGGCGTTTCCTCTGAGCTGAATCTTGTTGTTGTACAGAGTCCCCCCTCCCCCCCCCACCTCTTACTCTGCTGTATGGGTTTTACTTTGCGTTCAATGTTGGCCGATGGGCTTTTGCATTTTTCCCAGCGTAGCACGTGGTGCTTCTGGAGGGCATC
Source organism: Isoetes taiwanensis (assembly GCA_021234155.1). NCBI lineage: Eukaryota > Viridiplantae > Streptophyta > Lycopodiopsida > Isoetales > Isoetaceae > Isoetes > Isoetes taiwanensis. The sequence continues at coordinate 31,530,489 of JAJEKV010000001.1, forward strand.
AAGGGGAAGCTCCCATGGGTCGAGCCTATATTTTCTTATCTCGGCGTAGCCCCGTAGCTTCCGAGGATCCTCATGGATTATCTCTTCAATTTTCAATATTGTGCTCTTATATTTCTAGTCCAACTTTATAGCTTGCTGACTCTTGGCCCGTGGATGGCTCCTAACACAGTTGACAGTCACATATGATTAGGTCTTGCAGTTTGGAGCTCATTGATGTGCATGGTGCTGATTTTTATACGCTCCTGTGTCGAGCCGATATTTTCCTATCTCGGCATAGCCCTATGATTTCCGAGGATTCTCATGGATTGTCTTTTCCATTTTGATATTGTGCTCTTGTATTTCTAGTCCAACTTTGTAGCTTGCTGACTCTTGGCCCGTAGATGGCTCCTAACACAGTTGACAATCACATGTTGTTTGATCTTGCAGTTTGGAGCTCTCTGAAGTTCATAATGTTGCTTTTTATACGAGCGGCCAGGAGGGACACATGGAGCAGTATCTTAGCGGGACGGATTTGAGTCACTGCTTGGATGGGTGGCGCGACCTGACTATTGCAGTTGTTGCAGTTCGGGAGCATTATAGTGTAGCGACTTTCTAAATGTTTTATGTGGGGCCTGGACTCATTGTACACAATTATCTTATATATCAGGTGGTCAACCCGGGGTTGTATTTGTTGTTTTACTCATTTGGAATTTTATCATTTTGTGTTCCCCTCTTCACTCATTTTGGGGTTCATCAGTTTGTCCCCCTATGGGTCACTGTACTCATTTTTTCATTCAGCTCAATGGAACACCACTTCACTTGAACGTATAATTCCCACATCATTTTTTTGGATTTGATAGCCACTTGATATTTTTTGGGACTTTGCGGCCTCATTTATTGTTGGACATTCATCTTTTCTAACCCATGGTTTGCCTACAATTGTTATTTGTAAATTTATCATGCCAGGACATTTTTTCACATGCATCGTTATGTCTCACCATATGCGGCTCTATCGTTATTCATGCATTATAGGGCCATCAACAAGGCAGAAGAGCCTTCGATCCAACCATTGGATCTTGCATCACTCAACACCAGGGTAGAACATGACAAGATCTATGAGATTCAGTCCTTAGAGTATGTCTACCACGGCAATGCATCAGGGGCACTTCAGATCGAGCAAGACTATGAACAGGATAGGGAGGACGACCAAGATTGAGAGAGCAGGGAGGCATCAAGGATGGAGAAGCAAATAGCAAGGCACGACGAAGACATCAGGCGAGCCAACAAACCACCTATCGGCATCACAGCCCTATCTCCAATAGTGATCGAAGGCGAGGAGCACATTCTTGCACATGATATCCTCCATCTTCCATACTGCTTAGAAGAAGGGCTCAGGATCGACGAGCTCTTAGGTCTGATTGCAAAAGAATAGCAGAGTGACTTCATCGACTACTCATATCAAGAAGTCCCACGGGAAGTAGCGGAGCGGCACTCTTATGCCGGCGTGACGATGTCCGACGTTGCCGCATATGAATACATAAGGGAATTTTATTACCGACAGTCACCAGTCATTCCACAGGAGGAGTTCCAAGCGATCCAAAGCAGGTTGTACAAACCAGGGAGGGGCCCAAGCTCTAGCCGACCCGTTCGAGTACGAAGTATGCGAGAGGCGTCCAACAGCATCAACCTAGACAGTGCAACCACAATGTGAAGAGACCATGAAGACCTCCTAGCAATAGACGTCTTCGGTGGAGCGGCTCAAAGGAAGGGCACAGGGTCACAGGCGGCGGGATCTCAAAAAGGGAAGGCGCTTCGATACTATCTTCCAGTCCTAAGCCAAGGGCAGATGATAGTATTCCACAAAGACTTCAGCCCACGAGGGGAGGAATCTGTAGCGCTCTTGATAGCACTCTCAGGGTTCGGGCAGCACGCCAAGATAAAGGAGAACATGGATCACATCATCCTCTTCAAGAGATCTATAGTACTCTACAGCCTTGTCTTCGCCAGGGGTCACCTAAGGGACGCGCCAATGACGTCATAGCGGCTACAATGCCTCCACTCCCACCACCTCAAATGGCTCGAGCTCTTGAAGGCGGATCATCCAGAAACATCTTGCGCAACGTCGGCAATCATTAGGGCGGATTTGGGGTCTCAAAATGGCCTCCTATCAGTCATTCCACGTCATATTTTCGCTCCTTTTTTCCCATGCCACCTAGGATGCCAAACTCTCATCATTACAGATTTACTTGGAATATTCTCCCGGAATAAGGGGGATCGCACATTCATGGCGCCATATGTATTTAATTCCGTTGGTTGTCAGACAGACTGATGCAACACGTGGCGCTTCTAAAAAGCCACTTGCATTATAGCATACCGGCAACTCATGACGGTGTCTCTTGGTTTGTCAGATACCAAGCGTGCACATCACCGATTCTTGTCTTGCGCTATTTTCATTTAGAGGCCATGGCCATACAAGCTTCCCGCCTTCTACATTTCAAAATTTGAATGTGTAGGTTGAAGCTTTGTATCAGACTTTCATTTCGAGGCGCTATGACTGCGCCTTAACCGGGATCTTTACTTCATCCCAATACAAGCTTCCCGCCCCCTACAATTCGAAATCTGAATTTGCTTAATGTATAAAAGCATGGATTGTAGGAGAATGGACTTTTCAATTTCCATATGCACATTGCAAGTTTCAAAAACGAGGTTACACCTTCATTTCGCGCCGTGCGATCCACGTAGTATGGAAGCTCCAAATGATGTGTGGATCACGTTAAATGTGCTGGTCCTGCCATAGCCATAAAAGATAATAATGGCAAGGATTGTTGTGATATAGTTGGAATGAATGAACGCAATAATCTTTGGGTTGACCTGGTTACTCTCTTACAATTCCTTGTCAAATATTATGACTTAACAGTTGCAGAAACTAATGGTGAGATTGAAGTTTGCATAAAATTGGATGAAATGGAACTGATCAAGTTTGAGAAGTATGAGAAGGTATTTGTTGTCATCATGAATAGAGCAATTGAGAATACAATTGCACATGCTAAATCAAAGAGCAACAAGAATAATAAAAAAGATGTAGAGGTGACGGACGAGGAGAAGAAGCGTGCCAAAAAATGGTTCTCATGTCAATCTGAAGATGACACCTGGTGGTTGGGTCTCCTTAAAGTTCAGAAAGAAACCCACGAGGTATTGAAATGGGTGTTCAATCAAACTGACATCCCGAGTCTAATATCTAGATTCGAGGGAGGGGAAAAATTGCAAGTAGATCACTATGGATCTTACAAAGTAATTTTTCACTTGGCGTCTGAGTTAAAAATTGAGAAAGCAATATACAACATAAGCGGAGGAGGACAAGGAACATGCAAAAGTTGTCTGTACTGCAATCATGCAAGGAAGTCAAGTACTGGGAAGACTGTTTCAACCTTGTCCCTTAACCAAGCAAATGCTCCTAATAGAGGAGAAGAAGATCCCAAGTTCCATGGCATTTTCCCCATTCCATTAGAGAGGGTTCATATCTGCACTTTGCATGGCTTTGTGAGAATCATCAACAAGATGATATTTTTGAGATGCAGATTCGTGTGGAACATTTCAGACAAGAAGAGAAGAGAGGAAGGAATTCGTAAAGTTGAACATGTTCTATCAGAAGCAGGTTTGCATGGTGGCAATGTAAGATTAGAGCTCGATGAGAAACGGGCAGGAAGAACAAGTGTGCCTCGTAAGGTGTCAATTGGAGGGGTGAAAGCTCGACGCTTCATAAAGAATCATAGAGAGGCTCTAAACGGAAACCAGATGGGAGAAAAGGTCTATGAATTTGGAAAATTGCTGGTTGATGCGGAGCAGGACCGCACAGATGGCGTTCGTTCGGCATTGAGGAAAAAAAAAGCATGGGATGCATTGTCTGAATTGTTCCCATACATTCAGAGAATGGACCTCACAAGAGAAGATGCAGAAATGTTCGTGCAAGCGAATAACAAATTTATTAGGGCTTTCATAGACGCATGGGAAGAGAGTGAAGTCACGCACTACTTGCACATCTTTTGGGCTCATGCACCTTGGTTTTTTAGGAAGTATGGAAGCCTAGCAGTGTGGAGTGCAAAAGGCATGGAGAAGTCGCATAAACAAGCTAAAATAACCTTTCATCGTAACACTCAAAGAGGGGGTGGAAATGTGGGAACCAACTCTCTAAGACAGATGACAGAGTGGTTTTATAGAAGGACGATGGCTAAATACGACAAGAAGGTTGCTTTAAGGAGCAACCCAGAAGTCGTAAACACCATTGGCATAATGATGAAGAGAAAACGGAAAGTTGCTTGGCAAAATTCTAGGGCCCCACTAGCATCGCAACAGTGGAGATCTAAGAGACAAAGAATCGGTAAAGTATACTTGTAATGTGTAGCATGTTCACACGACGCAAAGTACTTGCCTTCAACCTTGTTTGCACAACTGTAGCTTCACGTCGTGTGATCTTATTTGTATCATACGGCGCGAACAGTGGAGTTCGCTATTGCTTGCATTTATGTGGCTTCGCGTCGTGTGAAGCTTTACAAGATAATAATAAAAAAGGTTATTTTTTATTAAAGTTGTGAAAAATGTTACATTGAAAAACAAAATACATATTATGCTTAAGAATCCGCTGAAGAAAGCTAGACTTAAAGATATTGCAAATTTAAACACTCAAGGCTGCCACTTCTCCAACTCATGCTCCATACTAAGGCCTTCTTTCTTCCTACAGTCTACTGAATGCACCTTTTCCTCCTTTCCCGAAATGTTTCACATAAAGTAAACTGCTCAATCCAGAAGCCATTACATTCCAAATTATCCTGGCTACTAGATAGATGCTGCAACATTGAAGCACCCAAGATGCCGGCTTAATAAATCTAGAGCACTCTTCCTGCTGCCCCAAATACTCGCAGCCAAAGCGACCAAAAATGTATTCTGAAACATGACTAAGTGAAGCAACAACTCTTGAATACTGAAACTGCAATGCCCTTGTCCTGCCCATCCACAAGGAACCCTAAACATTAACACCTGGACATTGTGAGACAAAGCTTCTTCCATGTCTAGAAACCGAGGGCAACCTCTGTAGGCACATATCCAAGCCTTCCCATAAGCAACAAAGAACCAGAGTATAACAAGAAAGTGCAGCAAACCTTAACTGCAATGAGTGCAACAGTCCCTAGCATGACTACAATGAGTGCAGCCATCTAAATGCCTACGAATCTGTTAATTAAAAGCCACTGGCCCAATGTATACACAAGGAAAAGAGGATATACCACAAGGAAACAGTCCACGAAACCACTGCCCTGTAGCAACCATCAGCCAAAAGGCATGCAACCCAGCAAAAGATGACCTCATATGCCCGATTGAAGCAAAGAAACACAATAGGTAAGCTATATAAGCTTACTTCTTGACGAATCTGAACTATCAGGAACAAGCAGGATATCTATTAGCCACTTGGTACGGGAGGATCAAGTGGTGTTATAGCTGGTAAGAGCATCAAGGGAGACGAAAACTCAAGCAAGTGAGTGGATAAGTGCAAGAGATGTGGACCACCCATTTATTTGGGGAGGGCCTTAGCGGCATATGGGTTGGAGAAGACGGTGAGGGTTGTTGTGCCCTCCCTCTAGTATCTTGACGCATATGTGATTGCAGGTTCTAGTTAACGCGTGGAAGGAAGCTTTCTTTGTACTTGCCTCTCTACTTGTATCTCCGGGGTGGAACATTAGGTGGTGTCGCAGTCTGTCACATGATATCTTGCTTCTAATGATTTTATGGAGCTTTGCTATTTTCTGTTCGCGCATCTGGGTTCATAGTGCGGGATTGCTATATTTGATCCATTAAGGGATCTGAGCATGTGTGCTGACATGTGTAGGTCATCTGGCTATCACAGAGCCTTGAATAAATGTATTTATTACATATTATTAATAAAAATAAAAATATCTTGCCTTCAAAAAAAAAAACCCCCCAAGCCTGAAATATACAAGTCTAAGACAAGATATCCAGACATTTAAGACTAGACATTCCCTTTGGAATAAACAGCCTTTATAAGTGCAACCCTAGATAGGATTTGGTGCAAAAAACCTACCCAAGCCCTGAGAAGGATCAAAAAAAGAGTAAATTTTGACCAACAATACTGTTTTGTCAAACTTAAAGAACTGCATCTTCCAGATATTTCAGCCAGTATAAATAAGAAACTAAGTGAAAGAGGCAACTGAATAGAGTATGGCAGAATCCTTGGATACGATATTAAAAAGCTTATATGGTTTTAATAATAGAATTTCATTAAAAACATTGAACCTAAATAATTTAAGAGAGAAAACAGTTTGGTAATAATTTAATCATAGCTCTCAAGATATCCAAGTAATGTAGTAGCTTAAGAAACAATAGAGCACAGAACAGAACATTATTTAGATGCAAAAACAGGAATATTCTTAAATTATCATGTGTTTGTAGACAAAAACAAGGACAAACATATCTAATATTTCAGAGTTTTGCCAGGAAGTGTTCATAGCAAATGTCAAAATAAATAAAATAGGACACGTTTTAATCCAATCAGAAATAGCAGAATATCACCAAATAGGAGGTTCATAGTAATAGATTTGCCAATCCACTTAGAGTCGTATCAAATATAACAAAGCAAAATCTTTGCTCCGAGAAACACCAAGCAAATGCATGGAGGGTTCAGTCCGGTTACCTGTACCACAAGAAATTAGACAAGCATTAGAATGGTTGCCAATAACAGGGTAACAGGTAAGCAATGGACAAAACCGGCTTATCGCCTTTCACCACAATAACTTAGAAATATATTTAAAATTAATATGTCAGAAAAACTTAAGAGAATACAGTGAAACAAGAAAAGACATAAAAAAAGCTCATTAGATGGGAAAAAATGGTAGCTATGGCCAAACAATAGATCGATACTACAGAGAAAACGTATGGGACACCACCAAAATGGTAAATAACAAGGTAAGGAATGTAACTTCTGTCTATAATTACTTATGCCAAGCGTCTAAAAAACTGGAAATAAATAGCCAGGAATGAATTTATGTCTTGAGTTTCACAGGCCCAAAGCACTGAAAATACCTAGCTGAAGTAGGACAAGGAACTAATTCATAATCTGGATCAAACGTTGTAGCTTAAAAAGTGAATCAATCTAGGAACATAGCAGTAGAAAATAGGCCAGGGCAGAGATAAAGAAACAACTACAAGGCAAAGAGTGAACTTATGTCACGTGTAACAAATGCTAAGTGTCTAAAAAACTGGCAATAATTAGCTGCAGCAGGGTTATAAGGTCAGGAATAAATTTATGTCTTGATTTACAACGTTCCAGAATCTTAGCAACTGAAAACAACTAGCTAAGGAAGGATCAGAAAATACTTCACAATCTGGATCAACAGTTTTAGTTTAAAGTGTGAAACAATCTAGTACCACAGTGGTAAAAAAACGGTCAGGGTAAAGATATAGAAACAGATATAAGATAACATAAGTACGAAGAGGACAAGCAGCTCCAGAAAAGGACAAATCAAAGAAAAAATAAGGATAAATAACGCTGTTCACTGGATCTCTAGGACAAAAAGTGATATCAGAGTTGTTGCAGTATATAGCAATTCATGAAACGTCATTGAGCCTTGATCCATATGTACATCAGCGTTAGTATACCAAAAGGCAACAAGAAGATGATTTAGCTAGAGTAAAACAAAGAAAACCAAGACAAGCAGTTTATCCAGTGCAGGGATTTCATAATATCATTAGATCCCTATGACCTGTAACTTTATTTCTGAAATCACAGCGTAACATGACCACATGCATAACTATGTTATTCTATTGATAATACTGAAGGCTAGTTAATGGAAATTGTATACCTAAGAAAAACCAGGATATCTCATAGTATTCCTAAAAAGATAATTCAATTAATAAGAAACCTGAATGGGATCGGTTGCCTGGCCAGAAGTTCCAGGTTGAGCAGTAGTAGAGGAGATCTTAAGCATGTGATCAGGGCTTTCTTGGCTATCAACAATAACCACCAACTGAGCCATACCAGCAGGATCCACAGAAGTGGGGATAGAGGAATTCGTACCCAATACTGAGCTGTCATCCCCTTCAAGCCTATGCATGTTCAAGGCCTTAGTAGGCTTGTGAAAGTCAAATAGATTTTTTCTTTTCTCAGCCATCTTCTTCTCTTCCTTCAATTTGTGAATGGTGGATTTATTTAAACCCCCTTTCTTCCTTCCCATAAATCTTTTCAAGCATACAATAAGCGGCAGAGCAGCGTAACTTACCCTGGGAGAAGCTATATCAGAGATGAAAACATGTTTTAAATAGGAACTTTTGGCCTTCATCATATTTTTGCGGGTGACGATCCATCTATCCGATTCGAATCTGTGGTGTTGCCAGCATATGCATGCCCAAGCATCCACGAATACATCAGCGGCCATATCACAGTCAGTTAGTTAACCCTAAGTCTAGGGTTGAACGATGGAAAAGGAAATCTTAAAAATATATTTTTTCCAAAGGTAAAATGACATAGCAAACAATGAGGTCTTTTTTCTTAAAAACGGAGATTATGTTGTCTATTATGGACATTGTTCATATAGGAGGAGTATGATGGCATTTGGATTAACTATAGTTTGGATCCCTAGGTAACTACCATTTTTATTTAACAGTATTCATATAAAAAAAGCCTTCCTCCTACCTCAGATTGGTAGGTCCCTATGAGTCTTTACTAGACTAAAACATTGCAACAGGGAGAGCAGGGCCCTGTTGCAATACAGGGACCCTACTCAACCCATCTCAAGAAAAGAACATATTAACTATGAAAATGGAACAGGGAACTTACAAGATTCTTTTGAGGATATTAGACAGGTCCGCAATATCAAAGGGTAGGCCTGGAAAATTGTTCACCTTGAGTGTACGAAGTACAATCCTGATTATGTCAGTTCTTCGAAAACCATTGTCACAGAAAGTAGAAATTAAGTCAGCAATGTCCTCAGCCGCCATTAGACAATTAGAATGGGCATATACAAACGGAAAAATCTGTGAAATGATGACTTTAGAGGCTTGACCGTATGGCCTACACCCCTCAGCTTTGATGAACCTGTTAACTTTGAACTTTAGCTTCCTTCTTTTGTCATATCTGGAATATTGGTAGAAGCCAATATTTGGATCTAAAATTTGGATGGTAACATTGAGAAAGTCAATCTTGATCCCCAACTTGGAATCTCTTCTGTAAACCGTTTCATCTTTAATCCCAATGAGGTTCATATTATAGATGGTACAGTCAGACTCTACGGAAAAGAATTCTTCAAGATCTCCACCATTGATCACACAAAGATCATCAATGTATCTAGAGGAACACTGGAATCTAGAGATATCTTTAAATCTTTTTAATTTTGCCAACCTAGCAATGAACCTAAGTTCAAACCAAGCAAGATAAAGGTTACACCAAGCGGGACTACAAGAAAATCCCATTGGTATACCTTTTCTTTGCCTCCAAATCTGGGAACCCATTTGAAGATAGCAGTGGCATAGTAGCCAGCTATTAATTCTGCAAAAATCATGTCTGGAAATAATCAGACCTCGGGTTGTTTCCTCATTGATCTTTCTCCATTTTACCCTGTAAGAACCAGCAACTTTACTGACCATTAACTGAGTGAGAGGAGCTTTGTGAGACATGTAGTCCCATACTAGATAAGCCACATCATTAATAACTTCCACAATTCCCTCGTCTCCCTCAAGGGGAATATTTTCATAGCATCTAGTGATGTCAATAGAGAAAACATTGTAGATTTTAGAAGGAAGGTTAAGAACAAAGTCAAAAGCTGAGTTTATAAGCCAGCAAGGATTAACTTTATTTTTTAACCACAATCTAATTTCAGCTGTGTTCCAATGGCAAACAGCTGGCCAAAGCTCCACAAAATTATTCAACATGGCAGTCAAAAAATCCGAGATTTCAGTAAAAATTGTACTATGGGCATTAGATAGCCATCTATACTCACCCTTGTGGGCTTTAAAGATACCCATCAGGTATGGCAGTCTGTTGCTAGCAGGTTCCAGTAACCCTGAGAAGCTAGTAATGTCATATACACATTTAGCTTTAATCTCAATAGCACTTAACGTAATAGTTTCAAAGTCTGAACTGCCAAGTCTGATTAAAGCCATTTCTCTAATATGGTACTGGCAAATGAAGGATGCATTATTCCCAGCTTTGTCTATCTCTGAAATATAAAGGTTCTTCAGCAACCATATTAAATTTTTCTTTACTTTATCATCATCCCATAAAAACCTTTTAGGAACCAAGCTTTTTCTGAAGCCAGTCATCTTGACATTAGCAAGATTTATCAGTTTATCTTTAATGTTCCTAATTTCCACTTCTGATACTTGTAACAAGCTGTATTGATGTATAGAGAAGAACTGTTCAACTGTAGCCTTGAAGTCCAACAAGAATATATCAGTTTTTAGAGCACCATCAGGTATATGATTGAGCCCATAAGATAAGGCCATCCTGAGTTTAGGGCAGTGAACAATTTCCAGATCCATGGTACGTATGTGTCCAATAGCCGGATTAACAAACTTAGCTAAGCTTGGATTTTTGCAAGGACATTTCTTTGGGAATCCATCTGCAAATACCTCAAAAGGTTTATACAGTTTGTCTCGTAGTTGATCAATATACCTCCATCCAAACATCGTGTTATCTAAGAGATCATTAGCTAAATCAGGAACAGATTCTGAAAGTATTTCTCTAAAGATGTCTCTTATGCTGAATTTTTTCAAGGATTTACAAAAGAATGTACTATGAACCACTTTACATTTAGCTTTAGTATTCTCTGATATAAGGTGCTTTTTTCCGTTGACGTCTTTGATCACAGACCTTGTGTTTTGTATTTGATCCTAAAAAAAGGTTTATAATAGTATTTTAGTACCTATAGAATTTCAAAAAGCAAGAAACAAGCCTAAAATCTAAAGTCACCAGTGGGACCAGAGCCACACTGATTAGGGAAATATGAATAGACTGCTCGAAACAGCCATAAATAGGTATAAAAGTTTTTACTGAGATTATTAAGGTCACACCAAGGAAAAACTCTTTCCATAAAACCCTTGGTGGACATAAATGTCTTATATTAGAGAGAAGAAACAGTAGCAAACAGTAATTTAAATGACATGTAGAAAAAGTAGTATTAAATCTCAAGTACTAACCTTGTGATGTCCGTATAGCTCAGTTTGGTAGCATCCTTTTGTTCCAGGGTGAGATCTTTATTGCCACCTTTTGTCACCGAGTATTCATCATTGGAAGAAGAATTATCACCTTGTTTGCTTTTCTTATTTCCAGGAGTACTACTGCAACACGATAGTCTAGGGTCCATAGTGACCCTAGGGGGCCTTTTTGGTGAGAATAGACCCGAAGATGTACTGCTACTCATGTTATCTTTTTTCTCAAAAGGAGCCTTCTTTTTAGACATCTGTTCAACCCTGAACGCAACTTGTCGAAGAGTTTTTTCTGCAATGTCAGCTAATTTCGTATTGCCAAAGGCTGCCTTTAGATCACTGTTCGGTGCTTCTGCATACAAGAGGGTCATACTAATAAAGACTCTCCTGACTTCGAGGTAGGAAAGGTATGCCAAAACAGCCGGTTTAAGAATATTATGTAACAACTTGGTAAGTCCAACCATCTTTGCCATTGGAGAGGCACCAGGAAATACAGAATCAAGGTTATTAAGTATGAACCAGACAGCCTGATCAATCCAAACAATTCCACTCCTGCAATCAGTCTTATCATTTTTCTTTAAATCTTTCTCACATCCACAAGTAAGGAAGGGGCAGTGTGTCCTCCATATCTTTTTGAAGAAGAATCCATCTCTCTTGTCGTTAGAATATGCCATATTACCTTTCTGGCTGACATGAAGAGCAGAATTGAATAGGCAAGGTTGGTCAAAAAAGTCAGATTTAAAAGGTAAAGCAACTTCCGTTTTAGTGAAGTATTTGTCCAGTTTGGATGCTTTAACAGTGGCAGATCTAATTTCATCATTAGTGATGCCTGTCAGGGCTTTCCAAGTGTCTACACAAATAGGGGCAATGGCTCCAAAATTCTGACTCTTCCAAATTGCATGGCCCCAGGCTGCAGCGTAGCATTCAACATTTTGTTCAGGTAAAATAGGAAATTTTGAGGAATTTTGCAATGTTAAGGTAGGAACTTCATCCTGATCATCCAAGTCTTCACTACCAGAATCAATGATTTTGTCCATTACATCTTCATCCAGAAGATCTTCATCAGAGAAGAGGCAATTTTTTACATCATTTTTCAAGAAAGAATCAGTGGCAGAACTAGGTTCAATCTGAAGTGAAGACTTCATTTCATGCACATTTTCCAGATGAGTAAGTCCAACCAAAAACTTTTTTCCTAAATCATCTTCCATGCAAGTTCTGGCAAAGAGAACAGCTTCCATCTCACTATAGATTTTAGATATCAGGGTTTTACAAATCTCTAGTTTATAATTTGCACACTTCATCTTCTGAAATATAGCAAACCATCCGTTGAATCCAAGATAACTTACAGGTGATCTGTTCTTGTCTAGCAGGCTTTTCTCTTTAAGGGTGATGAACTCATGTATATCACTGTTTTTGATGCACGCAATCAACGTTTGAACCGCAAAGTTTGGACTAGAAATACCGCACATATGATAATTTAATGCCATGAGCTCTTTTATCCAAGCATTGTTCAAATCAGATTTTTCATCCTTATCCTGTAAATAATGTAAAGCATACATAATGTTAGCAATTTATTTAGGTAGCACCATGATCCTACATCAAGGTCCTAAGTTAAACTTAGAAGTTGGAGTAACATTAAAAAACCCCCAAGCCTGAAATATACAAGTCTAAGACAAGATATCCAGACATTTAAGACTAGACATTCCATTTAGAATAAACAGCCTTTATAAGTGCAACCCTAGATAGGATTTGGTGCAAAAAACCTACCCAAGCCCTGAGAAGGATCAAAAAAGAGTAAATTTTGACCAACAATACTGTTTTGTCAAACTTAAAGAACTGCATCTTCCAGATATTTCAGCCAGTATAAATAAGAAACTAAGTGAAAGAGGCAACTGAATAGAGTATGGCAGAATCCTTGGATACGATATTAAAAAGCTTATATGGTTTTAATAATAGAATTTCATTAAAAACATTGAACCTAAATAATTTAAGAGATAAAACAGTTTGGTAATAATTTAATCATAGCTCTCAAGATATCCAAGTAATGTAGTAGCTTAAGAAACAATAGAGCACAGAACAGAACATTATTTAGATGCAAAAACAGGAATATTCTTAAATTATCATGTGTTTGTAGACAAAAAAAAGGACAAACATATCTAATATTTCAGAGTTTTGCCAGGAAGTGTTCATAGCAAATGTCAAAATAAATAAAATAGGACACGTTTTAATCCAATCAGAAATAGCAGAATATCACCAAATAGGAGGTTCATAGTAATAGATTTGCCAATCCACTTAGAGTCGTATCAAATATAACAAAGCAAAATCTTTGCTCCGAGAAACACCAAGCAAATGCATGGAGGGTTCAAGATCACGGTTACACTGTACCACAAGAAATTAGACAAGCATTAGAATGGTTGCCAATAACGAGATTAACAGGGTAAGCAATGGACAAAACCGGCTTATCGCCTTTCACCACAATAACTTAGAAATATATTTAAAATTAATATGTCAGAAAAACTTAAGAGAATACAGTGAAACAAGAAAAGACATAAAAAAAGCTCATTAGATGGGAAAAAATGGTAGCTATGGCCAAACAATAGATCGATACTACGAGAAAAACGTATGGGACACCACCAAAATGGTAAATAACAAGGTAAGGAATGAACTTCTGTCTATAATTACTTATGCCAAGCGTCTAAAAAACTGGAAATAAATAGCCAGGAATGAATTTATGTCTTGAGTTTCACAGGCCCAAAGCACTGAAAATACCTAGCTGAAGTAGGACAAGGAACTAATTCATAATCTGGATCAAACGTTGTAGCTTAAAAAGTGAATCAATCTAGGAACATAGCAGTAGAAAATAGGCCAGGGCAGAGATAAAGAAACAACTACAAGGCAAAGAGTGAACTTATGTCACGTGTAACAAATGCTAAGTGTCTAAAAAACTGGCAATAATTAGCTGCAGCAGGGTTATAAGGTCAGGAATAAATTTATGTCTTGATTTACAACGTTCCAGAATCTTAGCAACTGAAAACAACTAGCTAAGGAAGGATCAGAAAATACTTCACAATCTGGATCAACAGTTTTAGTTTAAAGTGTGAAACAATCTAGTACCACAGTGGTAAAAAAACGGTCAGGGTAAAGATATAGAAACAGATATAAGATAACATAAGTACGAAGAGGACAAGCAGCTCCAGAAAAGGACAAATCAAAGAAAAAATAAGGATAAATAACGCTGTTCACTGGATCTCTAGGACAAAAAGTGATATCAGAGTTGTTGCAGTATATAGCAATTCATGAAACGTCATTGAGCCTTGATCCATATGTACATCAGCGTTAGTATACCAAAAGGCAACAAGAAGATGATTTAGCTAGAGTAAAACAAAGAAAACCAAGACAAGCAGTTTATCCAGTGCAGGGATTTCATAATATCATTAGATCCCTATGACCTGTAACTTTATTTCTGAAATCACAGCGTAACATGACCACATGCATAACTATGTTATTCTATTGATAATACTGAAGGCTAGTTAATGGAAATTGTATACCTAAGAAAAACCAGGATATCTCATAGTATTCCTAAAAAGATAATTCAATTAATAAGAAACCTGAATGGGATCGGTTGCCTGGCCAGAAGTTCCAGGTTGAGCAGTAGTAGAGGAGATCTTAAGCATGTGATCAGGGCTTTCTTGGCTATCAGCAATAACCACCAACTGAGCCATACCAGCAGGATCCACAGAAGTGGGGATAGAGGAATTCGTACCCAATACTGAGCTGTCATCCCCTTCAAGCCTATGCATGTTCAAGGCCTTAGTAGGCTTGTGAAAGTCAAATAGATTTTTTCTTTTCTCAGCCATCTTCTTCTCTTCCTTCAATTTGTGAATGGTGGATTTATTTAAACCCCCTTTCTTCCTTCCCATAAATCTTTTCAAGCATACAATAAGCGGCAGAGCAGCGTAACTTACCCTGGGAGAAGCTATATCAGAGATGAAAACATGTTTTAAATAGGAACTTTTGGCCTTCATCATATTTTTGCGGGTGACGATCCATCTATCCGATTCGAATCTGTGGTGTTGCCAGCATATGCATGCCCAAGCATCCACGAATACATCAGCGGCCATATCACAGTCAGTTAGTTAACCCTAAGTCTAGGGTTGAACGATGGAAAAGGAAATCTTAAAAATATATTTTTTCCAAAGGTAAAATGACATAGCAAACAGTGAGGTCTTTTTTCTTAAAAACGGAGATTATGTTGTCTATTATGGACATTGTTCATATAGGAGGAGTATGATGGCATTTGGATTAACTATAGTTTGGATCCCTAGGTAACTACCATTTTTATTTAACAGTATTCATAAAAAAAAAAAAAAAAAAAAATACAACGACTCATTGTTGCTCCAGTGTGAGCTCTTCTTCATTATCTTCATCATCATCATCAGCTCCGTCTCTTCTCCTCAAGCGAGCAATCACCCTATCCAAACGTTCCTCCAATCTGTCCACCATCTCTTTGTACATGTCCCGCTTCTGTTTCTTTTTTCTGTTTTGTTACAGAGCCATCTAAAGCACTAGGTGTGCTAATCTGCTCAACGTTCGAATTATCCGCAATACTTGAACAGCTTTGCCCTGGTGGAACAGTAATCCTAGGTGGGGCATAACCTGTGATTGTTCCACTAGAAAGCGCCCTGGGTCTTGCCTGCCTAGTCCTTTTATCCTGAATGTTGCTAGAACCAGCTTCCATATTAAGCATAAACGTAACAGGTTTTATGCTTTTTTCGCAGATAATGGCCATCATGCAATTTGTGATATCAATTTTGAGATCTGCCCATGGGTCAGCAGCCTGTATCATAGTCATGTTGATAAGGGTTTTTCTCACTTCCAGATATGATATATATGCAATTATGCTATCCCTTAGGGTGGTCTTCATGAACTTTCTCATAGAAACCATTTGGGCAACAACTGACATATCAGGAAAAATAACATCCAAATTATTGAACATATACCACACTCCGTGGTCTAACCAAGTCATATTATCTTTACAAGCATTACCTTTAACCCTAGGTTCACATACACACTTGAGATATGGGCACATACTCCTCCATACTCTTTTAACATAAAACGGATCCCTTCGAATCGTTGAATAGGCCATATGCCCTTTCTGTCTTACATAAATGAATTCATCTTTATTGCACTTCTTATCGAAGAAACGATGATCAATCCTCATTTTGAACTTCTCTTTATGCACAATTTTTTCCATTTTCTCGGCTGATATCTTAGCAATCTTTTCCTGTTCAGGTGTAATACTGCCAAGCATAAGCCAGGACTCTCTGCTAATAGGAGCTAAAGCTCCAAAATTTTTTGTGCGCCATATGCCTTGGTTGCAGAACATGGCATGGACTTCCACCAGCCTTTCTGAAATTATAGGAAAAAGGTGACAGTTATGTAATGTGAAACTGAACTCTCTATCATCATCTGCCTTCCCGCTAATACCCTTATTCTTCATGGCAATTTTATCCTGCTCAGAGAGCAATGAGTCCCCAAAGGGGTCTTCTTCATCTTCCTGGGCATTACTAGTTATTGTCTTTTGGACAATCACATCACTTAGGCTGGATCTTTTCACTTTGTTGGCCTTTTCTAAGGCTAGGACCCCAGCAAAAAACTGATTTTTAGCTGTATCCTCCTCCATGGTCCACTTGTAAATCTTATTTGGTAGGCTCAGATATATTTCGTCCAATATTTTGCTGATTTCATCCCAATCTTCTCCAAGCTTATTTAACCTGGGAACTAGTTCAAGCCACTCATTAAATCCCAGGTGGGAAATAGCAGATAATTGATCTGGTTTTCTAGTTGCTTCCCTTTCAAGTAACTGCATATGTACTTGGTGATTTTTGATGCAGCATAAGATTGTCTGTACTGCATAGCTTGGGCAAGTAATTTTACTCGAAGCATATCCAATTGGTCCGAGATCTCTGTTCCATACAGGTGGCACGAATTCTATAGCGTCCATTTGTACCTCCTCATCATCCTAAAATAATCATGTCAATAACTTGGTAAATATAAAAATTCTCCAGTATGCTCCAATTACTACACACAGATATAATGCAACTATAACTAGAGAAATGAAGTGTCTAAAAAAAACCCAGACATAACTAGCTTGGACAACAATCCTACTAGCACATCAAACTATTTCAGTCAATCCGTCCATAGTTTTATCATTCCATCCAATGACGGAGCGTATCAAAGTCTGGTGCATTAATCTATGGTTAACAAGTTCAATAACTTTAGTCTTATATCGTCTATCAGACAAAAGAATGAAAACAACGTGTATCCAAAAGCCATGGACTTTAAAATACATGTTACATAATGCATGTCAATGCATGTCATGTAAATTTTGTCTTTTATTTATTTAACTCCTTTTAACTTGTGTATGCATGAACTGCTACTTTTTTGCTGCTTTTTAACAGATGGTCACTCCTGCATGTACACCACCTATCATTTTTGAGAACATTTACTACAATATTTTCCATCAAGATCTTAATATAATCCTTATGATTTGGTATTGCAACAACCATACATTCTGCAGTAGACCGACATTTTAGTCTTCCTTGTTTTATGATTTAACTAAATGGGGCTATTCCTCCATATGCTCAATGCCTAAATCAAGGTCCTATATTCCATCAGGTAGTACTTCTTGTTTTTTTTAATCCATTTGGATTTCGGGCACAAATATATTCTGCTATTCACATTGTATCTGCCTATCTTACTTTTCATTTCCATCATAACTGAAGATGTAAATTAACAACTACATATGAGGACATAACATTTCATATATTCCTGGGAAAATCAGTACATCCGAAAGTCTAATTATGCACTTTCATTTTCATTTTCATCTTAACTTAAGATGTATATCAACAGCCATTTATGAGGAAATACCATTACATATATTCCTGGGAAAAAATCAGTACATATAAAAGTCTATTTATGCACTTTTAGTATAGTGAAAACACTGCTGCTTTGACTTATCATAAGCCCATGAAAACCATACAGAACAGAGATGGTGATAATACCTGATTTTCGTATGGGTCTCATCAGTAACAACTCTGAATTTTCATTATGCCTTAAACCCGTGCATTATGTCTTTGAAAGAAAAAAATTTTTTTAAGGGGAAAAAGATATGCAACTATAGCTGTAAATACCAAACAGTAGGTCTTTTGTCACAATATATTCCAAAACTTGTGCCCATTTTTGTAGCAAGATCATCCATTCCTTTAGAGTATTTATCCTAGACCCGTACATCCGTTTCGAGCAGCCATACACCATAACAGCAAAAGAGATACATTGAGAGAAGAATCACCATGTACCTGCAGCCAATCATGTATACATTAGCAGTAATCCCGGTAATGCAACAAGGGCCAAAAGGTACTTTGGGTGATTCTTGGCTTATCGCCCTTCACCCAATGCACCCTTTGCTCTTGATAAATGAAAGTCTACTAAAAATGTACAGATCAGGGTAATACAACATTTTCCATAATTTAATCCCTCTGTAACTATCTAGTAGTTAGCTTGTCTTTGAAATGATGGACTAGAAACCTGTTCCGGATATCTTACCTTATTCATCAGAAGACTTTCCACACATTGCCCAGTGCTGAGTCCACCTTTTTCTGGTAATCTAAGGCCTTAGTGTCCTTCTGCCTGCCGTCTCTACGGTCCGGCGCTTGCTCAGCCTCTTTTTCAGACTCAGAGTCGGAAGTTGAGCTTGATTCGGAGGTCTCTGTGCTAGGGGACCTCCTTCTCTTACTCCTTCTCTTGTCCTTCCCCGACTTTCGGGGCGTCGTTTGTGGCCCGGATGATGCTTGGGCTGCTAGTAGGGCCTTTATCTGGTCCAGGTCTGTTCGCATCTGCGACAACTCTTCTTCAGGTGTCATGGGGCCATATCCCTCGAAGAGGTTCCTTTGAAGTGGTTGCCTGTCAGGAGTTTCTTCATCTCTGTTGGGCCTCCTGTTTTGCTCGACTGTTCGTTGTTCCCTTTCTGCATACACAATTGGTCATGGTTGTACGGTTAGTTTTGTTTGTTCTTTTGCATTATATGTGTTGTTGGTATAGTTGCGGAGCAAAATATATCAACAAAATGTTTTAAAAAAATGCACAAGAAGTTATATTTATATTATATAATATGTTTACTACAAAGGACTCCTGGTATCAAGATTCCTAACTATTCTTGATAACGCCGGTAGTATGGATTATCCTCTAGGAACTTCTTCACTTGGGCTGTTCCCACTGGATGACCCAAGTTCCTAAGGACGTTGACTGAAGATCCACCCTGCAAAGCTCTCGCCAAGTCTTCGACTCTGTGGTCGGAGGTATAAGCTGCGGTCACCGCCAGTCTTCCCTGCCGCCTGTAAGGTATGGCGAAGTCGAAAACATCGAGTGCTACCGCTCTCTTCACTCTCTTCACCAGGATGGCATACTCGGTGTTGAGGGGTAACCGCGCATGCCGGCCAAATCCTGAGAGCGCAATTAGCATCGATACTCCTTCCTCGCCTCTGGGGGTGAATTTGCGGTGAATTACCGCTATTCTTCCATCCATCAGCAGGGGAAGGTAATAACGCAATGATCTGTCGTTGCGAGACGGGTCCTCGGCCACTCGGTATCCAGCTCTGTGTCTGCCTGCAAAGTCATCAACCTCCACCGTGGTGAGCTCCCTGTAGTCTGTGACTGTTGCTGAAGCCCTCCTGAGGTCAAATTCGCCTTCTCTCTCCGGGGGAGGTGTTGCTGAAGAGCTTGTCGTTAGGATGTTCGAGGTCACATAACGGATCCTCATCTGTTCCTGTAGGGCAAGGAACTCTTCCTCCGTCGGTAGTTGATTTTCTGCCTGGTCCGCCTCCATAATCTGCCTGATGCTGCTGTAGGCTTGGATGTCGGAGGTCGACTCTCCCGTGTAAGTGTCGGCTTCCCTTACTTGGAGTGGGAAGTCAGATGCTCCTCGGACGATGAAGTCATCCAGGTCCGTTCTTCGGAGTTGGTGCAGCAACTCTTCAGGTCTGTACTCCCTTTCCCTGCACTCCGGGAGGTTTTGGATGTCGCTTAGAAGCAGAAACTCCTCGCCTTCGACCATAATGGGGGCTAGGCTTGTAATGCCTAGCCCAAGGGGTGGCGCGACTCTAAGAGTTTGCCGGCTTCTCTCGAAGTCTTGCCACTCCTGCTCTGCTTGTCGCCGCTCCTCCGCTGGGTCGAGCTCGACATAGTCTTCCTCCTCCTCCTGTTCGTCTGAGTCCTCCTCTTGTTTTCCTTTTTGCTCCTGTTCATACTGCGTAAGGAGCCGTTGTTCTGCTGCTATGGCTAATGGGTCTACGTCCATGGGGGGAATGGAGGTTTCCCCCACGGTGTTCTCGGCACGGTGGGTGAGAAAGATTGCCAAGGCAGTGTTGAAGGAGAAGTACTTGGTCCTATTGACAGTTAGGACCATTGGCTCAGGTGTGCGTTGCACCTTATTTGTCAGGTATTTGGCGATGTTTGGAACATCGCCTAATCTTCTTCTGAGGATTGTCTAGGGACAAAGTAGCCTATGCAAGGGGGTTGCACTAGCGGCTCTACCCTAGCTTGGAACTCGAGACAAGACTCTCCGTAAGGCGGGGTTGCGTGCAAGGTTGCTTGGACATCTACCTCCTTCACGAAGATATGGAAGATTTGGTCGACGTCGGCCTCGGCGACATGAGCGGCGGCCCACCATCTGCTTAAAAATCGAGGGTTGCCATTGATTAAATGCGGAAGAGGGTATCAAACGGTTGCAAGAGCGCCTCAGGGAGCTGAGAAATCGGCTAGAAGGGCAGGTGCAGATTTGTAGGGTGCTATCTGAGAAATGAGGGGTCTATTTATAGAAAAGGGGAAAACCCTAATTTTTGGATGACTTGGAAAATTCCTGGGGTTGGGTAATTCTAGTCTATCTGAGGTCAAAATGGAAATTTGAAGACTAGATGAGATGTTTGAACAAGGCTAGATTACCTAAAGGATGTCTATACAATAGGTTGAAGATGATTTGGACAAGTCCTGGTGAAGAAATGGTAGGAGGTCTCACAGCTTGCGCCTCGCTTCAAAACTAACATTTAGTTCTTCGACCCGGTAGCGAATGTGAGACATCAGTCTCATTTCGATCAAAAGGTGTCCAATTTGGATAAACTAAGGCTGTAAAGGTGATGGGCTCATCAAATCAGACAGAATTGACCCCTTATTTGGTCCATTTGGAGCTGTTTTGGTCAAGTTTGGGCGAGGTCTCACAGCTTGCGCCTCGCTTCAAAACTAAATTTTAGTTTTGCGACCAGGTGCGAGCTGTGAGACATCACGTTTTTCGGTCTGCAAATGTCCTATTTCACTGCAATAAAAGCTAAAACTTACTAACTTGCCCTAATTAATCTAGCTCATGTAGTTAAGGTACACAAAATTGCTTTATATTACAAAATTTTCAATTATTTACAAAAAAAGGTTCTAAGGGCGTTCTCTCTTTATGCGGCTCGCAAAATACATGTCTTGTCGCATTAGGGTTACTCGCTTGGCGTGAATAGTGCAAGCTGTTGAATCTTCAAAATGTTGCACTATCTTTGCCTCAGCCGCCTCTTGCATTGCCAGCAGCGCCTCATCCGTGACTCTGAAGTCTGTCTTGTAGGCCTGCATCACTTCTCGCACTAACCGAGCAAAGGGGGCTCGGGGAATTAGAAGACCGTAGCTGCGTTGGAAGTGCCTAATCTCCCGCAGCGCTCTCCTCTCCACCTCCTTCCTGTCAATCTTCTTCTTGGGTGGTGGCTTGGGAACCTTGGGCTTTGGGGGTGGCGGCTTTAAGGTCTGTTGCTTCGTTGGTCGCCCTCCCTCGATGATCCTAACCCTGTTTTCTTCATAGTACTTGCTGTAGGCCTCCCATTTCTTCATATAAGCCTCGTGCTCCCTCATCTTTCTTTCGTATATCTTTACTCTGTCGGTGACGTAAGCTTCACGGGCAGGTCGTGGCTGTTTCTTCCTATCCCAAGCCGGGTACTCAGGGGGCTTCTGCACTTGATCCTGCTGGGTCTGTCCTGGCGCTGGCTGCTCAGGTACTACCTGCTCGTCGCTCGGGGGTTTAGAAGAGCTTCCACCTTCAGTGTTGAGATTACAATCTTCGTCAGAGTCATCCGAGGAGGCCGGGGGCTGATCAGGTGGTCGTTCGGTTATCACTATCTTGGGATTGGGCGTGCGCTTTAGCTTCCTTTTGGGCTGCTCCACGGCTTTGCCCTTCTTCTTCTTTAGTTCCTCGGCCGCTTTTGCCTCCTCTTCCCTTTTCCTCTTCTTCTGTTCCCTCTTCTTCTCCCGGCGTTCATACTTCCTAATAAACCTCGCGAGATCTGCTTCCTCTGCTGGTTCAAGTCTCGGCTCGCTCTGCTCCTGCTGCTCCTCCGCTTCTTTTTCTCGAATCCAGGCTTCGACTTGTTCCTCAATGGTCGGCTCTGGCGTCGGCATCCTCCGTTCCTCTCGGGCCTTGGTTCTCTTTTCCCTCTGCGCTCCCTCATCCTCTTCCTCGATCACTTCCGTCCCTGCCTCCGAATGTACTTCCTCTTCTTGATTTTGCTCATTCGAAGGTTCTCCCTCGCTCGAAGAAGGTGGGCCGTTAGTGTTGAGGAGACGCTCCTGGAGCATGCGCCGAATCGTATCGGCATAACGGCGCTGGTTGCTTCGCCTGGGCGGGCTTTCCTCGCAGTCTGCTTGGTCCGTGCCATGTTTGACGGATCGTCGATCGGATGTCAGCGCCCAAAGATCGCCTTAGTGTGGGAGAGCAGTTTTCTAGGGCTAGAGCGGGAAAATGAGGGGGGGTCTACATTTATTTATAACTTGGGAAAATTTTAGGTCAAAATTCAAGTTACTCAATTTATCATGCCAAGGCACCTATTTAATTAAATTCTACACTTATTTCAGACTTTTTCTACCCAATGGTCTCACAGCTTGCGCCTCGCTCAAAAACTAAAGTTTAGTTTTTAGACCAGGCGCGAGCTGTGAGATTTCGTACATTTCTAGGTTATTTAGGTAATTAAAACATGCTATTCTAATTAATTCCTACCTTAGAACTAGCCTTACCACATTACTTTTCTCAAATTCATCATATTCTGGTGATCTTGGCTCGATGTCTCACAGCTTGCGCCTCGCTCCAAAACTAAAATTTAGTTCTGCGACCAGGCGCGAGCTGTGAGACCACCTCACTTGGAAAATTTTTGGCTTATTCTTTTTTTTTTAATCTTATTAAATTTCAATTCACTTAATTGTTACTAGCTTAGCATAACTACAAAAATGAGAAAAAAAAAATTCCCACTTTTCGAGGCTTCAGGACCCTATCAAGTTAGTACTACTGGGAGCATGGCCAGTGCTTTGCTCTTGGTCTCCAAGAACATTGCTCTGATACCACTGTGACGTCCCCTACTCATATACGATGCCCGCACCGTATACAAACAGGAGTTCATCCCCCGCACCCGGCTCCACACCGGGTACCGGCCCTCCACATATCACTGTGACCGCCTAGAGTCCACAGTGGGAAGAGTGAAGGGGTCATTTTACCCCGTCTTCCTCAGGGCCTACCTAGCTGCGGAAGCGTAAACATACACGTCAGTAACATAACATCATATATCCACCTCGAAGGGTGGTCCATCACATCTGCATAGACAAGATCAGCACCATACATATGGGAGTTCCTACCCAAGGCTCAGACTCAAAGGGATGACTGACGGCTTGGGTCTCCAGAGTTCATTGCAGACAGAATTCATGGCAATGGATTTGGCTGGCATAAGAACAGGGCTTAGGGTTGTCCACTCCATCCGCCCCTCCTGTGCACACTTTGCAGAGTAGGTTGAAAAAGTGTTGGGACCTGACTGTAGCCCGCCGGGTGCATAGTCAAAGGGGCTATTCCTGGGTTACATCTCCCCAGCCCCGATGGGGCAGGTAGGGATCACTCCCTCCAGAGATCTACATGCTAACCCAAGGTGACTAGAGGGCCACTGCCCTTATTCGACTTCAACCCAGTGGAGAGTGACGCATCACTCCACGGGTGTCGAGCCCATGCCTTACCCACACGCAGTGGCAAGCCATTAGACCTAGTCACTCTGATCCCCGGTAGGCCTTACACACCAGAGGGATCGGTCGAGGGTTAGAACACGAACCTCATTCTAAGCCAGTCTGGCCCCTTCACCCACAACCAGGTGGGCTCCTGTACACAGGCCGAAACTAGTAATGCACTAAGAGGGACTAGCTAGGAGCATCATCTACTAAGCTTTAAGTCTCTACCCCCCTTCCCAATACAATGAGTCCACAGAATACAATCATCCATCATATGATCATAAATAATAAGAAATAATCTAATACATAGAGTTAATTCTTTAGTCAGAGTCAATCTCAGGGTCTGCTTGGCTACTAAGGGCGATCTAATAGGCTAAACCTACTGGTTCGAAGGCTGGAATGAGGTTTAAGCTATTCAGTCGACCAAATACCTGATCCCTGGTTCACTCCTCTTGATTCGAAGGCGTCCATGTCTCTGTTCTGTTTTGGGATGCGGTCGGAAGGATGATCTGACAAGCTGGGGCGTACTGGCAGATCGTGGGAGTTGGAATTGACTCCTCAGGCGCGCGAATCGGAGCTCAGAAGGTCTGTGGGCGAAAAAGGGAATGTTAGGGTTTGGTGCCTTATGTAGGCTATTTAGTTAGGTTTAGGGTTTTCCATGACCCTTGGTCTACTTTAATGGGTTAAAGGTCTAAAGGTGCGCGCATTGCTAAGTGTGCGCACCATTGCAAGTTGCCCCCTAGGGCGTCCTTGCTTGGGTGTATGTCGGCGTACACGTCGATTGGGCGGCGTGTACGCGTGACGGTGCAATACGGTATACGTCTTGAGACCGTATATCGTACTGGAACGTCACAATTACTGCCACAAAATAGCAGCATACAAAAGCTATATGCATGCTTGACATGCTTCACTAGCATTTGACTTCATGTGTGTGAGCTTGTAGAGCGTGAAACTTGAAGACACCCATCACTTGGCAACTCGTAGAAGACCCATTGATATTGAAGAACCAAAGATGGACACTAGTTTGGCATCATATAGGCATTTCTTGAAGGACATTTCATCATCTAAGCATCTTGAACACTTGAAGTCAAAGGTTGAAGACCCCACAAGTTTGGAAGACAACTCGAAATTCAATGGTACTTTGCATGATTCAAGCTTTTGCCATGATGTTACTTCTTAAGGCATGACTTGTTATTTCTTGAGGCTTTACTACCATCATTCCACCCAAAAAAATCATCTTTTATACATCATTTTCTCCCCTTTCATAGTCATTTGTCGAGACCAAAGTTAGCAAGACCATTTTTCCTAGCCAAAAGTACACCATTCATCCATCACATATAAAAATTGCTAAGATTCCATCCAATTTAGCCATTTCTAGAGTCTAAAACCATATTCTCTCTCTAAAGAACAAAGATAGAGAGAGAAAGTACACCCTTGACATGACATTCCTAGAAAAGGCAAAAAGTTGGCCTAAAAATCTCAAAATCCAAGCACCATTGTGCATACATGTCAAAGGTCCCATTATATCACCCCCACATCATCACCATGTCATATCCATGTCACAAAAAGTTTTTGAGTAGGAGAAACTTTGTTTGCTAATTTTCTTGCCACATCACTACCCTCACATTACCGTGTCACCCTTTGCTTGCCAAATCATCACCTTTGTTGCCAAATCACCCATCCCTAGCCACTCTTGTCCTAAAAACAAAAAATCCTTATAATCCAAATTTTCTTATTCCAAAATGTAATGGGCTTTGAAAAAATTGAATTTGCCCAAATTTAGACCCCCAAAATCGATTTCTTGAGATGCATGCAAAAGTAGAAAATGACAAAAGTAGCATATCTGCTCCAGGCCTGCCTACACCTAGTTTCCTCTTATCCCTCTCTGCCACAACTCATTTTACTCAAAAATCTTAAGTTCTAAGCCATTGTTGCAAAGTGACAGTCTGTCACTCGAAAATCGCTTTTTGAGGTCACATTTGCATATTTCTTGTTGAGAGAACCTGATGCACTGTGCTTACAAGCATGTCGGAGATAGCACTAAGTGTTAGAATTGAAAAAATATCTCATTTGCTCATTCTGCAAAAATCTGAATTTCGCCAGGAACACTCACTTTATTTTGACATAGTCAAATTGTCAAAGTTGAATGGGTTCTGCATATGTTTTGGCGCTAGCTTTTTGGTCATAGATTCTTTGCATATTAGAACACCTGTTTGAATTGAAATGGCATTAAACTTTGAGATTGTTTGTGCGTGGCATAAGTTTCGCCGAGGGTGCCTTTTCTTGGTTTTGGGAAACCACTTGAAACTTGAGTTATTTGCATCATTTTTGCAAATTTTTTGCATAGATTGGTTGCTTTAAGCAACCTGGATGTTTTAAACCACTAAGGTTTAAGGTTTGCCAGAAACACCTTTAGCATCCATATACTCGTCCTTGACATGCAACAGGTTGTACCATATATATACGTCATTACAACCTCACGACATGTACACATAGCCTTTCATGTCACAGACTGGTTTTCTAGACTTCTCTTCACTGACTACAAGTGTGTTTGACTTGAAGTCCTTTGGCGCTTCTTGGCCAAGGGTTGAGTTCTTCCCACAGAACTTGGTCCCTAGGGTAATGCCGGCATCTTGAGTCCGTTGGCAGAGCCGATTCGCAGTTCTGAGGTGGGCAAGTCACTCGTCCATCACATTTTGACTTGCATTGAAACACACCACCTAAGCTCCAATATACCAAGTTGGCTCCAACATTCCAATTCAAATATTAATGGCCTAAAAATGCCATTTCTAGTGAGATATTTTTTAATGGTTTAATTTAGTTCACGTGTTATTTTTTATGGCTCAAATGTTGTGCCCCTAGGATCTACCATTTGGCTTCGCACATGCCACGTGGGCTCTAGCATGCCAAGGTGGCTCGAACATGCCAAGGTGGCTCAAACTTGCCACGTGGGCTCCAACATGCCACCTAGGCTTCAACGTGCCAGGTGGCTCAAACATGCCACCTAGGCTCCAACATGCCAAGGTGGCTCAACCATGCCACGTGGGCTCCAACATGCCAAGGTGGCTCAAACATGCCACCTAGGCTCCAACATGCCAAGGTGGCTCAAACACGTCACCTAGACTCCAACCTTTCAATTCAAACATTAATGGCCCAAAAATTCAAAATGGCGAAATTACCCTAGGGACCAAGTTACGAAGTCAGTTTTGGCAATGAAAGAAATACGAACACTCTACGTGGCAGTATTCCGCAGCCACCTTCTAGGCCAATTGACTACGAATGTGTTAGATATGAGCTACTTTGGCGCTTCTTGGAGAAATGGTAGTCTTCTGCCTATGAAACTTGGTTCCCAGAGTAATCTCGACGTTCTGAGTCTATTCGCAGAGCCAATCCACGGTTCTGGAATGGGAGAGTTGCATGTCCATGGCCAGGGGCTTTTGGGAGAGGACTTTTAGGTCAAACTGCTTCTCGGGGGTTTTAAGGGTCCTTCTTCTGGCATCAACACTCTCCCTCTACGTGATGATACGACACAAGGTCCTGTTCGAATCTGACTAGGATATGTCCTCTGAAATCTAAACCTGTGAAAGTTCATTGACAAAATTTTTGATCCACTTTGAACTCGTTTTTCTCCATCATCCCAGTTCCAGATCAGGCTAAGTTTTTTCATCATGTTCCTACAACTTTTCTTTGATTGTACTTTCAAAAATCATCAAAAAATGTTCAATGAAACTCAAGTTATCATCATTTGAGTATGCAGACATTTTTGATATCTCAAGGAAGTGCACTAGCCAAATTTTCTTCCAACTTTGAATCAGATTTACTCAAGCATCCAAGATCCAAATTTCCACATCTCACCAAAACTATTCTCTTGTTGTTCCTCCAAAAATATTTGAAAAAGATCAGCATAAGTCAAGATATTCAGATCTGAGTGCAATTACCTCATTTTGCTTTAGGGATCCTAATGTAATTGATATAATTTTGCAATTTTGCACAAAGATTAGTTGAGTTAGGAAATCTAGAGATCATATCCATATAAAAGCATGCATCCTAAGTGCAAAAGATCAAAACTCAACATCCGAAATGTAAACCCTTCAAGAATCTAGCAACTCATAGGGTTTACATTTCAGAGGTTGAAAGATGGTCCTTTTCATGGATAACTTGGTGTGCCATCTCTAAACATGTATACAGAGCCATGGCAACTGAAAAAATAGGGTTCGGATCTATTGGCTATCCAGAAATATCCCAAACAATGTCTTGCTACTGCAGAAGCAGCTCTTGAATTTTAATTGCTACATCGGGAGGAGGACAGATCCAAACTTAATTGTGTCAGTTCCAATTGCTTCGCATTCTCAACTGCAACTTCTCAGCCATGTCCCAAGTGCAACAGACCAAAACTCGGCCTCCAAAACGTAAACCCTTCAAGAACCTAGCAACACACAGGGTTTATATTTTGGAGTCCGAAACGTGATCGTTTTAATAGATAACTCGATGCATCATATCTAAACATGTATGCAGAGCCATGGCCACTGAAAAAATGGGGTTCAGATCTATCGGCCATCTCGAATGATTCCAAACAATCTTGCTACTGCAAAAGGTGCTCTTGACTTCTAATTGCCACATTGAGAGGAGGATAAATCCAAACCCCATTTTGTAAGCTCCTATTCCTTCGCGACTTCAACTACAACTTCTCGACCATGTCTTAAGTGCAAACGGCCAAAATGCGACCTCCATAACGTAAACCCTACAGTAGCCTAGCAACACACAGGGTTTACATTTCGGAGGCCATGTTTTAGTCAGACTCGAACAGAACCTTGCGCCATATCACCATGTAGAGGGAGAGTATTGATGCCAGAAGAAGGACCCTTAAAACCCCCCGAAGCAACTCGCTCCAAAGGTCCTCTCCCAAAAGCCTCTGGCCACGGACATGCAACTCTCCCACTCTGGAGCTGTGAATTGGCTTTGCGAATGGACTCAGAACGTCGATATTACCCTAAAAACCAAGTTTCATTGGCAGAAGACCACCATTTCTCCAAGAAGCACTAAAATAACTCATATCCAACACATTCGTAGTCAACTGGCATAGGAGGTGGCTGCGAAATACTGTTATGTAGAGTGTGCGTGTTTCTTTCGTTGCCAAAACTGACCATGTAACTTGGTCACTAGGGTAATTTTGCCATTCCGGACTAAGTGGCAAAGTCAAATCACCATTTTGGAGTCCCTATACTACCCAAATGATGAAACACTTGGGTTTCTAAACGGTCGCCCACAGGACGCTTCACAATTTGATAAGTTCTCCTGGACTAATCTTGGATTTTTTTGAACCTGCTTGAATCATGGTCCTTGAATGGAGGATCCAACTGTTGGCTAGGGGAACTGAGCTCGGGGGGGGAGGGGGGAGGAGGCATTAGCATAGGACCTCCCGGAGGAGGGCATTAGGAAAGGCTGCCTCGGGAAAGTTTTTGGGGTCTGACATCTCCCCTCTACTGGGTCAGCCGCGCAAAGTGCTGGCCTTTGTTCGACGTGGAAAAGCATGCACCTCCTGGTCTAGAAAGGCCTAGTCATATTCTACCAAAAGTGCCTAAAATGCTTAACCATCATGTGACATGGCACATCATCCAAAAAATGCCATGTCACCATATTGATGCTTCTTCTAAATCATATTCTAGTAGTTTCTTCGTTTGACTCTTACCATGACAATGAAACGAAACCTTTATAAACCTTATTTGTTCCTTTGTTTGTAGGCTCCTAAAATTGGTATTGTTATTGAATATATAGACATATTCATTTGGTTAGAAGAATCTATTCAAGATCAAGAAGGGTGGTTCCAGAGGGGTGGTTTATTTGTTAGTTGTAAAATGGACATAACAACTTTAAACATTCTAGACTTATTTTTTCGTAATGCAAGTAAGATAGATTTGTTTGAGGCATAAACTCAGGCACTTAATGTGTCCATAAAAGTTTGCAAGGTCTTAATGAGATTGTGAATATAGTTATTATGCTTATATTGATTCCACCATATGCCTCTAGCTCCATGATCTTGCTATAAGCTCGTCTATCCACTATTTGTTGAAAGCAATGGACGTTCTTCCAAGTTGTTTGTGAAGTTGGTATTGGAGTCGCAAGCACTTAATGTGTCCATATAAGTTTGCAAGATCTTTATGAGATTGTGAATATAGTTATTATACTTATATTGATTCGACCATATGCCTCTAGCTCCATGATCTTGCTATAAGCTCGCCTTTCCACTATTTGTTGAAAGCAATGGAGGGACGTTCTTCCAAGTTGTTTGTGAAGTTGGTATTGGAGTTGTTATTGTATAACCTTCACATATGCCTTGTTCTTCTTCTCAATCATGTTTTTAATAGAACCGCTCCTCCTTTGGTGAGGTAGACTCTCTTCATTCAGAACCTCCATTGCTAATGGTTTTGATGATGTAATTGATGGTTTGAGGTCTTGTATATCCATTTCTCAAATGGATTTAAAGGTGGTCATTAAAAAAAAAAATGTTGAGTTTTTCTTCTAGACAGTAAAAGACTTGATGAT
The DNA here is from genome assembly GCA_021234155.1 of Isoetes taiwanensis. Classification (NCBI taxonomy): domain Eukaryota; kingdom Viridiplantae; phylum Streptophyta; class Lycopodiopsida; order Isoetales; family Isoetaceae; genus Isoetes; species Isoetes taiwanensis. The sequence continues at coordinate 31,561,281 of JAJEKV010000001.1, forward strand.
GATGCTGACTCTATTTGATATTGTTATGTCGAGTCTGTCAATGTCCCATGTCAATTCATCCTCTCTTGACAATACTTGTTGTTAGAAGAGTGTTATGGTATTGATTGCTTCACCTAACTGCTTCAACATCTCTACCTTCTTCTGAGATATTGCACCATAGGAGGAATGAAAATAAATAAGAAGAACATATGCATAAGATCTATAGCTTTGTCGTACCATTGCTATTTGGCCCCCATGGTACCTCCCCTCAAGGTGCGCATGTACTCCATGTCAGTAGGGTTGTCGATGTTCATCCTAGTGCAATGGTGTTTTGTAGAGCTATTCTCCTCCCCAAATTGTAGGTTAATGAAGGTGTTACTTGCAACCTAGGTTTACTGCGGCGGTCTAGGTTTCAATTTAGCAAAATCTACAAAGAGATGCAAACGTAGAGACATGGCAGATCCTAACGTGTTATTGGAAAGAATGATGTAGCAATTCTTGGGCGGCCACTAGTGTGGTAGCACCGCTAGAATCCCCTGCCCAAAAGCCAAGAATGAAAGTCTTCTCTAGTTGGTGGTGTGATTCCACCCTTAGTTTTTAGTTCCCTGTACGTGTTTCAAAAAGTGCTACAACCAATGGGTTTAATTACGAGGCAAAATAAGACCCAAATCACATTACGGCCAGACCAAAATAAAAAAAGTTATCAACGTACCATTTTGATAAATGGACAAGAAGAGCACCCTGTGGATCACACTTGAGGTGCCCAAGCTTTTTTTTGGTTGGGACGGGGGAAAATTTGGGACGGGCATTGCTCGTCCCTCTATTGGGGATGTGACCACGTCATGGTGATTTTGGCGCCATTCACCCTTGAACTAATTTTGGGCTAATGTGTCAACTATTTTCGGGCCCATATGTGATCGCATATGTTTGGGACATGCTATTCTTATCTTTATCGGTGCCCGAACGCCCAACGTATTTATTTGGGTATAGGCATAGTGTGATTTGGCCTAAGGTTAGAATCACACTACGGCATAGCCTAAATAAATTTGTGGCAAATTTAGGCGGGTGCTGAGCCCAGAAATGGTTCTGCCATCAGTCGACATCACACTATCATGCCGAAATATTATATAAAGAGTACATTTCATCTGCCAGGCAAAAATGAGAACATCCATGATTTTGTATCAAGATCTAAAATAGAATGGCACAGAGTCATCGTCGATGATAATTCTTCATGAAGCACGATTATTTTGGATGCTAGATCTCACTAAATTTTGGAAGCGGCATAATTTTTTTATAATTGTCAGAAGATCCAATTTGATCAATCAAAAAATCTCTCTGAAATTCTGATCTCCACTATTCTTCACAAATTTGAATCTCCTTTTACTACCATCTGTAACCCAAATCTCCAAATGTTAGAGCTTTGCATGATCAAATCATGACGATATGCATTTGACTATTTTGATCCATTACTTCGTTACTTCGATTTAGCGTTCAGTTTGAATCTGAATTGATGACCACTGTACCAACATCCAAAATGCACATGGTGTCAAAATGATGACTGTATTGTAGGCACCCTAAAGTGTGATAGGATATCAAAAGCATTCACATGGCACATTATTGTTAGTTTTTTTATTATTTATTATTTTCTGGGTTTAGCCCTGTGTGTGTGATTTCGCGCTAATAAAATTGTATTCAAACAATGGCCAAGATTAAGGGTTGAGATCGCGATCCTCGTCCTATAATCCTATTGGCTTGCATTTGTGCCGCCTTTGCCCGCCTTGATTTCAAACTTCTCTCTAACCAAACTCAGAGAATCGAAGGCCAGAGAACACTGCCGTCTCTTCCGTGCTCCTGCATTGCCATAGCCATCCGCCATGGCGAGTTTCTGCAGCAGCCTGTAGCTAGCTCGTATCTTCGGAATGGTCTTCCCCTCATGCTACCATAGTCATCGTCTTTGCACAGTGAGAAGCAGAGTCTTTAGCCTATGCGCCTTCCCTCGCTGTAGATTCTTTTGTCGTTTCTTCCCTTACCTGGTTGTCGCCATTATACAGGCAAGGACTCTTTTGCTGCTTCACATACTCTATTTTTAGGGCTTCCTATATTCGATTTAGGCCTTAGATCTGTTGCAAATCCTTGCATGTGAGATCCCAGCTATGGCACACATTTGGCGATACAATCTTCCTGTGATCCTTATCATTTTTCTTCAACCTTCTCTGGTGGCCTCTTCATGCCAAATATCCTTCTCTGTTGAGACATTTCTAGGTCTGAATGTTTTCCCGGAGGACAAGGCAAGCAGGGAAAGGAAGATCGCAAGACGGGGAGGAGCGTCTCACACATGTATTTTTTCATGCTTTATATTCATTCTTGAGTTACTAATTCTCTTTTTATGCCATTGAGCTACTAGTTTTGTTCTAAGCACTTGCTTTTATTTGCATTCAGGGTATTGTTGCAGACACTGCACAAGCAACAGAGGCTGCTGCACCTGAGTATGTGATTTTTATTAGTCTCTCGTATTTTGATTGTGTTTCTGTTCTAATCCTTTCGCTTATACAGGGTTCCAAAGAAGTCTAAGAAGTGAAGGCTTGCTGGGTCAAGCAGTTCAGACTGTTTAGTTCTGTTAATGTCAACTTCTCTTTTGACCTGAGCATTTTGTAAATTTAGTTTCAAATATCTTAGTATTGAGCTTTTCTTATTTCTGAGCTGTTTTGTGATGTCAATCTGCAGGATGAGTTGGGAGGCTACCTGAATCCTACAGCTGCGTGGAGCTGAGTCTGTTGATAGATTAAAAAAATCCTTGTTTTTTAGCAACCAGGATATTTTGGTCTTTTCCCCTCTCTTGGCCCTGCTCGATGCAGATATTTTCTGATCCTTGGTCAGGTTCTTCAGTGTTTCCCCATTCCTTTCAAACCATTCAAAGGTAAAACATTCATTTTGCTGGATTTATTCAAATGGACATCAAGGCGTGCTATTTTGTAATAGCAAAGCTTTTGTTTCAGATCTTGTTGTCTCAGTAGAGCAAAGGGTATGCAAGAACTGCATCCAGAATTTACTCTTCTGCAACAAGAACCCAGTTTTGACTTTCTATGTTTTCAAGGGCGCTTTGCAAAACAGAGTTCTTACCACAGAGTTTCATGCATTAGAATTACATAGTATGATTCCTTGCTTTTAATTTTAGCACTCTTCGTTAAGATTTCTTTTTGAAAGATAAATTATGTTTTTTCTGAAAAATGCTAATTATGATTTAGATCATGCATTTTAATAAAATTGTTATGTCATGCCTGATGGACTTATTTGGGTTCAACCCCCAAAAGGCCTCCTTAAAACTTAAGCAAGGCACAATAAAAAACTCAAAAAGAAAAAGCGTCACAAACTATGCCTATCTCCACTAGTTATTTTTAAATGTTTTTGTTTTCTGTAAACAATTGTGGTTCTCAAGTTTCTTATATTAGATATTTTTGTGTTAATCCAATGCATTGTATCCTTAAAACTACATTGGAAAAACATGTTTATTGTACGGAAAACAACACGTGGTTGCATTACAAACAATAAAAATAACATGTGGACAATTGAAGGAAAAATATGGCCAAAAACCTTACATATGAAAACCATGAAGGAAAACTATGCCAAAAGGACCTACATACTAAAACCATGCCTTGTTTTTGAGTGAAGACCACACGTACAAACCACGGGTTGATTTTGTTTTTGAGCAAAAATCACACATAGAATTTATGCATTGTTTTTGTTTAAAAACAATGGTGAAAATCACACATAAAAATTACGCGTTGTATTTGTCTAAAAACCACGCATGAAAATAACGCGTGAATATTCTCTAAAACCACATGTTATTTCTTTAGTAACAACAAAAAAACAACACCAAAAAACAACGCATTGATTTTTTTTAAAAAGACTGTCAATTTTCTATACGTAGACTTTTTAGCCAAAAACTACAAGTTGTTTCTAGCATTTTCGGAACAAAACAACAGGTGGGCTTTAAGTGTTGTTTTTCTGCAAAAAAGATGGCAAAAAACTACACATAGAGCCAAATTTGGGGTCAGTGTGAGACAAGATTGAAGCTCTCAAAAAACTAGCACCTCCCAAGAATCTAAAGCAGGTTAAGGGTTTGGTATGACAAGTTTCCTTAGGATGTATATTCCTAATTTTGCTCATATTTTGAGTCCCATTTCTAGATTGACAAGAGTAGGCAAGTTTTCTAAGTCTGAAAGTAAGCATATACCTGTCACGTGGACTTCAGAATGCCAAGAGGCCTTTGACTTTCTCATTCTATCCATATGTGAAGCCACACTTTTGAAAAAACCAGATTTGAACATGCCATTTGAAGTTTATATTACTGTTACTAAAAAGGCTATAGGATTAGCCATTTTGCAGGATAAACACACCATAGTGTTTGCAAGTAAACAATGGTCTGCTCTTGAAGAAAGATATACCAGAGTAGAAAAGAGTGCTACTGCACTCATGTTCCTTATCAATAGGCAAGGATACTTGCTTTTGAAGAGTCAAGTCCAAGTCTACATGAAGCAAAATCCAATGGGTTTACTGTTTGGTAAGGCAACCAGTAAGCCAAAGATGCAGAGATGGGCTTGTAAGTTGCAAAGTTATGATATTTCTGTAAAAGAGTTGCATTTGGTACGAAGTTCTAGCCTTTATTTGCCTTACATATTTTTTGACCATGAAGATGAGTTGGATACTACTGACACTTCACTTGCAGTAGCTCATATAGAGGTAACTCCAGAAGATCAAGTTAAGGGAGGATGGCAACAACCTATTAGAGACTTTTTACAATATGGGATCATCTCCCAAGGCCTCACTTCAAGCCAAAAAAAGAGACTCAAGGATAAATGCAGACAATTCAAGATGATAGATAATGTCTTGTGCAAAGTCAACCGAGATGGAGTCTTATTGAGGTGTGTAGATGAAAGTGAGTCTGCTCTAATTATTAGGGAAATGCATAAAGGTATTTCTGGAGGACATTTTGCTGGTGATACTACAGCAAAAAAGATTCTCAGGTCTGGATATTACTGGCCTACTGTTTTTAAAGATTGTTATGAGGTTATAAAAACTTGTCATCAATGCCAAATCTTTAGCAAAAGGATTTTACCGCCAGCTGCCCTTAATTTCATCATATCTCCAGGACCCTTTAAGATTTGGGGACTAGATTATATTGGCCCTATTAATCCTTCTTCTGCAGGTCAACATCAACATATTATTGTGGCCACAGATTATTTTACCAAGTGGGCAGAAGCTATACCTTTGAGGCAGGCCAATGCTTCCACAACTGCACAATTTTTACATGAATATGTTTGCTCTAGGTTTGGTATTCCTTTTCAGTTGCATTCTGATAGGGGTACACCTTTTGTTAATCCCATCGATCTCTCAGCAGGTTTTTCATTGTTTTTCTCTAATATCCTTTCCTTTTTCAGGTCGTTAAACTGATATCGTCCATCGCCGGCACTTCTGGTTTTCATCGTCAACGTGTAGCTTCCTTCTCGCTTGAACCAGACTCTTCGGATCCTGGTTTCCTTTCTTCCCCTGCCCGCTTGCCTTCATTCGCATGCCCCGTCACTATCTTTCAGCGCCTAATTTCTACCGGTTCCTATCATCTCCTCGATACTCCGTCCGGCGGCCCTCTTTTTTGTTCCTCTCTTTTCTCTCTGCGTCCTTTATCCTATCCGACTACTCGGGGGTGGTGGCGGGCGTGTCTTCTTGCTATCGGCTTACGCTGGAGGTTTCGCAGCGACTGGCCTTATAGTTGAGGAAGTCCTTTGGTAGTCGGCCGGTTTTGTGTCTCTCGCGAGTCCCTTCCCAGAATCCCATCGATCCGAGCCATCGGATCGCCATTCTGGGAAGGGACGAGCGCCTATATTAGGCCATTTCCGTTTTGGCTCGGTTATCGGCGTCTTCTCACAGCAGCTTCCTTCCTTCTCGTAGCTTACCTCCCTTCCCGCCCTGCTCAGTGGGGACGCGTCTGTTTCATTTGTGTTTTTAGGCCTTGCACTTTTGTTGTTCACTTTGCATTTACTATAATTATGTTTTTGCATCACTATCATGTCATTTTTTCATATGTTATTTTCCACCCGTTGGGTGATGCTTTCTCCACCTTTCAGGTGATGCTATCTCCACCTGTGGGTGATGCTATTTATTTCCACCTTGAGGGTGATGCTATTTATTTCCACCTTGAGGGTGATGCTGTTTATTTCCACCTTGAGGGTGATGCTATTTATTTCCACCATGAGGGTGACGCATAATTGTTTTCCACCCGCTGGGTGATGCTTCTCCACCTTTTTTGCGTGCTGCTTTTTATGTTTCTAATTTGCTCTTCTTTGCAGGTTTTTCTTGTGCGGCTTGCCTTGTCCCTGCCATGCATGGTAGTTTTTCTAACCATTCACGGGTATTTTTTGGGTTCATTTGAGTTGTTGCAGGTTTTCCGCGGTCTTCTGGGGTCCTGCTATATTTGTGTTCGCCATCAATCCATCTTTTCGGCTCTCCAGGCAACACATTCGGGGATTCTGCCGTCTTCTGGGGTCCTACTATTTTTCTGTTCGCCATCAATCCATCTCCTTCGGTTTTCCAGGCACCACATTCAAGGTTGTTGGCGACCATTTCTCATTAGGGTTTTCCTCGAAAACCCGAAAGGGCGGGGTTTTTTATCCCGGTGAGAAGTTGTCGCCATTACCCTTCTATATTGCCTGTGCACATTTCTTTTTACGGGGTAGTCCGATATTGTTCCTATGGTCGGCTACCCCTCTCTATTCTTCAAAACATTGTATACTGCTGCTGTGATGAATGACAAGCCTATCTATCTGCTGAGAGAGATATCCTTTTCAGTTGCATTCTGATAGGGGTACACCTTTTGTTAATGAAGTTATTGCTAACATGTTGGACAGGTCAAGCATACCAAAAGCTCCTCATATTATCCTCAGGGTAATGGACAAGCTGAATCCACTAATAAAGTGTTAAAAAATATTTTGCAGAAGACAGTTGAGGTCAACAAGAGAGATTGGCATGTCAAAATAGTGGATGCACTTTGGGCTTATAGAGTTACCATCAAAACAGCTACCAATCATACACCCTTCAATTTAGTTTATGGCATAGAGGCAGTTTTACCAGTGGAACTCGAGTTACCTTCCCTGAGATTGGCTCATAAACTATGCTTACCTTTTGAACATGCCTTACAAGAAAGATTGGATGCCTTGCTGCACCTAGATGAATATAGAATGGAAGCTGAGAATACTAATTTGCTGAAAAAGGCCAAAGATCTGGCTGCATTCAAAGCTGCACATAGAATACAGGGTACTTTTAGGAAGGGGGAGCTTGTCCTTAAATGGAATAAGTCAAAAGAAGACTCAGCTGGCAAGTTTGATAACATTTGTGAAGGACCCTTTGTGGTGCTGGATTCTGTAGGTACCAATTCATATTGGCTACAAGAGGTTGCCTCAGGAATGTTGTTACCAAATCCTATCAACATCCTGCATTTAAAAAGGTATTGGGACCAGCATGCTTGCTTGTCCCTCTTTTTGCATTAGGAAGTTTAAGGATCTATGGTAGGTTTAGAATAGTTAGATCTATTTAATTTTTTGAGCATATTACTTTGATGAGTTAATTTTTTTATTGTAGGTTGGGCTGACCTGAGGACAGTATGAGTGATTTCAAGAAAAAGAGTGTTATCAATACTTTACCAAGTGCCATATGCAGGAGCACCCTTTTTTCCATCTTTATTCACCTGCCATAAGTGGTCCTGCTACTCATCTAGACTTCTTATTCTCGTTTCCATTCCAAAGCACTCTGCAAATCAGCTTCACCACCATAGCAGAGTTGCAAGGTTTTGAGACTAACTAGTTTGTGTGTTTCCATGACAGGTGCATCCTTTCTCCATTTTCATTCATCTGTCATAAGTAGTCCTGCCATCCATTTAAACTCTTTATTCTTGTTTTTCATTCCCAAAAGAAAGCACTCTGCAATTTAGCTTCACCATCATAGCAGAGTTGCTCTTTAAAGAATCAAGGAGGCACACATTTTTGTTTTGGCGAGATCTCAACACTTGCACATTTATTTCACCTTCATACACTCCATCCCCATCATCACCCTATCATATTCACACTCATTCTCATCCTCTTTTCACTCATCATATTTCACTCACATTCTCCCACCACCACATTCACCTTTATTCCACCAACATCTGCACATTACGCCCTCTCTCTACCATGATTCTCACCCAGGCATTTTGGTACAATGTTGAAGACCCTCTATGGCTGAGGGGACCAGCCATTCTTTTGTTTTGGCGAGATGTTGCCCCCAAAGGGCAACATGCTAATTGTGTTCCATGTATTCAAGTCAGGTTAAGTCATTTCTGAAGACTAGGTCAAAAGATTGGGAGAGCTTGATAGTCAACATTGGTGTGAAGGTCAAAAGATGCTAACTTTCTAGGTCAACAAGTGCTCAAGCCAAAAGTTCACAAGAGGTATTTTATTTGGGATCAAATGCTTAGTTAAAGAATATGCTCTAGAAGAATCTGGGTTATGAAGTTTGGAAGACAAATTTTGAAGATTGGAAGTTAAGAGTTTGGAAGACCCCATGGTGTATAGTTTCTAATTTTTTCCTTTGCTTCACCCCACTACCTCTATTTTTACACATTTGGCCTAACATTGTTCTCATGCCCATTGCTCATCCCTTTGCCATGCCCACCTTGTCATTTTGCCCAAGTCCTTGCCATTTCCTCCAAATACCATTACATTGAGTATTCAAAAACAAAAAAACATACAAGCCCTTATTGCAAAGTTATTATTCCCCTCTTTTGCATTTCCACCCTTGTTTCTCCACTAGCCCTTCATGATTCCTTCTGCTCTCATTGGTATATTCCAAACCTTGTCCAAAGATGCCCCAAAGATTCCATACCCCTTTACACGTGTGGGCAATCTTCCTAATGGTCAAGAGGTTATAACTTCTTTTAAATATTCTATGGACAAGAGCTTTTAAACCATTGGCCAAGTTTTTAAAATGATCAAATACGGCATATATAGAGCATATTCCTGCAAAAATACGAAACTGTATCGCGAAAATTGTGCGAAAATACAGTCGAAGAACCCTAGAACTGGAAATCCGGCTCGAATCATGCTTTCCCGCGCTCCATTCCTTCTGACACCACTCTATTTTTGGATTCCGGAATCTAAGCAACAGATTAAGCCTAAAATTGTTACCTGAAATCACTGAAACCGAGATTTGAAACTATATACAGGGGAAACACAACAATCACAATTTTGAAGGCCCAGACGCACTCAAATCTGACATTGATCAATGCTGAGCATGACCTGAACGATTCTTGAAGTCCCTGAGCACTCCTCGACTGGATTTGCAAAGATCTAGTTGATATTACTTTCAAAATCTATCTTATGACTTATGATGATTATTTTCCAGTATCTGAAACTTTGAAGTATCATTATCTATTATTATTATGATGTACTTGCCTTCACATTAATATAAATTGACTCTCTCTGATACACTTCTTAACAGTTTTTGATTCAAAATATTTTATAGAAAATCCCTGAGTGTTCCAAAATACTGTTGGCCAATTGTGAGCTAAAGGCTTTGAAAACATCAAAAAATACTACTCCTAGTTCAAGTTAGAAAAATTAGCATTCGGGTCTGATCATTTTTTTACTGTGTTTTGACAAATCCAGCCATAAAAAATGCTTCTGCAGTTTCAAATGGAAGTTTGACCTTATGTCCCTCTAAATTTCCCACTAGCATTAGCATTATCTTCTCTTATTCTTGGTAGCCTTTTAATATTTGGTTATTGTATTTGGTGATGGGGCCTAGTCCCCGGGTTTTAGATGGGCTGTTGCCCTTGCATGTGCCGTCCCATAACCCGTTGGGTTCCCGTGGACGTAAAAATTCTTATCTTATCTTATCTTATCTCTCATCACCATCAGAACACATGTGCTTTGGAAATTCCCAAAAATACGCCCTGCAACTCCAAATCTTATTTTCTGATCACTGTTTTCCGTAGCTGACCTCTATTGACCAATTTTTGACCCCACTTTGAGATCGAATATCTTTCAAGTTCAAAGTCTGACTTGGTCAGAAACTTCATCACTGGATTCCCACAACTTTTTTGAGTAAGTCTAAGGTGGTTGACCCGAAAAATCAATCCATTTCTCGCCACTACAACTGATTGAGTCAAGATCCCATTTTCTAGAAATGGGAAAGGTATGAAGTTTGAGTTTTTGTTGTAATTCTCTGTAGATTCATCTTGCATAGACTGATCACCTTAAGTGATCTGGAGGTTCTAACCCCAATTTGAGTGTAAACTCAAGTTGGTTCCTTGTGGTTGACCTATAGGCCAGGTTTAGGGTCAACACACACATGAGATGCCGACTCTTAAACCTTGAAGGGAGATATTTCTCCTGAAATAACAACCTAAAAATTTGTAAAAACTCACATGCCCCCCATAAGGACTGCAAAGATCACATTGAGAACTGCTCCACCAGAATAGCCCTGATTCAAAATCAATTTTGATCCATACCAAAGGGCTAATGCATAGCTGCTGAACATTATCAGAAGTGCAGAGCCCAATCCCAGACCAGAAGCTAAGCCCTAGTACACACCAGATTTGTACGCCTTACTTAATGACTTGTCATAATCCTCAACAGTCTTCTTTTCGCCCGTAAAAGTTGCAACCTTGATTTTAGAAATGACTTTGTCAGGCAGCTGAATAGAATCATTGAATTACAATGTGGATAAGGTGAAGCATATTTTTACATACTATTCTAATGCCACCAACTACTTGCTCAACAATGGTGTTCGCCTCTGCATATGCAAGTTGTCCTCGACTTGCCATCTTTGAAATAAGAAAGGCCATTGTACCTCCAGCGGCTACCAGTGGAGGCATCACTGCTAGCATAACCAGGGTAAGCTTCCAACCTTTTATGAAGGCTATTATGAAACCACCAATAAATCTTGACATCATCTGTATGAACTTGCCATTCTGTATAAAACGGAAATTTAGTTGTGAGAATCATGTGTTTGAATGGGAAACAAGAACAAAATATCGCATAGAATCTTAACTCTAAGTCAACTGAAGCATGCTAGCTAGACCTAAACCAGAACTAAAAGCTGCCGAGATCCTTGTTTCAGAAAGTAGAAGTTTGAATGCCAAAATTGCAGGCAACAGATGGGCCCATTCCTGTTTCCCATACCGCGTAAGCAAAATCCGCCAGAAACAGACAAATCTGCCAGCGAGAAATGCTGCCGTATTGCAGAGAATGGTCGCCACATGGTTTTAATTCTGTGCCCAAATCAAAAAGAAGAAGGATTAAGGACCTTTTCACCGATGGCATCCTGAATCAGAATAGTATCCCCAGCCATTCTACCAATAACCTCGCCCGTGTTCGTTTCTTTAACAAAGAAAACGACATCCTGCCGTAGAATGGCTTTTAAATAAAGCCCTCTAATGCGAGCAGCTAGATTATCAAGGAAATGGCAAAGAAGAAATAACAGAGGATAAGGGCAGAATACAACCCTCGGGGCATGCTCAAATCCTTACTTGCTCTGTCCAAAGATCCAGAGCTCAAGCTTCAAGATATCAAACACAAGCCAGATTGCCAAATTAAGGTCGGATTGCCGGACTGCCGTAGATAAAATGCATCTTTGGATTCCAAAGCAGAAACAAAAACCACTTCAATGCCGGCCGCATCTGTAGCTCCAATGGCACTAACCACTAGTTTCCAGCATAAATCTGGCACAGACCCTCTTCCGGGATATGACGGTCTTCAAATCACGCCTGCGAAGCTAGATGACCGAGAGTTTACAGGGAGCAGCCAGTTTGGAGCAGTCACCAGCATATGCTAGGCATATGCCGGCATATACCTAGATATGCCCACATACCCACATAAACGAGGGTTTGCCCCCCTAGGGGCAACCCAATAAAAACCGATAAGGAAACATAAATAAGGAAACATAAACCATTTTGCCGAACCTCTTGATAAAGGACACGTTCTCTTCCCTTGCGCCAAATCCTTGCCTAAGAAATTGTCTGGTCTCCGAAGGTCGACTACGTGGCCACGGGGGAAAGCTAAGATTGATGAGATGTATAGATTAAGGTTGTCGTAGCGTATTGCAGGGCTAATGGCGATGGCTGCAGCTCCAGCGCTATGCTGCTGCTGCTCAATGCACATCTCGGGTGAGCGGATGAGCAAGGCAAAGGCAAAGGAAAGGATGGTTGTAAGGGCCACAATTGACAGCACCAATTTCCGTAGCATGGCAATCTCTCTGGTGCCGGCGTTAGTAATGTATCAAGGCCCGTCGTTGGCGGCAGATGTCTCTCTTCCTCCTCTTCCACCAGCACAACAAATTCAGGCTGTCCCGGATGTGGCGGAGCCTCGCTTTGCAGTGCAGACCATGGAAGCTCCAGCCATAATAGATGCTAAGAAGAAATCAGATTTACCAGACGGATCTCAATGGAGGTATAGTGAATTCCTGAATGCAGTGAAGAAAGGGAAGGTAGAGAGAGTGAGGTTCAGCCGGGATGGAAGTAGTCTGCAGCTTTCAGCAATTGATGGGCGCAGAGCAAATGTAATACTTCCGAACGACCCTGATCTTGTTGATATATTAGCGATGAATGGGGTAGACATTTCAGTTTCGGAAGGAGAATCTGCAAATAATCTCTTTAACGTATTGGGAAATCTTTTCTTCCCGTTGTTGGCATTTGGAGGTCTTTTTTTTCTCTTTCGAAGGGGTCAAGGAGGCCCCGGTGGTCCAGGAGGATTGGGTGGCCCCATGGATTTTGGCAGGTCGAAGTCCAAATTTCAGGAGGTTCCAGAGACGGGAGTGTCATTTGCGGATGTGGCTGGAGCGGATCAGGCCAAGCTAGAACTTCAAGAAGTTGTAGACTTTTTGAAAAACCCAGATAAATACACTGCATTGGGAGCGAAAATTCCCAAAGGTTGTCTTCTTGTTGGCCCTCCAGGAACTGGGAAGACATTGTTGGCCAGGGCAGTGGCAGGAGAGGCTGGAGTGCCCTTCTTCTCTTGTGCAGCATCTGAGTTCGTGGAGTTATTTGTAGGGGTAGGAGCTTCCAGGGTTCGGGATTTATTTGAGAAGGCAAAATCCAAGGCTCCATGCATCGTGTTTATTGATGAAATTGATGCTGTTGGCAGGCAAAGGGGTGCCGGTCTAGGTGGAGGAAATGACGAGAGAGAACAGACCATAAATCAATTGCTTACAGAAATGGATGGTTTTTCTGGCAATAGTGGAGTGATAGTTCTTGCTGCAACAAATAGGCCAGATGTTTTGGACTCTGCTCTACTCCGACCTGGCAGATTTGACAGGCAAGTTACAGTAGACAGGCCTGATGTTGCTGGTCGCATAAAAATTCTTGAGGTAGTGCTCCATTCTGCACATTTTTTAGTTTAACATGGAAAACACACCTACCATCAGAAACATTTGCATCCATTTAAGTTTTCTACAATTGAAACATGAATTTTTTATTGAACAGGTACACTCCCGAGGTAAAGCCTTGGGAAAGGATGTGGATTTTGAGAAGGTTGCAAGGAGAACTCCTGGATTCACTGGTGCAGATTTACAAAATCTTATGAATGAAGCTGCAATTTTAGCTGCCAGGCGTGATTTGAAAGAAATTAGCAAGGATGAAATATCCGATGCTCTTGAACGCATCATTGCTGGTCCAGAAAAGAAGAATGCCGTTGTTTCAGAGGAGAAGAAGAAATTGGTTGCATACCATGGTAATATTTTTTTATATATATAGCTTTAAAGTAGCACACACTACGGTGCCTCAAATGCCTGAAATTGATTCAATGGTTTACCCTTCTGCAATGACATTCATTGTTGGTAACCAATTTTGACCTCTACATTCCAGCTTGAGAAACAGTAAATCTGGCCTGAACCACCTAACTAAGTCGTAGCATGCATCTAGGACAATTATGTGTTTCTAATACGATGGGAAATTCAGGTCCAAGTTTATAAATGACTCCTTCAATCTCGCTGCCCTGTGGCTATACAAGAACATTCTTCGCAGCTTATTAATGTGTGTGGCTATAAAGCCGAATGGCTCCAACCAGCTGTCTATAGAGAGTTGGATCTGCATCAAAGCTTATTAACTTTTACCGTTGATGACAAGATGACAGACAGCTTCCCAAACAAAAGAAAACTTCATGAAAGGAGTGACACTAGGACATCTAAGAAAGTAAAACGGGCAGCAAAATGAGCAGAAGAATTCCTCAGAAGAAGAAGAAAAGACAAGATAGGAGCGAAATGCTGATATCAGATCATTCCTTCGAGTTGCCAGGAGAGCGACTGGATCATCTTTCTAGGAATCTTTCATTGATTTTTGGTTAATGCAGTGTTATTTTATTCCTTTTTAGTCTCGGAGGCTTTCATCCTCCTTGCAGACCCTTAGTTCTTTTTGTTCTTGGTCTCATAGACCCTGTGGTCTCCTGTAGATGTGGGAAAATCATAGCCATAGTGATGGGTATTTATCCTAATGTACCCCAAGGCATTCCTTTTGGAGACAGATCTCCACATCATACAGCAAGCCTTCAGCCCATTGCAAGTGCACAATGCAGTAAACGTCTCTTCAAGTAATGGTTAAAGTGATTTAGTCAAATCAGACAACCTGAATTTGATGGTCTCAAGGGTTAAGCAGTTTTGCCAAAGGTTACAGGTGAGGTTATGCTTTGACGGCACAAGCATTCTCTCATAATGATTTCTTCAAGTAATGTGGTCGAAACTGGGCAATCTGAATTTCGACAGCTAAGGTGTTGCTCTTTCTGTTTGCTTTGGGCTCCTAGGGTTGCTGTTTCTATTTTGAGGATGTTCCTTCTTTTTTGAGCGAGCTCATGAATAAATGAGGATATTCATTTGTGGTCATATACATCATGAGTTGCTGTAAGTTGCTGGATGTCTGAAGGGACAATGATACCTCCCTTTTATGATGTGATAGGCAGGGCAGGTAAAGATGAAATGCTTTTCCATCTCCAACATGTTCAGATTGCATAAAATGCATTTTCTATACTCCTGGCTGAGATGTTTAGCACACCTCAACTCCATTTCCAACTGATGAGAAGACACCCTGAACTGCCCTATAGAGAATCTCAACTTATTTGGAAGGTCAGTCTCAAGATAACCTGGTCTTACTATAAAACTATTTGCTGAAACGTTTAGAAAGTTTTCCTTAAAAATTCCCTTTAGTTTAGCCAAGTGTTTGAAACATAAAGCTGTTCCAAATCATGACGTATAAGCTGGTTCATTTGCTGCCTTGTCAGTTTTGGAAGTATATTGGAGTGGAGGTATTTTCCCATGGAGAAGCCAAGAGTATTAACCATGTTAACTGTTCTTGCAACCAGTGCATCAGCCAAAGAAGCCTCAGCGGCCCTCTTGTGTATCCAAAAACGGCGTAACTTATGTAACAAAGGCACTACCTGAAAAGCCACTTCAAGCTTTTAGCATTACGTTCAGCCAGCATTATATCATGAGGCACCAAGGGTTTACTTCTGATCATTTTAGATAGAAGAGAAATTTGAATCCTCTATAATGAGGCCATTCATTTGTTCTCAAATCCACTCCCCACATCTGTGAGCCATATAAGCTTACAGTCGACGTTTGACGGATCCATAGGATCTCCAGCTTTATGAAGAGGTCTGAACATTATTGGACCGTATTTTTCAAAGGCCAGCACAAATGGCTTCATTGAATAAGTCCTTATTACCAGTATTGTAGTTTTCGCCCTGTATATCTCATTTCAGCTTGAAGTCCTTCATAGTCTACTGCTCTCCCTGTATTCAACTGATGAATGGCCTTCTCAATAAGCCAACAGGAGAAAAAACAAGCTGTTTTACGTCGAGAACCAATGTCAATTTCATCTTTGATTAATTTGCTGATTAGCATCTAGAAGAGAAGTTGCATAATCTGCCCACACTTTCGAGATCCTTGAGTGGGCATAAGGATTTTAAAGCCAAAAATTTCTTCCAAAACTTGGCTGGGGCGTTGCTATACAGAAGGTTCTAATCTTAGATTCAAAAGCTCTTTTCTTGTGTCTGATCGATTGCTCATAATCGGCTTTTATTGCAGCTGCTATAATAGGGAAGTCAAAGCATGCTTCATTTGCTTAAGCAAAGCATTGCAATCATCGCCATACAAGCCATTCTCCAGTATATAGCCTTTCTGAATTTGCTGCTGCTTATGTTCTCTCACAATGTACGAGGAACTATACAACGAGGCCTCAAGCATTGACCAAGATACACGAGCTGCTTTACTTTTTAGGTTGTCCAAATCCTAATATGTTAAGAGTGATTGCAGCTGATCATCATATATTAAATCCGTAGTCAAATTGAAAATGATAATCCAACATGGTAGCACTTGGACTCGCATCCGGCACCATTTCACGGGATTTTGCAGTAAACACCAAGGGAGCGTGGTCTTTTTTGGTTGGCTTTTTTCGGGGGACCAAATTAGGTAGACAATCACACTGTTACCACCTTTGCAAAGAAAGCATGCAAAATTAACAAAATCTGGCCGCTTCTGAAGCCCATTGTAAATTATCATGTTATGAATTTGGGACTAAAATTGGATCAGAGCTAGCAATTCTAAGGTGGACCTGTTCTCTTGTCTGAGCATTAAATCTCCTGCCAGAATGTCCCCAATGGAAGAAAGAAAAAAAAGGAAAAAAAAGAAGTTTATTAACGTCTGCGGGAGGCCCATAGGGTCTATGAGACCAAGTTTTGTACATCTAGGAGCATTCTCCTAGTTAAAAGTGCTAGTTAAATTTATAAAAAAAGGACTAAAACGTAGCAATAAAGCTCATCAATGTTTCTGTATTCTATGAGTTTTAATGCACTCACTTATAGGGCCTGAAAAATTTTTATGATGCTTTGTACATGCCTATTATCCCTTTTGTTCTTTCGGGGGCTGTCCTTTCTTAACCGTGTTGGCCATTTTCTGATTGCCCCCAGCGGAAGCGGCCCCTTCTGACTTCCTTTTCCTATTACTGTTTAATGGTGCTGGATCAGGTACAAAAAAAGGACTGAGCACTGTTTGCGTTAGTTCTGAATCAGCTTCTTTTGTTTGAGCACATTTCTTCTGAGTTTGGTGGGTTCATATATATACAAAACAAGGTATTTCTGATCTGGAAAGTTCATAAAGTGGTTGGGTCCGTGGTACCTTCCTCTTATTTCATAGAACGCTGGACGCAGAAAGATAAAGTGTTCTTCTGATTACACTCCCCTAAGTTGCACATTTGACAGATTCATTGTTCACGTGCCCTGTCCTTAGCCGGGCGCTTCAATCTCCAACTGATGAGACGAGACCCCGAACTGCCCCAATACATTCCTAGTTCACGTGACAAGTGGGTATCTAAATACCCAGAACGTCCAAGAGAACTATCTCTGGATATATTCAAGAAATTGTCCTTGTAGAATTGTCTTTTGGTGGGTAGATCTTTCGAAGAGGTCCACTTGTCTGCGACATGCATATGTTCTAAATCATGACGGATATTCACTCATGATGTTTTATATTGGGAAGCCTATTTTGTTGAACAGTTTGCATGTGCGGGAAAACCAGCTATTTTTACATGAATTGGCCAATGCTATGGATGAACTGAATGCCAAGTGAGGGAGCCTTTGCGTGCCCTCTTGTGTCTCAGCCAAAGACTCGAGTCTATGGAAATAAGACACCACCATAAGCACAGCTTCAAGTTTCAGAGAATTAGATGCAAATTCTGCTAATACTATGTCATGTGGGACTGAGTGTTTGATCCTGATCATTAATATTTGGGGCCCACTTGTGCGCCATACAAATCCGCTGGTTTAACCAAAAGTATTGAACAAATGGAGTTTAGTATTGACATCATAAAAGTGCCTTTGGAAACGTTCTCTCCATAAGAACGATCCCTAGCCTTTAACAAGTCTTTTCTGTGCTACTGCTTTCAAATTAACCTTGGTCTTGAAAGCTCCACTTCAAGGTATGTGAATGCTGAAACAGTTTCCACTGGGAAGGAAAATTTATTTCGATGCATGACAAGCCTGAAGGTGTTGAAAATCATCACTCTGGTCTTCTGCAAGTTTATTTGCAACTCTCTTTGTTTGCAATAGGCTTCTGAAGGCAATAAGTGTTTCTGCAGTTAGTTCCTCAGCGGACGTGGAAATCCACAATGTCCATATAAAGTTCCAAATATAGGGACTCGTATTCGGCAATCTGTATGTGTACTTCGATTACTCAGGTGGAAAATAGCACACTGCAATATATAGATCTTGCAAAAGAGGTCTAGAAAGCTTCAGCCAAATGAACTTTGCTTTATCATTCTTTTTAACAATCTGTAATACTTTTGCTAAATTAGAGTTAGAAAGGACTGTCACTCCTCCATAAAGACGTCGTGATTGGGGAAGACTTTCTTATATGCAGAGAGGGAATATTTATTAACATCTGCCACTGAAGACTTGTGGTGTTCATAACACTGAATACATACCACGTTTGAATCTGCTAGCAGATCAACCTCCTCATCATTTAGTGTGATGATTGCACAGAAAAAGCTATATAGAAATAGAAATCCTGCAAGGTGTGCCGTTGAGTTGGATTATTTCTTTTCATATGTACATCCCCACAACAACACACACACAAAAAAGAAAAAAGAAAAAGAAAAGTGGGAGCCCAAAAACGAAAAAAGAGCTCCACACTTTGGTGCCAATCTCCCATTCCCCTCCACAATGTTATGTGTGTATATGTATTATTATATAACTCACATGGTAAGCTAAATCACAATCAAGTCTAGTATTTGAACGAATGATCTTAATTTATTCTGAATTATGCAGAGGCTGGACATGCTCTTGTTGGGGCACTCATGCCTGAATATGATCCCGTGGCTAAAATTTCTATAATTCCAAGGGGAGGTGCTGGAGGGTTGACCTTTTTTGCCCCTAGCGAAGAAAGACTTGAATCAGGACTTTATAGTAAAAGCTACCTTGAGAATCAGATGGCTGTTGCACTCGGAGGAAGGTTGTTATTAATCATCCTAATAAACTTCTTTTCATACTTTCTCTATGTTCTTCTTTGATATACGTCATTGTTTTACTATAGGATTGCTGAGGAAGTCATTTTTGGTGCTGAAAATGTGACTACTGGAGCTTCAAATGATTTCCAACAAGTGTCACGTGTTGCAAGACAAATGGTGGAGAGGTTTGGATTTAGTAAGAGGATTGGGCAACTCTCAATTGGAGGTTCAGGGGGAAATCCGTTCCTGGGACAACAGGTGATATTTACTTTTGTTCAATTTTATAGCTGGCAACTTTGATTACATATATAGTTGAAAAATGAAACTTGGACCATGTCATCATATATTGACATCGCTCATACTTCCTAGGTCTTTTCTGTGTTTTTCATCTTGATTAATCATTCATGGTGATACATCATACCCTTCTACGATGTATCTTTGAATTAGAGAAAGTACGAGGGGAAACTATGTTAGATGTATCTTTGAATTAGAAAAAGTACGAGGGGAAACTATGTTAGCTAGGTCCTTTTTGACAATTGTCAACATGTTAGTTCCCATACTTATGGCAGATTTTACTAAGCTCCAGAGGAAAAATTATTGTGTACGAATCAGGAAAAAACAGAGCAGAAAGTGATGCAAGAATTGGAGGTTTACTAAACAATAGCAATATTTAGTTACTAACATGGTACATGTCAACCTTCTAACCATCTAGACTAACCACTGACACTTTGTATCTCTCTGGGTCAGTCCAAATCCTTGACTTTAAGTTGGTTCTCTTCTTCTTGGCAATCAAACATTCTTGTCTGCATTGTTTGCTCTTGACTTCACATCAGCCTATATTTCTCTTTTGGTATCTCTCGCCTTCTCCTATCGTTGGCTCGTCATAGATGTTTTTCCAACCGATGCAAACTCCGGGTCTGCCTAGAGAATGGTCATGGATATCTAAGGTCTTTTCCTCCAGTTGGTCATAGGTATGCAGCAGATTTACGAAGGAAATTTCATATGGAGACTGCTAAACCAGCTTCTACGCCAATGGAGGTTGGCATCAAACTTTCTGCTCATGAAAAAGTTGCAAAATTATGCAATGCAACACTCTACAGGGCATTAGTAGGAAGCTTGAACTATCTCGGACCAGGCCTGATATATCATTTGTTGTAGGAGTATTGAGTAGATTCTTGGCTAATCCTACTCAAACGCATTGGATTGCTGCTAAGAGAGCGCTGAGATACATCAAGAGGACACATGATTTTGGTATCCTGTATGAATCAAATGGTCAGCTTGATGTAGTTGGATACACAGATTTTGACATGGCTGGTTGTGTGGACATGAGAAGATCCACAAGTGGTTATGCATTCTCAATTGGAAATGGTGTTGTAACGTGGAAAAGTAAGAGACAAAACACTGTTGCAATTAATACTGCTGAAGCAGAATATAAAGGTTGCAGCATTGCAGCATGTGAATTGGTTTGGATTCGAAAATTCGGGATCCATGACAGCAGACCCACTTGCATCTTCACTGATAATATGAGCAGCATACACATTGCAAACAATTTTCATGGCAGAACTAAGCACATTGAGACTACCTACCATTTTGTACGAGAAAAGGTCGAGAATGGATATCCAATACTGCAGGTCAGAAGATCAAATTGCAGATGCAAAAAGAGAGCTCAAGGTGAACCTGGACAAAACAGAAGTAATGGTTTTCAACACGTCACGAGCTTGCATGCATCGCAACCCCTTCTTTTTTATGGATCAAGAAGTAGAAGTGGTTTCTCATTATACTTACCTGGGGGTGCAAATTAAAGGTCCCATCTTCAGCATGAAAGATGCAGCACATGCAAGACTCACAAAAGGATATGCCTCACTTGCAATGTTAGAAAAAGGATGTTTTCAAACAAGACGTCCCAGCAAAACTTCACTTTTTCAATACATTAGTTAGACCAGCTGCTTTATATGGAGCCTTGATGTGGGGGATGGACATGGCAGCTAAGGAATATGCTCAAATAGAGAGGCTGCAAATCTATTTTTTGTCCAAAATGATTATGAGCAAAGTCTCTGTACCGCATCCTATCATGTTAGCAGAATTTTCAGCTACTCCTCTGCAGCTGGATGCAGCATTCCAGTTAGTGTCCTTTTTGCATAAGGTGCAGCAGCTTGGGTCGTCGCAGCAAGGTCAAAGCAGGCTTCCATGGATTGCCCTCAAGTCTTCAAAAAGGTTGGCTTAAAAGGGCGTCCAAGAATGCTGGTACGCCATCGCAATGGGCTGCCTCTTTGGGATTTGGTTTGCAAAATCTGCCTCCTTTCCGATATAACATGGCTGCAGCCAATACTGTTGTAAATCCTAAAGCTTAAAAGAGACTTCAAAAGGATAAGGCTCATCCGGCACGATTTGGAACTTTCATACATATCAAGGACATGGGTAACTCCAAGTGATCTTCCCACCAAAATGCAATTCTACAAACGTCACTTCCTTGAGATCCATGAAGATGGCTTCATCAAGTGGCCAGGATATTTGAATATTCACCTCGCACATAAAGTGAGACATGCTATTGGTCAGCTCAGGGTCTCATCTCTTCAGCTTGAGATTGAGGCTGCAGATTGTGACATTTGAATGCAATTGAGTCTGAGGAACACTTCATCTTTACATGTCCAGTCTATAATGAGATACGAGGGCACGTTTCATTGCTTGTTTCGCGAACCTACCTCCCTCTCAAAACTCATCAGATACGAAGACCAGAAATGTATAATGACTGTTCATAGAAGAAATCTGTTGAAGGTGCACGCTGGTGGGAGAGATGGACAAGGAAGTGACCTTACACAAAGGCAGATCACTCTCTTTCTCATTGGAGGGAATATTGATAATAAACGGAAGTCAGGTCCCCTTCCTGGACCTCCTAATCCGGTCCCAAGAGGGGTATCCATGAAAGTGTCAAGAAGAAGAAAACGGGCTGTAAAGGACAAACATAAGCAGTCCTTTCAAAGAGAAAACAAGTCTGACATCACTTCATACTTTGAGCCAGTGGCCAAGAAGACAATAGCTTCATGATTTCATCGTTATAGTTTTTTTTTCCATTTTTATGTAACATCTCTAGGAGGCTGCAAATGCGCCCCTAGAGATGTATAAATGGTCTCATAGACCCAAGCGGTCTTTCGTAGACGTTAACATTATCTTTCTTTCTTTCTTTCACAAAGCCATTAGGAAAAGCCAAGTTTGAAGCTTTCAGATTCGCTCTTGGCATGAGGAAAGAGCAATCTGGAATATCACATTAAGGGGGGGTGTTAGTTAGAATGTATAATGTGATACATGTTGGACATGTTAAGTCATAAAGTGTAACTTAACGTGTAACTTAACGTTGTACCCCATGGGACATTTTGTGTTAGCCCATGCAGGTTGCTGTCCTTGGTGGTCTCACTCTGCAGGAGCGAGGAGAAAGTGTTTTCAGCAACTTTACTGATTTGTAAAAGAGAGGAACAGAGCTTGTGTTTTCCATCACTGTTCAGAAATGAGAATATCGCGTTTAAAGGGAAAGTTTATCCCATATGGAAAATGACCTTAGCACTCGATCTAACTGGAGCTTGGGATGTAGTAATTGGCGAATCTTAACCTAGATAGAGACCAGAAATGGGAGCTGAACTATACCTTGAGGAGGACATGTATGAGTACATGAGGTTTAACCGTCTGAGGCTATGTTCCCACGGTAACTTCAAATTTCGAAGTTCATTTCATTAAAAAAGGTTTTAAGGCTATTCAGAAAGATTTTTATACGAAAGCATGAAAGCTATGCTCAGGTATGAAAAGTGCTTTAAGGCTATTCAGAAAGATTTTTATACGAAAGCATGAAAGCTATGCTAGGTATGAAAAATGCTAAGTAAAGAATGTGATCTGGCTAAACAATAGAGCTCAACAAATCATCATTGTCCATGCATGATTGCCAAAACAATGGTTAGGGCTTAGCATTGGGAAAAGGGAATCGATCAGTTTTTTTTTAATAAAGTTTGTTTAATCTTGTTTATTCTATTAGCTTTTCAAGTTTGCTAATTCGTGGTCTTTAATAAAACAGTTATCAACACAAACAGATTATAGCATGGCTACTGCTGATATAATTGACTCTGAAGTAAGAGAACTGGTTGATCGCGCATATAGCAGAGCTAAACACCTTATTACGACACACATAGACATTTTGCACAAGCTGGCCGTCATGCTTATAGAAAAAGAGACCGTTGACGGTGAGGAGTTTATGAGCCTCTTTATTGATGGGAAAGCAGAGTTGTATGTAAATTAATAAAAAGTGTTAGTTTTTGTAGGTTTCCACAATGAATGTTGCTTTTTTTATACGATACGATACCGTCGATTATATTATAAGATCTATCATAACAGCATCGTCACTCCCCCCAAAAGCAGAAACAAAAAAAGAAAAAAGAAAAGAATGGAATTAGTGGTTGAACTGCAAAATTGGAATGCAACAAAACGAAATGCAATAAGTTGCAAACTCAACAAAGCGTGGCTTTCTATACCAGAAATGGAACCAATTTCTTTGCAAGAGAATGGAAAATAAAACATAGGCCTGAAAAATGCGTTAAAAATGCGTTAATGACGAAATAACGGCCTTCCATGCAGTATCACGAGTAGAGGTGAAATATCCTTGAAAGAGCTCAAATACTGCTAGATTGAAGGAATCTTGGGCTATGAATGCTGCTTTGCAACCCATCTTTCGGGCATCCAAAACTCTTGAGTGAAAATATGTTTGCCCTTGTTTAGGTGATTCCATTGCAGTATTGCTCTTCTCACAGAATCACCAACCTTCTACCGGATAAAATCACCAAGGTTTAGTCCACGAGACAAAATCACATACATTTTATCCTCTGCTCGATGGAATCACAAATCATACTATTCTTTCTTGTAGAGTCTCCATTGGCATATTCCATGGGACAAAATAAACTTTTTCGATATTTTGCTCGACGAAATCAGCAGCTTTCTTATTCTTTAAGACATAATCGCCACCGTTTAATTCCATCTGAAGGAATCACCCCACAATATGGAACCTGGCGCTAGCTAGACAGCCGACAGCTACTAAAAGCCTCATCCTGACTGTTCGCTGGACGAGGTAATCAGTGAATCACCATGCAAGCGTTCCCTCCGAAGGAATAGTCGTATGCCCTGCCATGTAATCACTCCGTGGTTATTCCCTACAATGAAATCACACCGTCTATATTCTGCAGCATAGAATCATCGGGTGATAGCCCCTGCATGGTCGACACGTGCCTAGATCCTGCTGATAAGCACGACCAAATCAATGGGTCCGAATGCATCGTTAGTTTCGCATACTTCCTTTTTTGAAAATTTCAGCCCAAGTACGGTTGGCAGTCCATAGCATCTTACAGAATCACCTCCTTCCCTTCGACGAATTCAACGCCATTTTGAACATGTTCCTCAAGAAGGCCGATTGCGAGATTTCTATGTGGAGTTTGGAATGGACCTCGATGAGAAGATTGAGGAGGTAAGTGCCAAGAATGCAATTCCTTGTCATTTTAGTCCCACAATCTCAAATTTCAGTTTCTCGGTAGTTGCGAGCAGGCATTTCGCAAGTCAAACCTATAGGTGGTCATTTTGACTACAGTCGACTATCCTTGGTGAAGCACCAGGTTCCAGATCTACAAGGGGGAGGAACCCAGCTAGTATGGACGTCCGTATATGGAATCCGGGATCCGGTGTTTCTGGACAAATTACCTCCGGTGTTTACGGGCGTCGCCCGTGAAACGCAATGCATGCCCATCCAGCGATCCATGGATGCATCGATGCCCGGGGCGCCCAGGATCCATGCATCCCAAACCCATCTTGAACCGCTAGCGGTTGAACTGCTCTTTTTTTTTTGTCCGTAAACACCGTGATCGCTTTTTGAAGGCGATTGGGCGTGGATCGTTTTTCCCACCAAAGAAGATGTACCGTGGCGTGCTCATTTGAGGTTGCCAGGTGCATTAAATTCAGGGTTATGATTGTATGCTCGCCAAATTCAAACGGGATTGCATTCCGCACAGGCGTGAGGAAATCCGGTAGTGTGGGTATGGTGTTTCTGGCCATGCCAATGTGGTAGGTGTTTCAGGCCAATAGCCTGGTATTTCTGGCCATGGGTGTTTCTGGTCATGGGCTCAGTCTTTCTAGCCATAGGATACAAATGTTATAGAGGCATCCCATTGACATAGTGTAGATAAATATTGTGAATACAAATTTGCAACCCAACATGGAGTTGCATCTCACAACATCTTGAGACATGTAATTGGAACATAATATCTAAAACATTGAGTTGCAACCCACAAGATCTCAATTGCAACCGATTATTAATTATAAATCTCAATTGGAAATGATAACTTAATAATGTTAAGAACGTTGGAACACAATATCTAAAACATTGAATTGCAACTTTGAACATGTGGATGCAACTCATTATTAAATAGAAATCTTAATAATGCACACTTGTGGCCACATTCTTGTGCAGCATCCACGTGTCAACAGCCAGCTTGCGGGACAAATTATATAAATCATCCATGGCTAAGAATGCATCTCTGTTCTTGGGGGCATTGGGATCCATCCTCTTTTCTATCTCCCATTGTTCCTCGTGTTGGCAGAAGATCTCTTGGGGAGTGTGGTTATGGAGCAACTGTTGGTAGGCCCAAGCCTTCTTACCCTTTGATAGCCATGGAGCTACATCATGCCTTGTTCTTGCGCATTGGGGATCCTCAATTCTATGGCAGACTTTCTCTTGATTATCAATGTGCCTCATCTCATAGTATGTAATTTTACATATCTCAGGCCTCAAATACAACTGCTTCACCTGAAAGTGGCACCTGCAACCTCACCTAATACTCATTCCTCTTCTCTGCCTCCTTGAGTAGGAAGGATTCTTCTTCTTTGCTTCAGCAATTAGAGCTCGGGTTGTTTTATCTTTGACCTCCCGAGAACGTTCACGATAATCTTCAGGGCCATAGCTGCACCAGTAGCTACAATTGAGAAATAGTTGTTCAGTTACAAACCTAAGCAATAAGTTTCAAGAATAAAGCTAAGCTACAGTTGAGAAATAACGGTTCCCGGTTCACTTCACTTGAAATTCCATGAAGCCATTTAGGCAGTAAAAAGCATGAAACTGAATGACAAAACAATTCACTTACTTGGTTATTTTAAGGTGGGCATTTTGGTCGACTCTTTTCTTGGCAGATCCCTCTTCTCTACCCCGAGATCCACGCTTCCTGAAGCTGGTGTTGCACCCTGGCAAATTCTGCTCCCCTTCCACGAAATCTTGCACCCTGTTTGTGGGGATATAGCATGCATGCACTAGAATAGTTTGGTATCCAGGGTAGGTTACTTGCACAACAGAATGCTGCTCTATCTCCCATTGCAATTGCAGTCTCGAAAATGGGGGGGGATCTTGAACCGGGAGATGCAAAAGAGTCTGGAAGACAAAAATGACTACAGAGATTTGGCACACTGCTAAAACTAAACCCAATACGAAGCTTTGTCTAACCTTACCTGTTCTACCTCGATATCATTATCCTCTGCCTCCATGCCTGGCCCGAACCCAGGCATTCCAATGGATCGTTTCGAACGGGGTCGGACTGGTTTCTGTGGTAACAGCAAAGATCCCCCAATTCCATTTGATTTTTTTTTTTTTTTGAAGTAACGGCAGTGATATTATATTACATGCAGATACATAGTAATACAAAAGAACAAGGAGGCTCCAGGAGAGTCCTTGTTTAATAGGCTATGCTTATCAAAACCGGCCATACACTCCAGAGGAGGGAATATAACCAAAATTAAACCACTGTTTTAGGTACTTAAGCCACAGGAAGTTAAAAACATAACTATATGGAAATCATGCAAAGATTATAGTCTCAAGGTTTCTGCATCTGCTATCTCAGTCTTCATTCACACCATCTAAGGTGATGATGGCAAAAGCCTGATCAGTATACTTGAAGAGAAGATAATCCAACTCCCCAGCTCCATATGCAGATGCGTCCAAGATGTGGAGGATCCACGAATCTCGACACGATTCACAAATCCGCAGCTTCTCCTCGAAATAGTGCTTGAGCTCATGCTTAAACTGCCATATATCCTCATCATCGAGCACACGCTTAAGCGTTCGAATCATGATCAATTCTGTTTTGACCCACAACAATGCTTCAAGAACTTCTTGGTGCGAGAGGGGCTTCGTTCCTTCCGGGACCTCCCTGAAGTGCCCGCCTTCATGATGTTTCTGAATCAGATAGTCTGCAAACCACATCAGAAAGGTTGTTAAAATAAAGAGAAAAAAATGAGAAGAACCTTTGATAAGAGCCCAAAGTATCCCATTTTTTGTCATAATTGGCACCCTTAAGTAGCCTATGTGCCATAGCTGTATCTGCAAGTTCCAATTGCAAGGTAGTTTTGAGGTAGTTCACATCTGGGGCTGAATGGTTAGTGGCCACTCCATTTCTGTGTTTCCATACTGTCCAGAGACAGAGAGTCCTAACAGTACACAAAAAGGTAGAGCCAGATGAAAGGAATTCAAGCAATTCAGGTTCATTGCTTGGGACAAACCCAATATATGCACCTATCCAATTCCAGAAAGGGGATAGCCAAGGGCAGATGAAGATATGTGTGGAAGATTCAGCTTGACCACACCCAAGAGGGCATCTGTCTGAAATTTGTGAATTGAATTTAGCTCGATAGGCATTAGACTTTAGACTTTTATTCAACAGGAGCCATCTGAATAAGACAGTTTTCCTGGCACTCTGTAGTTTCCATCCCTTTCGAATGATAGCAATAGCATCTGACTCTGAGCAACCCCACTACTAGAAACCTTTGTCTCTTGACTACTCACCAAGAGTGAATATATCTTGGCTACACTGTATTCCTTACCATCGAGTGCCCAATTACATTGCTTGATCTCATCCCCTGTTCCTCTGTGGTGATGGCAAGTCAAAGTATTATAGATATTCCTATTGCAAGCAGAATTCCTTAGCAGGCCAGATACCTCCTGCCAAGTTTTCCAAGCTGATCCATTTGACATACTGCCAACTGTGCAGAGCCCTTTTGCTGTCCATTCCTTGTACTTCCTTGGATGTTTCAGGGCTAAACATCCATCATCTTCATCTGCAAGCCCCTGATGCCAGAAGAAATTAAAGTCATCTGACACTTTATCTATGGGGTGAGCTTTAAAGCATACTGAGATTTTGTTCCAAGCTTGAATAATCCTTCTCATTATAGTTGATGTTCCTGAGCCAGGATCAAGTTGGTAAAAAGCAGAATCTGGAAGATGATGTGGTGTGGAAGGACATCCTATCAGGGAAGTTTTGCCAATCCAAAATTTTGTGAGCAGCAGAGCAGGAGATTTTGATTGGGAGAATAATGACCTCCATACCAGCTTAGCTGCTAAGGTCTGGGCTTGAAGAAATAGGTCCTTACATCCTAACCCTCCCTTTTTCTTAGGCAAGGTAAGATACTGCCATCCAACCATGTGTGACCCCTGCCAGATAAACTCCTTCATGATGACTTCCAGCTCCTGATAGGATTTTTTATCTGCAATTATTGCTGAGGAGAAGAAAACATGTGAGCTTGCAATGACACTATTGATGATCTCTACTCTTCCTACCAGAGATAAGGATTTAGGATAAACATGCAGTTTTTTCTTTATCTTTGCTACTATAGGTTCCCATAAGCCATGCAGGCTCATGTTTAAAGCAAGAGGTAGACCCAATAGTTTTGTGGCAGTATGATGCCCACATACCTTAATTCCTTCAATATAATTTTCTGAGCTGTCTGAGATGATTGCACATTTATCCTTATTGAGGAAAACCCCTGATGCTTCTCCAAATAGTTCCATAGCAGTAAGGAAATTTGGGATGCTGTTTCCCTGTTCTTTCAGAAATGTGAACGTGTCATCTGCATACTGCATCACTGATAATGATTCATTTGCAAAAGGCAGCTTGAGACAACTAATTTCCCCATTCTGCTGCATTTTCATGATGATTCTGGTAACCATCTCAGCTACTATGAGGAAAAGGTAGGGGGCCAAGGGACACCCCTGCCTAACTCCTCTTTTGCATTCAAAAAAGGAAGAGGGGGAGCCATTTACTAAAACTGCAGAGCAGCCTGTAATATTGAAACATGTTATCTTCTTCAACACCTCTTTTGAAAATCCCATTTGACTCATGGCTCTATTAAGAAAATTGCAGTCAATTGTATCATATGCTCTTTTGAAATCTAACTTAAGGAGCACACAACCCTGACTGGTATACCTGTTCCAATGTAGGCCTTCATAGGCTCCAATGAAATTATCCAAAATACTCCTCCCAGGGAGAAACCCTGACTGAACACTACTGACTTTTTCCTGTAATATCCTCTTGAGTCTATTGGCAAAGATCTTAGCCAAAATTTTATATGTAACATTTGTTAGTGATATTGGCCTCCAATCCGAGAAGGTGGTGGGCTTTTCTACCTTAGGAACTAAGGCAATTAAACCAGCATTGATGGCTGGATGTAGCTTCTCTGCTTGCCAAGCACCCTGGATGAACCTGGTAAGATCTTTTCCTATTACATTCCAGAACTGCTCAAAAAATTCTGGGGGTAATCCATCAGGCCCAGGGCTTTTCCCATGAGCCATACTTTTAATGACTCTCCAAATCTCATCCTCCACTGGAATTGTCAACAATTGATTATCATCAATAGGTTGATCTTTGGGGCCGAGATAATCAAAGAGCTCTTTTACTTTGTGCTCATCAGTTTGCCTAGCAGCAAAGAGGTCCTTGTATTTTTTGAAGAACATATCCTGTATATCCTCTTGTTTGGACAATTCTTGGTTGTTATCGATGACAGAAATAATCCCGTTGTTCATTAGTCTGCTTTTTGCAGCTCTAAAGAAAAATTTAGAACTGCAATCATCATTCCATTTGAATTGGGCCGGAAATACCCCACCAACATTGGGATGGAAATACCACTACCACATTCATTAAATGCACCTGTACAAACAAGTACAGGGGACACTGCCACAGTTACAAGTAAAAAAAAGTGTCACGTCCAACTGCCTTCAAAAAATAGTCCGGTGTTTCTGGACAAAAAACAGCGCGGTTCAACCGCGCGGTTCAAGACGGCTGGGATGCATGGATCCTCGGGCGTCCTGGGCATCGATGCATCCATGGATCAGTGGATGGGCATGCATTGGCTGTTTCTGAACGTACAGAAACACCGGAGGTAATTTGTCCAGAAACACCGGATCCCGGACTCCATATACGGACGTCTAGCTAGTATGGTTGTGCCACATTCCCACCTCTCGAGTTGAGGACTTCATAGCTGGGGAGCAAAAAAGTGGTTAAGCAGTATGCAATTTCTATATAAGAAGCTCTCAAGGAATAAAGAACTATCCAAACCATTCATTCCTCCAAAAATTTGACATATAGAGGATCGAGCTTCAGTCTGATGGATTTTTATTCTATAATAACTTCAAATACTGCCCCATATCTTGATCCAAAGTAGTCTAATTCCACTGCTTGGGATATTTATTCTCTGCATTCTTCAAGCGGCCCGACGCCCAGAATGTCAAATTTTACAGAGAGCAAGATTCTAAAGATATTGGCAAATCTTCTGATGGACTATCACTTTTCATGCATGCATCCCAGCGAACTGCCTATATTCACCAATTTTTGAGGCTTTACAATGGGAAGTCTTTCCATATTGAATTTATGCCCTCCTTTAAGCTTCTTGCTCAAATTTGTACCTTCCATTTTGGTACATACATAGCATATTCTCACCCCCACCAGCCCTAGGGTTTGCCCTTTGGGCAATTTGAAAAGCAATGAAAGCGAGCTCCATGCGGTTAGAGTATTATGTTTTCTTCGTCACTCACATAATTTCATGCAGGCTTTGGCAAAATGCCACGTAGTTGCTTGACACCATTCTTTGCTGCTGATTTTCAAATTGCCCAAGCCAGATCACAACGGCTTCATTGGTTGTTCGAAGATAGGTAGATAGATAGATCGCACTACTATTCTTGGCAAGCGGATAGGAGGGTTGTAATGGCGATGTAATTGTTATGGAAGAGGAACTTCAATGGTTGTTTAAAGAGCACACCACAATTCTTGACATGTCTATAGATTAGCCTGATACTATAGCTTTCATATGCTTTGTGGCAACCCCAGATATAATAAGGTGATGTTATTGTGGGTTCCCCGTTATCTCTATATTATTTAAGAAAATATTTTGGGATAAGTTCTATTGTATTCACAATATATGGCTGCTTGGTGAATGATGAATATGTCTATATTATCCTAATGCAAAATACTTCAATTCTGAGTTCAGCCATTTTCTTCATTTATTTGACCAAATATGCTGCCTAATCCTCTGATTTCTTCCCTTCCAACTACTCCATCAAAGCTAAACTTCATGACCAGGCATGAATAATTCTTAGTCTCAAAATGGCTGCATAGAATAGGCAGAAAAGTATGATCTGAAGTCTTAAGAATCTAGCGCTCTATTTGCATCCTTAAAACTTTACTTCTAGCACTAAGCTTGGATTTGCTCATAGCTTTGATGGCAAAAACACATTATGTACTTTTTAATCTTGCAACATAGACAGTACCAATGTTCTGCCACATTTTGGCAGCATAGAAGAGCTAGACGGAGGAGATGGGGATCAGGGAGAACAAGACATGGACATAAACAAGGAGCATCAACAAGGACAACATTATGTCACATCGCTCATCCTAGGGAAGTTGACACTCTCCATGTTATGAGTATACAGGGATCCTATATCTGCCCATTAGGAGGCTGTCAGAGTTCGTTATAGCTATATATTCACTTTTATATGCATTTGCATATTAATATGAATGTTTTTATATGGGGAATATAAGTCACTTTTGGGACCACTTTTCGGGTTCGTGTTCACTTTTTTGAGCTCCACCTTGAGTAAGAGCATTTCCAACAGATAGGTTGCATATCCATGAGTCTTTACATTGCACACTTACTAAAAATGTGCCTCCATTTGCCATGGTGAAACTTCATGGCTTAACTACAAATAGTTCTTGTTCTAGGTCTAAAAGTCAAGTTTAGTCGTACTATATACTTGCTAAACAATATTAGAAGACCTCTGAAGCTCTTGTGCACTCCTCAGTTAGATGTATAAAAGATCTGATGGATATTTATCTCCCTAGATCTATGAATGATTTTTTATTATGTATGAGGTACTGTTTATCCTCAACACGGTGATATTATGATGTGTTTACCTTCATATCAATAAAAATTAGCTCTCAAGTTATAAATGATCTCTGATACAATTTCTAGGATTTTTACCTCACGAACAATTCTGCAGTAAATTCCCCTTTGTTTCAAATCAATTTTAAACAAGTTGCCATCACTTCTGACATCATTTAGCACACACGTGATTTGAAAAAACCCAAAAAAACCCATACAAACTCGAGTTACAAATTTGAGCATTCTGTTTGTAAGTGTTCTTGACTGTATTTTGGAAAATCTGAGTACAAGACTCACTTCCCAAGATCCAAATCAATATTTGACCACTTGCCCCTCTCAAGATAATTTTTGCCACATATTAACTTTGGAATTTTCAAAAAGCTCTTTGTGGCAATTCAAAAACCATATTCCTGATGATTGTTTTGCATGTTGACTATCTTCGACCAATTTTTTACCGGAGTTTGAGCTTGAATATCTCTCGGATTAGAACTATGACTTGGTAAAAAATTACACCATTCTCTTCCAACAACTTTTCTCTACAAGTCCAAGCAATCAAACCTCAAATTTCAATCCATCCCTGCAAGGTACTTTGACTTGAGTCCTGCTCCCAATTTCTAGAAATGGAAAAGATATGGACACTTGATGTTTTGAGCTGTTGCATTGAATTTTTTTTTATTTTTTTTTTTTTTTTTATATGCAAGTTTTACTCAAGGGAATTAGGCCTTTGGACCTAGGCTGACCCAGGCATAGATTTGCTTATGAGGTAAATCCGTGGTCCATGCTTGTGTAACCATTGGATACTTTAGTTTTCCAAGTGTGTCCCTAAAGTGTGGACTCATACGTATTTATGTTTTCAAACACTCCTAGAATGGGATGTTTATTTTGACATGTTTAAGTCCATGGTCCTTATTAGGACATGCTTTATAGGCTGAGTAACATGGCTTTTTTGAATTTGCATTTGGACCATTGATACAATGGGAAAAATTTGGGATAATTCCTTAACGTCCTTGGCCTCTGCATTTAGCCGTAGGATTAAATCCCAACCGTCGATTTCAAGAAGTTATACCCAGTAACACATCTGGCCCAATCTGTTATGGCCATAACATAGATGTTATGTCCATAACATCCTCTGTTGCCACGTGCTATTTTTTCTGGGCTGCACTCTTCTGCCGTGTAGATCGCAAAAGGTCGCCATAGCCAGGGCCTCCCTAGGCCTCCATAGCCGGACCTCCAAGCCATAGCCGGACCTCTAGGCGACCTCCCAAAGGCGGCTTACGGTGGATTTTTCCCGATTTTAAAGTTCCAATCCGGTGTGGCGGGTTCTAGCGGCCCGAGCTATGCGACAAAGCAACCACCGCAGACTCGGATCCGATTCACTTGTGCAAATCGACTCCCCGCTTTTTTAAATCCGAATCCCCGCTTTTAGCCTAATGCACGTTTGCATGATCCCCTTTTTAGCTCTAATGCACGTTTGATCGATCCAAATGATCTTGCCTCATTTTCTTGTTCTTCATCATCGTGGGCGTCGGTTGCGGACCAACAAAGCAAAGCGACATGGCGTCCGTGCGGACCCAACAAAGCAAAGCGACCTTTGGTTTCTTGTAGGCAAATGGATAAGATCTCATGCCGCTTTCTATTTGCGGCCCGTCTGCCAGACAGTCTGCGAAGCGAGCACGGCCATGGAGCGAATAGGTGAGCCGTCTTCCTTCTTGTTTGTGATTGTGGCTTGTCTCGGATAGGAGGAGCGAAGATGCGGGTTCGCGGTTATCTTTGTAGCGGCAAAGCCATTATAGCCGAGTTTCAAGCATGGCCATCGGGGAGAACTCAAGATGTTTGGTTTTGTCTCGGCATTTGTCTTTGCTTGTGCGACTCCACGCTCTCGGCCCTCACATCTTCCATGTTCCGTTTTGAAAACAGAGAAAACAGAGAAAACAGAGACATTTTACAAGACTTACATTTGGTTTATTTTTCTTGGTTTATTTTTCTTGCCGGAATGCAGTGCAGGCTGCCAAGCTTGGCTATGGCGGCTCTGCCAAATGCCTCGGCCAAGGACGTTAAGGTCGATAACGTCCTCCCCTCGGAGTTATGGGCGGAAAAATGGCCTGCATGGCCCATGTGGCCCGCGAAATTCCTCGGCCGTCTTTGCCGTGCGGGCCAATTCGTGGCCACATGGCCACTCGGCCATTTTCCTGGCCCATAACTCCTCGGGAGAGGACGTTATCTACCCCATAGCATACCCAGGCAGATCTCAAAGTACATCTGTGGCAGAAAAATTCAAGAGGGAAATCCGTGGCTTTGATTTTTTCTTCCTACATCATAAATTAAGGCTACTTTCTTACATTTTTCCTATGGTTTAGCTCAACCAAGGGAGGATAGTTATGATTCGCTTGGAAACGTATATACATGTTTCAATATGGTGAGCTGGCTTGACTAGTTTTCCCAGCAAATAGAGCACGGACTTTTGTGCTCCATATCCTGATCACGGCACTCCTTTTACCTTCTCTGATGAGAAGCAAACTTTGATGTGGCGTGGCATGGCATAATATGTAGTAGGGCAAAGCATGACTATGGCAAACGATGATAGCATTCTGTCTACAGGTCTTCACAAGAGCAGTACTGTTTTTGAGAGCGTTAGCAAAAGGGGCAAACAGGGCTATGGCGGCCAGCCAATAAATAGAAGCTCTGATCTCCAATACAGTTTATCAGTTTTTCTCATTGAAAAATCGTGGCATCATTGTCCATTTGCAGGTGCAATCTATGCTTCTGTATATGAAGTCTACCTCAAGATATATTTTTCCATCTTGGAATCCAGCAAACAGGCTCTGATGTAACAAGTTTTTTCGAGGCATAAATCGATGTGTTGTTTCACCTTGGATACAGATTTGACCATGCTTGTAGCTTGTGCGTCAGGCTACAGATAAGCAGAGTGATCTACATTTACAAGAAATTAATCCACAGTCTAGTTCCTAGCAGTTTTTCCAGTGTGAAATTTGGTCTATTTACTTGTGCCATAAATGTACATGAGTTATGAATCTTTTGCTGCAACTTATAAAGCATGCTTCAAGAAAATATGGAGTTCCCTTAGGCAAGGATATGCTAAATGTTCCAATTCTGAGATGAAGATGGGCCGGAATGAAGCGCTAGTTAGCAAGGAAATTGCATGCTGCTACAAAGTATTCATCTTAAGGAGTACTGTTACACTGTGGATAACTATAACAAAAGGGGCAGGCAGAGTTATGGTGGCCAGCCACAGAATAGGAGGTATCAGGGCCAGCATAGGCAATTTCATGGGGAAACCTCTCAATTTGTTCCTGAAACCCAAAGCATGGATGAACATGGTTCCGACAATGATGATAATCAGGTATGACGGTTACTTTTCCTTTCAAAGGATGTAAATTTGCATTCTTTAGACTGAAAAATCTGCTCATATGCTTGAGCATTTGGGTGCTAAGGAGGTGTTGGCAAATTCGTTTGTCTGCTTTAGAGTGATAATCCCATTTGGTATAGTTCTGATTATCCTCTATTCTGCTTTGTTTATTGTTCCAGGAATTATAGCTTATGATATTTTGCACTCCTATGCACTCACGATTTGCAGACAAGGTGGCTGCTTAGCAAAAATCTGCTTAAATGGATTGTCCCCTATTTTTCTTTATAGGTCCCCTGTATTCTAACACAATAAGTTCGGTGCATTTTGCCAACCTGTTTCTAACTGCGGCAACTAGGTTGTAAGCATAATTATTTCCCCTTTAACATTCCTATGCCTGTTAGAACATTTTGGACGGTAAATATGAAGTTTCCTGACAAGGTCTATGTATAGGCATTTGATTTACTGATGTGGTATAGGTATCCTCGTAATTTCTGTAATATAGACTTCTAGAAGCATTTGTGAATGCTGCCAATGTGGAAACACAACAGAGAGATACTTTCTGCAACCCAATAGAGGGATACGTTCTCCCAGCCAGATGGATACATTCTGCAAGCCAAACTCAGGCATAAATATTTACCTCTAGCATTCTTATGCCAATAGCAATGTATTAGAAGTTAACATGAAGTACCCGGATGGTTATAGCCTATATTGACTGATATAAGTGCTCGTGTTATAGTAATGTGGTTTATCTGGGATATTCAAGACTTATTTCTGAATCGTATGGCTTTAAAAGTTTTTTTAGCATTATGATGTATGTGACAGCTGTTCTCTTTCTCTTATATGTAAATTAAGTTTATTTCCTGCCATGCTCATTTAGTCTTTTGGGCAAAAGGTCTACATTAGGTGATCGGTTGACAACCGAGAAGCCTAAGGTACCTTTTGGCCCTTGCATCTTTACCCTTATCAGGCTAATGATGTATTGGTTGGCTGCAGGTACGGGCTTCTCTTCTTAATGTTTTCCTTTTGTCCAGTATGTCTTAGGTGAGCGTGGAACGTGGCAATGGAAGGTGCCACAATCAAAGAAAAAATGGAGTTGTAAAATGGAACAAAAAATATGGAATATAGTGCTCAAACTGGAAGTTGAGACACGTTTGCATGATGCATTTTTACGCTTTAACATCCTGCCAAGGTACTTAGTTTCAAATTAATTGTTTTCGAGCTGTTACAAGTGCTTTTGATGGTCCATGCCATGGACAAACAATGACCATATCTACATTTTATAACAGTTTGCTGATTACTCTCTTTTATATGCAATTTTGAGAGTTCCATTACAAATTGGAAGCTTTTCTTAAATAATGCTTTTCGTATATATGGTATAATGGTCCAATGCATTTGCTTTTCTCATACAGACCTGGAATTATGATTATGCCATTGTATTATTGAAATAATTACAGGTTTGCAAGGGTTGAAACTAGTCCTTTGTTTTTACATCTTTATGATGTAGGTTTCTTGTTGTAAAAAATGTTAAAAGAGATTTTTGTAACTGTTTACCAAGGAAAGGTATGTTATATGATAACATAGATGCTGTATGCCAGGAAAGGATGAAAGGATGGTACCATCTAGGACTTAATGGTTCTCGTATGGCCAGATAAGACAGCGGCGGGATTGACCAATGCTGATGTTTGTGCTAGTCTAGACTAGTTCAAGCCGGTTTTTTTTTTTTTTTTTTTTTATTGCTAATACGACAAGTTTGTTGGCTGTGCAATTGTGCAACTGAGCAAGGTATGCTAATCTTGTAGCCATTTCTTGTAGCAACTGAGCAATGTTCATTTTTAGATAAATACTGATGTATTTTCAAACCATGGTGGTTATATTCGAATGGAGCATAGATTACATATTAATAAATTCTAACTGGCAGTGCAATATAGTTTTGCATTTTGACTTCTTGGCATTGACAGAAAGGCATGTCTATTTGTGAGTCAATTCTGAGGCAGTCTTCAACCAAGAGACAAGGCATGTTTGGCTGAGCAATGATGGCAATTTCGCTGGGTGTGCAAGGCATGTTTGGCTGAGCAACTGAGCAACATGCACCTTAGACCTTTGGGTATATTCAAGGGCAAAGGTCTTCTATGAAACTATATTTGCTTATTCTAAATTCCTTGATATGGGATAATGTTACGAAAGTCAAATAATAACTTAGATAAGTGAAATGCTTCATCTAATATTTATTATGTTAAAGCATATGCATGCATCTTTTTCTAAAATGCATGTTGGACGTGTAGAGATCAACATGCCAGGGTTGCATGCAACTTTTAATATCATGAGGTTTATCAAACGTGGATTTCCTATTGCTAATTGCTCTCATAAAAGATGTTGGTAAGTAGTAAACATAAGCTCTCTATTTTTCTTTTGAAAAAAGCAAAGGAAAATTAGGGCATAGATAGTTTAGGGCTATTTCGGTTGCCCTAATATGTATGCTCGTGAGCGGCTACCTCTGACTGCTCTGTTCTGGGAGCCGATACCCGAAAGTGCCTTAATTTGCTGAGCCCGACTCCATAGCTTCATATCTTCAGATGAAGAGCCAAGGCTTGAACAAAATCTTGTCTGATCCGATGGATATGGCAGATGAATCTATAGCAGAACTCCATTTCAAAATATGGACGGTGATTCTCACGGATTCATGTCTTCTGTTGCAGCAGTGCTTTATTGCTTCATGTTTTCTCTGGTAGCAATACCTCAATGCAAAAGGAACTCTGAAATGTTGTAATCTATGGATACAGTGCATGCCTTGGAAGTACGAAGTTGGGATGCATAAGTCTTATGCCAGATCTTTAGCATGTTCTGATTTTTGTTATGGAATCCAACTTTCCATAATGGAGAAGCCTGGATAAGCTACGTTTTTTGCCGTTAAGCTTGTTATCTGTTCAAATGAAGAGCTGGGTCTTTTTTGGACAGTATTTCTTCACCATCCAAAGATTTAAGGCGAAAGCTTGGAGGACTGTGCAGATGCAATGTGTAACATAGCTCCAGTTCGAAATGCCTGGAGGACTTGCAACTGCCCCAGCCATTCACAACTTCAAGAATCATTCAGTTACTTGATTCTATATTTGAAGCTTCGAATGATAAGGAGTAGCATAAAAACTGGTTTTTATGCATATTTCATTCTTTATTTTTTACCATATTCAAAAACCATATTCCTGATGATTGTTTTGCATGTTGACTATCTTCGACCAATTTTTTACCGGAGTTTGAGCTTGAATATCTCTCGGATTAGAACTATGACTTGGTAAAAAATTACACCATTCTCTTCCAACAACTTTTCTCTACAAGTCCAAGCAATCAAACCTCAAATTTCCATCCATCCCTGCAAGGTACTTTGACTTGAGTCATACTCCCAATTTCTAGAAATGGAAAAGATATGGACACTTGATGTTTTGAGCTGTTGCATTGAAATCTTCTCTTTTTTTTTCTTTTTTTTTTTTTGAAGAAAAACAATCTATTATCAAGGAAAATCAAGATACATACAAGGGATCTGTGACATGGGACTCAAAACCTAGAGGACGAAATAGTCCACTAAGCAAAACCACCCATACACAGAATATAATCATACTCCTTGTGCCACCTTGAGGCGTTTAATAGCCTCATCACAATCATCATGTTCTGCGTCATCGAGATGATCATCAACAGACATCAAATTATCATGCCACTGAATAGTACGAGGCAGGATAGCCTCGTGAGATGACATAACAGACTTCTTCCTCGCTGCCTTGTATAGACTGATCACCTTAAATGATCTGGAGTTCCTAACCCCAACTCGAGCATAGTTTCAAGTTGGCTTCTTGTGTTTAACTCTTAAAGCCAGGTTGAGGGTCAACAGTCTCCAAGCCCAGGGTCTTATCTTCGATGTTGAGATCTAGTTAACCTTGCCAGTAACACTTCCTATCATTTAGTAAAGACTACCTCAGTAGCAAACACATCTTTGAATAGAAACCAATATGTAGGCTAAAGTATTCGTCATGTTCATACGTGCCTCAACAGTAAGTATTTTATTCCCTTGTGTACTTGCTTAGTGTTTTGCTGGGTTACTCAGAGTCTAGTTGTGCCCCCATCTTTCCACGTGGGCAACTGCTGAAGGCTCACGGATCATGGGTTTTTATGTTTAATGGAAACTCCCAATTGTAGTTGCCTAACCTAATTTGTCTAGAAATCAAATTTTTAATTTATTAATAGAGTCAAATTTGCCAAGGAAAGGACCATACAAAATTTGGCCATAGCAAAAGAAAAATTTGTGGTGCCCAAACAATTTGAAGAACAATTTGAATTTTTAAATTGAAAGTGACTGCCATGCCCCTTAAATCCTCTCTCTAGATAACTTGAGCTAAATAGCTCCACATCTGATTATCATAGTCTAATTGGAAAGCTTATAGTCGGATCTATCGAACAACTCATTTTCGCCTATTGATGTACATGTAACAAGTTTTTTAGAGAGCAAAGTTGGGCGGGACTGAGGGACATAGTCAATTTTTAAAGTCATATGCCCAAGATGTTTTGACTTGTACGGATTTCTAGTTAGTATTTATTACCATTTCAAGTATTTTCCTCGCCACTCTCTCTCCTCATCCTTACTATTCTCCTTATTTCTCTCTTTTTAGGACATCTCTCTCTACTTTTGCCACCATGCTTTCTTCTCGACACGCCAGTGCCAAGTAGCATTTCGTAATAAATGAACTCACAACAACAACGTGGCAAGGTTCAAACAAACGTCTTTTTAAGGTGAATGGCATGGTGGATTTGTACAAATTCCTCTCAAGATACATGGTAATCACTCCTCAAGACATAGATGGATGGCTTCAACTCATGGTGAAGAGATTCCTAACCAGAAAACAAACAGTATTTCCCTTTCTCAACTTCTCAACAAAAGTGTAAAGAATGATCTAACCAAGTGTTTACCATCAAGGAAAACAAGGAAGGTTTGCAAGTCCTTATCAAGTTTGTGCCACCACAAACCCCTGATGAGAACACTAAAGAGAGGTGTAAAAGAATAGTTTCCACGATATACAGATATTTTAATGATGGGCAAGAACGAGGAGGATAATAGTACAACTAAGGATAATGCCAACTATTATATTTACATAGAGAGCGGCCACTATCTTTATAGAACCAAAAGGTATGTTCTCATGATTTTACATATGAGCCTACCTCATGCCTCTTCGCCCTAAATGAAACCCAAGTAACAACTATGCCCCCAAATCAAAGGGCAATTATGATCACAAAATGGTCACAAACTATAGAATATATTAGACGTACCTGTAGAAAAGAATGAAGGCAAGTGATCAAGGTAGCGGGCAACAAATCAAATCCAGGAAGAGCATCTTGACGAAGAGGCTCTACCACAAATTTATAAAAAACGAGACCCAAAATCCATCCCGGCAATATGTGGCCCTGATGTGGAGGAAAGGGATTGAAAAAGGAAACGGCCTTGTCAAGATGAGAAAGGGCATGAGAAAACTCTTAAGGGCAAACCAAACAAAAGGCCAGCTAAGATGTTTTCATTTCAAAAGTTAAATAAGTTGAATGAGCTTAAGCACAAAACAGAGTAGCTAGCTGACGAATAGAGGGGTGGCAAAAGGAGCAAGTACACAACAAAGATTAGAAAAGCACTTGCAAAGCCGGGGAGAAAGCCTCACATATTCAAGCTTGGAACGATGGCTCTTCACGAGATTCAAACATTTTTAGAAGACTTTTGGACTCCTTATAAGAAAGATCCCATTTTCAAGGGCAGTCTGAGAGGTCACTCATGAATTCAGAACCTATTTTCATTCCAAGCCATAGGTTGACAACTCTTTAGGAAGCAACTGGTGATATGGAGTAAGTTATCTTGCATATTAATAGCTCGAGGGTGTGGTTTAGATGTTAATTTGCTGAATTGGCATGAGAGCTAAGTGGATGCAAGTTAATAGCAAGGCAGGCAAAGCAAGGCAATAAAAGCAACCTATAAAAAAGGCTTGCTAAACAAAAGAAGGACTAAATTCTTGGAGACATCTATAAATAGAAGCTAAACTTAAATTTGATATATCTTTGCAACCATAGCTCTAGTTGCGGCAATTTTTTCCTACCTAGGACTGCCTCTGAGCCTAGTTACCAAATTGGGTGGTACTTCATGTGGTAAATACATATAAGGAAGTAATGGTAGAAAATGTAACAAGAGTTTAGAGATGGTCGTTTTACTTCTTAAACATGGACTCTGATTCCAAAGAAAGTCAGCACTTTTTCCAAAGCCTTCTATTTTGATCATCTTTAATATCCTTTCATTAATCTTGAGCTTAATTCCTAGAGTTTTGAGTTGAGAAATGGCCGCTGGAGAAGAGGAGTTGCAAGTTGGTTCAATGGATGATGCTCTTCTGCAATTTGCCTTGCTAATGTATTGCCAGAAGCTTGAGTCCCATGGCCTGGTTGGGTAATGAGCTATTTCTATCTTCAACCTAGGTCTTGAACTAGTTTTGGTAAACTAGTCAAGACTGTCGAATTATCGGTGTAATTTGATATCCATATATTTGATCTCATTCGTTTATATTATGAAAAGGCAGTTATGATTTGGTGTTAATGATGGTTCATTGATTATACTTTGCATGAGAATTAACTCTCTATATAAAGGCTATAAGCCTAAATATTATTTTGGGTTTTCTTAAGTTTGGAATCGGATCAATGGTGTCATCCGTATCAATTGGTATCCGAGTCAAGCTTGTCTGTATATTGCAAATGATCTAGTTGGAGCTATAGATTGCAGACTAGAATGGATTTTTTTATCTTAGAAAATCTATATGATTTTCTAAAAACTTACATCTAAACTTATCGATCTAATTTAGTATGAAGGAGAGAGAGCATTATGATGTTGCATTTGACTATTAAATCCGACATGCCCTTAGCCAACTGGGCAAAACCGTCTAGACGTTTATAAGTAGTCGCTTCTACCCATTTATGCCGGTGTCTCGGGAACGCCCCACAGGCACATTCAAGGCTCGAATACTCGAGCGGTCTACCATGGGCCCGTTACAGTGCCAGCAGATGTGATAAGAACTTGTTAAGACCAAATAGTTTAGAGGAGAAAATTCAAATTAAGCCTATGCAACTTTGACCCACTTTCTTTGCCAATGGACGTCTGTTAAACTACTTCTTGCATCGATAGTGGACGAGTCTGCTTTCACGTTCTCTAATAGAGTGGATAAGGTCAGAAGGTGGAGCCAGAGGTTCGAGTTTTGTAAGCGCCATAACTTTCTCCAGGTAGCTCGGATTGACGAGATTTTTACTCCAACATGTCGGGCGTGGTCCAAATACCCTAGGGACGTCGTCATTCGACCGCAACAGGGCAAGGAAGCAGGCCAAAATCCAACTCGGGCGCCGCTCGGTTTGGCGTCCTGGAATTCAATTTGAAATGAGTATAATCGCAGTGGCGCCCGACCGTATAAACGCGTATTCTGCCGTATAATTAAAAAAAAAAAAAAGTTTTCACAA
The DNA here is from genome assembly GCA_021234155.1 of Isoetes taiwanensis. Classification (NCBI taxonomy): domain Eukaryota; kingdom Viridiplantae; phylum Streptophyta; class Lycopodiopsida; order Isoetales; family Isoetaceae; genus Isoetes; species Isoetes taiwanensis. Next base: position 31,604,366 of record JAJEKV010000001.1, read on the forward strand.
ATTTTTTTTTAAACTTAAAAATGAAGTGACGTTTTTTTTTATACTTGCCTTGCTCCTTTCCTGCGCCCGCCTTAGCTGTTCGCCATAGCTGTCGGAGCCCAAGCTCCAAACGCCTTACCTCTGCTCGCGCTTACCGCCACTATTACCCCTTAGCGCCTCATTTTCCACCTCTTCTAGACCCAGCGCCCTCTTCTTTGTTCTTTTCCTTGTCTAAGCCCAATGAACATGGCACGTATTAAAAGTACCCAGAGCTATGGCTCCCTCAACATACCCCAGATTTACGCCCAGCTTGGGGAGCATTTGGCTACCGGCCCTGAGGGTCGAGGTCCTTCTAGTTCAGCTGGTGCAACGTTTCATTGACGGCCATAGGATACCATATCCCATCTTCCACCTCTCTGAGCACTTCATAAAGCTTAACCTCCTACGGCAGTCATACACTATAGTCGAGCAACCTGACCCAGAGAGGAAAGTCCCAAGAGAGGAAGCCATACGAAGGGAGGCGGCCCGCATTAGGGAGTTGGTCCTTACAGATGACACCAGGGAAATGGAGAGGAGTGACCCAGAGGCTCGGGGCCATGAATATGTCTACCTGGGTGATGGAAGAGCCATCATCAACTATAACCTCCTTGATCTTCCCCCATATGAATATGATGAAGTTACCCAAAGTTTTACTTGGGGTGAGGTCCCATCTTATATTAACCCGGATTACTTAATAGTGATCCAGATGGAGCCCGGCCGGACCGCTACCTTGCAGAATTGATTCGAAGGATTACGGCCCGATGTCTTGCACAGGTAGAAGCAGACATGGCTGCCGCCCGTGCTGCTCAGGAAGAAGTTGAGAGAGCCCAGAAGGAGAAACAGCAGCGGAAGCAGCAGGAGCAACAACAAAACCAGGAGCAGGGGCAGCAGCAGCAGGCTAACGCAGAGCAGGAGACCCCTTGCGGTCCCGACCAGGCAGAGAAGCCTCCCATTAAGAGACGGCGGAAGTCCACTGCCCATAGGTCGGGAAGCCAATATAAGGAGAAGCTTAAGGCTGTCGGGAGCATTGGGAAGCACACGAGCTTGAGCCGCCGGCAAGACCGGGTGGACGCAGATCGGCCTCACCCAGTCCCTGGGGGCAAGACTTTACCCAAGAAGCCCGCGCCGACGCAGAGGGCAGCCACTGTGAGGAAACCTCATCGGTTTATACCGGGTACCGTGGCCTTACGGGAGATCCGTAAATACCAAAAGACCACGAAGCTGCTATTACGGAAGCTGCCTTTCCAGCGGTTGGTCCAAGAAATAGTCCAAGAATTTAAGACCGACCTGCGCTTCTAAACTTTTGCTATTCTGGCACTCCAGGAGGCTGCGAGGCTTATCTGATAGCCCTTTTTGGGGATGCAAATCTTTGCGCTATTCATGCAAAGAGGGTCACTATTATGACCAAAGATTTGGCTCTCGCCCGAAGAATTTGGGGAGACCATAACTAGCTTGTCCATCAAGCATCCTTTGTAGCAATTTTGTATCGATATGAATATAATCGGATCTTTTGTTTACATAACTCTGTTTGCAAACAAATAATAACAATAAATAAATAATTTTTATAATTATTTAAATATTGATGCTGACGTCAGCATAAAAGTAAAAAGCTACTTAAAAGTTTTAGGGTTTCATTTGCTATTCCTTATCTCTTCTTTTGTCCTCCTCCTCCACGCATCGGCAGTGCCCATAACCACTCCAACCCTGCTCCAATGGTCCCCTTTGATCTTTTACAGCCCTTTTTACTCCAGAGGATAGACCTCATAACCAACATGCAGAGTCACCCTGACTATGTTGGCTTCCTCAAGTTCTATACTCAAGAGATGCTCCCTCTTTGCATTCCTTTGGGAGATCCACCACAGCGCTACATAGAGCGAGCTGTAGTGAGGGAAATGCTGGGAGGAGACACCCATATATACGACGTGCTCAAGGGCAAACTCCGATGGGGCCGTAGTCCACCACTCGTCACTCATGAAGGCCAGTAATACCTTGAAGCGGCCTTTGCTCTGGCCATTCTTATGGACCAGTATGTGGACAATGACACCTTGCCGGCAGAAAAGGGCAAGGTCCCTGAGTCTTCAGATGAGGAAGAAGACGAGTATATAAGGATGGATGACTTTGTCCGGTGGAAGCAGTTGGCCGAACAGATGCCACCACAACGGGATCAGGGAGCACGGTTGACCGGATTGGATGCCCTTCCTGTTATCTATCACCAAGGAGTTCCTCCTATTGGAGGATATTATCTGGACATACCATGTAGTAGCCGGTTTGAAGGGCCGAGATAAAGCACAGGTGCTCTATGAGCTGGCCGAGTATTGCATGGATTTATTGATTTCACACCAGTAGAGCTTCCTCCAGAGGTACAACAACTGCTCTAGTTTTATCAAGAAACTATTGAGCCGGCCGATACTCTTCTTCAGCTCAGAGATCTTGTACTTCAAGATCCTCCATCTCAGCCTCCTCAGAAAGCCTTTACGGCCACGGGACGTCACGTCCCAAATATTAATATTTTCGACATTCCTACCGAGTCAGATGAAGAAGGGGAAGATCTCTATCATAACCCCAGTCATCTCAGGGAGGAGAAACAGGAGCTCAAGGAGGAAGAGGTCACCATGGACCTCGATAAGGAAGTGGCTACTTCGGTCACACCGCAGGGCAAAGTGTTGGGGAATCACCTCACACGCTTCTTCCTATCGGCTATTCGGCAAGGGCAGGTCCTTTTTGTAGCACGAGACCTGGCCCCAGAATCTGAAGCATTGTGGTGGAACCTCCGTGCCTTGTCCACCCTGGCGGATCACAAGAAGCTCCCATATCGCACTTTCACTTATGTGCTAGTGCGCCGGGACTTCGCCCTTACTGCCTTGGGCCAATCAGAGGTTGCTACTGCCTATCCACCAGAGGTTGCTTCCCTTGCAGCCACCACTGTTGATCCAGGGGTTACCCTGCTACGCCATCGGCCGCCACCATCCCCTCCTACACCGATGGATCAAGGTGCGGGACCTAGCTCCTAGATATACATAGGAGGCATTATAGAGTACGGCCTTTGGCCACTCGAATATATGTATTATTCCATCAACATTTTTGATGCCCTTTTTAATACAAAAATTTGTTTTTCCTAAATTACTTGTCTCTCTTTTTCAAGAGTTTGAAGTATAAGGAATGACTTATATATTGTATATCCATTCTTGGCTTCTTACAGGAGAAGAAGAGCCATATGACCCAACGAAAGGCTTCCAGATTGTTACGATCCTCCGCGACCATGCCTACGAGCACTTAAAGCTTACGCTCCATCGAAGTTGGTCGTACTGGGATTGCACTAAGCAGGAAGCTTTCGAGGATGCTGACGATCATCTTTGGCAGCAGTTCTACGTGCTCCGCGACCTTTTCAACCTCTTAACTATCAGCCCAACCTGGGAGTTTCAGGATGTGATCATCCAAGCTTGGGCTAAGTATAAGATGGTCCGTGCAGTGCGAGAGAGTATCCGATACTCCATCCTTTATCCCCTTACTCAACCCTAAAGTTGTATTTTTCTTCAATCCCACTTGTATAAATTTGATTTCAGTTTGTTGTATCTGGCAAGCTGCCCTTTTTGTAATCGTGTACATATCTTAATAACAAATCTTTTCAGTTCACAAAAATTTGTTTCCGCAAAGTGCTTGTCATAGCTATTTGGAATAATATGCTTATCTCGAATTGTTTGTATCTTAGACGGTGCATGTCCCCCTCCGTGGGTGACACACGTCCAATCGGGTCATCTTACCCCCAAACAGGAGCTCACCATTATGAAGCGCCAGCTTACTGAGCTCCAGGCCTATGTATTGCAAATCAATCCACCCCAAATGCAACAAGAGTATGGGCCTGAGATTCCTGCTCCACTGAATCAGCCGCCGTCGCCACCTGCACCCGCACATGTGCCAGCTACCGCATCTCGATCTAAGAGGACTCATAGTGGTTCATCCTCAGATGCCACTTTTGAGTCATCTGACTCATCTGACTCTTCGGAGGACGAGGCTGACTATGCAAAAGCCAGAAAGAAGGATTACCAGAAGGCAGTGGACTCTGCCATTACTAGTATCTGGAAGAACCGTAAGCTGGCACAGTTCTCAGGAAAAACCAGGTCTGGGGTTGATGCAGAATCCTAGTTGGATGAAATGCAGGAGTTCGGTAAATCATATGGAATGACCGAGAAAGATATTGGGAAAGTTGCCACCACCAATCTCACAGGGTCTGCTCGTACATGGTGGAAGAGATATGCCCGTTCCCATGGGCTGACGAGAGGAAGGTGCCGCTATAAGGTTTTTGCTAAGGCCTTCAAATCTCATTATGTGCCCAGGGCTCACCGCTGTCAACAGATCCAAACCTTTTACCGTCTTGGACAAAAGAACATGTCCGTCCAGTCATATACAGATGAGTTCATGAGGTTACGCTTATATGTTCCAGGGATAAATGAGCGCAAGGCAGTTGAGGGGTATATAGAGGGCTTATCCCCTACTTTAAGGAAAATGGTTCGAGCAATAGACCCTAAAACAGTTGTCGAAGCAGAGGCTAAAGCCCTTAGCCTAGAAGAGAACACTCCCAAGTATCAGCCATCGCGACCCTCTTCTTTCAGTCAGAACAAGGGGTATACACTTTCAGAGGGCGCTCACCTAGCCGGGGCCTCCCGCCTCTACCGGATATCAGCAGTCCGAGAAGAAAGTTTCCTTTATAGTACCAAATAAGTCTACCAATACTGCAGGAGCTTTCAGGGATATCCTTCAAGCCATTCCCAAGGAAGCTCGTGAACAGTTACATAAGGATAGGGCTTGCTATCGATGCTTTCGCCCGGGACACCGTATGCAGGAATGCCCCTATATTACACAAATAGTGCAGGTTGCCCTTACTGATATGGATTGGGAAGGCGTAGGGGATTCAAACTATCCGGATGATGCTGCTGACGGTGACGCGCCTGACTATATATAAGGTGAGTCCCATATTTATGTTGCCATTGAAACGGGTCAAGCCAACCATCAGCCTTCTGTTATTTCCACGGTTGGCCAAGTAGATTGTAGGCCTTTCATTATCCTCATGGACACTGGCAGCACGCATAATTTTGCATCTCCTAGAATGACAGAGGCCTTACAACTCACTCCCTTGAAGTCTAAGCCACGTCCAGTTATGTTGGCTAGTGGGGCTATACGCCACACATGGGGTCGACGCATCAATTTGAACATTCAGCTGCCAGGAGCACCTGTTGCTCTAGGAGTGGAAATAATGGATATTGGCCGTTATGATCTCATTGTGGGAATGGAATTCCTGGCTGCTGCCAAGGTCAACATTGACTGTGAGAAGCGGGAAGTTACCTTTAATGCAGCCAATGGAGCCCGAGTGACCATAGCAGGTAAGCCGGTTATTCCCATTATGCAATGTATTTCATTACGCCAGTTCTATAGGGCTCTCAAGAAATCTCAAATCATTGGCATGATTCAACTTGCTTCAGTGGAAGCTAAGTCCAAGCAGAATAAAGTTCTTGATACCTTGCCTCCGGCAATAGCCGTGGTTCTTCGGGAATACCATGACCTATTTCCCGAAGAGATTCATCGCTTGCCACCTTTTAGAGGAGTGGAATGTGAAATTCCTTGGAACCAGGCACTAAGCCTACCAGTAAGGCCCCATATCAAATGAGTATTCTTGACGCAACAGAGCTTAAGAAGCAGTTGCAAGAGCTCCTCAAATTAGGCTTCATTCGACCCAGTGTCTCACCTTTTGGCGACCCGATACTCTTCGTTAAGAAAAAGGATGGCACCTTGAGAATGTGCATCGACTACCGCCAACTGAACAAGCATACCATCAAGAATCGGTATGCTTTGCCACGGGCCGACGATCTAATGGATCAGTTGCAAGGGGCTAAGTACTTTACAAAGATTGACCTTCCATCGGGATATCACCAGATATGGATTAAGGAGGGTGACATTCATAAGTCCACTTTTCGGACGTGTTATGGGCATTATGAGTTCACTGTGATGCCATTTGGCCTGATTAATGCCCCGGCCACCTTCATGAGGCTCATGAATGATGTCTTCCATGAATACCTTGATGATTTTGTCATCATATTCTTCGATGATATCCTCATATATAGTAAGACCTTAGAGGACCATGAACGGCATCTTCGCTTGGCCCTACAGAAATTGAGGTGCCACCAGTTATATGACAAATTCTCCAAGTGTCGGTTTGCAACCACCATTATCTGGGACATATCGTATCTGCAGAAGGAATAGCCACAGATCTAGCTAAGATTGAAGCAGTAAAGGAGTGGCCAATTCCAACCAATGTGTCTGAAGTCTGAAGTTTTCTAGGCTTGCCCGGTTATTACCGTAAGTTTGTCAAAGACTTTGCCAAGCTCGCCGCACCTTTAACGGATCTGACCAAGCATGAAAAGGTTAGGGATTGGATGGCACATTGGAAAGACAAGGTTCAGGCCGGATTTCAAGCATTGAAGGATGCTTTGACAATAGCTCCTGTTCTTACCATGCCAGATCCTCAAAAGGATAAGTGGATTGCCACGGATGCTAGTAAAATAGCTACCGGTGGAGTCTTAATGCAAGAAGGTCGGGTTATCGCCTATGAATTCTCGAAAGATGAATGACGCAGAACAGCGATACCCCACGCATGATCAAGAGTTGCTCGCGATTGTGCATGCCTTGCGCATTTGGAGGCACTATTTACTTGAAGACGATTCCACTTAGATACTGATCACAAAAGCCTCCAATACATCTTCACGCAACCCCATCTCAACTTGAGACAAAGACGATGGATGGAATTCCTTGAGGAATATGATTTTGAGGTCATTTATAAGCCGGGCAAGCATAATGTTGTTGCTGACACGCTTTCCAGACATCCATTCATTACTCGCACGCATTGCAATGCTATATCCACACTCTCCAGTGAGTTTGGGAAGCAGATACAGCAGGCCCTTCCCAGAGACCCATAATTCTAGGAGATATGGCAAAGCGTTTCCAAGGAAGCCAGAACGGACAAGGAAAGGGAGACCTTTCGCTACTATAAGAAGGAGGCTGAACTCCTTTATTATAAAATATCAGGAGTTCGCAAGCTCATTCTTCATGATACACATACATAACAGTCCTATAGCAGGACATGCAGGATTTATGAAGACATATTTCAAAATCCGCTCCAGCTATTTCTGGCCAGGAATGAAAAAGCACATTGCCAGGTACATTAAGCAATGCCAGATCTGTCAACAAACAAAGGCTGAGCAACTGCGTATCCCAGGAGAGTTGCAACCCCTAGATATCCCCAGTGCAAAATGAGAAGTTATTACCATGGATTTTATCGTGGGACTTCCGCGCACCTTAAGAGGGTTTGATGCCTTAATGGTGGTGGTCGACAAACTTTCTAAGATGGCACATTTTCTGCCATGTCGTACCACGGATACTACATTGGACACCGCCTTGCTGTTTACCAAGGAGGTATTTCGTCTGCATAGGACGCCTCGTACTATTATATCAGATCGGGATCCTAAGTTTGTTAGTGCCTTCTGGAAAGATTTCTTCAGCACTATTCAAACTAAGCTTGCCATGAGCACAGCTTATAATCCGCAGACAGATGTTCAGACAGAGTGTACCAATCGCATAATTGAAGATATGCTACGTAACTATGTCTGGAACAAGCAATCTCAATGGGCAGACTACATCCACTTGGTGGAGTTCGCCTATAACAGCACTAGACAGGAGTCCTCAAGGATGCCTCCTTTCATGATTAATTACGGCTACCAGTGCCTTACTCCAGACACGTGGCATAATCCAGTATCCAAGGTGGAAGTTTCTCAACAGTTGCTTATAGACATGCAAGCACTAGTCGAAGAGGTTCGAGCGTACTTGATAGCCGCAAGAGCTCGGCAAAAGAGTCTTGCTGATCGACATCGCACGCCCCGGGAATCTCAGATCGATGATTCCGTTTGGCTAAAGATCAAGGTGAAGCAAGCCAAACTTAAGATTGGCAATTGTAAGCAGCTTGCACCTAGATGGGCGGGACCTTTCCAGATAACCGAAAGGATAGGCTCTCAGGTATACCGATTGGATCTACCCACACATTTGAAGATCCATAAAGTTTTCCATGTAAATCTTCTCAAGAAGCATCATCCGGATCCAGAAGAAGTTCTTGACACACCAACACTTCTGGAGATGACTGAGGATCAATTAGAGATTGTGCCTGAAGCTCTCTTTGATTGCCCGTATAAGCAAACCCGCCGAACTCAAATTTTACAATACTTGGTTAAGTGGAAACACTTACCCACAGAGGATGCAACATGGGTTCTTAAAGCAGATCTGGATAAGACTTACCCGAACTTTATGAAGGAATGCCAGGGCCAAACCATTCAAGATGCGATCACCTCCAACCCTAACGGTAAGCATAGCGTTATTAGTCCGACAGGGGTCATATGAGCGAGATCCGACATGGATCATTGTAGGGGTTGGGTTACATGCATCTTAGATGGAAAACTGTGCATATAGGCATTCATGATAGGACGCAGTCATCTACGGCTATAACGGGAATATCACCATTCCTTATGTTGCGACGACATGCCAGCCATAGGCATGATAGGATTCTTGCATTTATTTTTTTAAGGGGATGGTACCTTCAACCACACTACTTAATTTATTTCTTAAGCACTAATACATTTACTTCTGCAGGCCAGTAGAGCATACTGATAGACTGCAGAAGAACCTGGGCCTCACCCAGCAGGCCAACTTGTGTTTTTGAAATTTTATGTTTTGAGTGTACTCTTGAGTTGTTACTCTGTTATTACTTATGTCGAAAAAAGACTTTTGTCCTACCACCTATGTAACCTTTTGATGTCTTCAATAAATGAGAGTTATCTTTTCTACATTTAATCTCCACTAACTCTAATACTGAGGACAGCATTAATCCAAAGGGGGGAGAATGTGACGTTCCAGGTATTTGTACGATATACGTATGCATACCTTGACACGTCATCAGCATGTAGCTAGGCCTAGGGGCCCAAGTGGGGTTCACCTTGAATGGATTTTATTAGCTATGCTAATAAAACCAATGGATAGTTATGGATTTTATTGGCATAATTAACCTAATTATGCTAATTGGATCTAATTAATTAAATATCACCAATGAGGGGGTGCCACCTGGCCCAAATCGATTGTCCGGGGGGGGGGGACTTGCTATTTTGGTTGGAGAAATAGGGATCCTACCTCCCATTTCAACCCAAATTCGAATTGGAGAGTGAGGCGGAGCAGCAACTACCAGCTTTAGCCCACCTTTCCCAGTACTTGCCAACAGCCTCAAGCTATGGAAGCCTTCCATGACAACGGCTCCAGCCACGAGACTGGTTAGTCTTTAGATAGCTTCTATTCTGCTGACACTTCTTTGAATAGATGGAATGATTAAATTCTCTTTTGTATGTTGTTCTGGATACTTAGATGGTGTTTATATTCTTTCTTTCCGCTTCTTCCGTGTATTGGGAATTAAGGGAAGGGTAGAGACCTAAAAGCCTCTTAGCAGTAGAGATGTCTCTAGCTAGACCCCTTAATACCCAATAAATGCGGCATGTGCACAAGAGCCAACCTGCTGAGGATGCTATGATGTGGTTCAGCACCAGATAACGAGTATGATGGTGAATCGGGGGTGGGGTCTTGCCTAGCGCGGTTACAGGACTCCTATAGTGTGCTAGGCTTATAGCCGGTCACTGTGTGTGGGCCGGGTATGGGTCTGACACTCCCTGGGTCGCAGGAGACGTGCCTATATGGACGCCCTGGACTCAAACAGGCAGGTGAGCCGGCCTTTAGATTTAGGGGAGTAAGTCGGGTACATATGCGGGGGTCGCTGATGTGGCACATGTTCTCTAGCACACCCAGGGATCTGTCATGCTCGGGGAGGAGACGCCTCTCTGACCTGCCTCATCGGACCGAGGAGATGTAACTCGGAGTAGTCCCGTAGGGTCATTCTGGAGGGCTACAAGCACGTCATAGCATGATTCAGCCTATCTGCAAAGTGTGCACCGGAGGGGCGGATGGAGTGGACTACCCTCGCCATTGTCTTATGCCAGCCAACGCCATGTTATACTTCCATCTGTTGATATCTTGAGACCCTGACCGTGTCAGTTGACCCCTTGGAGTCTGAGCCCAGGGTAGCGTCTTGTCATGGTGTTTATTTCATGTTATTATGGTTGTACTGTCTTTTCGTTGATGATGATGGATGGGCCACCCTTCGTGGTGGTATATTATTTTAGCATGACTGTTGTATGCTAACGTGTCTGTATGCTTCCGCTGTATAGGATTTCCCATAGAGGACGTGGGACGAATGACACCTTTGTGTTCCTCGCCCGGACACTTGGCCATCCCAAGTGGTCCGAGTATGACGAAGGGCCTTACCATGGTGATGTAGTCGCCATGGGAGGGGAATTCCCGTATTTGTACAATGGGAGCATCGTATAGATTCTGGGAGCGTCACATTAGCCCTCGTGGATATTAAAAATCCATTCAATTCAAACTAACCTAAGCTTGAACATTCTAAACTGCACACTAGCCTCTAAATGAACCCATTAATATGTTTATGTTATTGAAATGGTTGGTGTCATTAGAATAGTGAATTATTTTATGGTTGTTGCCATAAAGAGGTTGTTTTTAAAAATTTGAAACCTTGAAATAGATGAACTTAATTGAAGTTGGTCCTTTGATTAAGAAACAGTAGTTGGTGCTTCAAGGAATATATGAACTTGCATGAAGTTGGTGCTTTGGTTTAAAAATAGCAGTTGATGCTACTGGTTAGAGTTGGTGCTTTGACAAAAATCCATAATTTTCTATTCTTTAAATCATTTCTATATCTTTGATCCCAATATTTAATCTTTATAATTTATATTTTAGATATAGATCAACAAAATCTTTTTAATCTTAGGTCTTATTTTCTAGCTCGTTGTTATTATAAAGAGTACTTGGTATTATTCAAAAAGTTTGTGACTCTACCTAATTGTGAATTAAGCTGGTGCTCAACTCGAGATAAATTTATGCTCACTTGGTGCTAGATAATTTGGGAATTAAGTTGGTGCTCAAGATGAAGATATGTTGCTTTGGTTCTCAATAACTTGAGAATTGAGTCGGTGCTCAATTCGAGAAAATTGGTAAATCTTATTCTGATCTTGCGGATCTAATCCGTTGTGAAGGAAAGAGAGCATTCTAAAGTTGCGCTTGAATATTTGTATGACAAATTTATTTTGTTGCATAAATTATAAATATGAATTTATTAGGTACAGATAATTTGAAAGAAACAACAACTCAAACTGGGCCTATTCTACCCTGATAATCCATTTCCTTTTGCTGAAATGGACCTCTTTTAAATCAAGCCTAACAAAAATTGTCAATCCATCTCCTTTGACAAGATGGATCTCTGTTTGAATTTTTCATGTATTCAAACTAATCCAAGCATGAAGAATGTAAAGTGCACTATATATGAGATGCACAAGTTTCAGTATATTGATGGTTCTTAAAGCTTGTTTGTAAGTAAGTGTAGTTATACAAGAATTTGTCGCAGCGGCTGTCGCCGCTGCTGTCCTGTCTTGTACTTTTAGTGCATGCTTATGCACGCAAGAGATTGAATTGTGCAAATGGAAGAGAAATAGATAGCATATGTTATATGTAATAAGGTACATTTTTGGAAGAAATCTAAGACGATTTTACGCAAACTATTCTGTTCAGTAAAGTCTTGCATTCAGCTGACCAATCAATAAGATTGATTTTTTGAATGCAATCTTTTGTCTTTATCTATTCACTTTGAATGACGAGACCCTGCGTCTGAATGCACCTGATCCAAACTTCAGTTCCTCTATCGGTCGATAATGCTTCTTCCTTTCTCGCAAGCCAAGGGGTGTTTTCTTCAAATTCTTTAACCTACATTGAAGCCCAAAGTTTGCTCTTTCGAGCTCTTGGATCTTTTCTTGCAACTGCCCTATCACCAATTTGGACTTGTCCACTTCGTATCTCAAAGAAGTTTCCCTCCCCAAGCCGTCATTCCTTTCCTTCATCACAGTGGAGTAATGAAGCGAGAGAAAAAGGAGCTGCTGGTTTAAGTTATAATTCTCTTGTGACAATCGGAAGCGATTCATCTCAAGGAACTGTATTCGATTCCGAATGCCTTCATCCTCTCTCAATCTCTCACAATATCCCAAGAGGCCGAGTTACCGCACCCACAAAATCGGACTAAACTTGAAACGTCCCAAATGACGGTTTCTTGCCACTCAACGGATCCAATGGATATAAACCGCCATCCGCCCGGATGTCGACACTTTTGAGCACGCAAATGCAACATGTCGAGGTCTAAGTTCTTATTTTTTAGACCTCCTTTTTTGCGATTGAAGACTGGAGCATATTCCTGAGTCAGTTGGATCCTTATCCACACATCATTTGGAGCTTCCATACCGCGTGGATCGCACGGCGCGAAATGAAAGTGTACAATTTGTATGCCCCAAAGACAATTAAGGCTTTTGAGGCTCAAATCGGTACTAACCTCGTTTTTGAAATTTGCAACGTGCATATGGAAATCGAAAAGTCCATTCTCCTACAATCCATGCTTTTATACAAAAGCAAATTCAAAATTCGAATTGTAGGGGGGCGGGAAGCCTGTATTGGGATGAAGTAAAGATCCCGGTTACGAACTTTTAAGGCGCAATCGCAGCGCCTCGAAACGAAAGTCTAATACAAAGCTTCAACCTACACATTCAAATTTTGAAATGTAGAAGGCGGTGACGCGCACGCTTACCAAGAGACACCGTCATGAGTTGCCGGTATGCTATAATGCAAGTGGCATTTTAGAAGCGCCACGTGTTGCATCAGTCCGTCTGACAACCAACAGAATTAAATACATATGGCGCCATGAATGTGCAATCCCCCTTATTCCGGAAGAATATTCCAAGCAAATCTGTAATTATGAGAGTTTGGTATCCTAGGTGGCATGGGAAAAAGGGAGCGGAAATATGACGTGGAATGGCTGATAGGAGGCCATTTTCAGACCCCAAATCCGCCCTAATGGGGGTTGTCAAGTAAAAGTGTTTTAGGCAAGTAATTCTATGATATGGGTTGCATTCTTTTACAAATAATGTAGTCGTATACAAAGGGTTTTTCATATGGAATTGTCGTATACAATGGGTTTTTTGGCAACCTAAGGAACGCACGTGGCATATATACCTATAATTTGGCAACCTAAGGAACGCACGTGGCATATATACCTATAATAGAGGTGAATCCCCCGGGAGACACATTCTCCTTGGCTTCTGGCGTGTTGGTGGATTGGCAAAAGTGCACGGCCTTATGGACGTTGGACACTCCAATCCCGGCATGTCTTCATAATTATCCATGGAAGCTTCTTGTTGATGGACATGCACAAAGCTACTTGGAATTCCTGTTGACATTCATGTTGGTGCAGGAGCAGCATGGGCAGAAATTATTAAGGGTTTGAAGAAACACCTATTTTGGTGGTCAACTGCAAAGTTATCCCTTGCTGGTCGCATTACAGTTGCTAAATCAATGCTCAGCAATAATCATGTGTATATGGCTTCCTTGTTGCTAGCCCCACAGGTTAAAGTACGGGAGCTCATTACAATAGTCCAAAATTTTATATGGGATGGCACAGAGGAGGATGCGATGGTTAAGGTTGCCTGGTCTAAATGCATCCTCCCTAAGTGGGTAGGTGGCATGGGTATGATGGATTTCTTATTGCAGAGTAAGGTCCTCATCTCAAAATTCATTTGGAGGCTCCTGAATGGTGAAGATGACTCTCCTGACCTTTGCCTTCTCAAACAATCTCTCGGTCATTATACTCCTCTAGGCAAGAAGGCAGTCAAACCAGTTCTTCCCTAGGCTCTATTGCACCCTCTTGAGGCTGTTTCAAATGCATCTATTTTTTCGAGGATTATTGGCAACATGGAATGGGTCAAACATCTATTTTGGCCGTGTCTATCTACCCATGCTCTCCTAGATATTCTGTGGTGGTGGGCGCCATTGCTGTCAGTGCATCTTTTTATCTCCTTACACGGAGACGATGGGCCCTAGCAGCTGTTGTCTTAATTCAAGCATGGTACGAAGGTGGTCACCTCTTGTCATGACCGACATTTCAAGCAAAATTCTTACTCTCACATTGGGGTGGAAATATATGGGAGAAGGTGGCAAAGAACTTGCCTCTCATAGTAGAAGTCGACGTCACAGAAAAGGTGCCATGACACGAGGATATCTACAAAGGAAAGTACTTTGTCCACTCTATATACCATCTGCTCTTAGCTCCACGTCCCTTCCCATTGCCAAATGGATGGCAATTATAGATCCCAGAACCCATGCGGACTCGCATATGGCGCTGGCTTTGGGATAAGTTGCTCCACCTTAAAGTTTCTATACTTTGGTGGCAAGTCTTACATAGGTGTTTGCGTGTAAACACATTGCGGCATCACTATGATCCTCGCAACTCTGTAGTATGTCCGCTTTGCATTTCAGATGTTGAAACACTTGAGCATTGCCTCTTTTCCTGTCCAGAAGTTCAACCAGCATGGTCCTGGCTTCAAGCATTATTTAACAGTGTACTAGATTGCCAATCTGTTCTCCTAGCATCCTATCCAGGTGCATGGGCCCCACATAAACAAAAGGCATTTCATCTCGGGTCTAGTTGGTTACTGTGGTCAATCTGGGAGTGTCATAGGCTATGCATATTTCAAGGCATTTATTCACCTGTTTGTAGAGTCATTGCTGTAGCCCAGTCTAAGATACTGATGGCTTACGACTCTTCCTCCCTCAGGGAAGAAGTGAGAGACCATATTTGGATTCAGTATCTCCAAACTAATTCTTATCATTAGTCTCCTATGCTGGAGTGAGTACATAATGCTTCAGGCTTGTGCTTCGGTGTCTTGTGCTTGCACAGCTAGATGAGATTTATACAAAAGGCAGATTACTATTAAAAATACAAGCACACAAATAACATAAGATTTTGGGTGCAAAATAGACCAAAATAGAAATCCTAATAAACTATTGCCAAAAACGATTGGAAAAGTTAGGCTTAATTCTAACTTTTCCAAATTATGGTTTTTGAGCAATAATGATCATCAACAATAGTCATGAACTAAACTACATTGCAGAGGTCTTTTCATACACATCATTTAGCGAGATCTCTTCCTTGATTAGTTGCTAGTAAATGGGAAATGCACATGCAAGAATTATCAATCGAAATAGAATAAAAGTCACTAATCATACCACTACGAGTAAAGTATATCAAGCTCACTCGTCTTTCAAAACAATTTTCAAATTAGACAAATGTGATATCTATTGTTTAAATTTGGTTTTTCCGGCAATCCATAAACTTTTTGGATTTTATTTTCAGGTTATTTTCCTAAGGTTTTAAAGCTTTTAGTTGCCGGCAAAACTTTCTGGTAATCCAAAAATCGGGTATGTGGATTTTCTTATTATTTGGATTTGGATAGCGTTTTGGATTATTTGTGTTTTGGAGGATTTGGCGGATTCCTCTGCATGTAGGCCACGAAGATTAGGCCACGAAGATGATTCATGTTTTGTCATTATCCGCCAAAATATTGCGTCTGTTGTAT
This sequence comes from Isoetes taiwanensis, assembly GCA_021234155.1. Classification (NCBI taxonomy): domain Eukaryota; kingdom Viridiplantae; phylum Streptophyta; class Lycopodiopsida; order Isoetales; family Isoetaceae; genus Isoetes; species Isoetes taiwanensis. Next base: position 31,619,989 of record JAJEKV010000001.1, read on the forward strand.
AACTTTTCTTGCTTTTGATTTCTTGCGGATATAGCAGAGAGGGAGCCGATTTGAAAATTGGGGCTCTCCACGATGCCCTAAGGTTGCTTGGTCCCCGTTTTAAGGTATTTACATGATAATAATGCAATTGGAGGAAGAAACCATGATCGATGGAGTTTGAGAACTCCCAACTGATGCTTGAGCAGATAGAATCTTCTAGATCTTTTATGGTTTCTCTCCACATATAAGAACATTTTGGGCCATCAGAAGACTATCACAAGGATTATTTTAAGCCATCAGAAGACTATGACAAGGATTACATCGCCTTCTAGGTGAGTTGCCGCCACTGTATCATTTTTTGTAGGGTTTGTTGTTGACGAGAGGCACATCTAGATTTTGGATTCATGAATCCGTCATGTGCTCAGTTTTTTTTTTAGGTTGATTATTCAGTGGCGCAGCAAGAGATTTGTTGAAGCTTTTGGCACTCAATCTTGATGTCTAGATAAAATGCAAAAGAAGTAATTACGGCAGTTATTGATTAAATAAGCTGCTAATGTTGTTTCGGCAAAAATAGTTTATTGATTAAGCTCGATTTTGTTGTAGGGAGGTTAAATCTTGGGTTTCCAAAGACATCTTGAGGTAATTATGTTTATTCCTTGGATTGTTCAGGTAGGCAACAATTCCTGGCTAGATTATTATGTACGTGAAGATGATTTATGTGTTGTGGTATTGTGGTTGTAAGTTATGCTATGCATTTTATTCTATCTGCTTATGTTTTCTATATTCTAAGCCTTATGGCATATGCAGATACTGCGACAGAGGCAGCAGATGCAGTTTCCACTTCCTTTCACAAGCAACAAATGCAACTTGCACTTCAAAGGATGAAAGCAATCAAACCATGATGTCATACAATATATCAAGGTAAGAGGTAAGAATTAGAGTGTTGCATTTTAGTGAAGTATTGATTTTGTGAGATGTTAGAAACCTTAATGCAGATTGCTAGAATCAATGTAGTTAGATTCTTAGAATGAATGTAATTGTATCCAGTCAATATGAATAGGATGCATTCGCATCAATGGACATAAAGACGAGCAATTGTAATTTCAGCTATAGACGCATAGCATACTACTACATATTAGAGATATACAATGTTTTCCACAGAACTAATGGCTGGCAAGGAAACCACAATGGGATCCTCACACATGTATCGTTGCCCTGATTCTTCAGTCACAGTTGAAGACGTTCCGGAGTTGGCCCCTACGCTATTACAAGCAGCATTGCTCTGCTCAGCATTGAAAAGGGCATTTGATCCCTCAATTTTTTGCAAATGGATTCCTGTTAGATCTTCAAGAAGGCTCCTGCCGTAAGCCATGGTAGTCATTTTTCTCATGCTCTCCTTTTGTTAGAGTTCGATGTCTCGCTGAGTGTAGCAGTAATGTCGCTGATGATTAGAGGTGGCTTGGTTTTCTTTGCTGTCTAGCCTGTACAGGGCAACATCGAGTCAATATTATGTTTAAGATCAACTGTTTTTTTCCTTGCATTCATCTCTCTGTTTCTTCACTTTATTTCATTCGATTTTACTTAACAAAATTAGTCCGTGGATTCTTCATACGGCAAATATACTTCTATTTGTTTCTGATCGGCTTTCATCCCAACATTTTGCAGGTCCAGCAGAACAGAACATTTGATTATGTTGTGGAGCGGAAGAGGGGTTTTCAGTAGACATACCATGGGGTTGTGCAGGAATTGGTGACAATGATTACCTACTTGCGTTTATCCATATCGTGCTTCCGATAGGAGTTAGTTGGGGCCTTGCTTTATCTCACCAATGCTAGACCCAATTTCGTCCATGCATCATCCTAAAGTTCTGCATTGGAAAGCAGCTGAATGAATCCTACATTATCTCAGAGGGAGTTAATATACCAAAGTTGCTAATCCTACTCTTGTGCTTTTCTCATTCTGATATTGCATCTACAGATCTTGAGTAAAGAAACTGTATTACAGGATGTCTCTTTCTTTGGAAGCAATCCTATGAGTTGGGGCTCTAAAAAGCAAAAAACAAACAGCATAAGTGCTATTGAAGCTGAAGTCAAAGCCTTGATTACAACAGTTGGTTCACGTCCATTAAGATTTGAGATTTGTTTCAAACCTGCAGCAATCTGTTGGATAACAGTAGGGCAATTACTCATGCAAAAGACTATAAGATGCACTGGCAAAAGACTCATGGATATTAATTGTCAAAGCGCAGCTTCAAAATGGCGCTCTCAGAGGGAGTTAATATACCAAAGTTGCTAATCCTACTCTTGTGCTTTTCTCATTCTGATATTGCATCTACAGATCTCGAGTAAAGAAACTGTATTACAGGATGTCTCTTTCTTTGGAACAATCCTATGAGTTGGGGCTCTAAAAACCAAAAAACAAACAGCATAAGTGCTATTGAAGCTGAAGTCAAAGCCTTGATTACAACAGTTGGTTCACGTCCATTAAGATTTGAGATTTGTTTCAAACCTGCAGCAATATTGAGAACTTTACACCATAGAACGACTGATATTATGAAATGAACAAACTTACAATCTATCAAGTTTGATTGACAACCACCGTAGTAAGGAGTGTTTGTTCCAATCTTATGATTGCAAAAGAATGTATCGACAAGCGTAAATTGCACGTAAGCCATTGGAGGCAAAAGCCTTTATAGCCATATAAGAGGAAAGTATGCACATGTAGTGACTCTTGAATTGCACGTAGGCCATTGCAAGCGTACACACAGTGGTCCTATGACGTTGAGTAACCAAAGCTTTAACCTATATTCTAAAATTTAGCATCATATTCTATCTAAATATTGGTCCTCCTACTACGTTAAGGAGTAACCAATTTTTTAACACCAATTCTACTCAGGTATTGTAACTTTAATGATTGTTTATTCTAAAGGACCTCCATATAGTAAACTTTAGGTCAGTTGTTGCTGCATCTTGACAGATTATGTATTGATGTAAAGTAATTTAGACTCCATTCTCCAAGGGAAGGGAAGGGGTCCCAACAAAAGGACGGGCCACGCGATCAGTAGTAATCATACATTATATTTGCTCTATATTATATTCATCAAATAACATGCTCTAATACTGCATTTGCATTTCATGATTGATTCTTGACCACTTCGATCTAACTCATCTGCATTTATTTAGGTAATGCTCCGTCCTCACTGTTGATATCCTGCTTTTCCATTTGCGTCTTTATTTTGCAATTATGATGCAGTTGTATCTAACAAGACATATCAATCATATGACTGTATTTAACAAAGCAAGTTGCTACATGAGTTAAAGAACCTATAGAATGCTTTTGTAATTGTTATGAAAAAGCACCATACACTACTTTAGTATAGGTTAATATTACCTTATAGATTGAACATAAATTTTAGAAATGCTTACTTTAGTTGTGTGATTAAATTGTGAATGTATTTGTATAATCCATCTTACAATCTTTTTTGCAGTTATTGCATTCTTGATGATGGACATAACATGGAAGGGATCTCAAACGCGCTGCATCACTTGCTGGGCATTGGAGCCTAGGAAAGTTCATAGCGTGAAATTTTGAAAAATCATATTCAATGGACCTAACCCTAGGCGCACAGTAGGGCGGCGGCGGTGGCCGCCCGTTGCTTGGACTCCTCTTGCTTGTGTTCGATGCTGGAAGAGCAGCTCAGATTGCTGCTATTGCTGGGTCATCGGTTCCTTAGGTGTATCAAGATCTCTGCTTTTCGGTCTGCCATGGATTTCGTGCAACAGGTTCATTCTGCCAAGGTAAATGCCGCAACCACTGGTGAAGATATTTTTTGTATGAGATTTGGATCAGGTCAGTAGAGATTTTATGTATTTTCTAAGTGATTCGGGTTGAGCACCAGCTAGTCTAACAGATAGCTTTTCATGAAACTGCTGTTAGAGCCTTAAGGGCAGATTTCAGTAATATTTTTCAGTTTTGGACAGTGTCTATACTTCTGCATGCGTACTGGTTAGTTTATTGGATTAATGACAATGCTCCAAAGCTTCTGTGTTCTTTGCTGAGATAAGCTTGTAAGGGTATAGCATCACCCCATCTCCATCCCAGCTGGCGAGGATGTCATGGTGACCCGTACAGGGCAGATTGGTAAAGCAAGAAATACAGGACGGGAGACCTGTGTCTCTTGTAGCTGCAACACATTTACTATTTAAATGGTAATGTCTTCAAATCTTTCGGGGTGTGCTTGGTGAGGCGATATATTATTTAAACAGATATTTTGTCCACTGCAACTCCGATTTGTCATGACGGGGCAGCCATGGATCTGTGGGGCTGCATGGCTAGGAGGCAGACGTATGGTAATGCTCTCTAGGAATGAAAGAGGCATTCTCCTGTAGTACCTATGATTGCAGGAAATGTGAGTAACTTCCCTTTGTTTTGTTCAAGGAATAGGGCCACGGTCTGTAGTACTTCTCTTGCAAGGAAGAGGTTGAAGGCAGTTGCAAAAGTGAAGTGGTGGGTGCTTGGGTTTGATGTACATCCTTTGAGAACCACTCGTAATACCTCATTTATGAGAAGATGGAGAGAGTTCTCCTTAGTACGTAATGTATTTTTTTGCTTTAATCTTTCGGGGCATGCTTCAAGCTAGTAGGAATGTACTGATGGAAAGGGTTTACATCTCCTATAGTATTATGGATGGGAGAAGAGAGTGAACTTTTAAGAGTGCACTTCTAGTCAAGTTATCCATGCTGAAAAATCTATGCTTCCAGGAATATATTTCGGGAGTATGCTTCATAGTCTGGATGCATGTTTCTAGTAGGGCTCCACTAATGTAGCTGACTTCCCATAGTACTTGATATGGTTGGAAGAGGACCAAGTCCTTTAGTACTGGATGAGACGAGAGAAGAGGCTTATATCCTCTTGTAAATGATAGGGAAGAGGTTGAAGGTGCTTCAATCAGAGTACACAGACATTATTGTATGGTGCTTTCTTATCCTGACAGCTGCTTTTTTACGAAACTGATGCTTCCTATCTGGTGACCATGTGCTACTTCTTCCTATAAGGTCATTTGGGCCACTATGTAATAAGGTCTTGGACCACTTTTTATTAATAGAAAATCATACCTTCGTACCCTCAAAAAAAAAAAGTTCATAGCGTTGTATGATGGTAACCATATCTTTATTGAAGGCAATACGAATATTGCATTTACTGGGGATGTTCAAGCTCGCATACACAGATTCTAGGCTATTTTTGCAACTAGGAATATGCATCACAACTGTTTGTTGTATTGTTCAATCAATCTAGCTCATTGCAACATGATTATAATTAGATTGTAATTCGAAAAATAGGTGAAAGATGAGAAATTAGATGGGTTAATATTGACAAATATTTGCCCCTGGGTTAATATGGACAAAGATTTGCTCCTCTACCCTTTGGAACTTGCTCTGAGGCCTCTGTACAACTATATAAGCTATAATAATTTAAGCACAGAGCTTCTAATTGAAGGGGCATTTTCCAACCAATGAAATGCAGTATTTGCATCGGTATTTAACCTTTTTCACCAAAAAAATATAACTGAATCTTGAATGTTGCTCAAAGGAAGGTTGTCCAGAATAAATAGGCTTGAGGGCAAAGGTTTTAGTTGTTCTGTTGTCGAGCTTTTGGTGGTTGTCCTTATGTGCTTCAGGGGAGAATATCATTTTATTATCTACCCCTATATTTATATAACTCAAAATGAAAGTCATAGAAATCCATATTGGACATCTAGAAGAAGAAATAACATTTATCCAAATGCAACAAGAGGCAACATCATCTATAAAAGCAAGCAATTAAGTTTAATTCCTACAATAGACCATATTTATGCCCGGCAACGCCGGGCAAGATATGTTAAATATATATGTTTTAGACACAAGGCTAAGGCCGGCCGAAGAAGAGGCTTAGGTAAGGTTATTGGTCTAGCCGAGGCTGATAACAAAAAATGTGGGGCTGAGGATGTATATTTGGCAGGTAAGGTTGAGGCCCACTTGGTTATCAGCCGAGTCAAAGATCGATACTTGCCTTATCGGGCTTATATGGGACACCATTACTAATAACTAGTACTGGTAAGTACTTATCAGCACTACACGAGTACTACACGAGTACTGATAACTAGAGTTATTGGATCCTCACTTTACACACAAGAGTCCGATAAGGCTTGTTATTATCCCAGGCCCATTTAGAATATAGAGACATGCAGGGAGGTAACTAGTTAGTGCCACATGTTGCTTCCAATTTATCAATTTACATTCATTGCCCTCGATTGTGAGTAAAAGGATACATATGAAATAGCAAATTCATATGTTCGAGTGGAATGATAGGAAAAATAGGACAATGTTAGAGGGAACCCATAATCAACGGTCGGTGTTTTAATTCTGGGGCGGATAGGGTATTTCAGAGTTTTTTCCCATATGTTTAATACCGCAGAAATACATGTGTCGTGCTAATCCTAGTTGGAAGCCACGGAGAAGTGCAAGTAAGTAAAAGAGGGGGGGCATGTAGTGCGGAGCGAGAGTGGAAGAGCGAGCGGCAAACGCCGGATTCGCCAAAACGGCAGAAGCTTCCTCTCAGCGTAGCTAGGCTGCTCCTAGAAGCCATACTACCGTTGCTGCGTCGCTAGATCTGATCTGGTTTTGGACGAATGAGTGGATCTGTATAATACAAGGTAAGATTGGGTTTGCCTAGAAGCTATGTGCCTTGTTGTTTCGTCATAGGTTAAGTGCAATCTGTTTTGTTGCTCATTTTCTGCCTTTGTCGCATTAACGGAACTGAGCGGTAGTGCCATCAGGTGTTTCGCCAGAATAAGTAGCGGGGAATTTGGAAAGGCGCCAATAGGAGCTTTTCTTAAGTGGCATGCTAGCAAGTGAAGCATTAGCTTCCGTCGATTTTGTAGCCTTTTGAACTTCTAAAGGACTCATCGGAGGAGATCATGGGTCAAGAATCTCTTATATACAGTTTCGTTGCTAGGGGGACTGTTGTTCTCGCCGAGTACACAGCTTTTTCTGGTAACTTTAGCACTATAGCAGTGCAATGTTTGCAAAAACTTCCAGCCAATAACAACAAGTTCACCTACACTTGTGACAAGCACACCTTCAACTATCTCGTGGAGGATGGATTTGGTAGGTTTACGGCTTTATAGTTCACATGTTTGAAATTAGTTTTAACTTGATTCATTGTTTTACAGCATATCTGGTTGTAGCTGATGAAGAGTTTGGTAGGCAGATCCCATTTGCCTTTCTTGAGCGAGTAAAGGAAGATTTTAAACGCAGATATGGAGGAGGAAAGGCTGATACTGCAATTGCTAACAGCCTTGATAAAGAATTTGGGTAATAGCACGTTTTCTTTAAGTTTTTGGGGAATTTCATATGGTTGTAGCATGTAAAATGTCACTAGGTCTCTGTGCTATTCTATTTGTACTGTTACTTAATCGTAAGGTGTGCTTGACATGTATACTGAATCAAACTAGAAACAGGTTTAACGTGTTGTTTTTTGGTTATTGATTTGTAGGCCAAAGTTGAAAGAACACATGCAATATTGTGTTGACCATCCAGAAGAAATGAACAAGATTGCAAAAATTAAAGCGCAAGTTTCTGAAGTAAAAGGAGTTATGATGGACAACATTGAGAAGGTATGTGTTTTGAGTTATCTAATTTATCTTGGCTTGTTTATTATACCCCTTTCACTTCATCATATTACCTAACCTTCAGGATATATTGAATTTTTAGCAAGGTGTCGTATTCTTTAGAATTAAATATTTAGCACATTTTGTATACTTTCAATCATGAAGATATGTTTACTCATTAAGTCTGTTTTTGATATGCAGGTATTAGACAGGGGAGAGAAAATTGAGCTTCTTGTTGACAAAACAGAAAATTTGCGGTTTCAGGTAATACAACCTTTTTTTGTATACTTCATTGCTCAACTTGGATTTTGTATTTCTTACTGGTGATATGCGGTGTTTTCAGGCAGATAATTTCCAGAGGCAAGGCAGACAACTGCGGCGTAAGATGTGGCTTCAGAACATGAAAGTTAAGCTGATTGTATTAGGGCTCATCATAGTCCTGATATTGATCATCTGGATTTCTGTATGTCGAGGCTTTAAGTGCAAGTAGGTGAAGCTTTTACTGCTATCATGCTCATGCTCACCGACCCATATTTTACCTTCCATCTGCGTACCAGATTATTTTGTCTTGTGTTAGGCTGCCTGCAGCAGGTACATATTTTTTGACATCATCACAGCTTTAGATATATTTTTTTCATCTTGTTGATAAGCCTTGAATTACTACTGTCTATAATGCCGCTTTGTTGTAATCAATTGACTTTCTTGCCAGACAAGTTGCATATTTCTGTTTAATTTTTCTTTTGGAGATTAGGTTACAGTTATTATTGTTGATTTCTTTTAATTACTTCCTACTCCAGGCGAGTGACCTCTGCATTGGTTTGTAGAGTTTTGCTACGTCCTGCTTATGTTTTGGCGGGACTAGACATCCTGCGTTTGCTAATATGACCTTTTAGTTTGAATCATTGGAGGCATACGAAGACACTTAAAATAGGGGGAGTGAAAAGTTGCGGAACCTGGTTTGTAATACACATAGTACAAATTTAATTGGACAGCATAACGGTCATAAGATCTCGAAATTTGTTGCTGAGTCTATTGCAGGAAATTTGTTGGTCGTTTTGTTGCTTGGTCTATTCCTCTAAAATGATAAAAGGAATTTATTCATGCTCAATGCACACACTACATTTTGCTTTTATTATTATATATAGATTATTTGGTTTCAAAATTTGGTAAGCCATGGCTTTTTTTCAATGTGCGATTTTGCACATCTGGATCATTAGACAGGGCAATCAAAACATGTTAGCTATGGATGATTTTGAGAAGGCCGTTCTTTTCGCATTTGATCAAATTGGGGCTATAGATGATAGGCAATCCTCAAATCAGGTAATCAGGTGTTGTGCCCTTTCCCAAATCCTCAATCTCAACCATCTATTTGCATCAACGGTGTAAAATTGAAATTGATGACAAACACTCAAAATCAAATTGAAATTGATGACAAACACTCAAAATCCCTTTAGTATAAAGAGAGATATAGATTATTTGGTTTCAAAATTTGGTAAGCCATGGCTTTTTTTCAATGTGCGATTTAAGTTCTCACCTTATGGGTGAAAATCGGTTACATCTTATTTGCCTTTATGGCCAATTGTGTATAGGCATGTTGATTATTTTAAGGAATGTAATGTAGATTTTGTTTTTTAGATGACATTCCAAAATTTTCTGCCCATTCTGCACTCTGCCCATAGAATGTAACTAACTGGTTTTCATGTAACAAATGTTACTTTTAAATGACATTCTCATGTGGATGAATCTTTGCCTTGTAAGTCGTCCGTGTTTCCCACATAAGAATATCACCTAGAGTGACATTCTTGTTGAACTTGAACAACGAATGTGACTTGCCATTTTTTATTCAAGTTTTTTTTTTTTTTTAATCTACATAAAGGACCCTTGGTTCTATAGAAGCAAAACAGAGGCCTTAAAACGAAATGATAGAATCAAAACAAACCTCCTTTTTCAAAAGCAAAATCAAATGACTTTTGATATGGCAGAATGTGAAGAGATGAAGAGGGACAAGATTCGATCTTTTATGTTGTAGCTATGATATTGCCTAGAAATAGCTATGATATTGCCTAGAAAAAGACAGGAAGTGGCACTCGAAGCCTTTATTGGCTAAATTTTGGACTTGGTGCCCCATTTTGGGGGGGAATCAATATGAGTTTGGCAACAAGAATGACAACTACCCATTTTGGTGAGAACCAATATGAATATGTGACAAGATTGACAACTACCCATTTTGGTGAGAACCAATATGAATATGTGATAGGTTGAACAACAAAATTGCCAAACTACAATGTTAAAGGACTCTGCACTTTTTTACAAAGCATGTTATTGTGATATTTAACATGCCAATTGTTTTAAGCCAGATTGAAAGTACTAATACATGATAGATCACACTTACCCTTTTGCTATATCTAGCTTGCACCTTATTTGCAAGGTTTAATGCTTTTTAACTTGTGCCTTTGTTATTAGACAAAATAATAAAAATTTCAACTATTTATAAGAGTTTTATTATGCCATAATGCCTTGCCTTGCCAATGAATTGCCAGTACATAAGCCCCCATGCTAATTCACCAAGGGTAATGTCTAAAACCACATGCGAGCTACGATAATGATGTCAATTCCTTCCTTTCTGAAAAATAACTAACTTCAGTAGTATCCATAAACCACGAATTAAGTACCAACTCAATTTGTTTCACCTGAGCACCAGCTCAACACAATTTGTTAACTTATCTTGAGCAATAACTCAATCCACTTAAGTTCTCTAAATTATGTGTAAGTTATGATCTTGCGAATAACACTAACTATTCTTTACAATCACAACTACTTTGGCTGAAGCTTAAGATTAAAATCCAGTAACGTTTAATTGTTCTACTGAGATAGATTGCTAAGGCTCCAATTATTTAGGCTGAAAAATAAGATTCGAGATCCAAGATACAGATAAGATTTAGGAGAGAACAAGGTTTTTGTTGAAGCATCAACTTCATCGTAGCACCAACTAGTATATTTGATGCAAGTTACACTAATATCACAGTTCAGAAGTTCCTAGAATGGGACTTGAAATACTAAAATAATATTTAACAATTTTCAAATCCTCTAGTGGCACCAACCACTTTAGAAAAATAAACATTTAACAAATTCTCTCATCCTCTATATATCTCTAATATATAATTGTAATATGGAGGATAAGGGGGCAGCTTGAGGTACTTATAGAAAATTGATATTTTTGCTTAGAGTTGTATAGGGGAATGGAGGTTGGGGCCTCCATTCCGGGTTTCAGTGGGGTCCGCGGCCGCGTTAGCGAGAGCGGGTCCCGAAAACCGGAATGGAGGCCCCAACCTCCATTCCCCTACAATATAGAAGTTGGGGACGTTTTTTTTTCTTTCTGCAGATCCAACAAATTTACAGGGCATTTGGCAGCAGACTTACAGCATTCTTACAAGATCCGGCAAGGTTTCATAAAGATTTTTCGTCCCTTTAACATATCCGGCGATAAACATGCGATTTTTCGACCCTTGAAGAGATCTGCTACCTGTGCAGAAGTAAACTCATGCAAACTAGCAGGCATTGGGCCGAAGAACAAGGCCATGGCAAGCATTTCTTCTAAAAAATGGGCGTTGGATCGAAAACAGAGAAAGAAAAAACAGAGGAAGAAAACAGAGAAAACAGAGGATCGAAAACAGAGCTTCAAAATGCTCTGTTATGGCAACGATGGTGAAAAACTGTCGATCTGTGAAGAAGAAGTGGCGATGGCAAGCACTCCGGTCTGGAAAGAACTGGCGATCTGGGAAGAACTGGCGATGGCGAGAACTGGCGGCGACTGTAAACCCTAACCTGTCAGTTCACGCTGAAGCCCTTAGGTTAGTCGCTGGAAGCTGAAGCCCTAACCTGTGCAGCCGGTCAGTCGGAATGCGTGAAGCCAACTTCTATTCCGCATTATTGGCAGATGCCACGCGTCGGCACCAAAATGCACGCCACTAAAAATAACGGACCCAACTTCTATATTGTATACGTGTAAGCCTTTAAAATTAGTAGGGAGGAGATTACACCTTTCAGAAGTTGACACTTAGGCGTATTCCAGAAGTTTCTTAAAGCTTCGTGCAGGTTCCAGAAGTTCTTAGGCCTGCTCTTCCAGAAGCTTCTGGATTATCCCGCATCATATAAAAGAAGGGGAGGTAAAAAGTTCAAACCCAGATGGATCGAGATAGATCGGCGCTGAGATGTTTGTGAAGAAAGGGTTTGTGGAGTGATCCCGGATCATACTGATCAGTCCGAAATTCCTATTGGCGGTGAACCCATGGATCAGTCATTAGATCTGGGTCCTATTTTCTAATTCCTAAACCTCAAGAATCAAGCGCAGAGCTCTGTACTTCATGTGTGTCAGCTCTCGAAGGTTTAAGAGACAAAGTTTGTGTAGAGGGATGGTACTGTGAGAGCTATATTGGGGTTTCAGCTTTAAATTGAAGCTTGGTTTTCAGACTCGACTGGATTCCAGTGGTGTAAAGCTTTTTCTCCCCGTTTTTGTCGCGAATCTCTGTTGCAGATATAACCTTTCACGAAGAAATGTTGCTCTGTTTTGGAGATGCTTTCAGGTAAGTGATTGGAGGTTTAACTATGGCGAAGTTGTCGCTGGCTCGGCCATTACTTCTCTTTCGCCATTATCCTCATCATGTAGGTCTTTTCTTCTAGTTGGGTTGTTGTTCCACCCCGAATTTGAGTCATAGAGTTCCCTTCAGCTGATTTGTTGTAGAGGGACGCAGACCTGAAGCTAGACTGGAAAGAACACTACGGAGTTTGAGTCCATTAGCTCTGACTCATCTCCCCATGTTGCATGTAAATTAAATCGACATTTAAAAGTGTCATATTATATTTGCTTGGGATTTTTGCAGCAACGCTATTTCTCTGCATCCAACCATCATGCTGAATACATCGTCAGAAAAGGCATGGCTAGTCATGCATCCAGAACCCGTTAATGCCACCGCTTCCATAATTGCCTCAATTGCTTCATCAATGTAAGCACCATTAGACTAGTTAAATGTAATTTCTTAGTTCTCAAACAAGATTTCTCAGTCGGGTTTGGCCCAAAATCGTGTTGGGTTCTTACTTCCTGGGTTTTTGATTTTTTAGGTGCAGGTGGCGTGCCCGCACCGGAGGCACAATTAAATTCCTCCTGTCTGATACATAAGACAAGCAAGCAGAGGCTACAACACCAAAATTAACAAATTTTGTGAGGCTATCCATATCTGTTCAGAACCATATTGCTCATGAATTGGATGTAAAATCATTGTTCCAATCCCCGGGGAAAAGACATGACAAATCTGACTAAGCCCTCATCGATATCTAGCATCAACATCTACATCTATCTTCGCACATGAATTGCATGTATAATCATTATTCCACTACCAAAAGTATAATCTTAAGGGAAAAGCCATGACTTGCACATTTATTCGAGCAAGTCTGAGCTTCATCGATATCTAGCATCAACATCCACATTTATCTATGATAACTGAGTATTTCTCAACATGACAACAACCTATCTTAATTCATGATTAGACGCACAAACTAGATAAGATATGAAATGGAATTACCATTATCTCACTGAAGATGCAAGGTCTGGAAAATTGATGGTTGTCCCTCTGTATGAACAAGAGAGCTCCTATAGAGGGAAAACATCTATATGCACAACTTTTGAAAATTGTTAAGCAAATTGTTACCATGGCGAAGATTTGTATATGCTTTGCCACTGCACATGTACCATTTATTTGCAACATTTTTCCATGTATGTACATACCTCATTTTCTCTTTTGTAGACAATTCGAGTAGCAAAGTGCTTGCAAAGCCATCTTAGCACCATAGACATAGACATGTTGTAAACTTGGTAGCTGATTTGTTATATCTACTTAGAAGGTCCAATAGGACGAACAGGGAGATAGTGGACATGATTTGTCAGCCCTACAACTCTCCTCTCAAGAAGATGGTATTGGAAATGGTACTAGGGGAGATCTACAAGAAGTTAGAAGCGACAGATGTACAGACTGTTTGTGATGATGTAGGCATCAGTAGGCTTGGTTACCATTCTCTATTCAAGCCATTCCACGAAGCGTTGAAAAGAATGGGCACAAAAAAAGTATTCGCTCCACGTCCACAAATTGTCGAGAATACAAGGGTTACTAGGACAAAGATGGTGTATGCCATATTAGGAGAGATGCACCACATTGAATGTGCTGGTCCTGCCATAGCCATAAAAGATAAGAATGGCAAGGATTGTTGTGATATAGTTGGAATGAATGAACGCAATAATCTTTGGGTTGACCTGGTTACTCTCTTACAATTCCTTGTCAAATATTATGACTTAACAGTTGCAGAAACTAATGGTGAGATTGAAGTTTGCATAAAATTGGATGAAATGGAACCCGACCAAGTTTGAGAAGTATGAGAGGGTATCCGTTATCATCATGAATAGAGCAATTGAGAATGCAATTGCACATGCTAAATCAAAGAGCAACAAGAATAACAAAAAGATGTAGAGGTGACTTTACGAGGAGAAGAAGCGTCTGGAAAAATGGTTCTCATGTCAATCAAGATGACACCAGTAGTTAGGTCTCTTTAAAGTTCGAAAAGAAACCCACGAGGTATTGAAATGGGTGTTCAATCAAACTGACATCCCGAGTCTAATATCTAGATTCGAGGGAGGGAAAAAATTGCAAGTAGATCACTATGGATCTTACAAAGTAATTTTTCACTTGGCGTCTGATTTAAAAACTGAGAAAGCAATGTACAACATAAGTGGAGGAGGACAAGGAACATGCAAAAGTTGTCTGTACTGCAATCATGCAAGGAAGTCAAGTACTGGGAAGACTGTTTCAACCTTGTCCCTTAACCAAGCAAATGCTCCTAATAGAGGAGAAGAAGATCCCAAGTTCCATGGCATTTTCCCCATTCCATTAGAGAGGGTTCATATCTGCACTTTGCACGGCTTTGTGAGAATATGATATTTTTGAGCTGCAGATTCGTGTGGAACATTTCAGACAAGAAGAGAAGAGAGGAAGGAATTCGTAGAGTTGAACATGTTCTATCAGAAGCAGGTTTGCATAGTGGCAATGTAAGATTAGAGCTCGATGAGAAACGGGCAGGAAGAACAAGTGTGCCTCGTAAGGTGTCAATTGGAGGGGTGAAAGCTCGACGCTTCATAAAGAATCATAGAGAGGCTCTGAACGGAAACCAGATGGGAGAAAAGGTCTATGAATTTGGAAAATTGCTGGTTGATGCGGAGCAGGACCGCACAGATGGCGTTCGTTCGGCATTGAGGAAAAAAAAAGCATGGGATGCATTGTCTGAATTGTTCCCATACATTCAGAGAATGGACCTCACAGCGAATAACAAATTTATTAAAGCTTTCATAGACGCATGGGGAGAGAGTGAAGTCACGCACTACTTGCACATCTTTTGGGCTCATGCACCTTGGTTTTTTAGGAAGTATGGAAGCCTAGCAGTGTGGAGTGCACAAGGCATGGAGAAGTCGCATAAACAAGCTAAAATAGCCTTTCATCGTAACACTCAAAGAGGGGGTGGAAATGTGGGAACCAACCCTCTAAGACAGATGACAGAGTGGTTTTATAGAAGGGCGATGGCTAAATATGACAAGAAGGTCGCTTTAAGGAGCAACCCAGAAGTCGTAAACACCATTGGCATAATGCTGAAGAGAAAACGGAAAGTTGCTTGGCAAAATTCTAGGGCCCCACTAGCATCGCAACAGTGGAGATCTAAGAGACAAAGAATCGGTAAAGTATACTTGTAATGTGTAGCATGTTCACACGACGCGAAGTACTTGCCTCCAACCTTGTTTGCACAACTGTAGCTTCGCGTCGTGTGATCTTATTTGTATCATACGGCGCGAACAGTCGTGTGAAGCTTTACAAGATAATAATAAAAAAAGGTTACTTTTGATTAAAGTTGTGAAAGATGTTACATTGAAAAACAAAATACAACGACTCATTGTTGCTCCAGTGCGAGCTCTTCTTCATTATCTTCATCATCATCATCAGCTCCGTCCTCGTCTTCGTCTTCATCTCTTCCCCTTAAGCGAGCAATCACCCTATCCAAACGTTCCTCCAATCTGTCCACCATCTCTTTGTACATGTCCCGCTCCTGTCCCAATAGCACAACGTGTTCTTCTGCCTGAATTAGCATCCTCGTTGCCGTCATAACCACCTCAGTGCAGTTGTTGGGGCATGTCATCCTGTCCAGCCTTCTATTCAACCACTGATTTGCCTCTCCTCTCTCTGAAGCATGAGAAGGTTGAATTCATTCTCTTCTTCTTTCTCGCTGAATTGTAACGGCGTTTTTTCCTTTAGAAGATCATCTTGCTCCTTCAACCTCTTCATTAGAACACCCAACACTATGTCGAAGGGAGTTCTATCCTCTTGCGTTTTCCATTATCAGCGGTTGAGGATGTGGAGGCCATAGATGACAAATGGGAGGGACGTTAAGATTATAGAAGTGAGGAGCAAAGGCTCTAATAGGCGGAAGGAGCACAATGCAAGGACCTCAATTTATACATATTAGCGCTTGAACATATTAAACACACTTTCGGCCGCCGCCGACGGTCGAAGCGGATTCTCGGTTGTCCGCTAGAACACATTAATGGTACTTGTCCATTTGGAACACATTAATAACTATTCTAACTACATCAGATATCACACCACGCTGAAATCGCACATCGAGCTTTAAAACCCTATGAAGGGTTTCGCTTTGTGTGATCTGGCTTTTGTCATTCTCTATCACGGATATTGAAAATTAAAAATAGGAAACGTAATATTCGACACATTTGTCAAAAACTTTTCCCATTGAGAAATAAAACCAATTACAAACATTAAAAAACGGCCCCTCTAGGAGGAGCCCGATGCCTATGATCGCCGGGCAAGCTCTTCACGGAGGGCGTTGATAATTTTTTTCTGCTCCTCCAACATGATTGCCTGCCCCGCAACCACGCGTTCTCATATTCCGCAACCTTATCTTCCCGGCTCATCGAGTTGGGCTCGGCAGCCTCTCCCCGCTTCGATTGCGGCCCTAAGCCTCTCTTGGAGGTTATATCTGCGTGGCGCCAATTAGCGGTCTAAAGCAAGGCGTGATTGTCGCGCACTAAAATCACCTCCCTGTAGAAGGCGGCCTTTTCCTCTGCCGCAACCAGCTTGGCGACGTCTTCATCATTCTTTTCTTTTAGAAGGCGGATCCGTTCCTCCGCTTCAGCACGAATGTTCTGAATTTCCTTGACCAAAACTTGAGACAAGATCTCTACAGGGATGGAACTGAGCCGAGGCCATTGAAAGTGATGGGAGAAACAGGAGAGATGGCTGAGGGCGGATGTGGTAGAACAGAGATGGCGGATAGGAGAAGACAAAGGCCTCCGACGTTTTATATAGAAACTAGAGATACGTTGGAATCTACTTTCCAGATGCCGATAAAGTTGTGTAATAATCCTACGAGGCGAAATTATAGCATGCAATTAGGCAACGGTAGCCTATGTTCGCATCATGGGATCCGTCATATCCTAGCCGTACTGTATGCAGGCCGTACAAAAGACAGTGTTATTGTGGCAAATAAGATGCCACGTCCTTGGCATGACGTTGTCATCCACAAGCCACGTATGTGAATAGACGTTGTCATCCACATGCAAATTCGCATTTACCTGCAAGTTATCACATAATCTAGCTAGATATTTGTGTTACATATACTTTTCCATTAATAAATTATGAATTTATACATACAACGAGGTGTACGTTGTGGAGATCATCGACGCCTTGAAATCCATTGATTGCTACCTAATTGCAAGAATGGCATTTCGGCGTCGGTGATCTTTTAATAAAACAAAACAAGAGAACGATAGAAGCAAGAAACGAGCAAATTTTTCTTTGAAACAAAAAATATATATACAATGGCTACGGATCTTCATGATCCCGTAGCCCCGTAAAGCTCAAGCGTTCTCATCCTCCTCTCCAAGCAGCCAAGCTTCTTCTCCATATCTTCTAGCTACCGAAATATTGTGTGCAAGCTTAAACGCCGGAATCTTTACTGGCCATATTGGCCCTCGCAGACTGGGTTAATGTTGCCGCTGAAGCTCAAGGTCTCGCCATGCAGCAGCCCCTCGTGAATTCTATTAGTCCACCGCCTATCTTTCTACGACGGGTACGGGCTGTTTTTCCGCGGAACCTTCTTGAATCTCTTCATCACCACAAAGAAGGGTGATGTCCGCTGGCAGCCCTGGGGCGCCGGCCGCTTACCGGAGGAGGATGAAGATGCCATCGGAGGAGAAGGCTACAGGCAAGGGGAGAAGATGAGCGTATATGGAAGGCGGAAGAGGATCGAGGAGAAGGCGAAGGCGAAGGCGAAGGCGGAGAAGATGAGCGTATGGGCTAAAGACTAAGAGGACGGAGGTCGGCTGCAAGATAGAAGGTCTTCTATTTATAACAGGGATTTCGTAGTAGCTTGAGTCACACGACGCGAAGGATGCCGTGGGTCGGAAAATTGACCGTTACTTCTCGCGTCGTGTGAGGAAAAAAGGACATATTTCTTTCTAACGCCTTTTCTTCCGCAGAAAGCTCGGTGTGATAATTTTATTGATAATTTCGTGATACAATCTATACATAAGTAATTTTACCGATACATAACTAAAGATAGAACTTCTCATTGAAGCAAAATAGAATCGGCATGGAGATCACACGACGCCGAAATCCATTGATTGCTACCTAATTGCAAGCAAGGCATTTCGCGGCCGTGGTGATATTTTAATAAAACGTAACATACATTGGAACAACAGATAGATAGAAGCAAAAATAGAGAAAACTTTTCTTTGAAGCAAAAATAGATAGATACAACGGCTAGGGATCTTCATGATCCTCTAGCTGATTTTCATGTCCCGCAAATGAAGCCGTAAGGTCGCTGCGTTCTCATCCTCCGCGGCTGGAGCTTCTTCTCCATATCTTCTAAGGCCCCTCGAAAATCATGTGAGCGCTTTCAACCGCCGCCCTGCTATGCTCGTCACGCCTCTTGGTACATGGCGAATGTTTCCACGAGCTCAACGCCTCTATTTCGTCGTCGGCAGCAGCTCCCTCGTGAAGGCTAATCTGTCCGACCGCCTCATTGTTCTCGGCGACGAGGCGGTTGTTTTCATCATGGATCTCCTTGAATCTCTTCATCACCACCGCAAGGGTGATGTCCACGCAGCTCGGGGCCGGGAGTGCTATCTTGGCGTGGTCGCTTGCTAGAGGAAGATGATGATGCCATCGGAGCGTATGGTGGAAGGCGGAAGCCGGAAGTAGAAGATGAGCGATATGGAAGGCGATCGGAGGTCAGCGTGGACATCGATCTTCTATTTATAACATGAGTCACACGAAGTTGCTTCTCGGCGTCCGTGTGAGGAATAAATAAATTAATTGTCTTTTTCCAATAATATTTCATTTCTTCGAGATAGATATCACCCACGCCGAAAACCTAGATATGACAGTAAAATCGGACTAATGTATTTCATGATGTGAATAAATACAAATAAAATAATTTTTATTAGGAATTTCGAAGGACAATCAGTACATAAATAATTTTACCGATACAAGTTGAAAAACATATAACTTCCAATTTCTCAAGCTTAAGCCGTCAATTTCATGCTCTTTCAATCCCCTCACCAAGACCGATCCAACAAGGCAATGACTTCCATGTTATCGACCCCAGCTTCCAACCTTGGGTGAGTCAAGCCGCCAGACTAAAAATTTAACATATTGCTCGCCCAAGCAGACCAGCTTGGTCGCGTCAAAATATTGTAACACAACATCCCACGAATTGCTATCACTCTTTCGTGTTTGATGCCAATTGGGAATGGTTCCCGAACATGCATAATGCACGGATGTAATAGACAAACTCTCGCACCTTTTGGACTGAAAGTTACGCTGAAGACGATTATCTCCCCATTAACGAATCTTGAGATATATCGTAACAATGTAGAGTCCTTCAATCTTTCCCCGCCCCCCGTGCATGTCGGCAAGAAAAATCATCTACTTCCCACAAATAAGAACCCTCAAGATTATCTTCTTCACATTTATCCTCATCTACCAGGGCTTATCTTTGCCACATTGATCAAAGGGCCCATAAAACCTCAGATCCCGTTGGCGACTTTGCACCTGAGACGCTGGAATTCTTCTTCCGTTGGTAGATTCACCTCATCTTGAGCAAATCGAGACTCCAGCCTCTCATAGGCTTCTTTAAGCTTTATAGCATTGTCGGATAATTAGACACTTCAAACATCTCTTTGTCCAAATCCTCTTCAAAATCTAGGCCTAAGTTTACCCATTCGCCAAGGTATTGATAAGCTCGTCTTCCCCTAGCACACATTCAGTAACAAAGACGGGTTCCTCAAGATATCACTTAGCAATAAGTATTCTTTGCCTTCCACTAAAATTGGCGCTATGTCGGACAACTTCTTTTCATCCTCATCCCCATCCTCATCACCTTCGTAATCATCTCCCTCCTCCGTTCACCCAAGGCCAAGTCGTCGGGGCTAAAACTCCTACATTCTTGCTCTTCTTCTTGTAGATCTATCTCCATTTCTACGCCATAGTCAGCATCATCACACATAACCGACCCCTTGGCTTAAAGATTTCATTGTTTCCGATTGTATCTTCGGTTTGGGCGAAAGGTAATGCAATAACTAGCAAATGCAAACGGCAAAGAGAAATAAGATACCTTCTTAAGCACAAGGACGCGAGCCGAGGAGGAGCTCGTTGTAGCAAAGATTCTTGAAAAACATCTTCCCTGCTTTGCAAATGGGAAGCCGCCTCCTCTAGAGCTGGTTTTGGAATCCACGAGCCGGGACATCCGCAAAGGACGTCTTGGCGGAGACCAAGCGGTCCGGGTGAAAGCTAAGGCAACCTCGCGATAGCATCCAAGCTCGCATCGTTTGCCATGATGTCCAACTCCTTGCAATAGAATGGATAAATCGCGGTCGGGCGCAACTTCCTCGTTGTCATGAGGGGCGGATGCATACCATTCCGTGAACTTCACATAACAATCCATGGCGAAAAAACGAAAAACAAGAAGATGTTTAGGAGCGGTAAAAGGCCGCACTTTTGAACTCAAGTAGCCGTTTATCGATTATGGAAGGGGACACACCGTTGTGGGGGAGATTTGTCCGCACATTTTAGGGTTAGGGTTAGGGTTAGGGTTGGATCACACGACGCCGAAGACTACTATGTGCAGCAAAAAGCACAATGCTTGTCTAAGGCGTGGTGTGATCCTCACGATAACATTAAAAAAAAAAAAATACAAAGTGCGGGCTAGGCTTCTAAGAAAGAAATGGACTAAGAGATTAAGCTTATAAAGCCATTACATTAAGAAATATTATACATATGAAAAAAACACAAAGGCACTTCACGGCCTTTTTCCGGGGGTCTTTCTTCTTGTTGTATTCAGCCATAAAATTTTGACCATAGTACTTTCGGATCCCTTATGCGTGAAGACGAGGCGCATGTCCTTGGGCATGATACCACCCGCTTGGCATGTATTGCTGCAAGCTGCGAGTCCTCGAACGCATCGACACCAACCGCCCGGCCATTTGAAGAGCATTTAAGGCGCTTGCTTGAATTCTCAGAATCGGTATGATGTATCGCACTACACACTCTTGCGTAATCTCTCTCACGAGCCCCGGCAAATGGGAGACGCTGAATGACCATCTCGCTTTCTTCCGATACTTTAATCTCGCTGGCCCTTTTTAATGCCGCTTCGTCTTCGCCGCACCACTACCCCTCACCCACCCCAAAGATTTGAGCCTGTTGCTCAACCACTCTTCCTACGCCTCCTCACCCCAAAGATCTCAGGGGCGCTCCTCGGCCGACTCTTCCTACCGCCTCCTCACATTCCTGGTCGCCTTCCCCTTTCTCGGCGCTGGGCCTCCTCCTTTGATTTGAAGGTTCCGCACCTCCACGGGAGGAAACAGGAGGAGCAGGAAGAGCAAGAAGAGGCGGCTGCCCAATAATTAATCCGCGTCATATTCTCGCTCGCGGGTCTCTCACATTTTCATCCTCTCGCTCTCCGAACCGGAGGCACCTCCCTACTTACTCCGAGCTGCTTCTCCCGCCGTCATCGCGGATTCTTTTCCGGGTCTTCGTTAGGGCATGGTGGGAGGAGAATCTCTGTCGAGAGACTTCGTGAGTCGATGAAGAAGGCGGGCTAATGTAATCACCGGCCTTACACCACTGGATGGATCCTTGCGTTTGCTTAGTTCTTGCCATGGCTTCTCGGGGATGGCGCTTTTATACTACTTAACACCGACAAAAAATAGACAACTGGCAAGAGATAAATAGTAAAAACAGAAGTTAAAGTAAAATATGATGGTAACGTTTTAAATAATTGTATGGAACCCTAAAAAATATCGGACAAAATACGGAACCCTAAAAAACATCGACGTAAAACACAAATAAAACCGAGATTCAAAGCGCTAGCCGATAGACAATTTCTTGTTGATCGCGAACTCACTAAACTTTACATTTCCCTCTTGCCTCAGAACCAACCCTAATGCCATCAATAAAATAATGGAAGTCGCCAAAGAATCTCCTCTGTCTCCATTAGCACTCTTAGCTCGATAATGGCCATTCGCTTTCCATGGTGGCCGTATAAATGACTTCCTCCCCTCTCCATACTCGAATATCCATCGACGACGGAGTGTCTCATTATATGGTCCTCAAACGGCTCCCAAAAAGTTGTGCAGCCTCTCTTTTTCTCGTTTCCTTCGTTCTAGTTGACAATTAACGATAAATATTGTTTTGGAAGAAAGTATCTCGAACTTAAAGGAGGACTTAACTACGCTGACCTCTGTTAGTTGACCCGGATGATTCGTGGAATCGAACATCCCAGTGTCGGAACCAAAAAATAAGCCATCCACAAAATCGCCCGAGGGAGAAAGCACGTATATGTCTTCTGAGTTTTTCGAACTTCCCGCCATCATCACGAATATGTTAGCAAATACCTCAAACGGTGTGAAGATTTTGAAACTCATCCTCACGCCTCCGTTTTCAGACATTCCCGCTTGCACCTCGTCAGCCATGCATTTCTTCATTGCAATTACATTGTTCTCATTAGTCTGTGGCTTACAAAGTTCACTTAAAGGGGGCAATTCAACCGGCCTCAAGCTCGGTTTCCTGACCTTTACGTTATAATCATGTCCGTAAAACCAGATGCCTATACCCCGCAAGGTCACGGCATCCATACCTTGGAAAAGGACAATTCCGATGTCTATGTGATACACGACAAGTACACTACTAATACTTTCGGCCGGAATGACATCCACGACGTCTGATAAACATAAACCTGCACAATAAATTTGTTTGTAAACACGTGTCAACGAAAGAAATGAAAAGATAAGGAGATCACACGACGCAAAACTATCTCTACGCAGCTTAAGTAGGCGGCGGCAACTAGCTTCGGCGTCGTGTGATCCGCTTAAGGTGGTTACCATTTTGCGGGCAATTTTGGGAAGTCGCTTTTGGTGGAGATTAGCTCTTTGGCCATATCAGAAGGGGTATATGCATGTCGTATTGTTATACTTTCCACTTTCCGGCCGCTAGAATTCAACTTGAACTCTTTTATCCTACCTATCCAATGTGTCCGCACGTCTGATCGCCTTTGTCGCTTAACTCTATGCTCGCCCCTCGTTGATGGCAGCATACTCACCCACGAACCTATTGAGACAAAACCTCCCACTTCTTGACCTTGGGAGTTCTGTAAATGGGGCAAGAACACAGAAATTACAGGAGACATGGATTGCAGATGAGGAGTGAAGGCGGAGAGGATGCACGTAGAGGCGCCGGAGTGACAGTACAGAAGTTTGGCGCCAAAATTTGACAAGGGAGTTGGTGACACTGACAGTAGGCGGTCAAAGTCACCATTATTTTGGGCGGCGAAGCGACTCCCGAAAAATACGGGCCATTAAAATGTTTGCAATAAAAGCGCAGGGATCCCCTATGAAAATACGCCATGTGGATGCCAAGTAAGCCTGCTCATCCTTCTACCTGCCAAGTAATACTGACTTTCGTAAAAAAGGCGCAAACCTGATTGGTCCTGGCGAATCTGACGTGGAAATCTTTAGCCCAAGATAAGGGCCATTTCCAGACCCCAAATCCGCCCTAATGTTCCATACATATGTGATATCTCTATTATTTTCATAACATATATATGTTCTTATGTTTGTCCTTCTGAATCCGGCCGTTGATCCGAGATCCTACGGCTCACGTGGCTTTGGGACGTATCCTACGG
Organism: Isoetes taiwanensis; assembly: GCA_021234155.1. Lineage (NCBI taxonomy): Eukaryota > Viridiplantae > Streptophyta > Lycopodiopsida > Isoetales > Isoetaceae > Isoetes > Isoetes taiwanensis. Next base: position 31,643,903 of record JAJEKV010000001.1, read on the forward strand.
CCCAAATGGCTTGGGAGTTTGTTTCCGATTATATGTAAGCGATCCTACGGTCCAGATTGATCTGATCCTGATCGTCGGTCCGAGATCCTACGGCTCACGTTGCTTTGGGACACATCCTACGGTGCACATGGCTTTGGGAATTATATGTAATCGATCCTATGGTGCACATGACTTTGGGAATTATATGTCATAAATCCTATGGCTCATGTTGCTTTAATTATTGTCACGTGGTGAGATCTCGACCTTTGATCGGGTCCAAGATCCTACGGCCCAAGTTGAATGCTCATCCCTTAGGAAAAGGCTTTTAAAATTTTTATGTTGTGTGGGGGATTCGAACCGTGGCCATTGACCCCCTAGCCCCCCATTGTAACCACTAAACCAAGCATTAATTCCATGAATAATTTATGTTTCAAATATACTTAAGGGTAATGTTCCCATTAAGATAAAATATACTATAACATTCTAGCTAGTTCAAGAAAGTTCTAGAATGTTCTGGAAGGCTCTAGAAAGTTCTAGAACATAAGAGAATCTAGGGGGGATCTAAGAAAATTCTTTCAGAAAGTTCCAAATTGTTCTAATAAGTTTTAGAATGTTCTAGAATGTAGGGGAATCTACGGGAATGTAAGGAAATCTAGAAAAATACTTCCAGAAAGTTCTAGAATATGTTGAAAGTCTTAGAATGTTTCAGAAAGTCTTAGAATGTTCTAAAAAGTTCTAGAACGTAAAGGAATCCAGAAGAATATAATAGAATCTAAAAAAATCTTATAAAATGTAAGAGAATCTAGGAAAATATTTACAAGCCTAAGGGAATCTCTTAAAATCTGGGGGATCTAAGGGAATCTTCATAAAATCTAAGGGGATCTAAAAAAATGTTGATGAAATCTTAGAGTATCTAGGGGAATCTTTATAGAATCTCTTTGAATCTCATATAATGTAAGGGAACCTAGGGCAATCTCATAAAGTCTAAAGGGCTCTAAGGGAATCTAAGGGGATCTAGGGGGGTCTTCATAGAATCTTGGAGAATCTACGGAAATCTAATGGAATCTAGAGGGAATCTTATGAAATTTAGAGGAATGTCCACGAAACCTCCAAGAGAACCTTGGTAGAATCTTAGAGAATCTATGAATTTAGAGTATTCTCAAAATTAGAATGTAGGGCACGACAAGAACTTGCAGCATAGGAACATGCTAAAACTCGGACATGCACCGTAGGACGCATTAAATTTCTTGTATATATATGTAATATATATTATCATAGTCATATCATATTATCACAGAATCCCCAACAGTAGAAGCTCACCAAAAATGACGGACCCTTACAGTATGAATACGAATCGAACACTGGCGCCAACACACTCCCTCTAGTATCTGTACGACATTCAAACTATAAAAACCTTATATTTTTCTTATGTATACGGTACCAGAGAGGCAATAAAAAAACCCATTTGGTGCACTCACATGTTTCATACCCCATAATCTAGGTGAACCCCCCGGGATGTGTCTAAGAGCAGTTTTGCAAATTAAAGGTTCTCGGAGTTAGCGATGAGAAAGAGAAACGTGTCATCGGCATATTGATTGCAAACTTCCTGTGTACCATCCTCCATAGCGAGACCCTGAAGGATCCCCTCCACTAACTGCAATAGCGTCTCCGCGACAATTGTGAAAAAGAGTGGTGCTAAAGGGCATCCCTGACGAAATACCTCGTCCAAGTGGAAAGACCGATGATAACTCAGAGAGGTCTAACTTCATGACGTCTGATGTGAATTGTTGTCTGAATCCCAATCTGAGCATATAGAAGTCCATGACCTCCCCACTGACACTGTCATATGCTTTTGCAAAATCACGTTTAAGATACACTACAAGATGATTTCGCCGACGTGCCCAATAGATCCCCTCATAAGAAACAACCACATTATTAAGAATGCATCTTCTAAGAAGAAATCCTGATTGAGTTGTAGAAATGGACTAAGCTAAAATATCCTTCCCCCTCTTTGCAAATGCCTTGGCAAATATTTTATATACTGATGATAATAAAGTGATGGATCGCCAATCTGCAATAGTTTGAGGATTTTTATTCTTGGGGATCAATGATATGGCATCTGTATTCAAAATTTTGTCCAGGGCAGTAGATCGATGAAAGTCACAAAAAGCGTCAAATACGTCTGGCTCCAACCACTCCCAATATTCTTGAAAGAACTCAATTGGTATACCATCCAATCCTGAGCACTTCCCCTTTTTAAGTTCAAATACTGCCGAACTTAGATCAACAGCAGTGATAGCAGCCTCTACCGACAGACGTTACCCTTCAGAAATGATGGGAGATATCCTAGATAGAACTGCATCTCGTATTTTTGACTGAAAGGATACATGTTTCTCGGCACAAAATGCTTGAAAGTAGTCATGCAGATGCTGCTTGAGCTCTGTTGGTTGCGAGAGTACAGAGCCGTCTGACAGTTGCAAGGAAGACATGGCTGACGTCATGCGATGCCGGTTAGCTATGCAAAAGAAAAAGCCCGTACAATGGTCTCCATCACGAAACCACTGCAAGCCTGCTTTGGTCTTTGCCTGTTGGGTGGCAATAGGGATTATATTCACATGTTGCCTAATATGTGCAATACAATGGTTCACATGGTTGTATCTTAGGGTACAACCTTATATATACGTCGTTTACATGTCGTCTGAGTCGATATATACTAGTGATGTGGTAGTATAATATACGTATTTTTACCATATATTATGCTAGAACGTCATAGCATACCTTGTTGGTTACGATGACAAATCTAAAGGCATACCATAAGGTTTTGGCAAGGTATTGTTTTGTATTAAAAATCTAGAATTGGCTAGATTTGTTTTTCTCTACAAGTTGTCAAAAGAACTAGCAAAAGGCACACCATAAGGTTTTGGCAAGGTATTGTTTTTAATTAAAAATCTGGTTAGATTTGTTTTTCTCTAATATGTAGCATTATAACAGGGGGTTTCTTTTGTGTTTTTGTATGCTTTTTGGCATGGTTTTCATATGATTTCACGGGCGTATTCACGTGGACGTACTAAACGGTATTTCTAGAGTGCACCCATTTGTTAGCCATTGATTTTAAAGAAAAGGAAAATCGTGTGGTTGTGGGGCTTTTATTGTTTTAGGTTTGTCAAATATTAGGTTTTTGGTTTTCGAATGATATTAGGGTTCCGGATTTGGCATGTGGCATATCTGGCCGCAGGCATGGCCTGTTGGCGGTTATGGCAGATGCAGTATTTGATGGAATTAAGATGGAAAAGGCCGCTTGAAGATGCAGTACTTGATGTTCAATCCGGCAAGGAAGATCTGGTTGCATGTTTGAAATCAAAAGGGGTTGAATTTAAATGGGCAAATTCGGGAGAAATTGAGATAAATTGCGGCGTAATTGTGGTCGGATCTTGATCAAGCAGAGGAGTGGTAGCGAGGGAGCTTGCAAAACAGGATTCAAAGTGATTGTGTTAGAAAAGGGCAAATATTTTTCCCGCCAAGACCTCTCCCTTCTTGAAGGCCCTTCCATGGCCAATATGTATGAAGGAGGCGGCCTCTTAAGCACCTAAAAAAAAAAAATACGGACTTTGAAGTTGTTTTACGGGCGAAGAATCTGGATCGGCTATGGCGAAAATCAGAGCAGTCATCGAAACAATCGGCCGCAAAACATGGCTTGTAGATGCCGCATCTGCCGGAGCGATTATTCTCGGCAAGCCGCAGAGCTGAAAAAATCCTCAAGAACCCTAATCTTGGGAGCAAATCGATCTTCAAGAATCCTAAGCTTGGGAGCAAATCTGGTAAATTCTTTAAAGCCCAAGGTGTGATTGCATCAGTAGAAGGAAACCCACAATTGAAAATCGTAATCAATGCTAAATGCACCGTAGTGGTTTGTGGGTCTTTCCAAACTCCGGTTCTGCTGCAGAGAAGCGGCCTCAAGAACCCTAATATTGGCCGGAATCTCCATATTCACCCAACCCAATTTGCATGGGGCTTTTTTCCAGAAGGCCAGGGGCCGGAAGGAAAATTTATGACGGGGGAATCATGGCCAGGGGCCACCAGCATTTAGATCCGGCAGGAGATTTCTGATATTGCGCCCATGAAGCCCTTCGAGCTTGCATCTAGGCTTTCAAGCTCTGTCAGACCTGAAAAAAACGCCAGGGTAGAAACAGGTAGCTAAATCGGCCACAGCTGGGTGGATTGACAACTACAAGCTGCAAAACCCGAGCTCCATCTGATAAACCATGGCTAACTAGAGCGACAGCAGCCGAACACTCCGCCCAAAAGAGGGCTGGCCTGGAAAGAACAGGTAGAAGCTTACTGGTTGAAACAAAAGAGGCTAATCTTTTGTCTGAGAAGATATTTGGGCAGAAAAATCCCTGCAAAGAGTTGTAGTGTGCTCTGGAGGGAAGCTGAACGAAGCTCAAGATCCTTTTCAGGCCACCACTTAAGGATATGGGATCGGGAGATAGACATTCTGCATATCAAAGGTAGGGCACTTTATATCATTGTGGGTGCATTTTTTTTCTGTACAATTTTGTTCAAGTTAGAATGTCTGTTTGTTGTTATCAACAGAGATTGCTAAGGACTGATTGCTAAGGACTGAGCAACCAAGTGTCGTTGCACCAGGCAATCATGTCCTCAAAGATGATGCAGCAGCAGGTATGCCTATACCCAAACACACTGTTTTGGGCCTTCTTCAAGAGTGCACAAAACTCCAAGACCTGTGGAAGTCAGCAGGCAGTTGTACAGTTTGATGGTTTATAATTCATTAGATTTTGTTTCTCTTGTCTTCTAGAAACAACCATTAGGGATTGCCCAACTTTGTTATAAACTACTGTGACATTGCCATAATGTAGTTTTTCCAGAGAAGAATTTGCAATCTTGGCAGTTCGGGGATGATTATAAATTAAATCTTGTTTTTGATCCTATTAATATTGTTATTTGTGGATGCCAATGCCGTTATGATTGCCATTTCTTCTGTATTCATGCTCCCTCTTTGTAGAATTAAATTTGTTTTGCATATGCCATATGCTTATGAATGCTTGCTATGGCAAAACAGGCTTGCATTGATACCAGCACATGTTACCATATGCACTAGCATATGCATGACAATGTGCAGTTTACAATAGAAGGGGGTATTTATTTTGATAGTTTGGGGGTATTTATTTTGATAGTTGATTTCCTTGAACTAGTGGTACTGGCTTTATTTATGTTTGCGTTAGTTAGGGCCTTCGTGTTTGCGTTAGTTAGGGCCCGAAGGGCCCAAATTTTTTTTTAATATAACAATCAACACACAACTACCAGTAACATTATTAACACAAACCATTGCATTTAACACATTTTAATTAAAATCCCCCTTAAACCCCCTTTGGTTTGGGTGCATATTCACACGGGGGGTTACGTAGGGCAGCGAGAGCCCCAAAAATATATTTACAATACATGTACAAAATTAACACCATTAAGTACATTCTCTCAAATCTTATAGTATTTTGCAAACTTTAATATACAGTATACAAAAACTTGTACATGCATACCCCACAAACGAGGATCGCTATGTATGGTCCAGATCTTGGAATAAAGGGCAAAGTTTTAGAAAGGTCTTGTCCAGCTTTGGAATGGGTATAATTGTAATAGGTTGTATACATGCACCTTTTCATTGCAAGCTAGTGCACAATAAATATTGTATGGCTATTTTGACTAGATAAGCTTGAAAAACAATTCATCTTATGACTTTCAAATTTATTAAGCTTGCTAGGTGCAGATATGCTAATAATTAACTTTTGATAATGATGCATTTTTTTTTTTCATACTCTTCATTATCTTGTAGAATTGATTTTGCATGAATTTTGCATGCCTAGACTTTACTGTTTTGTCCTTCTTCATATCTATGTGAAAACATCCCTCAACCTAATGTATCTGTGTCAGCTATGTACAATGTGGTCAAATAAAGAATGCACATAGATTAATCAATGCCCTATAGGAACATTGTCTCTTAGACTTCCAATTTTGATTTTTTTGATACTACATATATGAATCAGATAAGATGGAACAAGGTACTTGAAACCATCTTGAACCTGAAATTTTTCAAAATCCACTATTCTATGTGTTGATAATAATTTGCATGTGTCTGTGTTCTATTTCCTCTTCCTGTTATCTGGGAGGTATATACCAGGATAAAAACGGACATGTGTTTGCTGTGATATAATAATTGTTTGCAAGAAGTGAGCTAGATTGGGCACTGAACTGACATACAATAGTTTTGCATTTCATGCTGAGAAAAGCACAGGCCATTTTGAATGTTGTAATGGATGGATTATCAACATGCAATGATGGAGACATAAAACAAGGAGATTGCATGTCTAGCCTGCAAATAAGCAATTCAGATTATTTTTTAGAATGCCTTGAGAGCATATTTACAAAAGATGTGCTTCCCAGACTTCTTGTATTTACAGTACATATGTTTGGACCAAAGAACTAGAGAGTTGAGACATTCTGCAGCAAAGGTGTATGCATAGTTGCTCAAGATCTTAAGCCTAATTCCAAGCCTCTTGTTGCGGCTTTTTGCTCGTTTTACGTACAAACAATTTAAAAAGAAAATTAGTAGAAACGCAGACTTGGGACAAAGGATAGGGTGGGATTGGAGAAGTTAGAAGGAAGGAAGAGATATGAGAGGGCCAAGTAGATGTTGTTGACGTTAGGGATAGAGAAGTTACATTCACTAAGCATATTTTGGCAAGGTTTCATTATCTAGTGAAGGTTGATGATGTGCTTTTGTTGTTGTTAGCTATGTGGACTACATACAAGTGTCATTTGAACATGAGAAAGAAAGAAAGAATGAATAATTTTTATTATCCACGGAGACCACTCGGCTTATGGGACCCAATGAAGTAGCACAACAGACTTATTACTGCGTGGGTTAAAAAAACCCCCGCCCCAAAGTGTTTTCGAGGAAAAAATCGTGGCAGTAATAAGGATGCTATCAAACTGTACAGATATACATCATCATGAAATATATACATATATATATACAAGAATTTAGCGCCGGCGAAGCCGGCGCCTTATGGACCCCTGGGGTCAAAGGCAAGTGTGCGACATGTAGAAGGAGGATGAATCCCCATGCAATAGAATGTATACGGGGTAAAAACCTTGACTTGTTTTGCTTGGTTTTTCTCTGCGTAATTCCTCTCTGCTGTGATATCCTTCACGAAGTTGGCTCTAATTCGTCGATTTTCGTTGAAGGTGCTTCTTTATACGTTAGTAAGGTAGAGCAGTGCCAGTAATGATGTTCAATGTGTAAGACAAAGTGATTTTCATTAATTTATCATGAAATCAAATAATTTCTATTGTTATGCAAGACTATCCACAAGAACATTAATAAACACACTATGTAACACTATTTAGATATGCAACACTTCTTTGACGTGTTGATGCTTGCTCAAATGTGGTTCTGAGTAAAGGGCCATGTCAATGTTATTAGAAATTTTGAAGGGGGTTCGCAGTTTGGTCCTCAACCTTGTGGAATATGCATGTTTGTGTATAATGAAATAGGAAGTTTATAATGTGTGTCCCAATTTTGTATGCAAATAGAATGTTGAGATGTTTGAATCTCACTCTTGTGGATATTCCTAGAATTGCGTTTGTCTACAAAAAGCTGATGCACATTTTTTGCATTGCTCCAGGTTGTCCATTGCGCAATTGTCTTGGTTTACCTAGGTGCACAAATCATAGTAGCTAATGCGTTGCCTTAGGGATTAAAATAATGTCTAATAGATATAGGCATTGAAGATATTCCCTTGAACAATAATTTAGTTTTCAATGATTTAAATACCATGGAGTAAAAGTGTAAGCACCTGATAAGCGGGTGGCTCAGTAACATCGAACTTAGGGTTGTAAATTTGGTAGACCGGCTTTTAATGCACGTGCACAAATGATCTCCACCCCTCTAAAATGATCTCGGCCGTTGAAACAAAAAACCTACCTATAGGCCCATCAATGAAAGGTTTGCTCCTTAAGCAACCAAAAAAAAAATAGAAATTGAACAAAAAACCACCAAACCGGTGCTGCCACGCGCATTCCATGTATTAGACCTTTAGGCCTATTTAGGTTACCTTTTCTTTTGAAGAATGGTATGGTTGAAACTGAAAGCGCGATCTCGAGGCCAGAATTGCAGCTCAATATTTGACCGTAGAGGGATACACTTGTATTGCCTTAGAGGGATACACTTGTATTGTCTTTCTAATGCTATCCCTGCCGTCTCTATTGGCGATACTACCCTTGCATTTGTATTCTGGTAAAGTTCAGATTAGGGATAGGGATCAATTTGCCAAGGCAACTATAGTTCAGATGGAGGAGTGTTCTCCGATATTGGGTGCACGCTATTTTTATGTGTTTTGTGACGGCATTGATGCATATCTGCGTAAATGTCTTGGAGGGGCGTCTCCAGTCAACTACATTTCATAATGGAGTAGCAGTAAATGCAGACTCTATTTCCATTTTTTACTCTTATGATCCGGGGAGTTCCTAGAGTGTTGGCAATGGATAAAAGACCTTTGGAGGATTACTTTGAGAGCCACGTAGGCACAAAATAAATGGGCACAAGAGACCTTTGCGCTCTTTTCGTCGAAGATCATCAGGCTTTTTCTGTCCTTTCTTTGAAGATCATCTGCTTTTTCTGCAATAAATTCCTCCATTCTGCCTCTACATCTTAATCGGGCCTTCAGATCTCTGTTTTTTAAAAAATTCGAGCCAACCCTGACAAACCCAGAAAAAAATGTGGCAAATCAGGCCTTTTTGCACAGCATTCATTTTTCCTGGCTATGGTAGATTCGAATTCTCATGTAATTTTTGTGTGACAGACAAAGCCGGCTCTGGCTCCAGGCTTCTTAAGTTTTGCAGACTCATAAGGCCCGCCAAGAAGATAGGCCAGAGGATCACATTTACAAAGCAATTTAAAGCATTGGAAATTAAATATGTTTTATTCATTTGATTCAAAGGGATTCAAAGGCCAAACGTATCTTCTGGGCGTCTACATATAACAGAGTTGGGTCTGAAATTGGACGTTTGGAAGCAGCAACCGTTGTTTATTTCAAGAAGGCCGAGAAATGGAAAAAATCGATGATTCTAGTAGTTTCAGGTCTGCGCATCCTTTTAGCCCTTAAATGATTAGCATCGGAAGACTACAGGCAAAGAGGTCTTATCTGCCATAACTTAGCCGGCCGTACATCCATTTGTTTGCAGATTGCTAAAAAAGCAATAGCAAGATTCTGCAGCCTGCTTCTAGAAGCCCTGTTGAAGCTTTTGTTTGATGATTTTGAGGGTAATCTTCAAAATACTACAGTGTTGGGTCTATTCAGATGCCTCTGCAGATTTTCTCTTCTACATGCTTGTTGTATCCATTTTTGAAGCTGTTTTTGGCATCAATCGTGTAAGGCCCAAAGATGGGTTATCTGTTTTGGCACCGATTTACCTCAAATCCCTGTAATATGGAAACAACCGGTCATTTCCCTGCAAGGCAATATGTGCAAGGCAATATGTGCACATGGCCGATGTTGGCCAGAATCAACTGAAACCTTTAGCATCTGTCTATTACAGCCGAAACTTTACTCCAGAGGTATGATTCTTACCTAAATAGCTGGCTTAGTTTGAAGACTTTTGCCTTTCATTTTATTTCATGCTCTGATACAGATATGCTCTTGGTTATCGATCAGATGGGAGCACTCTACCACAGCCTTATTTCCCTCAAGAGATCAGAATAGAGACGTAAGCCTGATTTGAGTGACCTCAAGGCAAAAAATTGCTCTCCCGAATCTTTTTGACCAAGGGAGTTGTAGCCACTATGGCTAAGACCCAAAATCTGTCATTATTGTGTTCCTAGCATACAAACAGATCACCCAAGCTCTGTATATTCCGCCATAGCAAATGTGTAGGTGCAGGAGGATTCTTCCTCTTCTAAAAAATTTGGCCATTTGGCTGCAGAATCGTCACATCCTAGTCTGATCTTGAAATCGCTACAGCAGAATGCTCAAAGGCTGGTGTCAAACTGGCAAAAGCAAAACGGAATTTCCTTTTTTTTTTTTTGCAGAAATTGTAGGCTTGCCAAAGCCAGAGGGTTTCCGCTTGGATTGGCTCGCCAGAGATAAAAGGCACTCTAAAATTACAACGAATTGGGATAAATACAGCTAGAAGCATACCTGGGTTTTGTTTTGTTCTCCCCTTTTTGTCTCTTTCGCGGTGGAGCTGAAGGACCAGAGAAGCCGTTATTCTGTAACGGTGAAATCGCAACGTTAATTCTACGAATTACTTTTCAAATGAAATTTTCATAACCATAGTGTCGAACTTGGCTTTCTTTCTCCGTTTTCGAGCAGGATGGGCGTTGTGTGACAGATGGGCGTTGTGCGATGGTGCAGGCCGAGGACGGTATAGGACGCAAAAATGGGAGGGTGGGAGGGGGAGGGGGTGATAGATAAAGCTAATTCAAGCTCTAGTAATCATATATATAGAAGGACAAGAAAATTAATACGTCCTACGGCGCATTGTTCCAGTTTTAGCACGTTCTTATGGTGTAAGGCCCTATAGTGCTCTAGATAACCAACGATTCTACTGAGATTCTCTTAGATTCTCCCAGATTCTCTTAGAATTTTCTATTTTGATTGAGGTGCTTACCCATGAGCATTTAAAACCTTCTAAAATAATCTATCTTGGATCTGTGCAACATTTTTAAAACATTTTCTATTTTTAGACTGAGGCGCTTGCCCTGAGCATCTAGAATATTTTTTTTTCAAGATTTATATTGTACACCTTTATTATGAAACATTTTAGAACATTCTATTGTCGCTCTTTGCAAAATCTTAAAAAAACTGTAAGATTTCATCAAGATTTTCTTAGATTCCCTTAGATATTATGAAGATTCCCTTAGATTCAATTAGATTTTAAGAGATTCCATTAGACTTGTATATTTTCCTAGATTCTCTTACAATTTATGAGATTTCCTTATATTCCCTTTAATTCTCCTGGATTCCCTTACATTCTAGAAATTTCTAGAACATTTTAGAACTTTCTGGAACATTTTGAAAGTTTCAAAACATCCTAGAATATTATAGTCTGTTTTATCTTAATTAGAACATTACCCTTAAGTATAATTGAAACATAAATTTTTTATAGAATTAATGCTTGGTCTAGTGGTTAGAGTGGGGGGTTTGGGGGGTTGAGGACCAGGGTTCGAATTCCCCCAATAACATAAAAATTTTTAAAAGCCTTTCCTTAAGGAACGAGCATTCAATAGAATAGAATAGAATAGAATAATAATAATAATAATAATAATAATAATAATAATAATAATAATAATTAATTAATTAATCACGCCCACGTTGGACCTTGAAGGCCATGGAGCGAACAGACATACAGTATTGTTCACAATATAATAGAATAGAATATACATTAACGTCCCTCAGGCCGTGAGGCCCCCGGACTTGTGTAGCATCCTGCGAGCCCCCAAAAGGTGCTGCCAGCAAACAGACGCATAGGTTTATGTAGCCATCTAGCGGGCTTCACTTGTTCTTTGTAATACCCGCATCGTGCTTATAGCTGGCTTCTTGGCCATACACAATGCATCGTTATAAACAGTTTTGAACTGTACTTTGTGGGCCCCTCTGATTCGCCTCAACAGTGCTTATCAGATTGTTAGCCCTCTCTCTTTGTGCACCCCCCGGTGTCTTATTATCATCTCCTTTATGGCTTCTCGCTATGTCTGTGAGTGCCTCTTCTTTGTCCATCAGTGCTGGGAGTGGGAGGTCCCACCTGACCTTGTTAAATTTGGACCTTATGTCTGTGTACACCGGGCATTCCTTGACCATATGTGCTTCGTCCTCTATTTTTCCTGTGTCACATATTAAATGATTAAACTCTGCTCTATCTATTTTTCTCCATCTATCTTTCTCAATTCGGTCGTGGCTCCCCATTACGAACACGCTAACGCGTTCCTCTGTTGCTCTCAAAGACGCGTTACTTTTGTATGTGATATGTCCTATCTGTCCCCCTGGATTGAAGGCTCCCAATAGCCATTCTGCTTTAGGTCCTGTGTGCTATGCTAGCCAGCTCCTCATTGCCTTGCCTGTCCATTCTTCGTCCCATCCATCCGCCTGTATAATATGGCTTAGCTGCATCCCCATGCTTGCCGTCCACTTTGCCACTTCGTTAAACCATCCCTTGCCTGTTACTATGTGTTGCTTTGCTGATTCCTCTATTGCCAATGACGATTGTTTGTCCTCTTTTCCATAACTGTTGTCCTTTATTAGGTACCTGATTGTTCTTTCCCATGCTCTTACTTCCATTGGCTTTTCCCCTGTTTCATATATGATTGTTGCTAATGATGTACCTGCCTTCACCTGGAATTCCTGTCCGTGCCATTGCCTCAGTATTCCTTCCTGTTTTTCCCATTTCTTCTCTGGTAGACCTGGCCCCCATGTCTCACATCCGTACAGTTGTGTTGATGCTACTAATGTGCTAAATAGGTATGTTTTGATTTCCCAGTTGGTGATCCTGCTGTTGTTACAGTAATTCATCATGATGTAGTAATTGCCTATCGCTGCTTGGAATCTGTTGTCTGCCACTTCCCCCACCATGTGTGTCATATCCCAAATACCTGTACCCTGTGGTTTCCTCTAGTTCTTTTGATAGTGGGTTTGTGACTTTGGTGCACCAATCGGAGGATTAGATCCTCACTGTCTTGGTGTACGGTTGGGGAGTTGTCTCCCACTATCCCGTACTTGGCAACCTCTGTTTTTCCACTTTCATTTTATGGGCCAGAGAAGTTGATGTCTGTTGCTTTAGGATCTTAGACTCGATCAACGATCAAGATCTCACCATATAAAAGCAATATGAGCCGTAGGATCTATTACATATAATTCCCAAAGCCACGTGGACCGTAGGATGTGTCCCCAAGCCACGTGAGCCGTCGGATCTCAGACCGACGGTCAGGATCAGATCAATCTGGACCGTAGGACCACGGTACACATATTATATGTAAACTCCCAGGCCATCTGGGCCGTAGGATACGTCCCAAACTCACATGAGCCGTCGGATCTCGAACGGACGGTCGGATAAGCGCGAAACATAAGAACATATATAGATCAAAAGATCAGATATACAAGAAAATTAATACGTCCTACGGTGCATGTTCGTGTTTTAGCATGTTCCTACGGCGCAAGTTCCTATCGGCGCATGCTTCAGAACATTACAGAGAATTAGAGTTTAAACTTTTTATTTTGGTCCTGAGGTGCTTACTCATATTGTTAATTTACGCATGTGGTGCTTGTGCACCTGTATCTACAATATTCTAGAAAATACTTTTGAAAACTTTCTATTTTGAGTTTGAGGTGCTTAGGATCTCTAGAACATTCTAGAGTCCCTATAATATTCAAAGACATTCTATTTGGATGGTTTGCAGGCTTTCAAAAAAACTTTCTAGTAGGATATGTTAAGTCTATCTCGAATATTATAGAACTTTCTAGATTATCCTACAACACCTTAATAAAAAAGCTTTCTATTTATAAATTGAGGTGCCTATCCACAAGCATGTAAACCATTTTAAAGCATTCTATTTTGGCTCTTTGCGCATACTACAACATTCCAAAATATTTTATTTTGGATCTCATGCAAATCTAGAACATTAGAGAATTTTCTAAAACTATCTAAATTATTATAGAACATTCTATTTTGATTTTCACAAATTAAAAAAAAAAAGGAACTTTGTATTTTTAGGTGCTTACCCACGACTAAATATTCTAGAACAATCAAGAACAGTCTAGAATATTTTAGAACTTCGTAGAACTTAGATTCCCTTGGGTTCTGTAAGAATTTATTGAGATTCTTCTAGATTCCCTTAGATTTTATGAGATTGCCCTTGGGTCCCTTACAGTGTATGAGATTCAAATAGATTCTATGAAGATTCCCCTAGATACTCTAAGACTTTATCAAGATTCCCTTAGATTCCCTTAGATTTTATGAAGATACCCTTAGATTCCCCTAGATTTTGAGAGATCTCCTCAAACTTATATTTTGAGGTTTTCTTAGATTCCCTTAGATTCTCTTAGATTCCTTTAAATTCTAAAACTTTCTAGAACATTCTAGGACTTTCAGAAATATTCTAAAACTTTCAAAACATCCTAGAACTTCCTGGAATTATTTTCTTAGATTCCCTACGTTCCCGTAGATTCCCTTGCATTTTAGAGCTCTCTAGAACTTTCTAGAAACTTCTAGAATACTTTGGAACTTTCTAGAACTTTCTACACCATTCTGGAATTTTCAAGAAGGATTCCTTTAGACGCGCTCAAGATTCTCTTATATTCTTTTTCTTTTTTTTGAACTTTCTAGAATATTTTGTAATTCTAGAGCTTTCTAGAGCCTTCTAGAACTATCTAGAACATTATATTCTGTTTTATTTTAATTGGATCATTACCTTTAAGTATATTAAAACATTAATTATTTTATTGAATTAATGCTTAGTCTAGTAGTTAGAATAGGGGGTTTTGAGGGCAATGACCAGGGTTCAAATTCCCCAAACAACATAAAAAATTTAAAAGCCTCTCCTTAAGGGCTTAGCATTCTAACATGAGCCGTAGAATCTTGCACCCAATCAAGGGCTGAGCCGTAGAATCTTACACCCAATCAAGGGCCGAGATCGTGCCATGTGGCAAAAATTTAAAGCAACACGAGCTGTAGAATCCTGGATCGACGATCAAGATCAAGAACAACTTGGACCGTAGGATCTATTACATATAATTTCTAAAGCCACGTGCACCATAGGATATGTTCCCAAGCAACGTGAGCCATAGGATCTCAGATCGACGATCAGGATCAAATCAACCTGGACCGTAGGATCGATTACATATAATTCCCAAAGCCATGTGCACCGTAGGATGTGCCCCCAAGCAACATAAGCCATAGGATCTCGGACCGACGATCAGGATCAAATCAACCTGGACCGTAGGATCACTTACATATAATCTATATACAAACTCACAAGGCATCTGGGCCATAGGATATGTCCCAAAGCCACGTGAGTCGTAGGATCTCGAATGGACGGTCGGATTGAGTGGGACAAACATAAGAACATATATATGTTAGATGTTAGATAGATATATATACATGTCAAGTGTGTGCCCGAGGACATAGCTGATCTCGCATATCCATGACCTCCTGAAGGTATGATCCTAGCGTCCGTACGGAAGCTGTGCTCAATGTTACATATAGCGGCTAACCAGACCTTACCAATTCAGCATAGCTGGATAGCTTTGAAGGGTATGACATTCATCCTCAACGACTCCTATTTGGCAGCATTGGTAAGGCCGGTTCTGGCGTGGCTTACCAATCTATTTACCCATCTGAATTCGAAGATGGTGTGCCACTGCGCGAATAGAGGCAATGAGTCTACGCCGTTTCATAGGGAAATGGGTACGCAGGTAGCATTGCGGGCCCCATTCCAATGTGGGATTTATGTGGCGCTGGCAGTATGATGTCTTGACCTAGATTTTCCCGAGGCACAGTGTCAAAGGCCTTCGCAAAGTCCACGAAGCAACAATATAAATCATGCTGCAGTTCCTGCTATCTTCAACCAGAGTCTGCAGCCTGAACATGACGCCAATGATTGAGTATCGGGGCCTGAATCCTGCCTGAGTGACGGCCCGCATCTCTGTTGCCTCTGCCAGCACATCAATTGCTGCTCGAGAATCCCGACTAGCTGTTTTGCAAATATCGAACTGACCATGATTGTTCAGTAATTGGCTGGACAGTGCGGGTCATCTGTCTTATAGATGGGAACAACTGTGCTATTGGTCCACTGCAGTGGGAAGCCTTTCTGTAACGCCTTATTGAAAAAGGCGGTCAGCACCGGTATTATGAATGCCCCTGCCCACTTGAGCAATTCTGCCTACAGACCATCTAGGTCTGGCGCTTTCCCATTGGCAAGGCGCTGTAAGCCTTGGTGCACGTCTAGCTTTGTGATTTCCAGCACTGGGCCTTCTTACAGGGGTAATGTTGCTTGTGCACCATGAGGGTCATATAGCTGTTGCAAATATTACCTCCACTGCTCGGGAGTGATGTTCCCTGCTTATGACTAGTTTTGGGTTTTGAAGTTACATTCCGATATCAGTGACGAGGTTTGGGGCTACCTCCACCTCCCTTGACTCCCCATTGTATTGATATTTTCCTATTAATATAAATTGCTTTTGTCCTTCAAAAAGAAAAGAAAAAAATTGCTTTAAAAGAGCTTGTTGTATTTTAAAAGAATTATGGCATATTATGTGGCATTGTAGGGCTAAAAAAATTAACAATTTTATTGGAACTCATAAAGGAGCTCAAACTTAGACCTAAAGAAATGCAGTTTGCATATTAAGTTCGCATGCAGGCATGGAATAATTTAAGGGCTAAACTTAGCTATTTGGCGATTTTTATGCGCATTTTCAAAAAAAGTTGGCTAAAGTAAATGGAAAAACTTGAGAAAAAAAAATAGTAATTTTAGCTTAACTTTTTTCGTGCCCACACCAGCCTTCAATCTCTTTAGCCAATTGCTATCCACAAAACAAATGACTAAAGTAAGTGGAAACAATTGAAAAAAAGTATTGTAATTTTAGCTTAATGTTTTCCATTGATCACACCACAGAAATTTTTGGGATGAATTTTGGGTTAGTTTTGCTAAGCGTTAGAAAGTATGAGAGGAAAAATGTGTAGAGTTTAGCTAAACCACAGAAAGTTTGGGGATTCGCGTTCATCCTGGACGTGATCCATGGCTGCCGCCGATACCCCATAGGAACTTGAGTCTGTCGTGGCAGCACACTCGAACAAGTTTAGCTCAAGCCATTATGGCTAATAAAATATATGGGATTAGTCATGTATTCCATGTATGCAGGAACATGCTGTGTCCAAATCTTCGTTTCATAAGCAGAGGAAATACACCTCTAGCCTAACATGTTTTTGGTCAATTGAATAAAGGCTTTGCCAGAACTTGGAAAATAAATGAAAATATGCATTTTCTTCCAACCATCTAGGTAGATATGCTATCGCACTGCCCATGAGAGATGCAGTTGATGTACTGCAGTTGATATACTACCTAGACAGTTCGGTGGCTAAAAGGAATGTCCTTTTTATTGGATTTTGCATGTAACAATTAGATAGGTTAGTCTTCATGTCATAGGCAATAACAGTGATAGCAAAAGGCTCTGGAATGAAATTTGTGTTCATATTGCGAGATTAAGAACACAAAAGGATTCAAGAAGTTTCCATACGTTCCTGCTTATTCCAAGATTTTCAAGCGCAAGAATCTCAGAAATAAGAAGCAGTCGTACCTTTGTTAACGAGACTGAAAGATTGCCCAACTCTATTGGTGGGAATGGTTCTACCATCTTTTTTTCCTATCATCAATGCTAATAATACAAGGTAAAGTAGACAGCGACTAGGCCCTAGAATCAATTGGAAGTACCTATATTTGGCCAAATCCCCAAGCAAAAAAACAATGACCCAATGTCTTGAGGCATTGTTCCCCTATCAATCTCACACAACTGCTCCTTAGGATCCTTTGGAATCTTTGAAGAAGACTGGGACGGTGAATCCTAATCCTCCTCCTCCTCCTGGTGTTTGATCCTGGGCCTCCCTTGAGAGGGAGGTTCCTTCCATTGACCTTCTCATAAGAGGGTTTGGCTCCATGGGATGACATCCCCCGCACCTTCTGTTAGAGTTCCCTTTTCAATTTGTACAATAAAAAGGAAAACCTTTTGCCTTGCCCTACCTTCTCTCTCTAGCACCTTAGGATACTCTCTCTAGAGGGCTATGCTTACACCCTCTCACTAGGGTTTTGCTTCTAGATCGCTAAATGATGTGCGTACGATGTTTTTGAGTTTCTATTTTGAATTCTAAGCATCCAAAACATCCTATGAGCAACACTTCTCTTTCGCTTATTCTCTCACGGGGGTTTTGCTTCCAGGCCTAAAATACTGTGCGCATTCTGCCGCCACCCGCACGCCGCATGCTGCTTCCACATCTATTGCCCCACTTCTACCGCCACCATCGAATCTGCAGCTCTTGCCAGTAAATAGGAATTATGCCTCTGCATGGTCTTCTGGAATTGTTAGGGCTTCTTATGGCATAAGGGAGATAGTCCCAACTTGGTTGCTATAGATATGGACCTCATCTTCCTCATGGAAATATGGGAGCATGCAGGACACAGGCTACCCAACTTGCCAATATACTAGCGCTACTCAAATCTTCAATGACTGCACAAGGAAGTGAGGACACGGAAAGGGTTGGGGGGTTGTTACTACCGGACAACCCTGGTACAATCAATCTCCCTGTGCAAGATGGAAAAGCGCAACTGATACATGTAGATGCACATGCAAAACTATAGTGGCGGCCCTCTTTTTGTGGCGCCCTGCTACTTCCCACATGCTGAGAGCAACTTCTATCACCTCCACCCAGATGTGGATAGGCTGCACTCATATGTCAATCTATATGATGACATACAGCAGCACAAGCAGTTGGGTAGTGTCATACTCCTTGGAGACCCTATATCGATCTATATGATGACATACAACAACATAAGCAGCTGGGTAGTGTCGTACTCCTTAGAGACTTCAATGCAGGCACCGGGGTGGAACATTCCATGAGATTTGACCCTTTCACTGAAGACGTGTTGCAGCTACACCCTGCAGAAGGAGCTTGGCCATGGACATCAGATGACAATCAGGTGACGCTCTATGGTAGGTAGTTATTTTTGCTCTGCAATATATTTGACCTTGTAATTTGCCCCTTCTCCCCCATTCGTACTTGCATGCAGGAGAACCAGGGGGGCGATGGCCTATATATTGGTGGTTGAGCAGGATATACATGTGATCAAGCACTTCCAGGTGGGAACAGATAGTAGGGATGAAGGTTGACTCAAACTACCTGCGACTTTACTTGCAACTGGCTTGGCAGATTATGTGCGACGACTTCTTATATACCTCATCTGCGATTAGATTATGAACATGCAAGACCTTCTAGTGAAGGGTGCTCGGAAATGCAGTACAACCTACATGGAACATCACTCCCGAGCAATGGGGGCAATACATGCAGCAGCTTTACAATCCTCAGGATGCACGAGCAACATTATCCTCGCAGGAAGTCCCGGTGCTGGAAATCACAGAGGCAAATGTGGTCTAGGGCTTATAGCATCTTGCCAATGGGAAAGTGCCAGACCTGGATGGTATGCAGGCAGAGTTGCTCAAGTGGACAGGACCATCTATAATATCGGTACTAACCGCCTTGTTCAACGAAATGTTGCAGGAGGTTTTCTCCCTGCATTGACTACTAGCATAGTTGTTCCCATCTACGAGGTAGGTGACTTGCACTGCCCAGCCAATTAACGAACAAGCATGGTCAGTTCGATATTTGCAAAATTGTTGGTCGGGATTCTCGAGCAGCAGTTGACGAGCTGGAAGGAGGCAATAGAGCTGTGGGGCCTCAACAAACAGAATTCACGCCTCATCACTCAAATATTGATAACATCTTTTGCAGACTCTTTTGCAGACAAGACGAACCGTCGGCAAGTCCTGTATTGTTGCTTTGTGGACTTTGCCAAGGCCTTTGACACTGTGCCTCGAGAAAAGCTATGGGCAAGATTGCGACAGTCGGGGGTCCCTGAAGATCTGTGGGATGCAGTGTATAGGTTATATTAGACATGCTCAGGCTGGTTGCAGCCGACAGGCCAACCATTCGATAGCAGTATTAGGGTCTGTTAGGGATGCCCTCTCTCTGCAACACTGTTTGGGCTTTACATTGCTCAATTGGAGCGTTGGCTTACTGGCAATGGGGGCGATAGAGCTCATCTCTGCACCAGATCACCAGGCAGCTAATATATGCTGATGATATAGACCTCTTAGCTTAAACTTCAGTGGACATGCAACGCCATCTCGATGCCCTGGACACATTCTGCCATGTACCTCAACCTGGCCAAGATTAAGGTGGCCCTCATATCATCCTCATGTCAGTCAAGGGTCCCCTCCTTCAGTTACCAGGGAAAAACATGAAAGTAGCACCCACCTACAAATATTTGGGAGTGGAGTTTCCTTCTAATATGCACTGGGACGCTTCCATCTGGTTACGGGCGACAGTGGGCTGGAAGGCACTATATGCAATATAGAACAACGGTCACAGAGTAGAGTTGTATGATTGGGCCCATCCGTTGCACCTATTTAGGGTCTTAGTGGAGCGCGTCCTTTTATACAGGGTCGAAGATTGGGGTTCGATGGTATCCCTCGCTACCTGGAATGACTTAGGCAGGTGCAGAAAGCCTTCTTAGCATGGGCATTGGGGTGAAGCCCATGGTCCCATTCCCATATCAAATCCTATTGTAGGAGACAAGTTTCTTGCCTCTTTAGAGTGCGGCACTTGATCTCCACATCGGCTACTTTCAGAAGGTGATCAATATGGACGATGCTCGTCTCCCTAACCTAGCTTATACCGTGGCAATGGGGCTGCAACGCCAAGCAGGGTAAATTCTAAGGGCACAAAATTTTTATTATCAAAATTATGGCTGGCTAGAATTAAACAAATATAAAGCTCCTTGCATTTTTGAATGGTTAATCACATTCATAGAAGTTCATAGAAATTATTGTGATGATATAGCTTGCAATTTAATTCCACACATTTTTTGAGAGATTTTCTTGTCATGATACCGCTTGCACTTTAATTCCACACAATTTTTGAGAATTTTTTAGCATATACAGCTTTCAATTTAATTACATCCAATAAAATACACGCAAAGGTTACTATGGAAAAAAAATTGTGTCGTTATTGATGTCCATCATTTTAAAAATTTCAAATGTCAGGTCATAAAAAATTAAAGACTTATTAGTACAACATCCTTTAATCGCAACTGTCAAATGGATAGGAAACTTTGCTTCGATGTAGCAAAGCTAAAGAGTGAATAATACTATCTCCAAGACGAGGTAAAGAGCAAATATTATCTCAAAAGACAAGTTAAAAGAGCAATGCACTATCTTTTCTTTAAATACCTATTACAGAATCTAAAGAAACATTCAAATAATGCCAATTTGAACAAAGCCACGATAATACCGAGTCGAGCTTGCTTATGTATCAAAGAAGCGGACATATCCAAAAGTTGTTGGAATCAGAAGTGGGTTACATCATGCTCTACTATGGTCATAAACGCAAAGCATATTTGAGCATTGAAAATGTAATATGAAAACAAAAAAACAAGATACTTTATCTATGAGCCTAGAAGAAAAGGCAGAGAATGAGCTAGTGCAACTGCAGAAATCACATAAGTTGACACTACATGTAAATGATGGTCCAGATGATAGTGTGGTTAACAGTTATGTGCAAAGTGTGTGCAATTTACAATCTAATTTATATTCCTGCTGTCAACATGAATAACCAAAAATGCCAGAAGATGTCATGGTGGAGAGCCCACATGATTAGTCAAGACATGCCTCTTTTTAATGTGGAAGAAGAAACGGTTACATTAATAATGAGGTTGATGTACCACCCATGGGAGTCAATGATCCACAACTTCCATCTAAATATTTTACTAAATATATGGAGATTGTGTAGTACTGGCTTGACAAAGCCATTTGCAATGGCAAGAAAGACACATGCAAGCATGGCATTAATAGGCATGAGGCATGAATGACAAGAATACTATATCCGGTGATTATTTTGACACTTGTGATGCTATATGGAAAAATACCTGGAAAACAGACATCAAACCAAACATTTCTAATTTTTAACTTGTAATAGAGCATCAAATTCTTAGTAACTAGCATTATTTATGAATGTTCGATACATCCAAGACCTTCCATGCCAGCACTTAAAGAACCACAACACACAAAAATAAGCAACTTTGATGGCACCGATGCACTTAACATTTAATCCAAGATATTACTACATGATTATGTAACGAAGATTTTCGTACCGCATTAAACAAATTTGCACACAGAACTAGCATCTACATCCAAGCTACCACTTGCAAACACCTGGAAACAAGTAAAACAACCATAATTTTGTATGCATAAAAGCCTGCTTGTTAATCAAGAAATGTGATGTGTATCTTCTCTTCAATTGCATCATCAATAGCATCTCACTAGTGTGGTGTTGGATTAATACCAGTAAGATTACATGCTCTATCATGTAGTAAGATTATAGATCACTCTGCTGCAGTCTGTACCAAGCACCAGACACTAAGATAAACAACATTATTCTGACGGTGTCCCAAGCAATCCCTTTAGAAAAAGAGAAGCATTGGGATATGGATATATATGATAAATTAAAGCCCAAAGAAGAAGGGGCGTAATGATGGCCTTGTGAAATGGAAAGCAATGTTGAATCAACTGCATCAACAACTCAAGGTAGAAGAATCATCCTTACTAATGAGAATCCTCCAATAAACTTTGATATCACCACAAACTATTAACATCCAACATATAAAAATTAAATCCCCCAACACATAACAACCATTGACATTAACAACCAACACATAACTACCATTGACATTAATTAACATAACCATTGGGTCCAACACATTTAAATTAAAATCCCCCTTAAACCCCCTTTGGTTTGGGTGCATATTCACACGGGTGGTGACTCCGGGCAACGAGAGCTGTTGGATAGGCATATTCACCCCTTATTCCTTAATCTATACCGTACGTAAAGTTCCTCGTTTGTGGGGTATGCAAGTACAAAATTTGCTATACTGTATAATAAGATTCGTAAAATACTATAAGATTTCAAGCGGAATACTATATGGTGTTGATTTAAATGCGTGCAAAATACAATTATGAGGGCTCTCGCTGCCCTCGTCACCCCGTGTGAATATGCACCCAAACCAAAGGGGTTTAAGGGGATTTTAATTTAAATGTGTTGGACCCAATGGTTATGTTAATTAATGTCAATGGTAGTTATGTGTTGGTTGTTAATGTCAATGGTTGTTATGTGTTGGGGATTTAATTTTATATGTTGATGTTAATAGTTTGTGTTGCAAAAATTTTTGGCCCCTTCGGCCTTAGGGACGTCCCCCTCCCCAGGTGTGACAAAAATTTTAGAATTCAAACCGAAAAAAACTAGAATTCATTTGAGGCTTTCATCACACAGTAGCTTTTGAATTTGATCACAATAAAACAAATAGAACATAAGTAAAAGTTACCATAAAGATAGAGCAGATTGATCCCATTATTCTCGAAAGTCATAAAGTTTACAACACAAAGAAAACCCTCTCATTATTATGCTACATATTGTTACTTCCGCTACAACTATTTCTCTTTCACAATGACACCATTGTTTATCAATCCATATGATTTTGGATGCTCCATCTCTAGCTTAAAGGTAATGCATGATTCACCTTACGGTTCGATTAAAGTTCCAAACCTACAATATAAATGTATTCTTGTGGCCACTGTTTGACTGATCTGCGTGACATGGAAAAGGGCGTGGAATAATCCGCATGTTGTGTGCATAAGAATCCGTTTGTTGATTGAAGCTAAAGGCTGGCTGCTATGAACAATCCGGAAGCCAGACCAAGAGTTGAAAGCAAACAGAGGGCCTAAACTTGAATCTGCAGCAAATCATAGGAAGGAAACAAAAGGGGGTTTTGCAGCACTACATTGTAGAATCAGGAAACCAATACCTTGTAAAAAAAACATTATGCTAACTGAAGAAACATTAAAAAACAAATACCTTTGTAAGTGTGAGCAAAAAATCCATCTCGTGGTAGTAAAATCCACTCCGGCAATAAGAATCCAAGAGGGCAAGTACACATGCACACACATGCACACATGCACATGCACTTGCACTTGCACATGCATATGAACATGCACATGCACACACATGCACATGCATGTGCACATGCACATGCACACACTTGCATAGTGTTCATGCACAAACACATGCAGAGAAAGACAACAACCCTCGGATTTTTCCAACCAACGAAAATCAACGGCCCATAAAGGGTGCACTCTAGAAATACTATTTAGTACACCTCAACGAATACAACAACGAAATCATAGAAAAACCATATGAAAAAGCGTATAAAAATCTAAAAGTAACCCCCTGTTATTATGCTACATATTGGAGGTGAAAATCCAACATTCCACTGCCTTAAATTTAACGCGCAATCCTCTCCATCTTACACTGAGGAGCTAATGGAGCGGACATCATGTAAAACATAAGTAATACTAAGAACACATTTAGCCAGGCATGGATAGTTTAGCTATGTTCCACCAAAATAAATGCTTCTGCAATCCTCGATGATTTCATCCCAAGCATCTGAAGCAGAGACGTGAATGCCAACATGGATGCCAAGTAACTTCGTGGCATTGACACGTGCAGAAGAAACTTTCATGGGTAGTCCAAAATACAGGGAGGGACAGGACTGTCCAGCGTCCATAAAGCAATATATTTTTGCCAATCTATAAGAACTCACGATGCTAAGGAGAATGCATCTAACAATAGCTTAGCATTATGAAGATTTTCAGCCTCAGCAATTAGGAATTGAAAAGTGTCGTCAGCATATTGGTTATGTACCCCTTGAGAACCATCGTCCATTGGCAGACTTTGAATGATGCCATAGCTGGGATAATACTTTTACCACAATTATGAAGAGCAAGGGTGCTAAGGGACTTACTACAAAAATATCAGATGGCTCACACAGTAGACCTTGCTAATGTATGAAGCTTCATGCCATTTCTTGTAAATGACTCCCTAAATCCAAGAGCAAGAAGACACTTCTCCAAGAAATCCCAATTAATACTATCATAAGCTTTATGAAAATCAAGTTTAAGATACATTGCCCTATGCCATGTAACTGATCCCAATATCTTCCCTCATATGCAACAGCCATGTTATTGAGAATACATCGACGAGGGAGAAAGCCAGATTGTGTTGACGAGATAGAGTGAGCCAAAATATCTCGAATCTTTTTCTATCAGATCTCTTTTTTATATCAATTCCGAGGTATGTTTTCAATTGCCTACTCCATACTGGTGGATTCCTTTGTAGGACACTCCAGAGAATGTGCCTCTAAGTGAAAGACACAACGGCGATGGATAGCAGCTGGTATAAGCACTATTGCAGCTTGGTATAAGTCTGATCACCTTCTGTCATGGAAAGCATATAGAACAGATTCTTGTTGTACAGATGGGATAGAGTAATTTGGAATTGTATTGCTGCTTTGTTGCCACAGGAGTTCGGCCCACAAATTGATGTAGCTGTATGGGGTCGATCTCAGGGTACCAAGCCATGGCGCTTTGTTTCTTCTATCTATAAATTGCTTATGTATTCTAAAATCTTGCCTCCGTCAAATTGTTTCATCCCAAAGTGGCATGGTGTTTACGTCTCTTGTATTGCATTCAATGCACGACTGGTTCTGTGAATCAATTATACAACATATAACATACATTTCCTACCAGCTTTAAATGATGAAGTTTGGCGTCTAGACAAAATTGGCAAGGTGGGGCTTTCCATTTGAAATTTTTCTTCATTTGGTAGTTATAGATCCATAAAGTTTAGAAATGTCAGTTTGATTCTTGCCTCTTTTTGTTGCTAGAATATATTTCCTAAATCATTAAGTTTAAACATTATTGTACATAATGTTATTGTTTGACAACTGGTTGTCTAAATGACCACACTCAGAAATGGAATGTCAAGATTTGGGAACTGCTTAGCATGCCAAGACATGTCTCCTTAGTAGCAAGCTTCATGTTTAATATGTAGCATAATAACAGGGGGTTTTCTTTGTGTTTTTGTACGCTTTTCACAAAGGTTTTCCTAAGATTTCATGGCGTATTCGAATGGATGTACTAATGCGTACATCTAGAGTGCATCGTTTCTTAGTCGTTGATTTAGCTTTTTTTTTTCAATGGTCCAACATCCAAGGGCTCACAACAAAAGCCCTCTTTTTATTTTAGGGGCTGAACATGCAAGCCTCGTGGATAGCATTTTAGGGCACGAAACAGGACTTGCAAATCTGCAACAACAGGG
This sequence comes from Isoetes taiwanensis, assembly GCA_021234155.1. NCBI lineage: Eukaryota > Viridiplantae > Streptophyta > Lycopodiopsida > Isoetales > Isoetaceae > Isoetes > Isoetes taiwanensis. Next base: position 31,669,922 of record JAJEKV010000001.1, read on the forward strand.
ATTAGCAAGATAAGATTACAATCCACAATCTTGTTGGAGCGATTTAGGTCAGAGACCTCTGCTTCTTTTAAGTGATTGCATCTCCAATCTTTGGCTTCAGTCTGGGGCAAACATTATAAGAGTTATAGGTCCGACAGAATGGAGAAGGTCTCTAGGTTTGGACCATTTTGCAGCAGAATCTGAGAAGCAATCTAAGTATGGCGCATTACCCCATTCAAAACTCCGATTAGGCTCCTGGTTAATTTGTTTGTCCTTATGCCCTGAGTAAATCGCCATCAGAGCAAGTGAAGGCAGATCAGAGCAGAGGTAGATGATCGGGAGGTTCAACGAATTACAAGCTTTGAGGGCATACCGCAGTGCTTAGATGATCGAGTGATTCAAAGGATTTTTTAAGCTATGGGTCTCATGCTTGGCGTTGATGAATAGACGATTCGAGTTGTGGACGTATTTGCCATGCCACAGAGTGGTACTGGAGTTAGTGTTGAGGCTGTGGACCCTATCTTTCAAACGAAATAAGACTTTTAGACTCCAGTTAGAGTTGTATTGAAAAGCGAGATGGTTGGACGCAGGCCTCTACTATTGATAAATATCCGATTCTGGGTTGCTTATAATCGGATTCTCTGGATTTAAAGCTGCATCTGCCATTTTCTCGGATGCAAAGCTTGCATTTGCAGCTCAGGAAAAGACTCTTTGATTTACCTAGTTAGTAGCATTAGTCTAACCCTGTGCTTCTTTGTTGCAGAATGTTGAAGCATGATATGTAAATAGTGGATGCCATGATCATCGAATTCCATCATCGGCTTCATTCCAACATTGGATCAATCTGCCCCTATAGCAGGCATGTCTTTTCTTCTCGCCCCTTTTTTAAGCCATTATGTTGTCTTCCTTTTTCCATTGCGGACGCCAGATATTTTGTATTGGAGCTTATCTGTTTTTACTAGTCTTTCCATTGCGGGTGCCAGATGTTTTGTATCTGCTTTTACTAGCCTTTGAGAACTGAAATGTCAAGTCAGTAGTTTCTGTGGTAGCCAGTTCTGATTTCTATGGCGTTCACAACTAATATTTGTGATTTTTTCCAGTGGCCTTACTATTGGCTTTGCTATATACATAGATATTTGAGAAGATGTGTACAAAGATGTGCCTTACAAGCATGGAATATTTGATATATAAGATAACGACTTGAAGAACTTTTTATATTTGCTGGTAACCATGATCGTCGGTCTTTCATTTTTTGCAGCCTTTCTTCAAACTCACAGTTATATTATGTTTTACTAAGAGGTGATGCACTTTTGATGGGCCAATCTTGTCGTGGTTTTACAGATTCCAATAAACAAGCTTGCATATCGAATAAACAAGAACGAACATGGAATAAACCTGCAACATTATTTGAACAATATTAGATGAATTGCACGCGACAGTGGGGACAAGAGCATGTGCTTGGGCTTTGGTTGACAGAGAGGTGTTGACATATATAACGTGTAGTGCTAGTGGAGACCTAGCACCAGCTTCAAGGAACTCAAAATATGAAGAACATTCTGCAACCTGGCCTTCAAATCCAAGGATAGTACAACAAGGAAAGCATAGGTACAGCTATGCCTATGCTAGTTAGACATGCAACAAAACCTGAGTCATGTTTTATTCTTTCCTCTATTCCAATCATTCAAGCTTACAAAATTGAGCTAGACACAGTTCGAGATGAATTCTTTGACATCTTTCGCAGTCTTAACTCCAAATCTAGAACACTGCTTTACATTAGTTTATACATTAAATGAGGGTTGGCTTTGGAAGGAAAGCTAATTAGCTATGTGGGTTTGGGCGAGCTGATAATGAAGCTTGTTCTTTTTATCTTCCTTCAGGCCTGAGCTGAATACCTTAAAAGGCCAAGGCAAAAGAGCTTGCCTTCAAACCCAAGACTTGGAACATCAACATCGCCAGGAAAGATTAGACCTAGTAAACTCACATTTTCATCAAAGTATCAAAGTCCAGCTCCAACACTCCATCGTCATTGCACCATAAGTTAAAATCGAACTGCAGGAAGGGGTGAACATCATTTACCTCAATAGAGTTTCCTGTTTTTAACACCAACCTGCTTCAAAACATCAGAAAGCAAAATGCAAATCTCAACTAAACCCATCTCAATAATCAGCATAAATACATATTGATGCAAGCAATCCCCTAATTTCGACCTGCGAGCTGGCACATCTAGTTACCAGAACTGTGAAATAAAGCTCTAACCCAAATAGGGAGCTTCCAATCGAATATAGGCCATGAGCAACAAAATGAAGAAAGGACGAAAGAAGGAGAAGCCGACATGTCCACAGATGAGAACAAAGATGAACGGAATGGTTACGGCATGCAGGCAACAGGCCGAAGTGTGGGAAGACAAATTTCAAGAGAATATCTAATTTCGCTAAAAATTATCGATCCAACGATGTTTATCACTTTGAGATTTGTTTTCGGGGTAGGGTGGGGGGGCAAGGCAATCCTGCTAAAAATCAAAATCAACTCTAAATTGAGTGAGAGGAATTTAAATGAATATTTCAAAAATATGCCACAACCATGCAACCCTCACTAATCTAGAAAGGTAAGTCTTAAAAGGAAACCATGCTGGCTTGGTATTGTCTATTCCAGTAAAAAGATAGATTTACAAAGAAACACAATATGTATTGTCTATTCCAGAAAAAAGATAGGTTCACAAAGAAATACAGTATGTATCATACGATAATGTGGTCCCGATAAAGAACCGTATATTTCTAACTCTAGAATTGTGAAGGTGTGTTGTTGTATTCGTATGTAAATTAGTATGAAGCTGACGCTGACAGTTGCTTTTGGGAAAGAAGGTGTATTTTTCTGTTGGCGAAGGTCCGATTGTGGGTAACATCGCGTGTGCGCCCTGGGCACATGCTGAGCAGCCAAGGGCTTTCCAATTCCGGCTCCTGCAGGTGCGGCACGGCAATGAAGGTGAGGGGCTGGTCCTCCTTTCAAATTTGCAGCAGGGATCGGCAGTTCTTCTATCAGGTTAGCGGCTTCTTTCTTCTGTGACATTTTTCTTCTAGTTTTCTGTTATGTCTTTGAGAAAGGCAGCAAGGAAGGGGAGGGGTGCGGTAGGCCAAGCCCCCATTCCGGTTCTTGGTCCGATTCCTCCTACCATGTCTGCTAGTGGAGAGATGAATCCTATCCGGCCTCCTGCTACCATGTCTGCTAGTGCACGGATGCATCCTATACGCCCTGCTGCTGCCATGCCTGGCACATCTAGCTCTGGACAGACCCAAGAGCCTCCTGCCATGCCCAATTCATCCTTCAGTTGGAGGGCAATTGACGTGTCCGTCACTTAGGCCTCTCAGGCCAAGATGTGCCCCTCAGTTTCTATGAAGCTCTATCATTCTTTTGTGACAGAAAATGCATAGCAGGGGACTGTTGCCTTGGAGAGGGGCTCCTCTGCAGATCACTTGCATGTTCAGAGTGTTTTGAGAGCACGCTTCAGATCTTCCAAGGCTATCAATGAAGCTATCAAGAGAGACTTCATCTGGCCATGTAAGCCAGCAGGTGTGGTTCTGGTCTGCAAGGTGCTCAGGAACACGAGGCTCCACTGCTTTGAAGGGATGGTGGGCTACTGTATGAAGGATATTGGCAAGGTGCATTATTCATGTCACCTGCATAATGTTAGCGATTCCATGATACATAAGAGCAAAGATCTTTACTTGTGTTGGGGTGCTGGAGATACTAAGGGCCTTTGTGTTCTTGACAATCGTAACATCCTCAATAAGGCAGCACATTTCGTTTCCTATCATGGGGGACGCCGTGCCACACCGAGCCTCACTTTTACCTTGGCTAGAATGATCAGGAGCGGCAAGTACACCCTATCCAGCAGCTGGATAATCCCTTCTAACACAGCCCACGTGAATGAACACAGGGTCCGTGCTGCCTGGAGGATCCTCCTGAGCCCTGCTCATTGCATGCCTTCAGATATCCGAACAATTCTATATGGCCTGCCAGCTGGCTGTGTGCCAGTCGAGAGAAATGGACTGGCAGATGTAGGTATTGCGATGACTCCGTCCCTGCTGATGAAGCTGATGAGAATTTCTATGATATTTGTAACCCCATGTTCAGCCCTGAGGTTCAGATACCTGATCATGATGCTGGTTACATTCCAGTTTATACAGGAGATCATACCATGGCTGTTGGCTAGGGTTGTTAGTTCTTCTGTGATTGTACAGTTTCCTTTATGTCCAGTTTTCTTGTTGCAGGTTAGAAATGGAGGTTGATGTGAATGCCCAGGATGGTGCAGGTGATCCTGCAGTGCACATAGATCCTTCGCTGATCAGTTCTAGCGTGGATGCCTCTCATCCTGACGCTCGGGTTTACCCACCAGAACTGGAGGAGACATTCTGTGCTGAGGAGTTCGTGAACCAGCTAGTTCGGATTGGCACGAAAATGCATAGGATGGCGGCCTCAATACGTATTCTTAGGCGTCAGCTTCACAGGTTTTACTTGGCAATTGATACTGCTATAAACAGTGTTGCATGGGAGCGGTTCGGAGTTGCCACATCTGAGCTTCATACTCTCAGGTCGCACGATTGCAAGGGCGCTCTTGTCACAGGAGATCCGGGCATTAAATAACGTCATAAGGCAAGCTCGCTCTGGAGAGCTGCACAATTGAGTTTGTGTTCATGTTTTCTTTTCTGAATGTACATGTGCCACATTCATGTTGTAAGAAAATCAGAGTTTCACTTAATGTACTTCTGTTATGGTGCTGTATTTACATACGCGTCTCTTGTATTTTGGCTTGAAGCCATGGTTTTTGTGCAAGGGGCAATTGCGCGAATGTACATATGCCATGTTTGTCTTGTGAAAAAATAACAGTTTCACTTAATTTACTTATGTTATGGTGCTGTATTTACATGCTCCTCTCTTGTATTTTGGCTTGAAGCTATGGTTTTTGTGCAAGGGGTGCTCTGAAACCCATGTTAACCCCATACTGGTAGCTTGGATTCTCGCAGCCAGCATATTCTGTGGAAGGTGCCGTGATCGAACGGCCAAAAACGATTATACAGCCAAAAAACGATAATAACCATTCAATATTTATAATTTAACATTTCGTTTAATGGTGCGACTAATGTATCAAAGATGCCAATGCTCTGTTAACGTGGTCATTAGCAGATATAAAGGATAGCGATACGTGTCTGATGCTGACAATGGCATCGAACTGATGGAGCATGGTCCCTTTGGCATCGAATTTGTTGCCGTATTTCTATTTTTTGTTAATGCTATGCCATTACTCAAACATCTGAGGCATTTTTAATCTGATTCATCTTCACTCGTGGTACTGTGACTTTCACTAGAGTCTGACTCGAAATGTATAGTTCTCACACGTGATTGCATTTTCACTAAAGCTTCTGTCTTGCAAGTTCGTTGCGTACGAGTGTATGGCGCTGGTGTTTCTAGTTGCATAGATGCATCGTTCTCAGGCGTGCCTGCTCTCCTTGAACGTCCTGTACAGGTCAAAGAAATACTTGTCAGCTTAGAAAATGTTATATATCAAAGTTGCCGAACAAAATACTGTTTTACTTTTGATAACAGTTTTCCTTCCAGTTGGAACAGGAGTTGCTGGTGGCTCTTCGGAATTTTGAGGGTCGTACAAATCCAATGAGCCTGCACAATCCAATGCCCACAAATTTCGAAAACAATTACCCAAAGAAATGAGGGTAAGTTTGGTTTATGTTTTCACCTAGCAACGCTTGCACCTCTAGTTGTGATAAGCAGTCTCGTGGTGTTTCGTCAAGCATCTCCAAACGTGCCACCATCAATTTGACGTCTTTCAACATCAACTTTTCACCCGAGATCGAGTCCATTAAGCTGTCAGAAATTGTCCAATCATAAATATGCCTTCAAACACTTATATACAATCACACTTACAGGTCCAGCACTGAACGCATATATTTGATCTCCCCTTGAGAAGATGAGCGGAAGTCTAGTGATGTAAGTACTTTACACAACAGCCCTTTATAACCTTTCACAAGAGCGGTTTTCTTTGAACCAATTTTTATCATCTGCAAAAAGTAAGAAAATGATTGCTTGTTCAATCACAAAAAATATTAGCATTTGAAAACATCAAGAGACAACATAATCAGTTAACAGAAATCTGACCTCTCTTGCAATAGTAATTGCTAATTTTTCATGGCCCATATCAGGTAGTTCTTCCAATGACTGCCCTTCAGTACCCTCATCATTTCCTGTATACAGTGGTTGCTTTAGTAACTCCAACATGAAGTGGCACAATTGAGTTGCAGTCTTTTTCTTTGATGCAAGTATACTAGGCCTGCACTTCAAGTTCATATAAATCCCCGGCCATTCGAAGCGCATCACAGGCAAGAAAGCCCGTGCAATGCTTTGCTGCAAGAGTTGTAATACAAAAGTTACTTCTAGAGTCATGTGTTACATTTCTTCAACATTAAGCGATAACAGTTTACTTTGTGCTCTGGTGCTAATGAGGCATACTTGCTGAAGAATACAGATAAAGATTGCCTTAACCTGTTCATGAAATCAAGAAAATTTAGAGCTCCACATGACAAGAGATGCATAAAGAAGCAAACAGCACCTTATCAAGCACTTTGTATCCTCACTAAAATGCAGGTGCAGAAGCTTCGCTACAGCTTTATGCTGCAAATGAAGTAGTTCAGGATACCGTTTGCTCTGAATTAGGATCTTAGCAAAACCCTCAGCAATGATACTTTGTACAGTTTCTGAGTCACCTTCTACAAGTTCTTCTTCGAATTGATCCAGACTTTCATCTAGCTGAAGTAATTCATCTAGGATTGGTTCCCTCAAGATGGGAGGTTCTGAGATATGTACTCCAGGAGCATCAGGCTGTGGTACTGAATCTAGCATTGTTCCCAAAATTTTATCCACTAGTGTAGCAGAATGGCATAATATTAAGTCAAAAAGAGCTTTAGCTGCCATTCTTTTAACAATTAAAGGACCAACATGTAAGTTGTGATAAAGCTGTAAAACAATTCGTGAACTAGGCTTCTCTTCTAATTGGCAGAACAGGCCTAAGCATCGCACACCAGCTTGCTGAACACCTGTATGAATATGCTTAGCCTGCGAACAGATGGAGCACTTTAAAACATAACAATGCTAAGAACTAATAAACATCTGGACAAGAGCTTACGGCCGGCAGCAATAGACCATCTACTATTTCTTGCGGCTCTATGATGGAACTGGCATAAAGTTTCAATGATTTCAGCCTTTCAAGAAACAGCCCTGTCACTGCAAGGGACTGAAGCCATTGTTCGTCAGTGGCTCCGCCTTCCCTGCATGGTCTTCCCAATTCAGCAACCACCCCTGAGACAGCCTCTTCAAAATCAGGGATCCTTGGATGCACTTTCTGAGCAAGTTCTGCAACTGCTTCTGTCCATTCCTTTTCTCCTCCAAGACTTATTCCATCTAGGAATGTCATCCTTATATCATCCTGGTTAATCTGCTCATTCAAAGGTATCTTCTCACATAGAAGGTTATGAATGAGACAAGCAGCAGCTCTTTGGTTAGTAATATCTGAAAAATCCAGGACTTTTGCAAGAATAAGCAATTGGCGGGTTACAAAGCGATAGTTTGGCCCTGTTGAGATACCATTGATAAGACAAAATAAGACTCATGTTATGACATTACAAGTAACAAGCTTGAGACTCACCAGCTTGCAGGTGCTTTTCAACGAGGGCAATGTAATCAGATACCGTTGGTGGCAAAATCCGCTCCAATGCTTCAGTATTTTCAGCAGCTGCCTCTGCGTTTACAACAGCTTCAGCACCTCCTGTATTTGCAGCACTTGAGCCCTTCGCCTTGAATGATCATAATCCAAGGGCTTTATTTAGTAATCATTCAAACAACTAAGTGTAACAGTATAAACATATGAATGCGCTTCTCGATTCAAGGGAACCTCAAATTTTTCTCCTCTGCTTGACATCAATGCACATCCGTTTTTTTATTGGGTGTTATGTTTAGGAGATCAGATGTGCTGTAAACCTCTTCATTATCAGAAAAAAAACTGGGATATAAGATATTAAAAACAGGGGTTATGTTTACTAAATTAGTGTAAAAGAAACATAAAAGACCAAAGCAAGAGACACTTATGTCTCCCAAACGTCCAACCTGTGCTTCTGAATGCAAGTATGTACACATCACCCTCCAATAGAGTGCTTCTTCAGCTTCTAGTAAGTTTACTGGTGTCTGATTAGAATCAGGTGCCACTTTGTCAACTGTAATACAGACAATAACATATTATAAATTTGCTATAAGTCACTGCATAACACAGATTGCATGCGCCATATAGCAATTTCATAATCTTTCAAAGAGATGATCAATTTGTTAAGCATAAATTTCAAAAGATGTAATATAAATGCTTACCGCAATTGTTTCCTTCTTTTGGAATTAGCAGACTTTTCAGGCTGGCTCTCTTATTCAAATTACAAAGTTCTTGCTTTATACATTCTTGCATAACAAGCTCCCCTACTCTTTCATTTGTTTCCACATCAAGATACTGCAGAAGGGTAATAAGATCCCCATCACAATCTCTAAATAACCATAAATCTTTTAGCATCTTTGCACATTCAGCTTTTACTACAGCAACTCTATCAGAAAGTCCACGCTGGAGAATGCATGTCCTCTGTCGTATGCTGCAATTTTACCGCAGAAATTCAATTAGTACAAGCAGTAAAGCACAATATCTTATAAAATATAAACGTGAAGCTAAACCTTTCATTTTGACTAAGTTGATCCATTCCATGCAGGTATCAAAACCATTTAATATGAGCTAGGTGTAAGCTCATCTGAGTGTATTCCACCCTGAAACCTCCGTATTGAACCATTTCCCGTAATCTTGCAATCAATTTCCTTCTAATTCTTGAAAAATAATTGACGCTAGATTGTTCTTCTATCTACAGTCAAGTTCATTCAAGCTAGAAAGGTCATTCAATTTGATAGGATTTACAGCTCCCATCTGGCATCTCTTAAAACTCTCTGGATAAATGGTACTGACATCCTTTGTAGATGTTATGATAAATTTAATGTATATTTTTTATAATCCAACTTCTTCCTTCTCCATAATGGTGGCATGCTGCTCCAGTAGAGCTCTGTAAGTTGACTGAAGCATTTGTTCCTGTTCTCAATAAATGTATATTTTTGGTGTGCCATAACAAAAGAAGATTTTGGGTATTATGAAAATCCCATTGCTGCTGTGTAGTATTGGCTGCTTGAGAAACAAGCTCTTATTTATTCAGGAAGATTCTCTTCATGTATCCAGTAATATTGGATACATGAAGAGAAACATGCCTCGTATGCATGAAGTTGCAACCATCTGCTGGCAGATCATCAAATTGAGATTACAAGAAAATTGCCAGACGAAATATAATCCAAAAGCTCGTTAGTACATGACCATCATATTGTAGTTCATCAACATGTGCATTGATGTGACAAGGGTATCGACTGCCAATGATATTTGAAGATCATTATTTTGATTAACCTCTGAATGAATTGTTTAAATTCAACTTTCCAGGAAATGGATTCAGCCTTCCAATAGGTACCCCTGCTGCTTAAAAGGATAGCATCCACACCCAAGGAAATCAAAAGGGCCATAAAAGACAAGCAAGACACAGAAGTTTGGTTCAATTCTATATCATCCCTAGCACAAATTAGAAGTTCATCCTTATACACATGTATCATAAACTGTCCAAGAAACATGTCAAATATTCCAGGAATAAATCTACTTGAAGAATATAAGATCACTACCTTAAGCTCTGTAAAGGAAATTTGCTTCCGAGAATAGAATATGCTGTTTTACGCACTAAGTCATGAACATCAGAAGTCCGCTCTACAATATCAGGAGCTGTAGTATTTGATGGAGGAATGGACATGAGAACTGACCTCCGCACATCCTACATAGTATCATTAAGTACATCATTTCTGGAATACCAAAGTGGAAAGAAACCATCTATGTACGTGGGCTATATATCTCCACCATCACAATTCTGCAAGAAGTTAAGAGAGGCACAGGAATACTAACAGGATTTGGGTCGGACGTTAGGGCTTGTCGGTACTGAGAAATCGTCTGATCATTTTCAAAATTTCCAGAGACATCTACAGATATAAGGCGTGACAAGGAACGCGCAGCGAATGTTCGAACACCAGAAAGCTTGTCCTGCATTCTCCGTTGCATGCATCGAATGACGTCGTCCAGCAATTCTATATTAATTTCTGCTTCCTCGCGCAGTAAGGCCATTACCTGAAAAATGGTTGGAAAGCAAAAATAACTTTAATGCATACGGCTACATAGAACAATAAATTGAACGAACTTACCTCTGATATAAGCTGGCAAGCCCGAAACCTAACAGATTTACTAGAAGCGTCAGCAAATGGCAGCAGGAAACTCAAGAACCTTTCAGCAAAGGCATCGCATTCGGCTGCATGATTGTCATCTCTGTGAGCTGCAAAGGCAGCCATAAACTTGATGAGGCGCTCCACGACAGGTTCTCGCTTAATGATCTGGAATATGGGAAGCAGCATTTTCTCCCATTCTTTCATAAATTCACTCTTGTCATCTCTGCGACATTGCACAAGCACCTTGATACTGCGCCGATGAGCTCCTTGAGAATGCTGGCATTCATTCAATATGCGTGCAATTATAAATGCCGGAGCCTCTTTCTCCTTCGCAACTCCCATCTTCCCCAGGCGCTCGTTTCCTTTCCACAGTGTTTTACTGAAATGGCGGGAAACCTTGAGCCTTCAAATTTAGTTATCAACATATCAGAAAAATACAATACGACACCCATCAGCCAAAAATATGCATAGGGTACGGTCGCCATGTTTTAGCGCACTTGAGCGCAAAATTCTAACAAACCATAGAAAAATAATCCGAAACCCAGCCACCGACAAATAATGTGGTCCCGATGAAGAACCGTATATTTCTAACTCTAGAATTGTGAAGGTGTGCTACTCTATTCGTATGTAAATTAGTATGAAGCTGACGCTCGCAGTTGCTTTTGGGAAAGAAGGCGTATTTTTCTGTTGGCGAAGGTCCGACTGTGGATAACATCGCGAGTGCGCCCTGGGCACATGCTGAGCAGCCAAGGGCTTTCCAATTCCGGCTCCTGCAGTGCGGCATGGCGATGAAGGTGAGGGGCTGGTCCTCCTTTCAAATTTGTAGCAGGGATCGGCGGTTCTTCTATCAGGTTAGCGGCTTCTTTCTTCTGTGTCGTTGTCCGATTCCTCCTGCCATGTCTGCTAGTGCAGAGATGAATCCTATCCGGCCTCTTGCTACCATGTCTGCTAGTGTACAGATGCATCCTGTGTGCCCTGCTGCTGCTATGTCTGGCACATCTAGCTCTGGACAGATCCAAGAGCCTCCTGCCATGCCCAATTCGTCCTTCAGTCGGGGGACAATTGACGTGTCCGTCACTTAGGCCTCTTAGGCCAAGATGTGCCCCTCAGTTTCTATGAAGCTCTGTCATCCTTCTGTGACAGAAAATGCATAGCAGGGGACTGTTGCCTTGGAGAGGGACTCCTCTGCAGATCACTTGCATGTTCAGAGTGTTTTGAGGGCACGCTTCAGATCTCCCAAGGCTATCAATGAAGGTATCAAGAGAGACTTCAACTGACCATGTAAGCCAGCAGGTGTGATTCTGGTCTGCAAGGCGCTCGGGAACACGAGGCTCCACTGCTTTGAAGGGATGGTGGGCTACTATATGAAGGATATTGGCAAGGTGCATTATTCATCTCACCTGCATAATGTTAGCGATTCCATGATACATAAGAGCAAAGATCTTTACTTGCGTTGGGGTGCTAGAGATACTAAGGGCCTTTGTGTTCTTGACAATCGTAACATCCTCAATAAGGCAGCACATTTCGTTTCCTATCATGGGGGACGTCGTGCCATACCGAGCCTCACTTTTACCTTGGCTAGAATGATCATGAGCGACAAGTACACCCTATCCAGCAGCTGGATAATCCCTTCTAACACAGCCCACGTGAATTAACACAGGGTCCGTGCTGCCTGGAGGATCCTCCTGAGCCTTGCTCGTTGCATGCCTTTAGATATCCGAACAATTCTATATGGCCTGCCAGCTGGCTATGTGCCAGTCGAGAGAAATGGACTGGCAGACGTAGGTATTGGGATGACTCTATCCCTGCTGATGAAGCTGATGAGAATTTCTATGATATTTGTGACCCCACGTTCAGCCCTGAGGTTCAGATACCTGATCATGATGCTGGTTAAATTCCAGTTTATACAGGAGATCATACCATAGTTGTTGGCTAGGCCTGTTAGTTCTTCTGTGATTGTACAGTTTCCTTTATGTCCAATTTTCTTGTTGCAGGTTAAAAATGGAGGTTGATGTGATGCTCAGGATGGTGCAGATGATCCTGCGGTGCACATGGATCCTTCACTGATCAGTTCTAGCGTGGATGCCTCTCATCCTTACGCTCGAGTTTACCCACCAAAACTGGAGGAGACATTCTGTGATGAGGAGTTCGTGAACCAGCTAGTTCAGATTGGCACGGAAATGCATAGGATAGCGGCCTCAATGCGTATTCTTAGGCGTCAGCTTCACAGGTTTTACATGGCAATTGATACTGCTATAAACCGTCTTGCATGGGAACGGTTCGAAGTTGCCACATCTGAGCTTTATACTCTCAGGTCGCACATGAGCCTTGCAAGGGCGCTCTTGTCACAGGAGATCCGGGCATTGGATAACGTCATAAGGCAGGCTCGCTCTGGGGAGCTGCGCAACTGAGTTTGTGCTCATGTTTTCTTTTCTGAATGTACATGTGCCACGTTTGTATTGTAAGAAAATCACCGTTTCACTTAATGTACTTCTGTTATGGTGTTGTATTTACATGCGTGTCTCTTGTATTTTGGCTTGAAGCCATGGTTTTTGTGCAAGGGGCGATTGCATGAATGTACATATGCCACATTTGTCTTGTGAAAAAATAATAGTTTCACTTAATTTACTTTTGTTATGGTGCTGCATTTACATGCTCCTCTCTTGTATTTTGGCTTGAAGCCATGGTTTTTGTGCAAGGGGTGCTCCTATTTAATGCGTTCAATTTGACCCCATGTTGACCCCATACCGGTGGTTTGGATTCTTGCAGCCAGCATATTTTGTGGAAGGTGCCATCATCGGACGGCTGAAAAACGATAATACAGCCAAAAAAACGATAATGCTTCAATTTTTTGGATCAAAAAAGTATTCATCTAAAGACACATTCATGGTCAAAGTCTGGGAGATTCAAGATCCACCGTCGTGATAACAATCACCTTATTGCATGGCAATCAAGGCCTGGGCATGCAAGGTCTAAGATCCCCTGACGGCACACAAGAGGAACCCTTTCATGCTATACCCATTTCTATGATCGGGCAGCAGGCAAGGGTCATCGTGCAGTAGTTGTTGTCCTTCGCCCTACTATATTCTGTCGTGAGGCCTATGGTAGCCTCAACCACTCACCGCGAGCTTTTCAACGGTTATCGCACAAAAAAAATAGTTTGGCCTTTGCATAAGGGTCAGGATAGTCTTACCCTGGTTTTGGGGATTTCGGAAGTGAAAATACTGGCCCCCGGTATCACTGCCATCTCTCGATGAAACACGTTCCAGGCCCCTGTGTTTCACTGTACTGACACATGTGAGGGGCCCTGCGCCAAACTCGATCCTTCGCTCCCGCGACACATCCGGGCCGTCCATGGTCTTCCCTGCCTCTGGTATCACCACAAAAAGTACATGATGATCCCTTCGTCCGGAATCACCAACGTGTGATCTCGACCTCCAGGATCCCCTTGCCGTGGCTAATAACGCTTCCAAAATCAGCAGCAGTAACCCCGACATCCGGAATTCCTGCATCTGGCGGATGTGATTCCCTCCTTCGTATCATCAATGCACGTCCGATATCGGCACCCCGATGTAGGCCAGGTTGTCCCCGCCACCGGGATCACCACCATAGCCAATGGTGGGGGGCGGGAATATGCTACCCTCCGGGATCCCCAACGAGGATATTTCGGTGAGGTCGTCTGCGTAATAGTATAATTGGACCGTCCACGTGGTGAAATCGAAGCCTTTCATTTGAATTAATGTCGGACGACGAGTAAAGACAATGATTAAATTGCTGCCATGCTTATCCATAGGTGGCTCAAAGTAAAAATAGTGAAGTATTTTTATACGAAACATGCAAACTTTCCTATCTTTTCAACTTTGGCATTTACTAATTTTAAAGATCTTTGGGGCTTTCAGATTATATGGCACAAGTTCACTTAGCCAATTTTAATTCTTATCTTTGTCTTTTCCTAGGGGACAATGAAATACGTGAGAATTAATATAAGAAGCTATGGCGAGAAATCTTGATCGCTTAGAGGCTTAGAAGTAGCAATGTGTAAGAGACGTATTTAGGTATGGGCTGATGTTTTCAAATACGTGCGCATACATGGGTTCTCGAATAAATATGCTTGTATATAAGACTAATAGTTTGTATTTGCAGTTGATGCAGGGTTATTTCACCGTATGCCATCCACTTATGGTGATACCGGAGGGCAGGAAAACCGCCAATATTATTCGTACGGGCCCCAATAGGGGGTCGCCACATCTGTGATTGGGATTCCGGAGGAAAGGAATTTAATCTGGCGATGGCTAAGTCCAAACTCTGTGCGCCAAAATCCTTTGCCCTTTCTGACCATCTCTGAACAGAAAAGGGCCAGATTGTTGTCAAATCCACCGGCGTTTTCGCTGCTGCATCCGGTTATTATTTTAAGGTAAGAATCTTCGCAAGCGCCATCAGGACCTCTGTTTTTAGAGTATTTTAAGCTTATTATAACCCTTTACGTTTTTTTACAAGTGGTGGAACAGTCTATTAATCTGGAAATCAACCTAAATACGTCGATTAATGAGAACTAGAATGGTTATTTAAAAGAAAACTCGGCCTGGAAGTTGCCGGATTGCTTCAAAGACATCGCTGGGATTGAATCTGACCAAGAGATTCAATCCCCAAACAAAAAGAAATTAAGGGCAGAGGCAAGAGCTAAAGAGTGTTCGCCACAGAAGGTTAACCGAGTTCAAAATCCAGAGGGTTTAGTTGATGATCAGTGGGATGAGGATCGCAGGGTAAAAGTAAATGTAGATCTTGGCAGAACAGGTGGGGCTTGAAAAATGCATCAATGTGCATCCAAGTAAAGATCTGGCAGCTTCTAATTGTTTAAAGAATTACAGGTATAATCAACTCATTCGAAAATGGCATTGCCAAGTCGGTGACTGCATCAAAACTTATGCCAAAAAGGTGGAACTGGAGAATCACAGGTTCAGGTGCATTAATTATTTGAAAATTTCAGGCTTCCAGATGCGCCAAGGGACCGAATTCCCAAGAACAAAGCTGAGGTGAGGGTAAGAGATTATGGGAAGATAAAGATTCAGAGATCTCTTGATCCGGACTTTAAATTCAGCCACAATCTCACCAGAAAACTCTAGAGGGCAAGGGCGGCAGCAGCAGAGCATATGGCAGATGACCAAAGTGCTCTCAGCCTTCTCGATGATACGACCCAAAGCGAGTTCACTAACCTGCAGGTGTGGAGAAAAGAGGTCCAAGAACTTGAATTGCATGAAGAGTGGCTAAGGGAGATCCGGGCAAGGATCAGGAGCCAGTATAGCAATTTGGAAGATAAGGTATTGTTTGGTAATTTGAGCTAGTTGAGCTCTGATCAGTGCCAATTGGGTGATGATGATGTGAGCGCAGAGATAGAGGCTGCAAGAACATGTAAATTTAGTTCCCGTCCTCCCAAAATTCCAGGTTCGAAGACCCCAGCTCGGCAGTGTGCCCCTAGGAATCGGATACAGGTGCAAGCCCGGAGGGATGCAGATCAGATAGCTCCGAACCATATTGTGCATGAAGAAGAGGAGGACGAGCCTATAACTGCAGATGAATTGGCTCCCCCACCCCCCAACAAGATGAAAATGTATTATTTGTATGTGCTAGACCCCTAGTTCTTTGCTCCTCTAATATCATATGACAGAAAGATTAGAAGGGAGCTTTGGCAGTTTAAATTTTCTTTAAATTACCTAATTGTGGTCGAGAGTCCTCTCTTAAAGGTGGAAAATAAATCCTCTGATGTTGAATTCCACATCTCTGAGGCAGAGGCCCTCAAATTCTTCACTATTCCAGGTGCCCTCGGTTGTGAGGAGTCTGAGATCGATGCCGAGTGCTTAGGGGCTTATTTACTATAAGTGTATAGTCCTTGTGTCTATTTCTTGCACAATAAGCTAAATTCAGCGTTTCAGGGTTCTTGCACGCTCAATTCCGGCCCAAAAACGTTGTCATCGTGTCCTCCTGCACTCTACTGCTTTTGATCTGTTTCTAAATGGTTCGAAACCAGGGTTATGTGCTACCTATGACCAGTTTGTGAAGCTAATTCCCGGATCCCTGTTTGGTAAGGCACATTGGAAAGTCGAGTATGCACAGTTCTACTACAGACCGGTTAACGCAAGGTAAATTGGGATTGGGACTCGAAATTTTTTATTGCATTGCTAGTTCTAGTTTGAATTGATTGCAGCTTGTATTTTGCAGTGGCCATCGGAGCCTGTTCATTTTGGTAGATGATCCTTTGGCATGCCATAAGATCAAAAAGCCTTGTTCTTGCATATTGCATTTCGATTCCTTTGATCCCCTCCATGCTCCAGTCCGAGGGTTCATCACTTTGTGAGTGTGCCATTTGCAGACTTTGTTTTCAATGCTGTCTTCTAATGACCTGACTTGCAGCTTTTCAAATGATGTATTCACGAGGTGGAAGCACGAGGCATCAACATTGCATGTATTTCGATGGCGCTCCACAGCAGCACAACAACCAGGATTGTGACATCTATGTTATTAGTTATGTTTAAAAATTCATTAGAGAAATCTATAACAAGGAGACAGATGTGAGTAATAATTGTCTTATTTTTTGTTTAGTAAGATTATGGACTCTCCATTTTTAATCTATTGTCTCCAGATCGTGATCAACCGGGACTGGTTCGCCAAAGAAGACGTGAACAATTTGAGGGCAGGCTTTAAGTTGATGCTGCAAAAGTTAATTGACTATGTAATTGCAGAAAAATCAACATTCTACTTGCCCGACTGTAGCAATCAATTTGCACGGTCCCTGACCAGGTTGATGCTGAATGGCCCCTGATTTGAACTCTCTCCACTGCAAGAAAAAAATAGTTTTTCCTTGTTCAGAACATGTAAATTGTCCCCTCTGTTTGAAAATATGACTTTAAATCATAGTTTTTAATGGTTAATTGAAGTGGAAAATTGCTTTCCTTTCCCTTGTCTTAAATTACTCTTGAATTGTTAATTTGGATCTACAAGAATTCATTGAAAATCATTGAAATCATTCAAATATTTTACAACCATTGTAGAAGACGATCTGAATTTGAACACCTATTGGATCCCAAATTTTGAAATCCCATCCACCGTATGGGGATCCCGAAGGATGGCTTCATTTGCATGGTGATCCCGACCTCCGAGATCACCATGCAAATGAGATTATCATCCGGGATCCCCAAATGGCGGACCTAATAAAAATAAAAAAAATAAAAAAAATCCAGCCAGACCTAGTATCCTAGGTCTAACATCAAACCTCGGTCAATCCCAAGGAATCAATTATCAATCCCGATTCCGTTTTTAACGTGAATCCCTGGTACTTAAAGTCCCTTAGCCATTGATCATTATGATGTTTTCTTAGACTAATATCCATGGAATACCTAGAAAGCCTGACCAAACAGATGCCTTTAGACATTACTTATGAGCAAAAAAAAAGGGGTTGAAGCCTTTACAACAAGCCATAGATCTCATACAATTTTTCCTTTCTTATTTACTCTTTATTATCAAATGTCCCTGTACCAGGACCATATAACCTATAACAGACCACTTTCCCATAGGCAAATGCCTCTTCTTTTTATGTTTTGCAGATGGCTTCATATGTACTTTGCATGACTTTAGCCTATTTGTATGTCAAGCTCAAAAATTACAGCCCATGCATGTAATGCTTTCTGATATTTTCTGATGGTCTGAAGTTTTTTTATTAAAACAAAGGGACCCTTTAAATGACCAAACAGACAAAAACATTTAGTTCACAAGTGTTGCTAATATCAATGTATCATGATCTATTTCAGCTTTCAATGGTAAAGCAGACCGAAAATTTCTTCTTGCCTCTTTAGGACAACACAAGCATTTGTTCTTTATAGATTTAAAATATGAACCTAAGGTTTATTACTTGAAAATTTTAAAACTAAAGTGGCAGCCTTTTTAGATCATAAGCTTCCATAAAAAAAAGGTGGTGCATGTTAATGTAAAAAAGCCTGTTCCAATAAGCAGCCAGCCTTATGCATCCTTAGATGCTTACAAAATCAGCAAAGTAAAATGAGAAATAAGACTGGTTTTACCTTCGCTTCTGATATAACATCTTTCATTACCATTTTTCCATACCCAATCTAAGTACAAAAAAACTGTTTTAACTTGAGAAGGAAGTCTGATACAGCATTAAAAACCAGGAGCAGCTTTTGCTTGTTTATCTTCCGGATTTTTGCTCAAGTCCATGTCCAGATCTACCACGTTCAACCAACAAAAAGCAAGAAAAAACACAAGGGTAGGAGAGGTCCGGTACCTGCAGCCAAACATCAAAGCTTTAGCATGAGCATGTAGATTGAAGAGCCAAAAGGTACAATGGAGCCTCTCGGTTTATAGCCGATCAGCCCTTGTATCCTTCTGCCCTGTTAGTAAACCATAGTAGATCCTTTTTTATTAAATGAATGCTAACCTTGTATACAATGGGTAATCAAACCTGTTATGCATGCTCTTATATTTAGAGAGGTCACATTCTTAAAACTGTTTTTTCAGCATATTAAGACATTCTGTACCTGGATTTCGTCTTTATCCGAAGTATATTCATCAATAATTTGTGTCTCAGGGATGCTGGTCTCTCCTTTACCATGATACCCTGAGCTATTGTTATAAGAAGCTCTTCCCCCATAATTTCCTTTTTTGTTTGCCACAGCTCCTCTGGTTATGCAAGCTTCCCTCTTAAGGCTAGAATCATTTCTCTGATCTCCCATCTTGTTGGATATTTCAGTGCTATCAGAAAGTGATAAGCATGCTAAGAGTTCATCTTCCAGCTCTATTTCATTCAAATACTCTTCCTCAGAACTAGAAGCACAAGGCCGGCCGTCTGAGTCGAATTCTCCCTCCATAAAGTATAGAAGCATTATGTATTTTATCTAAAGTTTTTCAGTAGATCTTTATCCTGCCATGGCATGTGCGGGAGATCCTTTCTAAAACTAGAGAGTAGTGTTCAGATTAGTGTTTTACCACTAGCTTGTATTAAATCCAAATCTTTTCAGAAGGATTTTTCTTACCTTCCACCGTGAGGCATGAATGCCACGATTGCCAATGCTGAGGTACTGCCAGTCTTTGGTGTGTGATGCCTAGTATGGCTGCCACAAGTCGCCTTCTTTAGCTGCCTCAATAACTTTTGGCGGTCATTTTGTATTTGCCTAGTTTCGATCCTGCTACAATACTGGTTTCAAGGGTCACGATTACATGTATTCCATTTTTTGCAATAAAGGGTATTTAGACCAATGTGTAAATGGTATTCCTTATACTTCCATCTTTTGGAAAGGCTTCATGTTGTAGACATATCTCACCATCTCATGCTATATTTACCTATTCAATTAGATATCTTTGTCATCTAATGTAATATATGGTTAATAATTAAAAAAAGCCTACCTCCTACCGTAGGAGTAGGTTGACCTCTTTTAGACCGTCTGTATCATAGGGGAGGGTAGACCCCTACTATACAGCAGAGGTCATACCCATCCCTATTCTTTTGATACTTAAACATTTTTTTCTTTTTTTACCCTACTTAATTTCTGGAAATATACCAAATGTCACTTAAAAGACATACCTTATCAGTACTGGTTGCTGATCACTTGGATAAGAACTTGTAAGTCGTATTTGATTCCTGGGAATTCATTGCTTCTCAGATACTGTAGTACTTTCTTTTTGAGTCCGAAGCTGTCAAATCCATTTTTAACAAATTTGTTGATGATGCTTATGATGTCTTTTGCAGCCATAATGGGGCAGGAGTTTATGTATAAGTATGGCATGACCTGAGATAAAATTGCATTTCTGGCTTGATAATAAGGTCGGCAGCTATCAGCATGTACATACCTCATCACCTTAAAGGGAAGCTGGTCCCTCTTATCATACTTGTATGTCCTGTAAAGACCCATTTCCTTGCTTATAACCTCGATTGTCATATTTAAGAAATTTGCCTTGTAGCCATAACATTTGTTTGGATCATCCACAAATTTATACGTTGTTTCCTCCTTGATACCTAAAGTCTGCATATCATAGATTTGCAGGTTCTCTTTGCCAATTTCGGGTAAGATGCATAAAAACTTTTTTTTTCTTCCTCTATTGTGTCTTCCTCGAACAATACTTCTTCTGCCAAATTTACCTCAGGGTTTGCAGATCTGACTCTTCTGCTACCTCTGCCTCTAAAATCAGAATTGCCTCTGCCCCTTTTCCTTTTTCTCTAGATCCATTCTTTGTTGAACAGTTTAGTGCATAATGTCCCCTTCCCCCACAATTGTGCAATTTATCTCTTTTGTTAGATTTGAACACCTTATTTTTAGATGACCAAGCTGGTTACAATTATAATATGGACAAAGCTTATCTCTTTGGCGCTTTTCTCCTTTTCCCTTATCGGGTGCTCATTCAACTTCCTCTTCCATAATTCTACTCTGCTCAATTTCAGTTTTGAGCATTCTTTCTGCATCCGTCCTTGTTTTGGCAATTGCCCTTATGAAAATTGCAAAACTTCCAAGACTTGCCACTGCTCTGGAGATTGCCAACACTTGCTGTTATTGGGTGTAGAACACTCTTACACCTTCTAAATAAGCAATAATATTGTCACAATTATGAAAAATATCATTTACATTGTCCTTTTAATGGAATTTCAATCTCTCTACTTCATTTTCCAAAACATCAATTTGTGAAGATGTCTTTTCCTCATATGTAAGCAACGTATAAATTCACATTTGTTTAGAACTCATACCTCTCCACTTCAAGACTATGCTTGAGTTTACTTTGCTCATAATAATTCCTTCAGCCTCTCTCACCTTAGTATTATCTTCCTTTATTATTCCTCTGGAGGTTACATTAACCTCCCTAATCTATTCTCCTATAGATTGTTCATCATTAAAAGATATGCTTCCTTCTGTTGCAGCAGCTACACTTCTATTTCCAGAACTTCTCAAATTGATTTCTCCTTCATTTGATTCAATGAGGTCCTATAAGTCTTCAACTTGCAACACATGCTTCACCTTCTCCTTCCAAACTTGGAAGCTAGAATCTCCCTTAAACACATCAATTTCATTCAGCAATCCTGCACCAAATCTGCTCAGCATGTTTGTCTTAACCTGCTCTGATACTAATGTAAGATAATTCTTCAAGTCAATAAGCAAGATGTTAAGTTTTCAACACACTACCATAGTTTGAATCTCAATTCGCAAACTTGCATATTCCATATCACAAACTTGATATATTCAATTTTGAATATCACACTAAAAACTCAACGTGCAAATAGAGCAATATAAATTTATCTTCAATCACAACATTGTATATTCAATCAGTATAACAAATACTTCCACTATAGAAATTGCGATTGCAATATATTACTATTTGTATGGCTATGACTCAAACACTGTAGCACATTTTACTTCATTTACAACATGAATATACAGACACTTCGTTTGCTCTACGGAATCAAACTATGTCAATATCTACATCTATATATATTGCCTTAAAATACTATCTATCTATCTTATTTATACAATCAGTTCCTCAGTTGTGTAGCCTAACCAATTGCTTCACATATTTCTCCGTGCTTCAGCCTTATCTTTATTTTATTGGACCAAGTTTCTGAATTTCAAATTTGCTCCATAATATTGGGCCGAGAACCTCATATTTGGGTTACCATCTTTAGATTTTCTGCATTCCATTTTCTATATGGTTCACTTTGAACCTTTGTATATAGGTTGAATATTCAACTATAATGATTCTGCCTTATGAACACTCAGCAATTTATCCTTAGGTCTGCAACTTCAACCTTAGCTTAAGAATCTCTATAATATAAGTTGCCTTACCATGTAGCTTGGATCTGTTTCAACTATGTCCCTTAAACTGACTTATCTAATAACTTGCAGTTGCTCCAACCATGTCATTGTTACCATATTATGCACATAAAGATTATGATAACTCAATCTAATTCTCACATGATGAAACCACAACCTTCAAGGTCAAGTTCTCCTGTTGGATTGTTTAACTGTCAATTCAAAAACCATGCTACAAGCAGGTAAAAAAAAAAAAAAAAAGATAAGCTAGTTAGAAGTACAAAATATGCTACAGGTGTTGCCTGTAAGCTTCTCCCCCGTGTATCCTTAGGATCTCTATGATGGTGGTGATCCTGACAAGGACAGTAAAATTTAATCTGAAGTGAAGGTGACACAGTACAACGAACTTGCTAATGCAGATTGATTTATGTTTTGTCCACCGGCAAACATGGCTCATCGTATGCATCAGCTTAATTTGTATGCTGCACAAAGACCTATGACCCTTTTCAACATGCTTGTACAAAATTATGATTGACAGTTTTGCCTCAAGATCTAGAGGTGAATTTGACGTCTATGCGGTATTTGCATCTATTAAATATGTTATTGATTGGCTCTCATCTTTGACATCTGATTTTCTTTTACCTTGTATATGCACTTTTACATATAGGCAGGAGTTGTTTCAACCATTTAGAAATCATCCAAGGTTTTATAATACTAGTTTGGTCTATTATAGTGACACAAACTTATGGTTTCATGTAGTTGTACTAGGTTTGTGGTTTATGACCAATATCTAGATGGAGAATGGTCTGTTGAGAAAGTCTTTGTAAGGACAAGTGATAGCAAGTAAGTCATCCATATATCGAAATACATGCTTAAATCTTTCAATATCTTTGTATCTTCCATGTCTTGCAAGGTTTTTGATGAAAGAGACTTCAAACCATGCTAAATACAAATTACACCAGCAAGGGCTGCATGAGAATCCCATAGGGATACCACGCACTTGCTGCCATGCACATTCCCCCATGAAAATAAAGCAATTAGTTAACAGCCATTCATTAAGATTAAAGAACCTTTCCAGGTCCATTCTGCTCCAGCATTTACCTTGGGGGATGTGTTTGAACTACTTGGCAGAATACTCATTCCCTTTTTCTTTTTTAATCCACATTTCATGATGTTGGTTGATTCCTTTCATAAACTCCCAAGTGTTCCTGCCCACCAATCTCATAATTTGGCATATGCCATTGTCACCAAATAGAGGGATGTTTTCGTAGCATCTTGTAATATCAACCACAAAAACTTGCTCAATTTTGGAAGGTATATTCAGTACCACATCGTAAATGGAGTTAACAACCCAGCACATTATGGCTTTACCAGGGAGCAGAGTACAGACTTTGGAACAAATCTTTTTGGATATGTCAGGCCAAAGTTCCAAAATGTTGTTAAGTATCGCAATGATAATGTGGGATATTTCTGTATATACAGTGCCATGGGCATTTGTGATCCGTGTTTCCAATAAGCTCTTGAATTTCTTCTTTTACTTTGGTCTTGATTCTTTCAGGTGGAGTTTCCATTAGGCGAAAATCCTTGCTGCATAATCTCTTTAAAGCCAGAGTTCTAATGAAGCTGCGGCAGATGAAAGCTGGGTTATTGGATGCTTTGTCTATACCGGATATATAAAAGTTTTGGCACAGCCATTCCAGATTGCTACAGACAGCTTTGTCATTAAGAGCAAATTTTCTTGTGGTGTCCATATTGTATGCCTCTTTGACATCTGCCAGGGCTTTGTCTATCACCTTTTCCAAGATGACTGATCTGTCATTTTCATGCACTATATAAGTGTACTTGTGTACTTCAAATAGTGTTTCACAAATGGAGGCAATTTCCTCCCTGAATGCTTTTCGTTCAAGCATTCTGTTAGGTATGTGGTTTAACCCCTTTCCGAACATGCCTCTCAATGTCGTATTGTGAATAATGCTTAGATCTGTGGTGCAGATATGCCCTGTTTGGCCTTCCAAAAACATGCCAAGTGATTGGTTTTGGCATGGGCATTTGACCTCTCAGTCAGTGGCAAAGATAAGATATAGTATCTTGAAGACACTCAGTGTACTTCCAGCTGAACATGGTGTCTGCTATGATCTTTTTTCTGGTATCTCCAAATACGGCAATCAAGGAAGCTGAAATGATTTTAGGTAAGCATATCCTGTCCAGTATCTTAGATAGGTAAGTGCAGTGGACAATCTTCTTTTTGTCCTTCTTTCCAATGATACCCAGATGAACATGCCCCAAACTATCCTTGCTTAAGACCTTTCTGAACTGCAATACATAAATAACCAGCATCTATTAAATGTTTAACCATTCCAGCTGGTAAACACCAGTGGATCTGATCATGGATTTTATGCTAGCACAATGGCTATTGGTTCATGTGGCCGAATGGCATTTTGAGATCATTGATCTCGTTTTGACTATGCTGTATTTTCAATGTACTCTTATATTTATCTTAAGTTTATACATGTTAGTATACATGTCCTATGTAATTTGCTAGTGTAGAATAAATGTTAAATCACAAATGTCTTAATTATGGGCTAACCTTTTCTCTAGATGTTGAACTCCAGTGCCTGTGCCAGAGCAGCATCCTTGTGGTCGATAATTGAAGCATTTTTAGTGACTGAGTGTCCAGCTTGGTCAGGTGTGCATAGACTCTCCACTGTAGCACTTTCACATGCCTTGATACCACCTGCACTTGGGACGACAGTAAGTCTTGGGGGTTGTGTAACCTTGCTCTGTGAGCTGCTACCAATGCTTGCAAACGTCTTTCTCGTGGACCTGCTATGATTGCTATAAGCTGCTCTTGGTGTCTTCATGAAGGTCACATGTTTGATAGTTTTTTCACAAATGTCATTCATTTTATTTCTCGGCTTTGTAATCATGAAGTCAGCCCATGGATCCTCTGCTAAAAACCTGGTCATGTCCAGTAGAGAACTCATGATTTCAAGATAGGACAGATATGCCATGATGCTCTTTTTAAAGGTGGTTTTGAGCATGTTTCTGAAAGAAAACATTTGTACAGCACAAGACATGTTGGGAAATAAAGAATCAAGGTTGTTGAACATATACCATACGGCGTGATCAAGCCACGTCATGTTATCCCTGCATCCATTTTCATTGGCTCTGTTGGCCTTATTTCCTCCTCTTGGTGATTCACATCCGCATTTCAAGTACGGGCACATGGTCCTCCAAAGCTTTTTGAGGTAAAAGTCATCTCGCTTTTCTGTAGGATAAGCCATGTGGCTTTTTTGACTGACATATAATAAAGCTTCCTTGTTGCATGCTTTATCAAAGAATTTGCAGTCAATCATGATTTTGATTTTGTCTTTCTTTACTAACTTCTCCATTTTTTCTGCAGCTGCCTTTGTGGCAGCAAGTTGGGCGGGTGTAATATCACCCAAGATGATCCAAACCTCCTTACTGATTGGGGCAAGGGCGCCGAAGTTCTTTGACCGCCAGATCCCTTGATTGTATAGTACACTTTGGCACTCAACAAGTCTTTCAGGCATGATCGGATATAGCATGCAGTTATTGAGGGTGAATTGAAACTCACTATCATTCTCCCCAAGCATGTTGGCATTGATCTTAAGAATCTCCTTATCTTCCTCAGAGAGTAGAGCATCCCCAAAATGGGTCATCCTCTTTGCTTTCTTGTGCAAACTGCATGATGCTTTCTTCACCATTCTCCGCCTTTACATTGTTAGCAGCTTTCAATGCAACTACCCCTTTTAAATATTCTGCTTTGCATTTGTCCTCTTCCATGGTCCATTGGTAAATTTTTCTGGGTAGGTCCTCGTATATGCTGTTGACTATGCTGCCAATACCCTTGCTGGTAGCCTTGTTAAGGGCTGGTAATACTTTGATCCAGCTGAGAACTCACCAGATTTCTTGAGTGCCTCTTTTTCATGGATAAGTTCGTGTGCATCCATGTTTTTGAGACATGGATGCACACGAACTTATCCAGATTTCCTGAGAGACAGCGGAGAACTCACCAGATTTCCTGAGTGCCTCTTTTTCATGGATAAGTTCGTGTGCATCCATGTTTTTGATGCAGCTGAGAATAGTCTGCACCGCTTTGTTTGGGCATTCCATTTTGCTGGCTGCATAACCTAGAGCAGTTATCTCCTTGTTCCATGTAGGTGGGACAAACTCGAATTTCACCTCATCAATGTATTTGTTTTCTTCCTGTAATATAAGTCAGAATATTAGTTCCGATGTTTTAATGTTATTTTTTTTCCACACATGATCAAAGCTAAGAGATTTAAGTCCCTGGTTGTACCAAGGAATTGAAGTGTCTAAAAAAATCCAGCCAGACCTAATGTCCTAGGTCTAACATCAAACCTCGGTCAATCCCAAGGAATGTATTATCAATCCCGATTCTGTTTTTAACGTGAATCCCTATTACTTAAAGTCTCTTAGCCATTGATCATTATGACGTTTTCTTAGACTGATATCCATGGAATTCCTAGAAAGCTTGACCAAACATATGTCTTTAGACATTACTTATGAGCAAAAAAAAGGGGCTGAAGCCTTTACAACAAACCATAGATCTCATACAATTTTTCCTTTCTTATTTACTCTTTATTATCAAATGTCCCTGTACCAGGACCATATAACCTGTAACAGGCCACTTTCCCATAGGCAAATGCCTCTTCTTTTTATGTTTTGCAGATGCCTTCATATGTACTTTGCATGACTTTAGCCTATTTGTATGTCAAGCTCAAAAATTACAGCCCATGCATGTAATGCTTTCTGATATTTTGTGATGGTCTGAAGTTTTTTTATTAAAACAAAGGGACCCTTTAAATGACCAAACAGACAAAAACATTTAGTTCACAAGTGTTGCTAATATCAATGTATAATGACCTATTTCAGCTTTCAATGGTAAAGCAGATCGAAATTTTCTTCTTGCCTCTTTAGGACAATACAAGCATTTGTTCTTTATAGATTTAAAATATGAACCTAAGGTTTATTACTTGAAAATTTTAAAACTAAAGTGGCAGCCTTTTTAGATCATAAGCTTCCATAAAAAAAGGTGGTGCATGTTAATGTAAAAAAGCATGTTCCATTAAGCAACCAGCTTTATGCATCCTTAGACGCTTACAAAATCAGCAAAGTAAAATGAGAAACAAGACTGGTTTTACCTTTGCTTCTGATATAACATCTTTCATTACCATTTTTCCATACCCAATCTAAGTACAAAAAACCTGTTTTAACTTGAGGAGGAAGTCTGATACAGTATTAAAAACCAGGAGCAGCTTTTGTTTGTTTATCTTCCAGATTTTTGCTCAAGTCCATGTCCAGATCTACCACGTTCAACCAACAAAAAGCAAGAAAAAACACAAGGATAGGAGAGGTCCGGTACCTGCAGCCAAACATCAAAACTTTAGCATGGGCATGGTAAAGATTGAAGGGCCAAAAGGTACAATGGAGCCTCTCGGTTTATAGCCGATCAGCCCTTGTATCCTTCTGCCCTGTTAGTAAACCATAGTAGATCCTTTTTTATTAAATGAATGCTAACCTTGTATACAATGGGTAATCAAACCTGTTATGCATGCTCTTATATTTAGAGAGGCCACATTCTTAAAACTGTTTTTTCAGGATATTAAGACATTCTGCACCTGGATTTCGTCTTGATCCGAAGTATATTCATCAGCAATTTGTGTCTCAGGGATGCTGGTCTCTCCTTTACCATGATATCCTGAGCTATTGTTATAAGAAGCTCTCCCCCCATAATTTCCTTTTTTGTTTGCCACAGCTCCTCTGGTTATGCAAGCTTCCCTCTTAAGGCTAGAATCAATATGTAGCATAATAACAGGGGGTTTTCTTTGTGTTTTTGTATGCTTTTCACTACGGTTTTCCTATGATTTCGTGATGTATTCAAATGGATGTACTAATGCGTACATCTAGAGTGCACCATTTCTGAGCCATTGATTTTAGCCTTTTTTTCCAATGGTCAACAACCAATGGCTCTCACAACAAAAAGCCCTTTTTTGTGTGTGTGGTGCATAATGGTCAACAACCAATGGCTCACAACAAAAGCCCCTTTTGTGTGTGTGTGGTGCATAATGGGCACATGAAGAGCTTTGAGGGATGTAGTGCGCTTCCCAACAACACATTTCTTATCATAACTTTTGATCTTTTGATAGTGTATGATATGGATAGGTTAAGTTATCTATGCTAAAACAACAATTTTTTGGTCGGTTTGGTAGGCTTTCACATCCTACCAAATTGATTAATACAGATTGCGCTTATTGGATATTGTTTTATGGTTCATTCCGAATGAAGCTTGCAAAAATTATCATGCATTTTTAGATTTTGAGGCAAGTTATTAAGCAAATTCAAAGGCTTCTAGATCCTTGTGCTAACAAGCGTAAAAGATTCCCACTTTGGTTTCTCATCACAAGAATCCATGGAGGCCAAAAGGTCACGTTAAATTCCAAATTGAAAAATGTTTGTGTATGGGTGTTGCAAACTTTATGACTTTCGAATAATGGGATCAATCTGCCTATCTTTATGGTAACATTTACTTATGTTCTATTTGTTTTATTGTGATGAAATTCAAAAGCTACAGTGTGATGAAAGCCTCAAATGAATTCTAGTTTTTTCTCGTTTGAATTCTAAAATTTTTGTCACACCGGGGAGGGGCGGACGTTCCTAAGGCCCCAAAGGGCCAAAAAAAATTTTTTGCAACACAAACCATTAACATCCAACATATGTGTTTCTATCTCCAACACATAACAACAATTATTGATTATTAACA
Organism: Isoetes taiwanensis; assembly: GCA_021234155.1. Taxonomy (NCBI): domain Eukaryota; kingdom Viridiplantae; phylum Streptophyta; class Lycopodiopsida; order Isoetales; family Isoetaceae; genus Isoetes; species Isoetes taiwanensis. Next base: position 31,698,902 of record JAJEKV010000001.1, read on the forward strand.
ATCAACACATAACTACCATTGACATTAATTATATCCATTGGGTCCAAACACATTTAAATTAAAATCCCCCTTAAACCCCCTTTGGTTTGGGTGCATATTCACACTGGGTGACGAGGGCAAATGAGAGCCCCTCATAATTGTATTTTTGCACGCACGTAAATCAACACCATATAGTATTCCGCTTTGAAATCTTATAGTATTTTGCGAATCTTGTTATACAAGATAGCAAATTTTGTACTTTGCATACCCCACAAACGAGGAACTTTACGCATGACGGTGTAGATTAAGGAATAAGGTGAATATGCTCATCCAAATGCCTCTCGCTGTTCTGAGTCACCCCTCAGAATATGCACCCAAACCAAAGGGGTGTAAGGGGGATTTTAATTTAAATGTGTTGGACCCAATGGTTGTGTTAATTAATGTCAATGGTAGTTATGTGTTGGTTGTTAATGTCAATGGTTGTTATGTGTTGGAGTGCTATCAGAAAGGGATAAGCATGCTAAGAGTTCATCTTCCAGCTCTATTTCATTCAAATACTCTTCCACATAACTAGAACTACAAGGCCGGCCGTCTGAATCGAATTCTCCCTCCATAAAGTATAGAAGCATTATGTATTTTATCTAAAGTTTTTCAGTAGATCTTTATCCTGCCATGGCATGTGCGGGAGATCCTTTCTAAAACTAGAGAGTAGTGTTCAGATTAGTGTTTTACCACTAGCTTGTATTAAATCCAAATCTTTTCAGAAGGATTTTTCTTACCTTCCACCGTGAGGCATGAATGCCACGATTGCCAATGCTGAGGTACTGCCAGTCTTTGGTATGTGATGCCTAGTATGGCTGCCACAAGTCGCCTTCCCTAGCTGCCTCAATAACTTTTGGCTGTCATTTTGTATTTCCCTAGTTTCGATCCTACTTACAATACTGGTTTGAAGGGTCAAGATTACATGTATTCCATTTTTTTGCAATAAAGGGTATTTAGACCAATGTGTAAATGGTATTCCTTATACTTCCATCTTTTGGAAAGGCCTCATGTTGTAGACATATCTCACCATCTCATGCTATATTTACCTATTCAATTAGATATCTTTGTCATCTAATGTAATATATGGTTAATAATATATAAAAAAAAAAAAACTTTTAAAATCTGTTCAAACAGACTTTTACCTTCTATTCTATTCTATTCTATTCTATTCTTCTATGGACTTTTGCAAAGACCACTTCGAGCCAATATGCAGCCTTAAGCTAAAACAGGTGTAAAATTGACTTAAGCCTTAAAAATGGTCAACGTTTATCAAAGCAGAAGGAAGTACAAGATTCTATAATAAGTAACAATTTCCTTTTGTCATTCCAATTAACATTTTTCGTTCAATACATCATTTTTACCTTCATAAGAGTTGATAATTGACACTAGAACAACATAACATAAAGTTTAAAATTTTCCTTTCTTTCGAATCAACACTATAGAGTTCAATAGACTTCTCAGAATTGTATCTTCAACGCCATCACGTCTTGTAGCTTTTCCAACGTGAATAAATGGGAAAACACGCGTAGGAGCAAGAAATCCCGTTACCTGCAGTGAAACCAGAGGACAATTAGCCTAAGAAGGGTAAGTGCCTAAGTCACTAGCAGGTAAGCTACGGGTCTCTTGGGCTTTTCGTCCTTCACCTTGCATGTTTATACAACCAAAAATGCAAGTATGTCCAATCATGTATCAGCAAGAGCATACCATGTTTACAGCCTTGTTACCATTTAGGCATAAAGCATTAGAGAAAAAAGGACCTCAAAATGTTCAAGTTCCAAACCTGCCCAGTAGTTAGAATTTCCATGAAGCTATTGTATAGCAGTACTGTTAACCTATTCACATACAGCCATAGTTCTAATATTTCATTTTTCCAAGTATTTCCTGCAATAGGCCCCAAGCATTTACACTATGGTACTTCTAAAGCTATCTCAAAGTGAAGTTAATGTCTGCAAGACTCTGAACCAATATAGACCTGTTTTATTACAAACAAACAATCTGATAACAGTAGAATCTGCTTCTGTAGAATCAAGTTCTAGTTAAACTAGCCCACTATTGATTAGATCAGCATTTGTTCTTTCCACCATCAGGTTCAAGATTTGTAGAAAATAGTGTGCAGGTCCATCATGCAGATCACTAAAGCTTTCTGTTCAGTCATATTCCAGAATCAAGTTTACCAAGTCCACAACTTTAATTAAAAAGCACCTTAGGCTTTCGGCATAAGTATTTTAGTCATTAAATTTACTGTAATCTTCTCACCAGCATCCACTCTGTCCTTAAAGCTATACCACCTGCACAAGAATCCACACTGCACAGTTCAAGACTCACAACAGTTCTCTTAATAAGTTTTAATTAAATTTTAGATCTAATAGGAACATGGCCACAACTCATGTATGCTGCTCTGTCTGAAGCTTAAATATCATGCATTAGTTGGCAGACTTAAAAATTAAGCTTTCTACCATCTGGAGAATGTGAATATAACTGTTAAAACCCATCTATGTCTACTCATAGCTGCACATTATAGACAACCTAGGTGTATGGACAAGTGCATGCTAATCCCATTAACATCAGTCCTAAGTTCAATCCATCTTTTTAGTTTCATATCTCCATTGCTTTACGGTAGCCTTGTATCCCTGTGTACAGGGTGCTTAAACGGATACCATTTCTAAACCAGAATTCTTATGCTATAATTATCTCGATTACTACTGTTGTAGACATCTTTTAAGACCTCAGGCTTTCCAAAGGCTTTGTCACACAAAGAATGCAATACTCTACTAGGTCTGAAAATGCAGGAGCAGTTATCTTTTCGGTCTACAGTGCATCATGAGCCTGCTGGTATGTCTATCCATCATCCGTGGAGGATATTTCTACTCTGATTGCTGTTGTGGCCAAGTCTCTCCAGCTCACAATAGCGGCCAGAGGCCATGGTCATTCTATTCAGTATTGCCTCAAGCTCCCAATGGATTGTTGTTGATATGTCCTCTCAAAGGCATTCTAAGTTTTTCCTAAGTCGCCTATGCCGATGTCAAGGTCGGGTGAGCTTTGGATTGATGTTCTCAAAGCCAGTGTAGAGTTTGGCCTCACTCCTACATCATGGACTGATTACCTCTATTTAACTGTGGGAGGAACTCTTTCTAATGCTGGTGTAAGTGGCCAAGCATTTCGCTATGGGCCTCAGATTAGCAATGTTTTGCAAATGGCGGTCGTCACAAAACAAGATTTGGGTCCGAATTACATTCTATTGTCTCATTCTTAGCAACAACGCCCCCGGCAGTTGTTTGATTTGTTAATAATTGTAGGCAAAGGCCAGATCTTAACATGCTCACCAACAACAAATGCCGACCTCTTCTTTGCTGCACCTGAGGGTTAGGAATTTGGCATCATCACAAAGGCCGTAATCATTCTCGAGCCTACTCATGAGAAGGTACTGCACGATAATCCGTGATATCAATAAACATATCCCCGGGTTGAATTGCCCTCTCAAAATTCCCAAATGTGCCTGACAACAACTACCATGCTATCTCAACGCCTTATTTTTTCGTACCAACTTAATTGTTCAACCCAATCAATTTGTGCAGTGTCGTATATATACGAGCAATCGCATTCTCGACTTCAAGAGATACATCAAGTGATTTGGAGAAGCCGATGCATTCAAAGGTAATCATGAAGGCATGTCGGAGGAAGGAGCAAATACATGCTATTGCAAAGAAACACATAGGCCACAAATGCACAACCCATGGCTCATTATAGTAGCATTAGACTAATGTAAACATCTCAGCCAGAAAAGAAAAATAGATCCACACGAATAGTGTCATGCCTTATTCTCATATAAAGAAAAATATCCACACAAAGTATTCAAGAAATAGAGTTATTCAAACCGAGAAGACCTTTGTTCCAAAGATAATTGCCTTTGGTCATGTTGATCCGCAAATTGCCGTAAGCTCTCCAATGCCTTGTTTACTCAAAGAAATAGTGGATGGCATCTCTATATTATTCTCCTGGATTATCACATGCAAAAGACAGTAGATTCAGTTAATATCACCAGCATCTTTCCCTTTATTCAAATTAGGGAAAAATTACAATATACCCCTAACTTTTTGCAAAATTCACAACATACCCCTAACTTTTAGAAAATTCATGAAATGCCCCTATATAGACTTGTGCTTGTCAAAAAACGTATACCCCTCCTCGTATTTGTCAAAATTGTAACACAAGCAAAAAACTTGCAAAACTTCCTGCTATGAACCGATTAAGATGCGTGGAGTTCACCGAGTAGAGGCCAGATGAAGGATTTTGCCGCAAGATGGAGCTTCATGATGGATGGTCTTCTCCAACCCGAATTCCGGATGTTCTTGCTTGAATCTTTGAATTTCGCTTAGATGATTTTTGTCGTAATTAGCATTGTAAACATGCAACTTTAGAGATAAGAAAAGGTCGGGTGATCTTGAAAACCTCAAGGCATGTGCACAAGGACGCTCATATCGATATAATAATGGCTTCCGAGTTTGAGTTTGAAGTTTTGTCTTCAAGAACAAGAGTTGTAGACTTGCGCGTAACACATGTACACATGTAAGAGATGGCAACACCGGGTATTCCTTGTTCTCATGTCGCCAGGCCATACCGCATGTGAAAGAACTCAGAAGAAACTATGTCCATTTCACATTCTTCATGACGCCCACGGCAAGAGTTCGCATCAAGGTGAATTGAAGGAGGTCCATCATTGTGCTAGATGCAAGGGAACAAAAGCATAATACACGACATGTAAGGTTAATCAAAACATCTACCTACTTTGACCATCAATTGCAAGTTAGGGGTATTCCATCAATATCTTCTAATGTTCTAAATTGTCATACGCTGAGCAAGGGCTTTGATCAAATATTACAAAAATTAGGGGTATTTCTTGAATTTCATTAAAAGTTAGGGTATTTTATAAAAATAAAACAAAAGTTAAGGGCGCTTTTATGAAAACATAAGAAATATAAATACATGTATAGGTTTTTAGCATTTTGTGAATTTTTTAGAAAGTTAGAGGTATATCGTGAATTTTGCAAAAAGTTAGGTATTTTGTAGTTTTCCCTTCAAATTATCATAGCTCTTCACCATGTTGCTACGATAGCCTTATGGAATTGGCATATTTTTTCCATGAAGCATTTACCTTCTTCTCCCAAGAAGGTGCATCAAAGCCATCTTCAAAGCCATCTTATTTACATCTATTTTCATGCCTTTATGCAATCAAGGTAGCCATTTAGCCTCTATAGAACTAGAAGATCACCCATCTTGTTATGCATTTGTGGTTCGGCCATCCAAACATGCCATAATATTCTATATGCATCTATCTTCCCAAAGATTCTATGCCACAAGAGCAAGTTCTGAATACCCTTAATTAGGGTTTCAAGAAATGCATTATGTTAGGTCGATCATAATTTACCTTTTATTTTTCTAAACCATAGTTCTTGCATAATCGAAATCTCACCATCCATCAATGGCTAAGAGTTGCCTAACTGGTTGCATGCCAATCGTATGGTGGTCACGAGTCGTTTTAAACTCGCTATAAAGTAGAGGTTCAGTGGTTACAAAAGCATGACCATGTTTTTTCATTTTCCACCGCATTTTTCTTTTCCACAGTTTTTGTGTACACATGTGAAGGACACACATGCGAAGCTGACATTTTCAACAACACCACCATTATGTAAATCATGGGTTTTCTACCCATACTCCATTTCTCATAAAACAATATCAAACCTCTGCCATATCTAGCGATAGTGCAATAATGCCTTAGATCTTCTAAAGCTTATGATAGAGCACCTTAAAGCAAAGGTATCACTTTGTGCATCCATAAAGCCCTCAGGTCACATATATGCCATAGAACCATTGGTCTTCATCTTGTTCAAGTAACCTCGGCAAAGAAATAACTACATAGCTACAAACAGAAAGCAATAATTTCTTAGAGTCCCGTGCATTAGAGCCCCAAGGATTCCATCAATACTTATAATAAAAAAAAAAAAAAAAGAAAACATACCATAGGAAACTCCAACAAACATGGTGATCCCGAAAGCAATTAAATCATCATTATGGTGATCCCCGTGAGGCTCTGATCAACATGCGTATCGATGTCATTCACTCCGGATGGTGATCTCTGAGGACTAAATCATCCTATCCTATCCTATCCTATCCTATATATATATGTTAAGAAATTACATGGCCAAGGTCACTTCTCTTTCCCTAACTCGCCTTATACATGCTAGAACATGCAAATTTGAACCGTGATTGCCTTCTGCTAGGTGCCCATCAAGTTATCGAGTCTCCCAATAACTGAATTTTGATTTAGTATTTGAACTCGCTTAGATCTTTTTAAAACTTCAGTGGTCTATTGCATGCCTTTGATTAAGGCTTTCCCGTGAAAACTTATAGTTGTTAAAGACTTCCACTGAACTCAAAGATATTTTGATTATGACAATCACGGACAAAGTATTTCATAAATCAAATACATAGATTATATTAGCACCTAATCAAATACATAGATTGTATTAGCTTTATACCATTTTTCATGCTTTTATTTTAACTTCATGTGTGTGTAGAATATTTGATATGGAATTTTAGCTAGTACAAAATTTTTGTTACATAATTTTTGTTGCCAAATTTCTATTCTCTTTGTATTTGTAGATTCTAACAATCCCTCTCGATAACATAAGGCAAGACATATCATATTATCTTCTCATTTATATCACTAACTACTAATATATTGCCTTCCTTATGGGACGCGACCTATAAGGCATGCAGTGCTATTTCCAATCCGTGAAGGAACAACAGCCTATATGAACATTTTAACAATGCTTGCACTGCACTTCAACAGATGATTCCTAAAAAATGAACGACTGGCTTAATATACCGTATATGTTTCAAGAAAGCCTCCCATCACAAAGCAATGGACTCACCTGCTATGCTTCTTTTCAACAGAAAGGGTTGTACATCCGATTACAACAAACAATCGAGACAAAAACGATATAAAAATCAACATAGAAAAAAGTAAGAATGAAGACTAGCCTAACAATCCTACAGTAACTTGTCATAATTATGTAAAGCTGGTGCTTCTCTGAAGGACGTCACCAAATGGATAAGATGCCTGCAAATGGAAACTCCAGTTGAAAGGAGAAACAACACCATGCCAAATACTAACAAAGATGCACAAAATAATTAACAATTCCCATGGACCTGCAATGATATGTTATGGCTAATGGCTGTTCGACTAAATCCCTGCTATCCATTGGTCCTGGAATCACAAAGTAACGTTACGTTTTATTTCAACTAGAGAAAACCATAGACAATTATAGAAAGATTACCTTAACTTTAGGATATGCACCGATCACTAACTGTGATATGCAACAGCTTAAAAATCATGGAACTCCTGCAAGCAAATCCCCTTCTCGATGTTCGTCTCAGAGGTTTTTCCCCTGCCTAATAGTCCTATTTCCAAATGTGTTCTCGTGTTGTTTGCCTTAATAAATCATTATTAATGAAGGTTTTAAACATGCCGTAATCCTAGATCGCTTCAAACCAAATAAATCCACAAACAATGATACCTTCCTAAAAGCTGTGCCTGGGTTACAACAAGGCCTTCTCCGCAGCAGCCGCCTCATCACCGCTCTACCTTTTGTGCAACTGAAAGCAAATAAAACTCATCGGACCTATGAGCCCAAGAAGTTGGCAGAATATAGTTCCCTAAATAAGAGAAACAACATGAGTAGAAAGAATAACTTTAAAAAGTACAACAATTTTGCGTTCCGTAAATCATTTCACTAAATTGATATACCTTTTCACAAACTACATCAGACAAAAAATGAAACATACAAAATATAGAATCAATAGAAAGGACATAGAAGATCAAACTTCCAAGCTAGAATCCCTCTGTTTCAATAAAGAATCAGCAAAGAATAAGTATCAGGTTCAATAAAGACACAAAATTATAGAATACACACAAACAACAGGCAAAATAAAGTGCTATATTTTTGCAAAGTGCAAATGATATGCCTTTGCAAATGAAGATCCCCTTGTTCCAAATAGTGTTAAGGAAGTTCTAGATGATTGCTTATACCTTTATATTCCTGTGTATTGTCTCAGGTCAAGGGTGAGCTGAGGACTGCCTGTGAAATATAAAATAATGGAGACACGCTAAGGTGTAATGATAGTGATAGCATGTACTGAAAAGCGTAAATGGTTGTAAAAACTACACAAATAATAAACCCTCAACTGAAGTACTAAAGAAGAAAACCTTACCTAAACCTAGTGGATGCATATAGGGAAATCACAGCGCTATGCCAAGCTCACCAGTCAGAAAAGTCCACAAAAGTAGTATTGGGCCACAAATCAATCCTAATACACCAGAGATGATTATTTTTCCTTCACAAAATTGTTTGCCAAATTGAATCTTTAAATAGGAAAATACACTTATCACACAACCCAAAAGTATCAGAAGAACTTACATAAGATCAGCCACAGCTGGATAAACTTCTATCTTCTTAAAGGATGGGCAAATTGATATGGTGCTTAATAAGCAGACGTACTACGCTCCTCGCAATGGTACGCCTTTCTAAGAATCAAAACATAAAGTAAATAAAGGAGATAATGAACTTAAAGGTAGTTTAGAATCCCGCCTAACCCAAGATCAAATTTTGCAAATCATAAATTTTGATATTTCTCGAAAAAATATCTCCCTTTGCATTGCTCTAGCAACAAAGCCGGCTCTACTCAAGAACCAAAGCACTATCCAAAAGGACAGGTATCCTCATCCAAATGATCAACAAAGGAGCTCTGATAGAGCTCCTTCAAACATCGACTTTAACATCCTTACCTATTTATGGCTTTAGATAAGAATATCGACTTTCAAAGATCCTGGATTCTCGGCCAAGGCCAAAAAGTAAAATCATTAAAAATTCCTTAAGCCCTTTAGTCAAGGGTAGAGCCGATTGATATGCAAAGATGCATTCCTAGAGCCTTGGGAGGAGATCCACACCCCATCACAAAGGTCTTAGACAAATGCAAGATTTATCGGTGCCACCATCAATACATGGAGCCTCATATCGGTGAATGCAAAGAAGGGGATTGATTGGTGCGGAGTCACGCGGCCGGGTTCTCCTCAATAAAATGCAAGAATGCAAAAATTGTGAAAAATGTTCCTCAAAAATTTTTGACAATTGGCACGATGCATGGAGCACTCATGAATATTGGAAGAATAGAATCAAAGTGAATGACTTATATATGGTTTGATTATAAACCGCGGGCGCCGGGTTCGCGGCGCCGATCGACGGCCTAGATTGTCCCAATGTCCCTCCGCATCTCTATCACGGCTCGGGACATTCATGTCCTTTGACGGCTCCAGATTGTGCCACGTGGTACCATCAAACCATTAAAAATTGAAGAGGCACATAAAACATACCCCTTTTCGTTCAAAACAAAAATTTCAAATATGGCGTTATTTTTAGATTTTCTTGCTTTTTTCTCCACGAGACGCTACTAATCAGGAACACGAAGGATCTGCATTTCTCAAATGAGCTCATATCTATAGCAGGTGATCGAAAATTTATGCGGGAAGCTCTGTATGAGCAACAATGGCCTTCACAAGAAATCCCCAAATCAAATCCCTCACAGATCTCTAACGCCCAGAGGTAAATTTTTGGCTTATTCTTCATTGATGTTTGCCTAAAGCCGCAGACAGACCTTTCAATCGGAGGGTTTTCGGAAACAGGAGTGGACTCTCTCTCTCTAACATTTTTTCGCATGCAGGATTTGTTCTCCTTGGATTCTACTTGAGCCCTTTCTACGAATTTCGATTCTTACGAAACAGAAGAAACACATTTTCTCCTCAAAGCTGCAAAACGTTACGAAGCAGGCTATGTCTCAATAAAATGCAGATTATTCAGATTCTTTGCTCTTGGGCATCCTGTGAATTTGCTCTTTGGCATCTCATAATTTTCGGCCCCCTTTTTCTTGGTATGAACATGGTGAGACTTCAGAAAATTTTCATGCATTCTTTTTTCCCGCTCCGGCTATGGCGGAGGCTATGGAGGCCGCTATGGATATGCATGCAAGTTTCTGGTGCTTCAGATTGGCGCACAAGAGGCCCTCAGAATCGTGTTTATAGGTGATGTTGCAAAATTAATGTTTCCATGCTTCCTCCAGATTACCTAAATTGCAAAAGCAATGCACAGCAGTAAGCAGAGAGTCCGTGAAGCAAACAGTTTCAAATATTTGGGGTTAATCGGTACTCACGAATGTTGGGCATGGCATTCCGGCATAGGCTTCCACTACTCTAAATCTTAAGAGTTTGTGCGAAGCAGAGGTCGCCTGGCATCCGTTGCCTCCTATTCCTCGGGATGAATTCTAATCTTCATTGTGGCTTTGCACTGCTGTTGCTGCAAAACAAACTACTCATAATTGGTGGCTACTATGGAAGCATAGAAAACACAGCCTTCCAGCTGCTTTGCAACAAACGAGTCTTGCAGTTTGATCCATTTTTACAAGAAATGGAGCAAAGCAAGGTTTTCGTAAATCCAGCAGGTTGAAGCTGTTTGGCAAATGTTCTTCTTCATGGTAAATATTAATATTCTTCGAATCCCACTTTGGAAAGTAACTTTTCTAACTTGATAGATGATAATGGTTTGTGGGTTGTTACCAGGTACTAGGTACTGGAACAGTATGGCATTAACAGAGTTCAAATCATTTTTTCCACCATTGGCAGGACACTATAGACTTCCAAAGCAGCTGCAAAACTTCTGATATAATGCAAGAAAAACCACAAATAAGGTGTAAGGGCTTTGTTTTTAGCATCTTTATAAGTCTGATTTTCCCTTCAATGTCTTCTATCCTTTCCAGAAATACATTGAGTTTTGGCAATATTTTAGTGAATAGGAATTTCTAGAACTTTAAAATAGTGTCACTTTTGCATGAAAGATTTGAAATTATCCTTCAAAATCCTTGAAATTTTACAGAAGTTTGAGCAGTTTGTTGCTTTATGGTCTATATACCCAATAGAAAAGCTCTTATTTTAGAGTAGGTACACTTCTACATGTATTTTCTGTTAATTCTCTGCCTATGCAAAAGCATTAGTCTAATTCCTGAATGTCGGGAGATAGTACTCAAAATGTTTGATGCCAACAATCCAATGGTTGCAGATGCTGCAAGGTGGACCTTGCCATAATTTTTATGATTTCCAACACGTTCTTCACGAAAGGCTTCACGGAGTGTAAGATCCTGGATTGATCCTGCAGATCCTTCTAAAGGATCTTCTTTAGATTCGGAATCTATTGAGCGCTGACCAGTAATGAAACCATTTGGCTACAATAATACAGTGTAATCTTTATGTCCTTAACTGTTATCTATGCAGAAATACATTCTTCCAGAATTGCAGGTAGGTTAGTGGCAGCTGCACATTCATTCTGGTATCATTTGAACATGCAGCAGGGATGATGCCCCTAACATTTGTGACCATTTTGATAAACGTAAGCCATCAATATGCCATTTCTAATTACTTTTGCAATACAGGATGGTAATAAATATTCTAAGATCAGTACTTTGCTTTTGCAGATATCGGGTAACAGTACAACAGAGTTCCAGATATTGGGTAGCAGATATGCAATCCATGCTGTATCATTTCATGTATGTTTGGTTTCTTAGATGCATTAAAAGAATGGTTACAACATTAGAAGCAGGCAACATAGATTTAGCTTTCAAGAAAGATATGACAAGCTGAGCCTTTCCAATATCATTATATACAAATGTACAACGAATTGTATAACTTAATGTTCTCAGGATGTACAATGAATTGATCGTATCAGGAACCATGGTGCCATTGAAGAAATAAACCTTTTCATATTCTGGCATGGCTTTGTCAAGTTGACTGCAGCAAACTAAGTTAACAATTAGCAATGGTATCAGACTTTGGTTGGGAAACGGCCGCGCGCTGCACTCCATCCATCCCTTTCATATTAGACACAACATATCATAGTAGTCATTGTATGGCAAGGATAAGGCGCTGAGAACTGCTTCTCGGTTTATATATGATTGTGCATTGCATCTGTTTGACTGTCTCAGCAATCGGCCACTCCAGCAGGTCTTGCAAGGAATAATTGAATTGTCAAAATAGGCAGAGAAACACAGCACGTGCTATTAAGAGAGACAATGCTTTGGGGGCACGTTGCGCTTGTAAGCTCTGTTTGAAGCAATTGTGCCTTAAGTTACACGGTCGTTTTATTCTTTAAGTGCGGTTGATTTAAATTTTGTATTTTGTCGTTTTATCGTGAATGATGGTTGCTTTAAATTTTTATGGTTGAGCTTCAAATGAATTTTTAAATCCTGACAAGATTGTTCATAAGTAAATTCACAAGGGCTAAATGTGCAAGAAATTTAAGAGGTGGCCTTAATATTTGGTTATCACGTTTACAAAACAGTATGATGTGAGATGCAAACCAAGGAGGAATAGACAATGATAAATTTCAACTATGGCATCACCCTCATCAATTAAATCTACAACCCTCGAAGATGGAGACAATTCCAAAGGGTTAAGTTCTACGTTATAATTTTTCTCAAATACGCTCTTTTATGCATGGATATGAATACAAATTGTACGCAAAGTGAAAAATAAGTTTTTTCTAACCAAACATATACAATATAAAATGGGTAGAGTAGAAAATCAATGATTTGAACTCAAAAAGCTATACACTCCCACAAATGCCTAGATCATGAACCCTAAGGTTGAGCCTACTTTTATGCCGACTTTTTCTTTGCCTAATAATTCTCCTAGAACAAATTTGACTAACAAAAAGAAATAGTAATGAATCTCATTAACTTTCACATGCGAATACGTTAAAGAAATAGTATGAATCTCATTAACTACATGCTAATATCGTTACTATCCTCTTGATTCACCAAACTCGAATTCACACACAAGAACATAGCTACACATTTCTTTTCATCTTTTCCCACATACCAAATATCCAAAATCATTATACTTCAATTGGTACTTTGTGTTGACTATATATATCGTGATGGACTTCAACAAAACCCTAAACTATCACATATGTCTATTCCACATCAGGCATTCTATTCTACCCATTCTCAGCTTATGAATGAAAACACCCCTAAACTCTAAACTTTCACGTACCCTTCCTACTATAATTGTGTAAATGTTTGTTAATGAATTGTTAGTGTCCCATTGATCTCAAAGTGGATGATAAAATCACCCATTCATTCATTCATTCCTATGTTTTAGTGTTGTTATGCCTGTACAAGAACAAAACAAGAAAATCACAGGAAATATAATACCGTAAAATTCACGGTTGGTTCATTCTCCTAGCACCAATCGACAACCTAGAATGTCTCGCCAGCTTCCGCCCCCATGGCCGTAATTCTCATCCTACATTGGATACAAAATATGTAGTCTCTTGAACCAAAGAAAACAATGTCAAATCACCTATCGGCCTTTGGCTCTTTGCCTGACTCCTTATAAGTCGCCATTTCACACATTCTTGTATAACACACAAATTAATATATTTTAGTATTCTACAACTATTTTTCTTACATTGTTTGTCTACAATCATACGGACAAGGATCGCCCTAATGTCCTTCCGCCCAATGGGCGTCAGATCAGCTCATCCGTTCCCTCCCATCGCTATGGACGATCCGCTACACGTGATGCCAGAGGAAGGGAGGCGCGCTAATTATTTGCAGCGCCAAGTGGTTTGGGATTTGTTGTTTGCATCGCTATGCAGATTCTCCTTTGCCCCTTTTCTTACACTTCCTCCTGAGCCCGCCATCTATCCGAGCCTTCCTGCAGCTAGACCCATAACGGGTCCCATCTTCTCTCAAGGCATTAGAATGGCTGAAAGTTCTTCGGCCATCACAGAGACCTCACCCGCCTCCAGCGTTGGTTTAGCAATCAAACAAGTTACGCAAATTACATATTACATGACAATTCGTTTAGTCGCCATGCTATTTAGGCAAATCCTGAGATGCCCCCATACTCAAACAATCCAAGTTTAAGGTGACTGCTTTTGCTTCCGGGTTAAACTCGCTTTTTTTACCCTCGAATATATAAGTTACCGTGTTTTAGAACTAATGATGCCTTCAATGGACTACGCTTTGACTCATGCGTAGAAGTTTGCATCATTGATTTTCTTCGCAAATAATTACATCGATAATGTGGTGAGTATTGGAATATATTATGATGTTCTTTCTTTACTTTACCGTTGATGCCGCCTATTAGCAATGCTTTTGCCTTATAATCATGGAATTTACTCATTCTTCCAAAGAGGCAGAAAGTAAAACAATATTTGCCATTGTGAATGCTGCTAGTTCAAATGTCTCAAGGTAAGATAGCCAGGCGTATCGAGTCTGTAAAACTGCGGCTGCATGTATGAAAATTCTAAGCTGAAGGATCCTTAAGCTTTTGAGCTTAACTTATCATTTGAGCCGCCCTTACGCTAATTGATATGGTTCTAAAATAATTGCCATAATCCTCCATGCTCTTCTTCTATATATGCCCTCTTAGTTCCTTGGGTTTATTCCTTTGAGTTTTCAGATATATGGTGTTCTATGGTGTGGCTAATTAAATGTGTACCAAGCTTTCAAACAAACATTAGAACTTTCATTCAAATGTTTCAAAGCACCCTCTTGGTTCATTACAAAGATAAGGTTCCTCATCTTATGTTCGAACTCCAATGTTTAGAGCACATGAAGATGCATAAAGAAAAGATTAACTTCTATACAAATATAAAATGGTTAATTTTATATCTTGCTTTCCAGTATTTGATACAAATGCAATGCATGTGCATGTACTTTTGCTCCTCCAAGTTATATTTTCATCACAAAGTTTTGCACAAATCAGTACAAGGAATGTATTTTAGAGATGCTTCTACCCAGATGCTGTAATTGAGTCACATCGAAGATATTTTGCATAATAAGCATTTCTTCGCTACCAAATTTCTTCCTCATCCCCAGCCTCCAAAGTTTTCATTTTTGTTGTGGTAGTTTGAAACTTATTGCTATATGTTAAAATCATCTTGAATTAAAGGTTCATAACACCAGCAACCTCCCACTAGCACGACACCTGTTCCAATGCATTTACCTAGGGAAGTCACGCCAAAATCACCAATGTTTTTCATGCTTGAAACCGGCCTTTGGTATAATCATATTATCTAAAAAGCTCACCCCACCCTGTGGGCAAATTTTCAGGTTTGTACAATGATCCCTGAGGTGGGATCAACTATGCAAAAACTATGTCGCCTCCGATCCCTGGCATGGGAGGTAACACAAAACAAATCTACAAAAACAAAGCATTAAAAAATTCTGCCCACTCTTGATAGGTGATTCCCCTGAGATACTCTACCTTGCATGGTCCTGTGATCACCATGTAACAGACTATCCTGCACTTCAAATGACGTATCAAATAGAATAAAACCATACCATAGGGAAAATGTAAACATTGGCACGGGTGATCCCTTTAAGCATGGAAATCATTAATACAGGATCTCGAGGTCGATCAACATGCGCACGATGCCGTCCTAGATGAGATCCGGGAGGATGGAATCATTTTACGGTGATCCTTAGGTGGGAATGCATCACCATGCACGCGCCTCCCTCCTCGAATCCCCAATTTTTTTTGGGGAGGAGGGGGGATAATAAAACGCACCTTTACGAAAACAAGGCATTAAAGAAATCCCATCCACTAGGGACTCTCCCCGAGATGGCTTAATATGCATAGTGATCCGATCCCGATCCCAAAATGCGTACTCCACAAAAACATGCGAAACAAACACCGCATGGTGATCCCAGGCATGAATCGAGCATTATATGATTCCCTACACGGAATCGTCACCGTGAAACCGGAGGGATCACCGCACTCCCCATGAATCCGGCCCTCCTGATCCCCAAACCACCAAGGCCAAAGTAAAAAACGGAAACCTATTAAAAATTACGCCCAATTTGTATCGGGATCATCTGCCCCGGATCCCGAGGACGAATCATTCTGCGATGGGATCCTCGGAGATCTAAATTATCTACCTTGTGATCCCAGGAGGATCACTAGGTCGATGAACTGCCCTCCCGATCTTCAATCACCAAGGGTCGGGATCAATGTGAGGCAAGGGCTTCATTAATTAACAAATATGCTACTAATGATCACCATTACATTCACTCCATATACTGAAAGAGTGAGAAATACAAGTTTGAGTCTCTCATTTGTTCTCAAAGGTTTGACTAGGTGGTCGACTCTAGGGCTTACTTACATAAAGCCTCCATCTCAACTTCCTTCCAACTCTTCTTGGTTCCTTCCACCTTCATTTTCCAAGTTCTATTACAGGCTTGAGCCTTGCCTAGTACCACAGCTCACTCTCTCTAAGGTAAGCTCAGTAGACTTGATATATTAGTGCTCGTGTCGGCCATGTCATCCATCTTTCAAGCTTCCAAAATCGAGCCGCCACGGTAGAAAATCAAGCAGTAAATTCAAAATGTTAGGATCTTTGCCAGCCCTAGACATCACTCTAGCAATTATCGCCTCCAAGGAGGCCTTAGTCTTATCCAACTCCATTTCATTGCATGTTTGCAAGGGAGAATCCTCTCCTAGGCCTACTACATCAAGCATCTCCGATCCCCCGTCTCCACAACTCTCTTGCATGGCCTCATATAGCTTCAAGCGGTCCATGCCCCAACCAATTATCCCATATTGGGAACCCAGCACCTGTAAAAGATCTTGATCCTCAGACTACAAGCATTTGCATAACTTTTTACCTCGATGCTTACATACAATTACCTCCTTAGTTCCCCAAGGGCACCACACAAATATGCCCAATTCTTATGTGCTCCAACAACAAAATATGCGCCCTACCCAAGAGTGTGCTCACTTTGCACTTTAGCCTCGCCTTCCTCAAAGTTAGTAAATGTCACTTGTTCATCAGCAATATTCCGAGCACCTCTTATAGCACACTCTAGTATCTGTTCCTTTGAGGTGTTTACTACAATCCATGTTCCTTCATAGACCTAGAACATAGCTATATATCAATCAAAAGCAAGGTAAATTAGACCAAGCAGTGGTATAGGAACATTACCTCATGTAAGCCATGTGTGTCTCCACATTGTTTGTGAGAATGTAGAAAGCAACTACCACCCTCCCCACTGGCAGCACTACATGCATAGAAGAATCATCTCATATAAAGATATACCATGCCTCTATGGCATTGGTCTCCTCGATTAGAATGCATGTACATTCTTGTAGCCAATACCCATTGACAGATGTTCTTAATCCACTCCTTGCTCATGTAGGCCGAGAATTTAGGGTATTGAGGATACTTCCTCACCAACTCTTCCAATCTCTTGATGGCTTCTTTCCTAACAGCTTCCCTGTACTCCTCGCCATACTCATTGTCCCATGTAGGACCCTCTGTCTTGTACATTATATTCCCTAGCTCCTTGAACTATGCACTTTATTCCTTATATTTTTATGTAGCCACTTAATCCACGCTCTCCTCACATGCCAAACGCATATTTGCATATGCACATTTGGGAAAACCTACACAAATGCACAATGTTAGTCCATAATGTTAGCTACCATAATAAGTAGGCAAGAAAGTATAAGAAACGGGAAGGGAGATAAATTGCCTAGGAACTTACATTTTTCACGGCCTTGATTTCAACATCAAAGATCGGCCAAGAATTTCATGCAAGAAGGGTGCCAATCCGGACCAACGCAACTACTTAGTGATAGCTCTAGTTTTTTTGAGAATTGATTATGACACAGGCCAATGGCAAGCTGGCTGTAAATGTCATCAGCAAATTCAGTGTAAAAAAAGATAGTGACCGTGATAATAGAAACCAGGAGCTTTGATTGGATCTAAATATGAAATGCTATCTAAATTTTAAATGAACTTTAGAAATGCAAGTAGTGTGCCTCTTGTCATTAGTTTTGAAGGTTGCATCCATGCAAATGGCCCTATTTTTTCCAAACTTTAGCGTTGCCTCTCTTTGGATTGGAGTCATCACTCCCAATTGGAACGTATCACCTTGTTCATACAAGAACACAGACTCTTGATGTGTTAAGGTAAATTGGCCATGCTGATGCTAGTGGAAGGTCTTCGCTGTAGTCAAGCGTTTCTGCAACACCTTCTCAATGCTGTAAAACATGGATCTTCAGCATGTCATCCCTTACACATACTATCTTTGCCATGCACATCGAGTTTAAATCTCCACCTCTCCTCATGCATGTTCATATCACTACGTCATGTGTGCCAATGCACGAGCTTATCTCTAACCCATTCCCTCAATTCCTGAGAGATCCATGGTGCTAGCTTGAATGTGATACCTTTCTCTGCATCAACAAATTTACCATGGCAAGGTTCACCTTGGAGATTCTTATGCTTAAGCCCATAATAGATAACTTGTGAGCAATCTGGGAGAAGGTAGATTTGTCTAATGGTAAAATGCCATTGGCAGCCCCTAGGCACAATCTCTCCCCTCTCAACACTTTCCCCATAAAGCAAGTTAGTGGGTCGTATCAAGAACATGTGGAGTGTTCAATGACTTGTCCTGGGGTCCATATGTGCACCAATATATGTTTTGAGTGTTGAAAATTAGTGCATGGAACTAGTGCATGTACATCTAAGAATAAAACATACTTCTAAAAAAGAAGCCTATTGGATTGAATTATATTGTCTCGTTGGAAACTGCTACAATGTCTTCTTATATAGAAACAACAGAATTAAATTTGAGGATAGAGTTTCATACATGCATACCTCTTCATAGTCAAATAAGAATCCTTGGATGCCTTAGCACCCTCTCGGGATTAGAACTTCTTAAGTAGAAACTGCAAGGTGCCACACAATTTCTTTGCTCTCCAAGAATGAAATCTTGAACTCAGTTTGTTGGAAAGTAGCAGGTCCAGATAAGCATTTCTCCCTGAAGGAATTTGGTGCTATTCGGGAAACCAATGTAGGTTGCTATGGTCGAATATGCCATTAGGGGATGACTCCACATGTATTTCAGCCCGTCGCTGAGAATGGCGAGAATGGGAGCTTAGATGCCTGTCCACCCGCAGATAAAATAGCGATTTCTCCCAGCCAAATCGCCTATAACGCCAGGTGTCAAAAGTGCATCTGTACAGTGCAGCCCCGCCAGAGAAATTTGGATGATAAGGGAACCTTGAAGCCGTATGTACAAACCGGTTTTTGTTCTATTGGAGTCCAAGTGGCCAGCCAGAAGGCCACCCAGCCACTTTAGAGGAAGTACGTGGGGATCCTGGTGGACTTCCTATCGGCCAGCGCAGCAGGATCCTGAGGACGTTCTGCACCAGCGCATTTACCTGCGGTGGGGTGATCCCGATCGGATAACCCGCCTCGGCGAGTACTGGGGCCGACGCTGCATTGCGGATCCCAGAGGGAGGGAATCTCAAGCATCCAAGCATGCGTGGGGATCCCTGCGATGTTGGGCTACCAATTTTGATGATTGAGGAGCCGCTATTGGCTACTCTGCAGGGGATCCTTGAGGCTTCGTGCAGATCACATGTTGGTGATTTCGGAAGGTGGGATTACCATGTACTTTTTATGGTGATATCGGAGGCGAGGAACATCATGGATGGCCCGTATGTGTCATGGGAGCGGATGGCCGAGATTGGCACAGAGCCCCTCACGCAGGTTTCGCAGACGATGAAACGGAGGGGACAACTCAAGCCGCCTGAATGGCGAAGGATACCGAGGCCGTATTTTACCTCCGGATCCCCTAAACCGTGGTAAGACTATCCCATACCAAAGTAGCAGTCTTGGATATTTCATGTCCAATTTTGTTAGAATTGCCTGTTAAATTTTTTTGGAAACCTTTGAATCCCAATTGCAACCACAAAGGACTAAATTAAATTCGAGAATTCTGATCTTTGGGCTCGCACAATCTTGTGTCAAATGAATCGGTCACTTTCTACCCCATATCATTGGAGTGCCCAAGGTAGTCTAAGTTCACTTCAATTTTTCCCTTTACTTGTAATGATTTTCGGCGAATGTTCTTACCCTTTTTCTCAAGCCCACAAATTGGTCCACGCTTTCTTCCGGACCGACGGCGTTCCAACGGGGCAGGAGTATAGAGACATTACCAGAAGCTGAAATCGATCTGTGGGGACTCCCTCCCCCTTTAAGAGGCCAAGGTCTGATTCGTCGTCTTCTACAACAACCCGTGAAGCAAATATATTCAACATCTGCAATGCATTAATGAATCCGGCGGAGGTTGCAACTGTTGTGCCCTCTGTCTGTTGAGGTATCACATCGAAGATTGCCCCACAAGTGGAGCGGGCCAAATTAGATGGGGATCTCATTCATTGCCAATTGGTGATAGTGAAGGGGATAATATCCTCTTCCAATCCCCTGTTGGATCTTGATATCCCTCCCAACATGTTCACAGTTTTTTCATTCCTACCATGACCGTGACGAGTATCCCCGTCCCCCCCTCCCCTAATACTATCTTTGAATTTTCCCTCTCTGTACAACACTATGTGGCTATGATTTTGTGCAACCTCTCGGTGTTTTAAATGGTACATATAGTGTTCTTAATGAATGCTAATTTCTGTTCACTTATATGTTATGTCCCTGTTAATGTTAATATGATGTGCCCTTGTTCAATTAATGTGATGTGCCCTTGTACAATTTTGTTCAACTTAGTTCTGCTAGGCAAATATGTTTTTCAAAAAAAAGTTAAAGGGTTCTATCAGAATTGCTCCCCCCCATCATTCTAGTTAAAGGCAATCCTATAGCTTTGAAAATAATTCAGTTCTTGCTATCATAAACCTTTGTTGTATCATGTGTTCATTCATGCACATAAAACTTATGCAGATAACCTATGATGAAAACTATATAGGGAATCTATTAGTGACAGAGTAGACAACCAACATTTGACATGCAAATAATCATTTCACACATTTAAAATAGACATAGCAAAGTTTAGGCCGATGCTTTTGTATTCAAATAGCTCGTGATAAAATAATATTCAAATTAGGGCACAAGTGCATCTCCTATACATGTACAACTTCATCACAGCCTTGAGAAACCTGCAATCACAAATTGATGTCCAGCAATGATTTAAGAGAAAATGACAAAACACTAAGCACTGAAAGTTACATGGTCTGGTGTGTTTGTTGCTGTGAATGTGCAACTAAACCTTCCTCAAATCTTGCGGCTACCAAGTCAACTCGAGTCCACATTTGAAAATGAACAAAAGCAAAGGGTTTACAAATAGATATGCTCCATCTCGGCCCTCCACCTTGTGGCAAATCCCATGTCTCGAAACAATGATATCATTATCTACTAGTAATGGTGCCCAGCATTGCTGGGCATAAGTTTGGAGCCTGTAAATATTTTGACAGCAATGAGAAAAGCATGTAATGCTGCCACTATTGTGGTATCACTTTAGGAAAAAGTAACGTCTCCTTGCATTTGAATATTAAAGTCCAAACTCTTCTACCGTTGTTTACCTAGGCAAAGTTAGAAGCCTTGATATAACCAAGTCATCGTTCCATGTGCACGCTTGTGGATCCATGTTTTGTAATAGTGTATATCTAAATTTCCAAACGTTCACAAATGACCCAAATCTGGCATTCTACTCAATATAGAAAAGTGCCAGCTTTCGGTGGCCTTTCTCTTTTCTAATATAATTGTATGATAGCTCAAGATAAATCTTGTTGTTTGTCAAATTTGTAGTATAAAGCTTCACTTCTTGTTTTTTTTTTTTGCAATGTTTATACATGGAGCCAGTTTGGACCAGCTATAAAGTTGCTTCTACGTATAGATGCACGTCAATTGTGGTATAAAACTTCACATCTCTATTGTTGAATGTCTACATGGAGTTAGTTTGGACCAACTATAAAATTGCTTCTATGTTATAGATGCATTTATGATGATGTTGTTAAAACAAATGATGCCAATCTTGCAAGGTCGCTTGATAACATTTTGGCTTGTGTTGAGATAGAGAAATTTGGAATATATATTTAGTATATTTGTGTGTGCACTCCATTACAACGTGCATTTCCTATTGTTGACACATAGGAAAAAAAATTTGAGAATCAAATCATCCATTTTTTTTTCCAATATTAGCTTTTAATCTGTAATCAAAGCTTCTAGTATCCCCTTATTTGCTAATTAATGAATTAGCGGTGTGTGATCAAATCTTCTAAAATCCCTTTTTTCATTCATTCATTCAATTGCTAATCAATAGATCGACAAGAATAGAAGTAAATTTGGGATATCCATTTTGCCTCTTAAATGGCTCTTATAACTTCCTATAAATCTAGATAAGCTCTTCTTATATAAGAATAACAAAAGCAGAATAGTGATGACCATATCCATAGCCCACAATAGTTGCATATTGTATAGTAAAAGCCTGGAGACATTTTATTTAAATTTGTGACATCACGTTATATGGCGCAATTCTATTAGTGCTGGTCTTTACAATGTTTTCTACGTTCCTTGGTAAGACCATGCTTAGCATATCCCAATCATGGCGGATAGAAACCTCATTTAGCATATGACATGCAAATCCATTAGTGCAGTCTTTACAATGACATGTATATTGAAGCCATGTCTAACAATATCCAGATATATCAAAATCAGCTTAGTCATAGATTCAAGCCTATTACACACTTCAGGATCGTAATCCCAAGACTATGCACAAAGGTGGCATCCTATCTTACCTCCTGCATGCAAAAACCACCTTGATTATTTTGCTTCAATTTGAAGGTCATTTTCTGTTATTTGAAAAAGAAAACCTCAGCAAAGTTATTAATAATTTAAATGTGCAAAGAACAGAAAAAGCAGCAATTCATCAAGAAAATGCTAACAATTGGCACTCACCTCCAAAAGTCTTTGACAACAGTCATATGTCTTCCAATAATTTGATGCAACAAAGTTTTCCCTATATATCAAGAGGACTACATCAAGGACCCCTATATATATTGTGTTTGTCCCATTCTTCTCCAGGTGGATGAAGCTCCAATCCCTGCATCTGCTGGTAAACATCTGCTGGGGTTTGTTCGTCCACTTATGATAAATAGTTCTTTTAATGAACCTAAAATGAACACATCAGAAAATTTAGCACTGAATCTCTAAAATGTCATGCCTTGACGCCATTTATTTGCAGGACATGTAAGCATGACAGCAAATAAAAAAGTGCAGAAGACCGCCATTTGTACTTGCACAAATAAAAGCTAAGAATTATCAATAATAACTACCTAACAAATAGAGAATCTAGCATAATGTTGCAAATGTCGACAAACAGATTTGAGTTACCTTTAAGAGTCTTCAAAGGCTTCAAACAAATGAACGACAATATGCAGATAACTAATCATGGGGCTTTAGAACATTAGTCTGAAACATTATATTTCTTCCTATGACACATCCATTTCTAATTTGGCATCTGCAATAGACACAGACTGTAAACCACATTATCTGGTTTCTAAAAATAAATAAAGAAGTTCATGTTTTTCAAGTTTACCCGCTATTCTTGGAGATATTTAAAAGCTTGCATTTAACGATCCGGTACTTCACATGTTCTTGATGATTCAAAGCCCAAACCGATTTGTTGCATGCCCCACCCATCCGCCATGAAGCAAACCTTACGCTAAAAAACTTTGTCGGGCATAGCCGAGCACGGGCATTTTCGACTTTTATTGTAAGGGGAAGTGACAATATCTTGGCGTTGTAAGATATTAAGCCTACAAAAAGCGAGTTGGCTTGTTGGAAAAATGGCATTGTAGGTCATAAAAAACTCCCTTGTTTGCATCGGAATCGAACTAACGATTAATCTGTTGACCCGATTTTTGGCAAAATCGGGGTCAACATAGAAGAACACTATCAAGGTCTAAAGGGGAGGGGGTGAAGATCAAGGGTCTAGATTCATTTGTGCTTGTTGTTAGAATCCAAGGGCCCATATTAAGTTGTGTTAGTTGTTAAACAAAAAGACAAATTTGGTTATGGAGAAGAAGAAGACAAAAAACAAAGGATTGATGAGGTGTAAAAAAGGAGTGCTAAGATGATGACACGTGGATGGCCAAGATTTGTTTAAAAAATTATAAATATCTTGAGGGGACTTGTTCTCCTCCTCTTGGGCTCTAGAATCTCACATGGAGCAAGGGTAGTGGCAGCCCTGGGAAGATGGTGTCAGAGACCTCTTCCCGTATGCAAGATATCTTGAAGCATTGTTTTGTATTAGCTTCTTGAATAAAGTGGTGCACCCTCTTTTTATTCCATTTTTCCATATTTCTACATTTTCTTCCACACTTCCTTTATCAAATTTTCATTACCAAATTTTCGTCCTTTTTTTCCTTCAAATTTTTTTCTTGGTTCTTGGTTCTTTTGCCTTTGCAAAGACACTATTTGATCCCATGTTTGCCTTTGAAGGTCGATGATGAGGATGTGGGGAAATCCGTCATCATCATGGAGGTCCTACCGGATCCTACTTCTCCCGGGGATCACATTCTTGGTCTTTGCTATCATCTTTTGCCATTTTTCTCCCAGTCTATTTCTTTTTATTGCCTTTGCCATCTTTTTTTTTTAAATTTCTTTGCCATGCTACCAAAATCGGAAGCGCCAAAGGGGTGGCCACATGTAATATTTGTTTGCCTCCACCTCAGGTATCTCAATTTCATACAAGAGCCGGATACCGGAGGTGAAGAGCGCGAGAATAAAGGGGAAGAGCCGAGAAGAGAGGGGAACCGCCAGGTCGAACTTATTTTTGTGGATGCTCCCCTTCCAGAATGGAAGATTGAACCGGCCTCAAACTTCAAGATGGAGGCCTCCACTCCGTTTTGCCTCAAAATCTGCCGTTGAAGGCGTAAAATGATCATGTGGCCACCCCCAAAGACTCTGGCGACTTGCAAGAAAGAGAGAAAGATGCTCTGCTTATTATCTCTGTTGCCTTCGCCTCCGAAGCTACCGGATTTTCCGATCAAATAACGAGAAGGATGAAGCGGCCTCGATTATTCTTTGTCCAAAGTCCGCAGTTTCCAAGATTCTCAAGCTTCTGTTGGTGCACAAGGCATCTCAAAGGATGGGAAGAAGGATCTTTGCTTATTATTATTTTGGGAGAGCCAAAAAAGCCAGCCTCCCGCAATTTCAAAGCTTTTTGTTCTCTCGCCATAAAAATCAACTCCTTTATCTATTTCTTGCTTTTCTTGCTAGCATTTAGACCCAATCAGGACAAAAGCCCCACATATAGAGTTCTGCGAGGAAAGAAAGGTAAAAAAATGTGAATGCCAAGCCCGCTAGCTCATGTTTGCTTGAACGCGAAGAGAAGAAAGCAAGGAAATGGGAAGGAGAATAGAAGCAAGATGCCTGTTGCCGATCTACAGAAGAAAGGAAATCAAGAATAAAAATCGTGTAGAAGAAGCCGGCATTCCGCCTGCCATAGCTATGCTTTCGAATCTGCAGAAAAGAGCAAAAAGAGAACAAGAAGTGAAGAAAGATCTGCCATAGCCATCGCCACGCCATTGTTAAGCTTCCTGTTCGCCTCCTTGCTTGTGCTCCAGCGCCACCTACAGAAAAGATGAGAAGGGAAGCATTCGGAAGAAATGAAACAGAAGGAAGCTCTGCCGCCATGTCTTTCTGCTATCCGCGTTCCAGAAAAGTAAAAAGTTTTTTTCCCTTTTTTTTTCCACGTTCTGTTTTTGCTTGCTTTTTGCCACTCATTTCATTTTCCCATTTCTTGCTCCCACTCTTGCCATATTTGCTAATTTTTTTCCACGCTTATCTTAATTGGCCACATGATATTATGATATTTTTTGAACAACTTTTTTTTTGTCTCTTGCCTGATGTTCTATTCTAATCTATGAGAAGCAGTGGCAGTAGATTAGAGCAGTGGCATGTTAAATGGTGTCGTGTTGTACAAAGCTTTGGAAAGACCTATGAGAAGCAGTGGCAGTAGGTCAAAGTCAAAGTCAAAGGTGGTGGGCACCCCCTACCCGGGTGTTGCTGGGCTCGCTAGAAACGCACCGACACCCCCTGCCCACCACTTAGGGTTTCCGTTGACTAGCCCAAAAGGTGCTCTGCCCGCGTTCTTGAGTCCCCAAATTCAATTCTAGGCACCCTTTCCGCAGCGAGACCCCCTCAAACTTTGGGAGTCATGGCCACGAAGATGGGTCGGCCCGGGAAACCAAGGTGAGGGCCCGCCGCGACAAACGGGTCCCGATCAGCCATCATGGACCCGAGGCGTAGTCATCCTCCATGAAGAAGGAGGTTCTAAGCCTAAGGCCCCTCAACCCGAGGCCAGCCCGGCCGGAAGGGATTAATTGCTCGCATCACATAGGAACTCCCCACCGGCCAGAAATTGAGCCACGCCAAAGCGGGAATGGAGGCTACCGCTCGTATTGAGGCTAACGGCCACCCGGCCGGCATGGCGTTGGAGATGGAGTCCTCGCATCCCATGTGCTCAAAAGGCAAATCGGGTCGAGAAGAACCGTGATCCCGCGAGCTTGGAGACCCCGACGGCGCGATGTGGAAGATGGCCTTGGCCTTGCACACTTCGAAAGGCAAAAGGGCGCAGAGGTCGCCGACATGCGGGCCCGCCTTAGACTTCGCGGTTCATCACTCGACACCATGACACAGAGGGAGGGGCTGTCACGAGCGATGGTCCGCGATGGTCCGACTCAGCGGTCGAGGCGGCCACCACCATGGCACGGGGAGCCTGGTACGCTCTTCGCGGTGCGGCCGGCCGGGATCTTTAGAGTAGAATCGGGAGCGCAAGCCCAGGCCCTCGGCCTTGGGTGTCTTTGGGGCTCGGAAACAGCTCGCTACTCCGAGCACGGAGCTCCGAGGGTTTGCGGGCAACCATCACGAGCGAGCCGGGGTCTCCCTAAGGTTCATAGTCATTTCGCGGCGGTCGGGGGGGAGATGGCCAAGCGGCGGCGAGGCTGCAGAAGCTGTGCTCGGCGAGGGGCCGAAGCGGCTCGGGCCAGCTATCCCGCCCACGGCCTCTCCGCAGCGGCGGCCCACGCCCCCGCTGCTACCCACCGCTCTCCGGCCACTCCCGCCATCCCGGCCACACTCCCGGTCACTCCCGCGCCATCCCGGCCACCACCACCACCCCGGCCACGGGACTGGGCCTTGCGCCCACCTTTGACCCGGCGGTCGCGAGAACTCCAGGCCTTGGCGGGAGGCCACACCGTAGTTCGAGGCATGCGAATGGCGGGGAGAGTCTAAGCCCACAACATCCGGAACACACATTCTCGATCGGATGATATTCGGGGCAGTTCACATTTCTCGGCGGCCCTAAGATGGGGCTTCAGCGCCCCGCCGTGGACCGCATTGTCATATTCACGGTTCGCGGATGCACAGTGCGTGATGCCATATTGCGCCCGGGGCAGGATGTTGAAGGGGACATCCCCAGACGTGGGCCGGGACCTCACAACGCGTCTGCGGCCGGGAGGCACGGCAGACAGAGCTTGTCGCCGTATCGAGGGCATTAAGCCACCGGGGTGCCGCAGATTGGTTCGAGGGGATGCACATTTTCCGACAGCACGCCATCGCTGCGGGAACCGCAGTCCCAACCACAATCGCGCGGCCCTCGCGATTTCTACTACCACGGCCCCCCTTCTCCTACTCCTACTCCCCCTCCCTCCCACGCCCTCTCGACCCACATCTTTGCCTCGGCTCCATCTACTTCTCCTTTCGGCCTCTGCTTCCCGTCCTCCCCCGCGACTTCAGTGCGCATACCATCCCTATTTGACAAATAGGAATTGTGCCTCCGGGTGGTCTCATGGAATTGTCGAGGCTTCCCTTGGCGGGGACGATCCCGAACTTCAGTGGCGGCCGGTATGGATCTCATCTTCCCTTATGGAGACATGGGAGCATCTTTGGGCCTGAGCTACCCGATTTTGCCGGGTTACCAACATTTCTCGGTCTTCAATACACATACCGGGACAGATGGGGTCATGGTGGAGTGGCTTGCTACTACGGACAACCTTGGCACATTCGGTTACCCTCCGTATTACCGCGACGGACACAACCGTACCGGGTTCGTGTGCATAATACCGCTGGCAACCCTCTTTTTCCGGCGCTGTTATTTCCCTCACGCAGACAAAGACCTTCTATCGCAGCCACCCGATGCGGATAGGATGGACCCGTATGTCGATCTATATGATGACATACAGCAGCATCAGCAGTTGGGTAGGGTCGTCCTTCTTGGAGATTTCAATGCACGGACAGGAGTAGAGCAGCCCATGCGACTTGACCCCCTCGCTGACGATGTCCTGCAGCTACGCCCTATAGCCTGGCCACGCTGGTCGGATGACGACCATGTCACTCGCTTTGTGCACGATTGCTCCCGCTATGTGGCATTTTGACTTGATAATTTGCAATCGCCTTTCCGCGGTGGCCCGATTCTGCAAGTGCACATGCATGTGACAATCGGGGGAGGGTCTAGTGTGGTGGACTATGTGCTTGTAGTTGCGCAAGATATGCATCTCATCGATGAAGTTTCCCTGGACACAGATCGGGATGAGGAGGTCGACTCGGATCACCTCCCACTTTATTTGGACTGGTTTGGCGAGCCTCCGGAACCCCCACTATGCCAGCCTCGCCGCCTCGGTTGAGACTTCGATTATGAGCGGAGCAGAGGACTACGCCGATGCTCATGGACGCCCTCCCGGTAATTCTGCAGACCTCCACACTAGAGCAGCAGACAGACCAGCTGACTTCGCTATTACGGGATGCAGCGGACAGGTGCTTTGGCAGACCCCCCCCGCGTCGCCGCTCAGAAGTCGGCAACATTCCCTCAGAACTCATGGTTTGATGCGATCAGAAGAACGCAGCGGCGGCTTCCGCCACATTCTCGATCAAGTACCCGCTACTGAGCCACCACCGTCTGGCGCCCATCCAAGGACACAAAGGCGATTACCTTGCCAAGCATCGAGGGGAGATGTTCGCCTCTTTGGACACTCATCCTCGAACCTTTTACGCCAGAGTGCTTCAAAGGCCAGCCCGACCCCACGGGACATCACACCCGGCAATTAATCGCGACTGGCGGCTCTATGACCTCGCCGGGGGACGCCAGACGCCCATACCACCACAGGATGGCCCCCATTGGTTCTCGTGGACGAGGATGTTGAGGAGGGCCTGCAACGGCTAGCTAATGGGAAGGCAAATGACCCCGATGGTATCGTGCCCGAAGTTACTCAAGTGGGCGGGCGGCCCGCTTTGGGTCCTCACTACCCCTTTCAACCGAAAGATTGCGGGGAGGGTTTCCCGACAATGGACCACAAGCGTGGTTGTTCCCATTCACAAGGCGGGCGACCCACACCGTCCGCCAATTACCTGACGATCATGGTCAGTTCAAGATTTGCCAAACCATTACCGGCATTCTCGAAAGCAAGTTGACCGGCAAGGCGAGGCGGCCGGATGTGCGAAGCCCTCACACAAAGTGGCTTTCGACCCCGCCACTCAACGATTGACCATATCTTTACGCCGCGGGCGCGATTGAAGACAGCCAGGAATCATGGGTACCGGACTTGTATTGTCGCTTTGTGGACTTCGCAAAGGCTTTTGATACGGTCCCCGTGAAAAGATGTGGGCTAGGATCAAGCGTCAACTGGGCTCCCGCCGCCTGTGCGCGTAATGCCATATACAGTTGTATGAGAGTTGTTTTGGCAGGATGCAGTACCGACGGACCAAGCATTCACCAGTAGTATCGGGGTCGGTCCCGCAGGTTGCCCCTCTCGCCAACACTTTTGGCCTCTACATTGATCGGTTAGAGCCACTCGCTTACCGAGCATGGGGGATGGCATACGCCTTTTGCACCAGGTCATCCGCCCGGCTCATCTATGAGGACGATGTTGGCCTTCACACCCCGAAGGTTATGCGCCTCACGGATGCCCTAGACACATTTTGTCGCTCTGACATGCGGCGTCAATCTGCCAAGACCGGGGTGGTTCTCATATCCTCTTCACGCCACCCCATGCCTCCTGCACTCACATATCGGGGGGCGAGCGTGGACGCCACGCCCACCTACAAGTACCTAGGGGTGGAGTTCCCCTCCTCGCTTCTGGCGGGAGGCGCCTATCCGCTTATGGGTGACAGTCGGAAAGCGCTTTATGCCATGCGAGAAAATACCACCCACCAGAGCTATATGATTGGGGCCATCGGTCCACATCTGCTCAGCACCGGTCGAGCCCGCCATTCATACGGGTCGAGGTTTGGGGCCCGGCCGCCTTTGGCGACTGGAATGACTTGGAGCAGTGCGTAAGGCATTTTTGGCACGCACTTGGGTGAAACCTTCACCCCTATCGGTTCTCGCTGCGGCAGAAACGGATTCTTGCCGCCTCAAATGGGCAGCCCTTTGATAGACACATCGCCTATTTTCGTAAAAGTGGTTACTATGGGTGATGCTCGCGGCTCCCGACTGGCTTACACCGCCATGAGTCCAGCAGCCGCTTAGGGCCTGTTGGAGGGGTAAGAGAGATCGCTGGTTCGCCAGATGGAACGAAGGCAGAGCACAGATGCATACCGGGCGCACGTCGATCGTGGACAGCCGCATGGAGTACCTAGATGCTTGTTTCCTTGGCAAGCTCGGGACCCCATTGCTTTCTGAGCAGGTCAAAATGGCCCATTACAAGGAGCACATCAACCCTGTTAGCGGGGCCCATGACTCTACCTCGCTTTCCCGCCTCAAAAAAAAGCTGCCAGACTCATTGCCTCCATTCGCACAAAAACCCACCATCTTCGCGCTCGAGGCGCAGGTGGATTAGGGGAGCCCCGCCAGACAAAGCTCTGTCAGTGCTGTCAAACGGGTGCCATTGAGGATGAGTCTCACACTTTCCAGAGTTGCCCAGCGTTCAGTCAGATCCGCCGATACGCTCCTTAGTACGGCGGACGTGCGTCTTGCATTCTTTGATGAACACATTGTCGATCACGTGCCACGGGGTCATACATCCGGTGAGGTACTGGACATAGCGGAGTCACCTTTGCCCCGCTTTGGTTGTCATTGACTGACTAAGGCACTTCTGGGGTGGTATGATTGTATATATTGGGATGTTTTACGCATTTTATATGATTAACCGTTTGTCAACAGGTGATTCGCTGCCCGCGCTTTTCCCTCGAAAACCGCCGGTGGGGTTTTAATCCGAAAGCGTGAATCCGCTTCTTTGCGTTTTGTATTGGGTCCCATAGACCGATTGGTCTCCGTGGACGATAAAAGTACCTTCCTTCCTTTGTGCCCACTCGCTATTTTCACCACTTATCACTTTTCGAAAAAGCCATCTTTACCTTATCTCATCTTTTTACCACTTTTATTTTTTACCACTTCTTGTTATGCCTTGGCCATACCTTGCACACATTATTGCCTTTATTGCACCTCCACATATCTTATCTTGCCACTTCCTTATTGTGAAAAAAATTATCATTTGCCTTATTGCACACCTTGTTGGACACTTTGGCTAGCAACATGACATCTTTTTGTTTGTGCGACTCTATCTTATCATTCCCTAATATCTTTATGACATAGCCCCTTTGCATTTTTAAGCCCTACCCCAAGGCCAAATACTATCATCATTTTTTCAAAATCTTTCCTATGGCACAAGTTACATTTTGGTGTTGTACACCTAAAAAACTCCAAAATATTATCTTTTTTAATAGGTTTGGAGGGTCCGTTAAAACCCCCATTTTCTTAATAGGTTTGGTGGGACCCGTAAAACCCCCAGTTAGCTCTTCTTTGTGCCAAAGAAGACTAACTTATTGTACTTAAATGTGAAAAGTATTGAAGTCGGTGGCCGAGGGGACCGGCCACATCTTTTTGTTTGTGCGAGATGTTGACCCGATTTTTGGCAAAATCGGGGTCAACATAGAAGAACACTATCAAGGTCTAAAAGGGGGGGGGTGAAGATCAAGGGTCTAGATTCATTTGTGCTTGTTGTTAGAATCCAAGGGCCCATATTAAGTTGTGTTAGTTGTTAAACAAAAAGACAAATTTGGTTATGGAGAAGAAGAATTGATGAGGTGTAAAAAAGGAGTGCTAAGATGATGACACGTGGATGGCCAAGATTTGTTTAAAAAATTATAAATATCTTGAGGGGACTTGTTCTCCTCCTCTTGGGCTCTAGAATCTCACATGGAGCAAGGGTAGTGGCAGCCCTGGGAAGATGGTGTCAGAGACCTCTTCCCCTATGCAAGATATCTTTTTATTCCATTTTTCCATATTTCTACATTTTCTTCCACACTTCCTTTATCAAATTTTCATTACCAAATTTTCTTCCTTTTTTTCCTTCAAATTTTTTTCTTGGTTCTTGGTTCTTTTGCCTTGCAGCAGCACTATTTGATCCCATGTTTGCCTTTGAAGGTCGATGATGAGGATGTGGAGAAATCCGTCATCAGTGTCAGAACGGATCCAAACCTTAAAAGCATAGCCAAACCATAGTTTTTGGAAAAAATCCTTATTGTCTTGAGTTTTCTAGCTTTCTGGCTTTCATAGAGATTTCTGGCTTCTGGCTATGGCGGAGCGCCCCATCCTCTACCAGCACCCTTTTTCTCCTGCCATCGGATTTAGGGCTTCAAATCCAAACCCACAGAGCTCATAAAGATTCCTAAACCAGCTTCTGATCTGATAGCCATAGTTGAGCACCAGGAATTCGATCCGGAGGTAAAAAAATACCTTAAGCCCTTTTTTGGACTTATCTCTGTCGTTCAAAGAGTCAGTCAATGTGGACCGCCCGGTCTAGGGCTCGATGCACTACAGACTTACATTAAAACCTTATAATATAAGACTAGTAATGGTGCCCAGCGTTGCTGGGCATAAGTTTGGAGCCTGTAAATATTTTGACAGCAATGAGAAAAGCATGTAATGCTGCCACTATTGTGGTATCACTTTAGCAAAATGTAACGTCTCCTTGCATTTGAATATTGAAACCTAGGCAAAGTTAGAAGCCTTGATATAACCAAGTCATCGTTCCATGTGCACGCTTGTGGATGCATATTTTGTAATAGTGTATATCTAAATTTCCAAACGTTCACAATTGACCCAAATCTGGCATTCTACTCAATATAGAAAAGTGCCAGCTTTCGGTGGCCTTTCTCTTTTCTAATATAATTGTATGATAGCTCAAGGTAAATCTTGTTGTTTGTCAAATTTGTAGTATAAAGCTTCACTTCTTGTTTTTGGGTTGCCCCTAGGGGGGCACACCCTTGTTTATAAGGTTTGTGGCATATCCTAAGTATATGCTAGGATATACCTAGAATATGCTAGTTGCTCAAAACCTATTGTTGGCTGTAAATTAGCAATCATGTGCGTTCTGGATCCCCGATGTTCGAACCGGGTAACTGGCAGCAGGGCAGGCCCCCCTTGACCGCTCCTCTGGGCGCCTTCGGGCATACACTAATTTGTGCTTTCCCTTCATGTGTCTTGCACGATCCTTGCCTATTCTATGGATCTTTTCCTTCTGATACATCCAGCCATAGATTCGCCATCTCCAGAGCATTAGGAGGAGCCATCTTTTGGCTGGGTAGCAGAGTAATCCAGCAGGGATTGGGCTGCCATAGTTGAAGCTTTTACCAAGGATTCAGGGGAGGTGCAGCAAGGTTTTCATTCGTGGATTGTAGTTCTGGGCTGCTGGGACAGCCAGTGGCATTTGATGGAGGGGATTCAAGAGCTTCAAGATGATTTTTCCAAAAGAAAAGGGATTTAATCAGTTTTGGGCCTGGTTAGAAGGAGTTATGAGCTAAAACAGAGATATGGATAAAAGAGCTCTGATTGTTTCTCTAAATGGAGAGCGAGGCATATCCATTGGCAATCCTAGTTTGCGCAGCAGCTTTAAACCTGAAAAAGGGACATAAGGACACCACTCCCAGATATGTATATGCAGGTACAATTTCCACAGGCGCCCCTTAAAGAAGAAGAAATTCTCCTTCCATCCAGGAGGTATTAAACAAAATCATCTTCGCTTTTTGCAGCTTGAACTATAGTTCCCTTTCTTTGCCTCTAAAGCTATCAAATCTTTCTGAAGGCCTTGAGGGAAAGAGGACATCAAAACTACATAATCAGCATAAAGATAAATTGGGATGCATTCTTGTGCAAGCATGGATCCTTCTCCATCCAAGGTCTGCATGAGATGCAGATCCATATAACTTTGCTATTACATGGCCACTCATGATTAGCGGATAGTTTTCCATCTTTATGGACAGGTCCGATAACAAAATTAGACCATATCATGGGAGGCCAAGATATAATTGAGAGCTCATCAGTGTTCCAAGTTTAGATGAAGCATATACAGTGTTCGGCAATTTAAGCAGTCGAGATGTAGTATCATAGGGAGCAATAATTGCAGGATATGTTGGCCATGGGCATGGTGAAATTGCTTTAGAACGTTCGAGAAGATGGAACAGGAAGCCATAGCTACCTATATGTGTCTCGAAAGCTTGCCGCTGCATGGAGTCTGCACAGCAAGGCAGGTTTGCACATAACAAGATCATTGAATGTGGACTGACAGTAAATTTTATGCTTGGGAACAGTCTCGTTGACATGTACGTCAAATGTGGATGCATAGATGAGGCACATAAAGTTTTTGACAAGTTGATCGTCCACGATGTGATAACATGGAGTGCACTGATTGATACGTTGTGTATGGTTTGGGTGCCATTGCTCTAGATTTGTTCGGGTGCATGCACAAACGGGCATAAAGCCAGACAAAGTTAGATTTTTAAATCTTTTGAAGGGGTGCACTAGCACTGGGAACATAGCAAATGCATAATTATATTATTGATAGTAGTTTTGAATGGGATCTTGAACTTGGAAATATGCTTGTTGACATGCATACTAATTGTGGTGGTTTAGATGAGGCGGAACTTATGTTTTGCCAAGTAATAATATGCAAACAGAAGGTTTGAAGCCAGAAAAAGCCTCGTGTTTGGGTGTTTTGAAAGCATGTGGTGATGTAGGAGCAAATACATATGTGACAAAATGTACATAAACAATTTATTAAAAATCATTAAGAATTTGGTGTGGTTATATGCAATGCCCTTGTGTACACGTATGCCAAGTATGGAATCCTTCCAGAGGGACACAAAGTATTTGATAATATGCAAGAATGAGGCAATGAGAGAAACTATCTCAAATGATGCCACACGTTAAGCACTACAACTGCACGATTGACCTCAAAGATTGAAGATAGAGAAATTGTAATAAATGATGCATACCAGGTTCATCATTTCAAGGATGGAATGTGTGCTGTAGGGATTATTATTGACTAGCTCAAATATTATTGAAAAACCAGAGTTTACAGTCAGAATACCATGCCTGAATACCATGCCTGGAAGTTCAATTGTCGTTGCTCTAGAAAGGGACAAATGGTATTCAAATCTGCAAAAGTAACGAATCTACATCGTAGAAGAAATGGAAGTTGCAGAGCAGTGAGTGCAAACAACTTTGGTACTGGAAAGTACTTTATATACCAGCACCAGCACTGCTGGTGGTGAGTGAAAACAACTTTGGTGCTGGTGGATTTTTACCGTTTTTGGAGCAAAATCTTGCCTACCTCATCTTCACGCTGCATCAATGCACGGGTGGCCCTGATGCAGGATTGGTTCGGCTGAGGTGATAGCCCAGAATCAGGGGCCAGACTCACGCTCAGAGTCCTGTATACAAAAGGCAGCTAATATTCCAAACGACTTTCCACGAGGAACAGAACACTGTGAAGATTTTAGAACGATCATAACATATCAAATATGCAGAGCCTCAATGGTACCAATTTCCTGTTCACAGTATTTTCTTCAAATTCCATAAATTACTCAACAATTTAACGGCAACAAGCTTCATTGCGTCAAATACCAAACACCATTTAAACGGAATTAAGGCATAAGGCAAAGGATGCTTCCCATATATTATAAATCATAAATACAAACATATATGGGTAAATTCTACAAGAAAATGCCTCAAGAAAGCTTAATATCTACCTTCTGCGACCAATTGGCACAGATAAATCATGTAAAGGCGCTACAATTCGAGGTAATCAACGTCAGAGCAACCAACCAAAGCCCGGTCAAT
This sequence comes from Isoetes taiwanensis, assembly GCA_021234155.1. Lineage (NCBI taxonomy): Eukaryota > Viridiplantae > Streptophyta > Lycopodiopsida > Isoetales > Isoetaceae > Isoetes > Isoetes taiwanensis. Next base: position 31,734,953 of record JAJEKV010000001.1, read on the forward strand.
TCTATTCACACAGTTGCGGCTCATTGTACCCTTAGTATAATTGAAGTATTGGTATTGATGCCATTGAATGCCTGCTTGAGGATTGGATATATGAAGTGGATGCTAGTCTTTTCGACATATGTCAGACTCAAATAATATTCTAGAATATGTTCCCAAACAGAATATGACACTGGTCCATTCCGGTCCTGCAAGTAATGGTTACAAGCTTTTTTATGGGATTCAATTCATGATCTTGGATTCTCTAATGAGTATTGTTGCATTCATGGGGAAGACTACCGTGGCTATCACAGGTTTCAAAAATTTGGGGCCAGGTGTACTTGCTCATTCAGCCTCAGACATCATAGATGGCATGAATCCTGATGCGAAGAAGATAAAGAAGGCACTGAAGGCACTTTGTTATCATGACAAAATGCACGTTTAAGCTCAACCACGGACTCCAAATCATTGCCTTCGATAGGGCCTAGGCTCAGAACCCGACCTATAACATGCCATTGCATTTTTAAGTAGCTCTACCTTGCTTGCAACTTCCATGTACTTCATGCTATTAAATTCTTAGCAACCTTCTTCAATTTATAAAATCGAGTTCTTCCTTCATACCCTGAACAAAATTGACATGCAAAACAATCCTAAGTTCCTAAGTTCTTTTGCACACACCCCCGTTTCTTCTTATTTCTCTATTTGCATTCTTCATACATTGTTTCAGATGTTTCTAAGGATCCGGATTTATCCACTATCTAAAAATTCCCATAAAGACATGGTATCAAGTATTCTATATTTTGAAGTAGCAATTTGAATTAATTGTCAAAACATGACTTTGAACTATGATTTAAGCCACTTCACCCTCCGGCCATAGAGGGCAACCCTCCGTGCGCAGCACCTTGTTTTTTTTTGCAATGTTTATACATGGAGCCAGTTTGGACCAGCTATAAAGTTGCTTCTACGTATAGATGCACGTCAATTGTGGTATAAAACTTCACATCTCTATTGTTGAATGTCTACATGGAGTTAGTTTGGATCAACTATAAAATTGCTTCTACGTTATAGATGCATTTATGATGATGTTGTTAAAACAAATGATGCCAATCTTGCAAGGTCGCTTGATAACATTTTGGCTTGTGTTGAGATAGAGAAATTTGGAATATATATTTAGTATATTTGTCTGTGCACTCCATTACAACGTGCATTTCCTATTGTTGACATATAGGAAAAAAAATTTGAGAATCAAATCATCCATTTTTTTTCCAATATTGTATAGCTTTTAATCTGTAATCAAAGCTTCTAGTATCCCCTTATTTGCTAATTACTGGATTAGCAGGTGTGATCAAATCTTCTAAAATCCCCTTTTTCATTCATTCATTCAATTGCTAATCAATAGATCAGCAAGAATAGAAGTAGGCTGGGATATCCATTTTGCCTCTTAAATGGCTCTTATAACTTCCTATAAATCTAGATAAGCTCTTCTTATATAAGAATAACAAAGAAACAGAACAGTGATGACCGTTATCCCATAGCCCACAACAGTTGCATAGTGTATAGTAAGGACAGACATTTTATTTAAATTTGTGACATCCTGTTATATGACTGCAATTCTATTAGTGCAGTCTTTACAATGACATTCTGTTCCTTGGTAAGACCATGCTTAGCATATCCTGCAATCATGGCAGATAGAAACCTCATTTAGCATATGACATGCAAATCCATTAGTGCAGTCTTTACAATGACATGTATATTGAAGCCATGTCTAACAATATCCAGATATATCAAAATCCGCTTAGTCATAGATTCAAGCCTATTACACACTTCAGGATCGTAATCCCAAGACTATGCACAAAGGTGGCATCCTATCTTATCTCCTGCATGCAAAAACCACCTTGATTATTTTGCTTCAATTTGAAGGTCATTTTCTGTTATTTGAAAAAGAAAACCTCAGCAAAGTTATTAATAATTTAAATGTGCAAAGAACAGAAAAAGGTTGCCATAGCAATTCATCAAGAAAATGCTAACAATTGGCACTCACCTCCAAAAGTCTTTGACAACAGTCATATGTCTTCCGATTATTTGATGCAACAAAGTTTTCCCTATATATCAAGAGGACTACATCAAGGACCCCCACATATATTGTGTTTGTCCCATTCTTCTCCAGGTGGATGAAGCTCCAATCCCTGCATCTGCTGGTAAACATCTGCGGGGGTTTGTTCGTCCACTTATGATAAATAGTTCTTTTAATGAACCTAAAATGAACACATCAGAAAATTTAGCACTGAATCTCTAAAATGTCATGCCTTGTCGCCATTTATTTGCAGGACATGTAAGCATGACAGCAAATAAAAAAAGTGCAGAAGACCACCATTTGTACTTGCACAAATAAAAGCTAAGAATTCTAGAATGGGACTCGCAAGAAACCAACAAACCGCATAGATAGGCTTCTCATTCATCTCAGCAGATTTTCTACAATGGGATATAAGGTAGCGACACATGCGAACTACCCATGAAAAATAAAGGGAAAATCCAATTATATCATTTGGACCCCAAAACAAATACAATGCTAATAGATGAGTGGTTGATGTACCGCCGAAAGCTTATCACCGGGATTAAAAACCCGCCCTTTCGGTTTTCGAGGAAAACCCTAGTGATAAGCCTTGACAAGGGGGGCTTAGACAAACGTAAAGGCCTAGAATCGCCCCAAAACCCCCATGGAGAAGTCGAAATGGATGCCGCCGCCAACCCGTACCGCACATCACCAACACAACAAACGAAACATACCAGAGAATAGCATCACCCAAATGGTGGAAAAGCATCACCCAAATGGTGGAAAAACATGATAAAATGTAACTTGTACAAAATATAATAAACAAAGAAGGGGAGGGTGGGTTCAAAGAGAATAAGGTATCTGGCTGAGAGAAGAGGAAGCTAGATGAGACGTGGATGCGTAAACGCTACCAAATAGCGAACTCCCAACCCAAAACGGGCATGCGCCGCCTGCATGCATGCATGACATGCATGCTCGTCCCATTTTAGAATGGCGATCCGATGTCTCTTCTGATCGATGCGATTCTAGAATGGGACTCGCAAGAAACCAACAAACCGCCCGACTACCAGAGAACTTCCTTACAAACTAGGATCGAGGACGAAGGTCACAGGACGAGGCCAAAGGCCGGTAAAGGATAGCAAGAAAGATACGCCAAAGTGGCTAAACCAGGCAGGAAGAAGCCCCTCCCCTGCCTGGGAACAATTCAAAGAGAATAAGGTACTGCTGAGAGAAGAGGAAGCGCCGATGAGACGTGGATGCAGAAACGCGCCTGAAATAGCGAACTCCCAACCCAAAACGGGCATGCGCCGCCCGCATGCATGCATGACATGCATGCTCGTCCCATTCTAGAATGGCGATCCGATGTCTCGGATCGATGCGATTATCAATAATAACTACCTAACAAATAGAGAATCTAGCATAATGTTGCAAATGTCCACAAACAGATTTGAGTTACCTTTAAGAGTCTTCAAAGGCTTCAAACAAATGAACGACAATATGCAGATAACTAATCATGGGGCTTTAGAACATTAGTCTAAAACATTATATTTCTTCCTATGACTTATCCATTTCTAATTTGGCATCTGCAATAGACACAGACTGTAAACCACATTATACCGTTTCTAAAAATAAATAAAAAAGTTCATGTTTTCAAGTTTACCTGTTACCGGGGATATTTAAAAGCTTGCATTTAACCGATCTGGTACTTCACATGTTGCAGTGATTCAAAGCCCAAACCGATTTGTTGCATGCCCCACCCATCCGCCATGAAGCAGGCCTTCTGCTAAAAAACTTTGTCAGGCATAGCCGAGCCTGAGCATTTTCCAGCTTTTATTGTAAGGGGAAGTGACAATATCTTGGCCGTTGTAAGATATTAAGCCTACAAAAACAGAGTTGGCTTGTTGGAAAAAATGGCATTGTAGGTCATAAAAACTCCCTTGCTGCATCTGGAATCGAAACTAACAATGTCAGAACGGATCCAAACCTTAAAAGCATAGCCAAACCATGGTTTTTGGAAAAAATCCTTATTGTCTTGAGTTTTCTAGCTTTCTGGCTTTCATAGAGATTTCTGGCTTCTGGCTATGGCGGAGCGCCCCATCCTCTACCAGCACCCTTCTTCTCCTGCCGTCGGATTTAGGGCTTCAAATCCAAACCCACAGAGTTCATAAAGATTCCTAAACCAGCTTCTGATCTGATAGCCATAGTTGAGCACCAGGAATTCGATCCGGAGGTAAAAAAATACCTTAAGCCCTTTTTTGAACTTATCTCTGTCGTTCAAAGAGTCAATCAATGTGGACCGCCCGATCTAGGGCTCGATGCACTACAGACTTACATTAAAACCTTATAATAGAAGATAAGATACCAATTTCAACCATATCCCTGATAACTCTTGCCTTGTCTATGGCTCTGACTTGATTGTGATGTGTTCCACTATTAGCACCCCAACCCGTTTTTTTTATCCATTATAGTTGAGTTTTTAACACCAATGCCAGCATGTGGTTGGGGGCTTGTATCCTTGTTGGCTAGATCCCATCTCTTCATTCCGGGTCTAGTAGTATAGATATCATTTGGCACCAATTGGCACTGGTCTTACCAGAGATAAATAACTCTTATTGCTAGAGATAAATAACTCTTATTGCTAATGATTTAGCCTCTTCGACGGTCACCTGAGCAGAGGTGTGTATCCTCTAAACTTCAAGAGCATCAACATCACACTATCTGCCAGTTGTTTAACTCCATAGGAACAGTATGATGTCCACTTCCTATTGGTACATTATTCACAATAGGACTGGTCAAACCATGCTCATGCATTGCATCCTTCACCATCACTTGTGGGTTTGCTATAATTGGGCTGAGTCCTTGCCTCATTCTTAACTTATTCCTGACCTCCAACCTTATATTCCATGCTCCTAGCTGTTTCGGCAAGGGCTATATTTGTCTTGAGCGTACATGAAGTCCCTCAACCTCTTGTGCTGACTCCAGATGCTGCATTCTCTCTCTTATATATATTTTTATACAGGCCTGCCAGTCCGGACGAACAGATGCATCGTAGCCATTGAGCTAGCAATGGTAGTCATAAACGAACGACTATGATTGCGAATTAACAAGATAAAAAACACCCAGATCATCAATCTAAGCTAATCCTAGCCATCTATTTTATCAGATCCTGATCATCCATTAGGTTTTAGTGCATCCTATTAGTTTTTAGATCATTTCATCCGCATCTTAAAAAGAGGTTCTAGAGCTTCTAGATAATTCTAGAATGTTCTTTGACTAGTCAAATAAAATGGATGAGCACCTCAAACTAAAATAGAAGGTATTTAACAATAATAAGTTTATAGTAATTTTTACTAAATCTTAGAGAATGTCATGGAGATAAGCTATTAGGCATTGACTGGCCAATTAGCATGAATAGGCACCTCAACCTAAAATAGAAGTTGCTAAAAGTAGTAATTTTTAAAAAGTTCCTAAAAATATTAAGTTTCTGGTAGATGTCCTAGAATGCCGTGAGAGTGAGTTGATGCCAGTCTTGAGTCTTCTAGGCATCTTTCTCGTGTTCCTGCTTGCCTTCGGGCCATTGTATTCTTGTTTCTCCGTCACAAATCAAATTCTTTCCCGATCTTGCCATATTTCTTCCTTATCTCTTGTGTATTTCTTACGTATTTTGCTTGTTTTCGCATAGGTTCATGACACGTTTAGTAATTTTGGCCAGTTCCACTCTACTCATGGCTTGGAATATGATCACAAGCATCTTTTGGTCCATCTTCTTCTTCAGTATCAAATGCTTGCTTAGTTAGTTTTCCCTTTCTGCAACTATTTTTAGCATACCAGCCTAACCAAGCCTAGAGCCTTCATTGCAATTCTAGCCTATCCGCGTAGCACCTCCACCTCATCAAAAACTGATGTGGCATTATTTTAGCCATTGGATTTTTCTATTTCTAACATCTACAGCCAAGAAAATTAGATAAGGGGAAGAAATAACAGAGATGTCATTCGTCACAATCATCGAAGCCCAAGCATCAGTTTTTGGATTGCAAGGAAAGCCATTGTAAGGCCTTCTTCATATTTCCGGCTATGATAATGTCCCCTTCAATCCGGTTCTGGTGAGTACTCTAGCGTTTTGGTACCCCCTTAAATCCATGCCCTAGGTTATTGTGGCCATGGCAGATGGCTAAATGCAAGGCATCAAATCTGGCTCGTCTTTCCTTTTTGAAGAAGCAAAACGGAGTTGGCATTTGAGGGAAACATGGTATTAAGGCACTGTGGAGGTCGGCATACAGAGCGGAAGGGAAGCCAATTTTCCGCCCATCTATTTGACCACTATCTGCTCGCCATAGCATTATCGCTCAAATTTTTTCCAATTTAATGCCCTTCTGCTGCATTATGGCTTAATGGGTCCTCTATGATCTTCCTTGTTCCCCTTGTCCATCGTCTTCCATTTTTTTTCCTCGTCAATTTCGCTCTCAACGGCGCTGGCGGTTAGCAGAATCTTAACAGTTGCAGCATGGTATGATTCTGGCCAGTTAGCGACTTGGCAAATCTTTCAAACAAAATTCTTATTGTCTCGATGGGATAGACCTATTTGGCAAAAGGTTGCTAGTACTCTGCCATTGGTTGCTCCAGAGGCTGTTGAAGGGTACATGTGGGTTTCCCACCAGAGTGTTCACGAGCATAGGCTTGTGAATTTTATGTATAGGATGCTTGTCAATGGTGATATCCTTCCGCCATCCACTAAGTGGTCCCTTCAGCTTTCACCTCCTAGTTGGAGACGTATGTGGACTTGGGTTTGGGATAAACTACTCCATCCGAAGGTGGCAGTGCTTTGGTGGCAGATTCTTCACAGATGCCCTCGGGTGAATGTGCTTGTCCACAGGTTTGATCCTCGAGTGTCAGCACTCTGCCCACTGTGCAAGCAAAGGGACGAGACTATTGAGCATTGTTTCTTTTTATGTGATCATCTCCAGCCTGTTTGGTCTTGGCTGCTTTCTCTTTTTCATGCGACATTGACAAGTCAGCAAGTGCTTCTGGCTATTTATCCGGATACTTGGAATAAGGTGCGGAGCCAAGCATTTTATTTGGCATTAGGATGGTTGTTGTGGTCCATCTGGAAGCGCAGAAGATTGTGTATCTTTCAGGGTTTGGATATTCCTCCTGTAGTAGTCCTCCAGGATGCACAAGCTAGAATCGCTAAGGCCTACCATTGTTCTTCGCTTGCTCCTGCCAAACGACAGTTGATATTTGAGTGTGTTGTCTTATGCATAGGCTGGTGGTTCTACTCAGTGGATCATGACTATCCTCTGAGATTTTATTCCCGCCTCTGCGGTTGTATCTGGCTTTTGGCTTGGTGTTTCAATAAAGATTGTCGTTCTTCCAAAAAAAAAAAGGGGGGATTTCGCTCTCAAATTTGGTTATAAATCTCCTCTTCCAAACTGCTCCAAAAATTGTCTCAGTATTGTAGCTTTTTGCACACTGTATGATGCAGAAAATCTGTAAAGTTTAATAATCTTGCAGTAAAACTAGTAAAACTTCCACACGGCTCTAAATTAGACTCTGTATTTCCTTACTTCAGGCTTTGATTTCCCACGGTCATTTCTTTTTGTAATTCTGGTTGCCTCTTTGTTGCATTTATTTTCTGAACTTTTGGTTAAGAGGTCTCTTTGCTTGGACTCATGTCTTTGTAAAGTACCAGATTTGAAAGTTTTTTTTTCTGTTTGCTCTCAGTTTTCCCCATGATTTTAGGGTCGGATCGATGAGTCCCAATGTGCTTACTTGACCCAACTGTATTTTGCTCTACCCTTTTGTTGTTTTTCGCGTTCACAGGTTATGGTAAGACTTTGGTTTAAGACCTCAAGAGCGACTCTGCAATTCGATTACAACATGAAAAGGTACTGTCTTTGCTTGAGCTATTGTTTCTTGAAAAATGTTGCATTGTTTCCCTATCTGTGGCCATAATTCTGGATTGATTAACTAGAGAGACAAACCATGGTTTGCTACCATTTCGTTTGGGTGCTTAAAAGGCCCCCCTGATTCCTCTATTTAAAGTATAAAATGTTGATTGAACGAGGTGCACAACTTGAACAGCGCCAAAATAGCTTTAGGGGCATAGCTCTGTCTAAATCTGTACGATCTTTTGTATTTGTACTTTTTCTGTTTGGTATCTATTGCCCATGTAATATCCATTTGTTCCTGTACACTAGATTGTTTATTTGTTCCTGCATGCTGAATTGTTTATTTGGCAGGAAAGGTGTATGCATGTATGTTTCGTTAAATAGGCATAGGCATAGCTAGGTTCCAAATCCTTACAAACCAATGTGGATCGAGTTTTTAACTGTCGTAAAAAACATTTTGTTTTTGTAGACTTATAGATGAAGGACATTCACGTAAAATTTATCCATAGTAGCTCCTGGATAACTAATATTAAATGGCATCACTGGCCCACATAACATTATGCAATTTCACTATTGCTGGGTGCAATAAAAGAGAGGCAAAAGTGGTATGCACAAAAGAAAAGGAAAAAACAGATGCCAAGGCTACCATAAACCCTATCTCAATCCTGCATAAAATGCATCTACACACAAAATTTGACTACGGAAAAAATTAGAGATGCATATATAAGTGATTCTAGAATGGGACTCGCATGAAACCAACAAACCGCCCGATAGATAGGCTTCTCATTCATCTCATCAGATTTTCTACAATGGTGGATAGTGGGTAGCCGCACACATGCAAACTACCCACGAAAATAAAGGGAAAATCCAATTATATCATTTGGACCCCAAAAATACAATGCTAACAGATGTTCGGCTGGTGTACCTGCCGAAAGCTTATCACCGGGATTAAAAAACCCCGCCCTTTCGGGTTTTCGAGGAAAAACCCTAGTGATAAACCTTCGGCAAGGGGCTTAGACAAACGCAAGGCAGAGAAATCGCTCCCAAAACCCACGAATGGAGAAGTCGAAACAAATGCCGCTCGCCAACCTGTACCTGCACATCACCAACACCACAAAAACAAAACAAAACAAACCTCCCAGAGTGGAGGGGCTGATTACGCGCGTGCCACGTGACAAATATAATAAACAAAGAAGGGGGGGGGTGGGTTCAACGAGAAAGAGGTACTGGCGAGAGAGAAGAGGAAGCTACCGATGAGGAGTCGATGCAAACGCCGCCTAAAATAGCTTAACTCCCAACCGTAATGGGCATGCCCCGCCGCATGCATGCAAAACATGATGCTCGTCCCATTCTAGAATGGCGATCCGATGTCTCTGGATCGATGGGATTCTAGAATGGGACTCGTGATGAAACCAACAAACCGCCCGAATACCAAAGGACTTCCTTACAAACTAGGATCGAGGGCGAAGGTCACAGGATCTAAGGTTAAGGGCGAAAAAAGACACAGATAAAAGAAACACCAAATTGGCCAAACCAGGCAGGGAGAAGCCCCTCCCCTGCCTGGAAACAATTCAACGAGAAAGAGGTACTGCTGAGAGAGAAGAGGAAGCGCCGATGAGGAGTCGATGCAGAAACGCGCCTAAAATAGCGAACTCCCAACCAGAATGGGCATGCGCCGCCCGCGATGCATGCAAAATATGCATCTGCCCCATTCTAGAATGGCGATCCGATGTCTCTGATCGATGGGATTCTAGAATGGGACTCGCTTGAAACCAACAAACCGCCCGAATACCAAAGGACTTCCTTACAAACTAGGATCGAGGGACGAAGGTCACGGACGGCTAAAGGCTGAAAAAGGACAAAGATAAAAGAAACGCCAATTAGCCAAACCAAAGGAGAAGCCCCTCCCCTGCCTGGAAACAATTCAACGAGAAAGAGGTACTGCTGAGAGAGAAGAGGAAGCGCCGATGAGGAGTCGATGCAGAAACGCGCCTAAAATAGCGAACTCCCAACCAGAATGGGCATGCGCCGCCCGCATGCATGCAAAACATGCATGCTCGTCCCATTCTAGAATGGCGATCCGATGTCTCGGATCGATGGGATTTTTAAAGGCCTTTTAACGTCAGAAATTACTTGTCAAGTTTTCACATGTCGTAGCCCATTTCTTTATTAACTTCAATGTTCATATCCAAATTTATACCTAAGCCATGATCTTTAACATTGTTACAATGGAGTCGTTTACAGAATGTGTGAAACGCAGTAGGTTTTATTGTATTTCAAGAATTTTTGAAGAGGTAGTTTTTGCATATAAAACATTATAACCATGTCTCAACTTGAATATCCTTGTTTTATTTTACCAGGATGGTTCTACTTTAACATCTTGCTAAATTGAGTAGCCAGACACTCTAATTTCCAGCAGAACCTTGGTGAGAATTTGAATCTTAACTCTCCAGTTATTTTATGCCTTATATATTACTAAAAAGGATCTCTGCTCTTTGTTCTTTCCCTGACAATTATACCTTGGCATTTATGTGATTATAATTCATGGCAATGCCACTGATATTTTAGAGAAGGTCACTCCCTTTTTAACAAGTTTTGCCTCTGGGATTCTCCCTCTGAAGTGTGTTTTCTTCTTTCTTATCTTTGCAGAAGTGTTTCAGGAGGCCACCAATTGATGAGACTTCCCCTATAGTTGCTCGCATTTTTGCACAATGCCCGAGCTCAATATTAACAAAGTATAAAGAATCCGCATGTCGAAATCTGACAACTGACGGAGAAGTCATAGGAACTTGTGAGTCATTTGGATTTTGTAGGCTTACAACCTTGTATTATATTTTTCTTGTTAACTATAATTTGAATCACAGTGAACACATCTCTTCAATCACTTCGCGCTCATATTTTACAAGGTCTTTTTGGCGAACCTCCTAGATTTTCACTGGCCTCCTAACTTTTATGTATGCTTTTCTGATGTCATTTGTGCCGCTGCAGCTAAAGAATATGTTGACGAACTTGAGCTAATCATTGAAGATGCAAATAAAATTATCTCATTGAAGATTTAGTCCAAAACCTTGCAAGGATAGGCATGGCATGTAACAAAGACGATGTGCAGGTTAGTGGAGAACTATGAAGTCGAGGTTTCCTTTGGATGTAAACGGTTACATGGTTTAACTGAATCAGTGGATTTGCTGCATCTGCTTTGTGGACATTTGTATTTGCCCTATGACTATTTTCATGTCTGTCTGAAGTCAAGATGGAACTATCCATTTGCAAAGATGAGCACTATTGCAAACCATATTTCCATCTATATTTTGCAAAGGTTCCTTCCATTCCCTCTTCCAATTCCTAGCTTCCCATGTTGTCTTTACCTTGTCAATTACCTCATAAATTGAACTCTTTTTTGCGGCAAATATCAGGGTTAAGTTCATTTCTTGTAAGTTGAAATGATAATGCAATTGGGGGAAAAAAGCAAGATATATTGGTAGAAGATCCACTACATCCACTCAACAAGATCCTTTCGAGCTTTAGCGCTGTTCTTAAAATAGTGTAAGCAAAAGATGATGTCTAGCACATTTACTAGTCTAGTATTTCTTTGTCTTTGTTTTTCCAAGTGGCATCTACTTAGAGTAGATTGCCTTCTTTCGATGTATTACGTCTATGGCATGGCATTTAACAGTAGTTTTGCATTTGATTAGGTTAGCTTGTTGATGAAAACATTATCAAAATATTTATAAGTTAAGGAATATTCAGACTAAGCATTGATATATTAAAGGATGGATTAAAACCATGAAAATGAATCTGCTAGCCATTAAACAAACAGGGGTACAAGTTATACTCAGTACTTGAACAACCTCTTCATCGACTTTATGATTATTTCTTGTTGAAACTACAAAATATCTGCAAATCAATAATCATTTCCATGTAGTCAAATATAATATATGTGCTTGGATAGTGATGGTAATGTGCAATCCAAGAACCACTAGTGACTTTTGATTGAATTTAACATTCAAGTTATATGACGATGATGTATGTTTTACATGCGTGAAGCCATGTTATAATTTTGTAAAAGGACTTTTGTTGAAACTGTTAATAACAACTTTGTATCATATAAGAAGAAACTACTACCGGATGCACATGCATTGAATTCAACAAAAGACCATTTTACATTTTTTAAAATACCCTTATGGGCTTTTATGCCACGTAAGGGGTGACGTGCAAGGCTTGGCAGTGGACTCATCGCGATGGAGATCCTTTGACTTAAAGCACCATTATCTTTCTTGCAGTACCTTGTTGTCTTGCTCTATGAAGTAATGTTAGGTTACTTCATTGCATAAGAAGGCTAATGATCTATGGAAAGTGCAAATTACTGCTAACATTATTATTATGCATATATTCTATATCTTAGGTACAAATTCGATGTATTTGTAGGCATTGGTTTTGTTGATATGTATACGAGATATGACAGCACAATATATGAGATGTGACAACACAAGATATGATTGGTTGGTGTTTGATAAGTTAGTTTGTTTATCATTGTCTCATGGATTACAATGATTGTTGGATATGCTCATCAGTTGTTTGACTCCCCACCTATACAACATGGCAACTGGGGAGCCCATTCAGCCTCCGGAATGGAAAGCGGCGGGCTGGATTCCGCTCAACAGGTCAAGAACAGGTAAACGGATCAAATTTTGCATCCTCCCCAGTTGCCATGTTGTGGGGGATGAAGTTGGGTCGCTGATTCCAGGACCCGCTCCCGGCTGCCGCCGGTCGCAGGACCCCCTGGAATCAGCTTCCCAACTTCCATCCCCCCATACAAAGTGTACTTTTATTGAATGCAATGATCTGTCTATATTTAGTTCCGGGATGATACAGATGCAATAAATCCTATTAGGTAAATACAAGTGAAAGGACCGAAACTTTTTTTTTTTTAATAATTGCAAGTGAAAAAAATTGGCACCAATAGCATGTAAGCTATTTAGTTGAGGCAGGACCTTATTACTCATTGCCAATTCCACCACGTGGTGAAATGTGTGGAGATCACTTATTGCAGCTAGCAGAGCATGCTACAAAGCATATAATGAATTTGGATCCATCTAATTCTGCATCCTCTGTGTCAGAGACTGGAAAAAAATATAAGAGTAGACTTTAAGCACCAAGGCTTGAAGATGAGCTTTGCAAATGGAGTATTGTTCACGTTCAACAATGGCCTTTATCAAGTTACATTCTTTTTTCTATATGCAGCTATACCAATATCTAGCATGTATTCTTTGCTATTTCATTTGGCTGTATGTTATGCTGATGATGAAAAGTTGATCTAGCAGAATGCATTTTGAGAAACAACATTCCGATCACAAGAAACATCCAACTTGAATATGTCCTTTCACAACGTGATAAGATAAAGTACATTTGTTCTTTATTTTTTTACGCATGCCTGAAGACCAATGCAAATACTAATGCCTAAACAAAAGATTAGTATAATCATACATAGTTCTTGCCAAGAAATGGGATCGTGTACTGTTCAAAACAAATCGATGTAGTAGATAGAATAAACTGGCATGTGGCTGGACTTCTAACGATGGGGGAATTATACTATAGGCTGTTGACACGTAATTCTAGCATTTAGGATAGTGTCAAAAATTGCTGCAGATCAATCAAGATATATCTAGCAAGAACACTTCGATGTGTGCTGAATGATAGCACTAGTGTAAATACATTTTTTTATTTTATACACAATAAAAGTGTACTTGGCCGCATACATGGAATGATAAGATACTTATCCTTTTCTATATGCATAGATGCATCTCTCACCATCTGTTGTGATTTGCTCTTTATACCCTCTTTGTCTCACTTTATACTTAAAGACGTGTGTAAGCAATCAAGTACAAGGCCAAGTTCAAGGTTTCTAAGGCTAGATGAAAACTCGATGATACCTCTGTACATATTTTTGTAGCTTATTTGCCCCATGGTGCATGAGCTGATCTCAGACATTGGATATTATGACAACAAAATTTTTCTAAACTGAGAGCAAAGAGAACAAGAAAATGGAAGCAAAAGAAAGGTACGAGCATGCAAGTCCTTCATTTCCAATATATGTAAGTCCTTCACTTCCAACTTAGCAGATACATGTAAGTCCTCCACTTCCAACTTAGCAGAGCGGCCATGCTAACTAGTCTATCAATTCTCCCCATCCTTATAGATCATATGTTTTGTAATGGTAATTTTTTTTGTTTTTGCAATCGATCGAATAAAAACGTAGCCTTTATGAAGAGAGTGAGACATATCTGGTAGCATTAAAATCATCTAAAGCGAGTTAGAATCTTTAAGTTACAATATTTTAAATAAGTGTTATAAAAACAACTTAAATGAGTATAACTTGTAAATTTCAACTCCAATTTAAATGAATATCCCCTGGAAAGATCTTATTCTGGTTTATTATATTTGTAAAGACAACTTTTGAATTTGAGGAGCCACAAAAACTATGGAATTTATAAGTCATTGAATCCCTTGCTTTAGATTGCAAAGTGCTTAAAACCTCTAGGACTATGGATCAATAAAGAAAATCTGTTGTGCACAAGCCCAAGTAAAATGCAGTCCATGGGGTATAACTACATAAACTATTACATTTGACACTTCAAAATCAAGTTCCCCTTAAACCCCCTTTGGTTTGGGTGCATATTCACACGGAGGGTGACTTCGGACATTGAGAGCTGTTGGATAAGCATATATGCCCTTTATTCCTCATCTAGACTGTATATAGAGATCCTCGTTTGTGGAGTATGCCTTTACAAGTTTTGGTATACTGTATAATACAGTTTGCAAAATACTATAAGATTTGACGCAATGTACTACATAGTGTTAATTTTGTACATGCATAATATAATTTCAGGGGCTCTCGCTGCCCTACGTCACCACCCATGTGAATATGCACCCAAACCAAAGGGGGTTTAAGGGATAACTTATTTTTGAAGTGTTAAATGTGATGGTTATGTTGAATGTAAAATTTTTTTGGCCCCTTGGGGGCCTCGAGAATTGTAGCAAAGATTACCTACAATTGGGCCTACACCTTGTTCATGGAAAACATTCAAATCTTCGAATCAAATATACATCTTAATTTATAAAAGAAAGTAGAGAACATAGTTAATATAAAAGTTTCTGTGACCTTACAAGGTGCTTTCACATGTGCATGCAATGCTTTGCTTTTAAGGATAGCTAAATGGAATAATATGATCTTTGATGAAAATCATTATAAAAGCTGGCAGGAGTTGCATGATATGCATCACTTCAATAGTGATAAGCTCTTTCATGTGGAAACAAATGGCATTGTTCTTATAAGTAGTATGCCAGAGTTGCATTTATGCAAAGATCATTGCGCATGTGTGTCCTTCCAATTTGGTAATCTCATGGGAGAGCTTGTTCTGCACAAATGAATATCTAGCATAATAAATAACACAATGAAAATATAACCATATAATAAAGAGGAACAAAAAGAAAGAGAACTTAATGTTTAATGATGATAATTCAAGTCATGTAAATTAGGCACATCCCTAGTCGAGGCCAACCATTTGTGTATGTGCAGTCCAATAACTCCTATAACTATGGGTTAAAATGTAACATTACACTTACAACTGTAGGTTAGAATGCAACACTACACGTGACATTTGCAGTCTAGAAACTTATGAATATCTTGAGCAAGAATATTAATATGTTGAAGGACTCCCTTCTGAAGAAGTATATTGTGGTTTTGGCCAAAATATTTGTTTGTCTCTATGCCAATGTCTGGAGAAAGAACTATTACAAATACAATATTAAGCAACTCGAGAAAACAACATGGCTGTAGTATCGACCGTGTAACAAGAAATAGCAAAGCATGAAGTATAAAACATGGAGGAAAATATATTGTTTTGCATTTGTTTTGTGACAGAGAAAAAATTACTTCCTCTATGACTTAATGTGAAGCCATTCAGCAAGTACAACATGGCAAGTTGGATGAAATAGGAAATAATTTTGAACAGGCAAAGGGTTAGCTGAGCAATTCAAGCAACATACAATAAAATGACATAAATAATAGAAATGGTATCTTTGAATACCTGATTCAAGCAACATAGAGAACAAATGCATGTTCTTGAATGCCTGCTGTCTTCAATGACCTGTTTTTGAATATGCCACAGATAGATTGCCGTGCAATAACTGCCTAAAGAGCCATTTCATCTGAACTTCTTTTCCACTTTGCCATCAAAATAATGCACGCCCGTTGTCCTTGTGTGCAATAGGTTGCATCAAATATTGCCTGAGTTGGGTTGCTAAAAAACTGTTATTTTGGAGTGGAAGATGCCAAACCCTAAGTGATGAAGATGAATGTAGTTGTAGGTCAACTTCTACAAATGATTCCGCTCTGCTTAAAAAACGTATATCGTATATATCATATTTGATTTTGTAAACATTAAAGGAGAAAATGCCGTATATCGTATATATCATATTTGATTCTGTAAACATTAAAGGAGAAAATGAGCTTTTGGCACAAATGTATTAGTGGCAGCCTGATGTCGGACTTTAAGAATCTATGCAAGAATCCCTCCAACGGCAATCCCTGCAAAGAATGTGAGCCTTAAGTAGCTTTTCTAGTACAAATATAGTAAGAATTTTCTAGAAAGAAGACAGAAATTCCTCTGCAAATCTACAGAAAATCATTATGAGGTAGCAATTACTAGGAGCACTTTAAATGAACTCTAAACAATGTAAAGTGCGCCCCATTGTTTCAGTAAGACATCTTAATATTGAATATCTTTCTGTAAGACATTGTAGTTTAAAAGTAGAGATGACTTCAAAACTTGTTAAAAGATTTTAAAGGATTTGTGCCTTTAGAGAAATTGTAAATCTATTTTATGATTAAGTTCCTATGATCATGCCATTAATAGTTGCACAATGGTTGGTGCCATAAGTGTTGATGTTAATGGATGACATTGAAATTCTAGATTGGTGTCTAGAGTTTTGAGCAGTCGTTGGTGCTAGTGGTTGGAGTCGGTGCTTCAATGGAAACCTTGATCTTTTCTTACTCTTACCTTTATCTTAAAACTTAAATTTTATCTAGTAAATCTTAAGCTTTGTCAATATATCTTAAAAGAATAATCAAATCCTCCCTGGATCTTTATCTTAATCTTTAGCCACAGCTGTTTTGATTGCCTTAAATAGTTGGTGCTATTAGTGAGATCATAATCCTAGCCTTTGGCTCTTAAAATGGATTGAGTTGGTGCTCATGTACAAATTGAGTTAGTGCTCATGTACAAGTTGAATTGGTGCTTAATTTGTGGTTTACAACTGAGGTCAGTTGCTTCCAAAAAGAGAAGAATTATTATGTATGGTAGCTCGGAGGTGTGGTCTTGGACGTTAGTCTTGGTGGACTAACATGGGTGTGTAAGAATGGGAAAGTGTGGGCAATGCAAGGCAAATAAATGGCAAGGAAACTTTATAATGGTTATGGCCAAATAATACCTTGGAGCCAAAATATTATTTAATGGTTAAAGTTTTAGAGTTTAAATATAGTTGAGCCAAGATAGTATCCTTACGTTTAAAAGTCAAAATATAAAAGGAACTAAAGCCAAAATTAGTTTGAAATGAAAAGATATAACTATTAAACTGTAAAAGAAACAATGGACATGAATAGTTATTATTGGACGACCACTTTTTGGACAAAACTACTTTAGCTTTAACTCTAATTCGAATATCTCCTTGACCATGTGACCTCAATCATGTTTTGATAGATCTCCCTTGCACCGAGTGACCCGGTTGGGCAAGAACTACCAAAGACTGGTTAATGCATTTGGATCTAGCTCTAGGTTTGGTGAACTAAGAGCTTGACCAATCTGAGTTATTGGTGTAACTCATATCCTATGTTTATTAGATCTGAGCTTATTTGTCTTCTTATTTCATACTTAGATCATTTTGTCATTGCTATTGATTTATTCTGTGGATTGTGTAGCAAACCCGGACAGTTTACAGGTTATGAGATTATGATTTGTTTTGAAAAAGTCTGGTAATCCGTTTAGAAGAGATAAAAGGTATGGTTCATTATTGTGAACCATAACAATTGGTATCAGAGCCAAGATTCAATTCTCATGGCAACTTTGGTGTGTTCCACATGCTTGAGGGCAAGCATCTCGAGGAAGGGAAGGAATTGATATGGTCTATGGGGTATGGGATAAAGCCTGGAAAGGTTGGGGCCCATTGGATAATGATTTCCTTGAAGGATCCGCCCTTTTGGTGTGTTGGTTATCGCTAGAGGTGCTAGTGTGTAACACTTACAGTTAGAAGATATCCCAACTAGCTAGAAGATATCCCACCTGTGCCTATTCCAGAGGCAAGAAAGAACTGGGGCATTGTGGGATAGGCTTAACATTACTCCTTTATGTTCAATGGAAGATCCACCTATGAGGATTCAACCACCCTAAAAGTCGTCATAAGTCAGAATAGAAAAGACCACAATATAAACGACCTCAGGAACCCTCACAAATCAAATATCTTACTTAAAGACAAGAAAGAGAGCATGTCTGTGAATTGATAATTTTTATCCCTTCCTGAAAACAGATCTTGACTCTGGAGCATAACGAGATCCAAGCAACATCCCTTCAATAACTGGAACCCCTATCTTAACTTGACTGAGTACAACCGGTGCAGCAATGACCGCAAGAAGATGAAAATCAGCCTTAGAGAAACCCAGAGCCCCCAGCAATACTCAAAGTAAAAATAAAGTCAAACAGTTTCGTCATGCTCCTGCACACTTGAGACAGAGGAAAAAAATACTCGATAACCCTAAAATGAAGATCTCGAGGCTTGCATGCAGGCCTTATTAAAAAAAAAAGGCAAAGAAATAAAATAGAGGGGGGTAAACCATTGGGAATATGGAGACAATAAAGTGCTGAGTGCGCTCTAGAAATAATGATTAGTACACCTCGTGCAATACGACCAATAAATCATATAAAAACCATAGAAATAAACGTACAAAACTTTAAAAGAAACCCCCTGTTATTATGCTGGATTTTTGGAATATTTGCAAAATTGAGGGATATATTTTTCTAGGTTTTCTTTGATTGTTGCTGCCCTAATTTGCAGTCTTTGCAGACATCTCTCATTTCTAGCCCTCTTGGATGCCTTTGATTGCCTTTTATAAAACATGTAGCCCTTCCTTATACTCAACGGTTGCTCATCCATCACTAAGTCTTCCACATGACCTTGGTGGGGCTTCAAGATATCTTCCTAAATTGAGGCTTCCAGGTTCTGCCCGTCTTTGTGAATAATATGTCTAATTCGCCATCTTAGCTGAGCTTGAGACTCGAGCAGCCTAGAGCATACAATGAGATCACTGGAGGTCCTTTGGGACATGGTATCAACTTCGATAAGCAGCCTTCCAATGCCAACGCCTAGATGGTCATCCCCAAGCCTTTGATCATTGACATTATCAGATGGATCCACCACGGTTATGATTGCAAAACTGTCCTGGTGCACGGGTGCACCATATAGCATTCTATCTTCCTCCATTGGAGCTTAGACATTGTTTCACACTTGCCATGCTTCTCTCAATTTTAGTTGGAGCCATTTCCTATATGGAAATAAATTTCTAGTATATATTGGAAACACACTCCTAAATTAAAAAAACAATCAACAATTCAAAAAAAACATTGCACTAACATGTAACAATTAGCAGAATTAATTGCAATAACATCTAACATAAAGCTTAAAACCATTGTGCCATCGAACTCAACATCATTTCCAGAAATAACATCTAGCATAGAACGTAACATCTACCATATAACATAACATTATTTCCAAAAATTAAAAAATATGACATTAACAATAAAAATATTTTTCTCTAAGTTATACTTTAGCAGTCCATGTGGCGGTTGCTGAGCTTGTGTGCTGACGTAGCGTACGGCCAGACCATATGCCTGCCACATTAATCACAGCGCTTTATCTTTCGAATCAAGAAAGCCTCCAGATCTGCCATTATTTTTTGACACTTTACTCTGTTCTTCGACTCCCACTCTGTTCTTCGACTCGCGCCTTCTTCCGTTTTTGGAAGTCGATCGAGGCGATATTGCAAGCTTCTTCTTCGTATACGATGGTGGCAAGGTCTACAGATTGCGACGCATCCAGTGCCGAAGTCCTCGCTGAATCCTTCTCCTCGAAAGGCCGATACAGTTTGAGAAGGAAGTGAGGGCTCTTTAGTAAGTTTTGCGCTATAAGGTCAAAATAACAATAAGGGGTTGAGAGGAGGAGGGAGATGGGCGCTCGTGAGTATGGCGCTTAGGGTTGCCAGCATCTATTTTTGTAAATTGAGCATTAGGCCGGATTTGGGCCTGTGTGATTTCGGCCACTTTTATTAGAGATGGGAAATTAAAGACAGATATTGCTTCAGCTTCTAAGGCTGCGGCAAAACGGCGTGAAGCTACCGCCACTTTGGTGATACGTGATCCCCCAGCTACTGTGCAAAAAGAGGTAAATAATTCAGTTGGAAGTTCTTTGCCATTGGTGGTGATTTCTCCAGGGGTTCTTGAAGAAAGGGATTTTCCTCCCTTACAAGGTGCTGCGAGTAAGGGAGCGAAAGTTAATGGGAATTTGCATCAAACATGTACAGATTCTAGTCCTAATGTAGTTTCTCAGCCCCAGGCAAATGATAGTGCTTGAAAGTCATCTGATTCTTTTTCATATCAAAGATTTAGTGATTGGCTTTGTAAAGATATATCTAGTGCATCTAGAAAGGCAAGGGTAGCAACTGCTTTACACGTATTGTCTGAAGGGAGTAAGGATGAGTTGTCCACGATCCTGAATACATTGAGAGCTCGACAGACTCAGCTTCAACAACAATTGCCTCTAGATGACATATTTTACTAGTCTGACTGTCAGAATGTAGTTCAAGCTTCTGGTATTCCTGTGGTTGAGGTGGACCATCAAGCTCATATTAAGTGTGCTGAGAACCTATCCTCATGTGCAGTCCTTGGATATTTTACTGGTGGCTATTTAGATTTTTCACGATTCTGTATTTGGTTATCTCGGCTTTTGAGACGCCTTCAACTTCCTCCTTTTCAGTCCATCAAGTTGTTGGTGAAAAACTTTGTTCTTATTATGTTTGAAAGTAATGGCCCAGTGGACTCTTTGGTATCAAGAGGGATTGATTCACTTGGTGGGGAGTATATGATGTATCAGTATTAGTCTCCTGGGTTTACACCAGATATGGTTCGCGCATTAAAGATGCCTTGCTGGTTCTCGATACCCAATCTTCCTCCTGATCTAATGGCCCATTAATTTCTAGTTGCAATTGCAACTGGTCTTGGGGTTCATATCTCACATTCCATCCTGAACGGTCAGAGGATTTGTGTTTCAATGCCAGTGGACTCGGCTTTACCAGATTGTATAGTGGTGAAAAGATTATGATTGGTATTGGACCTTAAGCTTTTGAACGGTCCAGAATTAGCCCCTTTGTTACCTGATAAGGAGGTTTTTGCTAGCTTTCTTCGAGGCACTCGTGCGTCTCAGGCATCTGTTCAACCTTCTTCTCAGGTTCAAGCTCCCGTTGTTACTTCTTTATCTATTCATGATCAACCTTTACCAGTTGTGTTGCGTTCCTAGTTCCATGGAAGGTGCTCTAATTCTAGTTCCGATGGTGCCATCCTTAGTGCCATCAGCTGTACCTGTAGCTCATTCTTCTCTCCATGTTGATGCTTCTTCCTCTCATGTTTCTGAGGTTGTTATGGCTGATGGTCCTAATCTTCTGTGCGCAAAAGAGTCATGGCAGGAGGTCAATTGGAAGAAGGTGGCAAGAAAAAAGTCTGTTATGTCATCTCACGAAGTTATCCCACCTCGTTCTATTCAATGGCATGATAATTTGATGTCTGCTAATGATCATCTTGATGTGACAGAACATGTTGATTGTGATGAGGCCATTAAACGCCTCAAGGTGGCACAAGGAGTTTGAGTATATACTGCGTATGGGTGGTTTTGCTTAGTGGACTATTTCGTCCTCTAGGTTTTGAGTCCCATGTCACAGGTCCCTTGTATATATCTTGATTTTGCTTGATAATAGATTGTCGTCCTTCAAAAAAAAGAAAAAAAAAAGTCTTTTGCGCTATAAAATTTTTGTTTATGTTTCTGTAATCTGTGTTCTTACTTCCATATTGTTTTTATACTATTTAGAGGATCTCGCTAATCCCTTACACTATTTCTAGCTCGACAAAACCATATTCTCGATTTGGAAGTTCTTGTTTGGAGGCCAATTCAGACTAGAGCTAGTCCCTCGGTTTATTCTTGACCCGTGAATCAAGATAAGCCGCCATCTAGGCTAGATCCCTCTCCCTCACCCTCCCTTGTCTAGTCCTTGGTTTATTCTTGACTCGCGAGTCGAGATATACTGCCATCCAAACTGAATCCCTTCACTCTCCAGGACTAAAGGAGTAAAGGGGCACAGTCTTGGTGGTCGCATACTCGGATCACGAGTCGAGAATGCCGACCCGAGACTGGAATCTCGACCCATACTAACCCTCTATAGCAACCTATACTTGCTAGTCGAGATTGCCTATTCTCTGCTGGCTAGTCGAGACTGCCCATCCTCAACTCCAGAGTCAAAGGTGCCTCTACCCAGACTAGATCCCTCTCCCTCGAATCCTCAAATGGGAGTGGCCTAGTTTGTGTGGAGGCATCCTAGATTTGCGACTCAAGGCTGGATTCTCGACTCCGAGTCGAGATATGCCTCAATCCACACTAACCCCTCTAGCAACCCATACTTGCTAGTCGAGACTGCCTATTCTTGGCTCACGAGTTGAAGGTGCCTCTACCTAGACCGGATCCCTCTCCCTCGAGTCCTCGAAGGTAAGGGGCCTAGTCTAAGTGGAGGCATCCTCGATTTGCGACTCGAGGCTGGATTCTCGACCCCAAGTTGAGATATGCCTCGAGCCACATTAACCCCTCTAGCAACCTATACTGGCTAGTCGAGATTGTCTATTCTCAACTCACGAGTCGAAGGTGCCTCTACCGAGACTGGATCCCTCTCCCTCAAATTCTCAAAATGAAGGGGCCTAGTCTGAGTCAAGGTATCCTTGATTTGCGACTCGAGGCTGCATTCTCGACTCGTGAGTCAGGATGTGCCTGCTCTAGAGCTAGAATCTCAGAAATCTAACTCTACCCTTTATCGAGGAAATTGAACTCTCACCTCTATCTTACAAATATGATTAGTCTTTATTCAAAAAAAATCAAACTATCCCCTCTATCTTAGAAATGTAATTTCATTCTCTATCCAAGAAATCGAGAAAGCAAACTTCCCTCTATCTAAGGAATGGAACTCTTCCCTCTATCAGTCATACCTTAAGCTGTCATGAACCCTTTATTGTAGGCAACTATTCGACGTTCTCTTTAATTGCTTGTTTCCTTGCTAAGCATCTCTCAACGTATAGAGTTTCTCGATGCTGAAACATACTCAACAAGGAAACAAGAAATGGAACGAACTCTCGAACGACTCTATATATTCAACATTCCCAACATTTCCATCTATATATTCTAGGAAATAAGCATTTTAACAGCATCTGAACAGCATTCGAACAACATTCTAACAACATTCGAACAAAATAATGGAAAACCCCTACATTCTCACAAAAATTCTCTGGGCCATTGTATCACAGATCCCGATGCCTCTCCTACGGGCTTTGCTTTTTTCGTCGGCTTCATCAAACGGGCTTCTCGCTGAATAACTTGTATCAAGGCGATCCTTGTATTTTCCTTCTCCATGGCAATGTAATGAACAAGGCCCATGATGAAGAAGAACATAAGGTTGAGAAATATGGAATTTATAAATGGCATAACTTATTATATGGTAGGAAGGTGATATCAATGGTATGGAATATTAAATATATAAGGTGTAATATGATGCTATTTAAAGAGATGTCTAGGTTATACAAGACACATGGAATTTAAGTTGTATTGGGCATAGATGTGTAAGGAATTAAATGATGACGGTTGGTAAACCTTGGGCCCATAAATATATGATAAGGCCTCGTAATAAGGCCTAGGAAGAGCAAAATATTGTGAAAAGAATGCATAGCCTTGGTGGATGCGAAAAGCATTTATTGGCATATAATCAAGAGATGTCGGCATCACACCCACTTTAATTAAATGCCACTTTCCATTTATAATTTTAGGCCATGTCCAGAATTCAAAAGAAAGAACAAAGCTATGTATACAACAGATAATCCAAGAAGCAAACAGACAACTTACTAGAAAGCATTATTCATTACAAGAAACTTATCGCGGCGGCCAAGGCCGCCTTGAACGTTTCTCTTTCCCAACCTTTTGTAGTTCATTACGTAAGATTAAATCTATTGTTTAAATTTGGATTTTCCGGCCTGGAGAAAAACTTTTTTTGTTTTTTGCTTGGCTCATTTCCCTAAGGTTTTGGGGATTTTCCCCGCCTGAAAAAAATCCGATTTCCAAAAATCGCAAATTTTTTTTGTTCATCTATTGTTGTGATTTGCACGCTGAAGGCTGGATTAGGGCTTTTCCGGATACGGAGGCATGGCTTCCCCGAATTAGGATGATGCAGGATGTAATCTGCATGAGGTGCGCGTGGAAAAGAGAAAATAGTATTGTTTTATGATCACGTCATATTTTATGATCGATTCTTGGAGCTTGAAGCTTGGAGAGGGCATGCAGAAGCTTCAGTATTTGCTCATCTCTTGCATTTGTATTTCTTTCAATCTTTCTTCAAGGTTTCCGAAGGCAAGTCCGTCTTAGGGTTCAGTTTCATAAGATCAGAGCTGTGCCTTGGAACGGCTGGTTGCAGCAGCATTTCTTCTTGAGGGCAATCGATGCAGCAACATTCTTCCTGAGGTTTTTTAGCAGAGGGCGCTGAAGCATTCTTTGTGGGTTTTTTTTGTTGAATCGGGCAAACCAGAGGTTGCTGAATTGTGTGACCGGATTTGTAGGCCACTGAAGCAAACAGGTAAAATCATTTTAAGAAATACTTTTTTTATATTGCTGTGTTAATCGGCTGTGTTTGCAAGGTTTCTATCAACTCTAAATCTTACGGGTTTGTGCTTTTCTTTACAGTCGCTGAAGCAGAGGTCCCTGAAACAAAGGAGCCGTTGAAGCAAAGAAAGCTTAAGGTGCTTATAAATATTCTGGCAGCTTCAGTTTCGGACATTCCTTCACAGATGTGCGCGGCGGATAATGCAAAGCCCACAGCTACATGACACATGGAGTTTAAATCTTACCTTTAAACTTACAGTAAATTGCAAGAGCGTTGCTGAAGCCCCAAACAGGTAGATATTTTTGCTGGGACTTCTTTCTTTCCATTTTGGGTTTAACCAGAAAGCTATTGAGCTATCTGCAGCTTTTGGTTAGCCAGTCTATCTTTTTCTGGCATTCTGGCACATGGCTTCAATCAATAGGGCATCAACAGGGGAATCAGAGTCGCTAAAGCATAGGAGTCATGTAGAAGAGGAAGCTTCAGGTATAATCTATTCCTTCTTTCTGGGTCTAGGGTGCGTTTGCTGTTTTGCTCATCGCTCAGATTTCTTAACCTCAAAACATGTATTTCTGCCACAATTTTGGATTTCTTTGTCTCACACGACACTTGATCTGCTTAAAAGCTGGAAAATTCCAAATGGGTTTAATCTAAAATTCTAATATCGAACATGGGTTTAGGGTGTATCGATTTTTGAGATTGTGGCTATGTTGGCAGTCTGTTTCAACTACGGAGAAGGATTGAGCCACAGCCGAAGATCTGTCTGCAGTCACTTTGGAGTCACTTTGGAGTACGTTTTTCCCACATGAGTGGGAATGGGAGTGGCAAAAGTAACGTGGTATTTTTCTTCATCCTCACTATTTGTAATCTACAGGTACACAGGATCTCTATTGTAAATCGTGGCATGATTTACATTAAGTTTTTCTAATTTTCTTTTTCAGGAAGTTGTGATCCAGCATTTGCTTTCACACGTATTGCTTTTTAGATTGATATGGCCAGCCTATTTTCCCCATCAGGTAATGCACTACCTGACAACTTAGATTGCCTGTTCATAATCCTTTTATGAATTGCATTCTTTGGCCTCCATATTACTGCAAAAGCTTTGAATTAAGTTCCAGAAATTGATCCCAAAACCTTGAATTAAGTTCCAGAAATTGATCCTCCCATGCCAACTGCACATAACTGAATTTTTTTTCGTCTGATCAATGGGTTCTTCCATTTGTGAGTTTTCTGATTTGTGTTTTAGAGAACTAGCCATTCATATGGAGTTACACTGGACTTTTGGCTCTTCATTGTTCCATTGCTGGAATCATTTCATCGCAGTAAATTGAACAGTTGAATGTGATTATTCTTCACAGTTGGTAGCAACTATATTTTTTGACATGGTTCATTTTAAATGGGTATTTTACAGATTTGAGATTTGAGATTTCTTTATTATGTCCAACTACATATTTTGGTTATTCATATTTTCCTTTAATTGGTTCCTTTTCCTACTTGCAGCAAATCGTATGCAGGCATTGCAGATTGTATTTTGGTTATTCATATTTTCCTTTAATTAGTTCCTTTTCCTACTTGCAGCAAATCGTATGCAGGCATTGCAGATTGTATGCAGGCATTGCAGATTGTTTTTATTGCACCAGAAAGGTTATCTGTTATCTCTCTGGCAAGGAAAGCAGCTAATGTCATTAGTGACTTTATAATATAATTTGTAAAAGATACATTCACACATGAGCTATCATGCTTTCTGCTACATTAACAACAAAGTGTCCTATTATTTTTCATTCATAGGGGCAGTTTGATAAAATTTGCAACATTTTGGTAAAACAGTATGTATTCTCACAGTATATATGCTCATTTCTCACTGATCAACATTGCCTTTGTCACTGATCTGCATGGCCTGTATGCATTCAACATGTCATCAACTCGTGCCAAGTAGGCATGCCACATCATCATATTCCAAATGTCGACTCATTTTCCATGATAGCCCCTCGTAAGATTGTTCCTTCTTGAGTTTTCCTATGTTGTGTATACCCGGCAGGTATAGGTATGGTTTTAAAGGTTTATATAATACCCCAGTTTATTTACTCAACCCCGGTATTCCAAGGTCATTGGATTTTCTAAATTCTTCTTTATTCTAAACTTCGTGACAGAGGTCCGGCCTTATAGAATCCAATCTAACAAAGGCCCCTTCCGGATGGTTGTGGTCGCCTTCGATTTAGCCTATTCTCAGTATGCCTCAAACCCTTGGCACGATCCACTTTATTACAAATCGGCCGTTTAAGCCCTTTTTCTCGATTCAAACCTTCCAAATTTTGATCAATTCTTCACAAGATGGGCGATAAAACCGAGGCACTCGAATTTTTTAAGGCACAAGGATTTTGATTTTTTTCTCATGGCGGAATCAGTAGCATTTTCGGCTAGGTAAGACTGCCGATTCGAGGCTGGAACCTGGCCCAACCTTTAAAACCTAGCCAAATCAACTCAGTGCCTGCAAAATCGGCATGACTCAACCCCATTCTTCCACAATCAAGTTCCTGGGTTCTCCCTTAGCGATTTCGATTGAAGAACCTACCCTCAATAAGAATCCACCAATTTTGCGGATCCATTTTGGCTGCTCTAATTCGGATTTGGCTTAGTCCATTTTGCACAATCGGCTTCTCTGTTATTTGCGCCTTGGCAATCCTGTGATGACTTCATTGTATGCAGGGCATAATAATGTTTCATTTGCATCGTACAGGTTGCCATAGGATGCCTGGTCCCCATATCAGACACTGGGTGCCCTATTTTTGAAGACTTTGCCATACCCAGAACCCTTATTCTTATATATGATCTACCATTTACGCATCGACCATCGACAATAGCAAATTTCTTATGTGATCGGGTGCTACTGCTTGAACAGTAAGGAACCGTAGATTAGAGGTATATGCCCCAAGATTAGAGGTACCGTAGTCTTCTCCTACCTTAGCAACGTTAATTGCCTCCATTTTATCAGAGTCACCACTGTCGTGAGCTCCGTCTTGGTGCTCTTCATCATATATAATCCACCCATCCACCATTACCAGCACATCAATTCTTATTCTCTTTGGCACTGGGAGGTAATTTTCCACATGCCCAGAGATGAACTCAACAAACTTTCGCTTCCTTGAAGCCATTCCATCGAACCAACTGCTGGCAGCCGAAATATTTAGGAGCATCGGGCAGCTCCTTAAATTGCTCGGAATCTCTCATCAATGCCAAATATTCCAAGATTGGCCCCAGTTATGACCTCGGGGCGTCTACTACCTGCCTAGCACAGCAGGTCCGCAGGGCCGCAATCTTTCCATAGATCCGGGCAATCCTTCCAGCCAATTTTAGAAGCCGTCACTCCTTTTTTTTTTCAAAGACACGTGTCTCTCCCAGGTTTTTTTTTGCATAAAAGAAAATAGAAAGAAGCAAAAAAGGAACATGCTTTATATATGAGTGAAAGTTGCAATTTGAAAGAATTAAGAAATCTAAAAGATGAGTTTGCAACAAGAAAAAATAGATGATTTGGGATAGAAAGGAACTTGATTAGGAGGAAAAATGGCTTAAAGTTTGAAAATAAAGAGGAAAAAGAATACGGAAATAAGGGAAAGGGAGGGGCATAAGGAGAATAATCCTCCCCTCAAGGGGATTATGGCAAATAATCCTCGAGGCCGGCAGGCCCGCCGAAAGGGTTAGTTGCCATGATCCCCGAGAGGGTAGGGTTGGCCTCCCTTAAATCCATGTTTGAGCAGATTAACCAAGAACAAGAAGAGTATGGCTTCAAAGGGTTTATCAGATAATAATGGAGCTGGAAAGGAGGATCAGCTTTAAAGTTTCAAATCTGCAGATATAACCAAGATCAAAAGCCTAGTCTTGAGAGTTGGAATCATTACTTGATGGAAAAGGATCACCTTGAAAAAAAAAACGAGGATCAAATGTTTAGTTTTCAGGGTCATCTTGAAAAAATCATCCTGCACGGTTGAAACTTGTTAGAAAGACTGCTGGAATGAAGCCATTCTAAGACTGTCGGAATGAAGCTGAAGCTCTGTGAACAGAGTAATAATCCATTATAAACAATACTAGTAAACGTGTGCCCGGTGTTGTCGGGCAAATGTCCTGACATGTGTTTTTACTCGGGCTTTAACGTCCATATGCATGTTGATATAGACAAGAATAGATATATTTGCTTTTGTAAATATTTTTGAACTTGAAATTGTCTATTGACAGTATCATCAATGTATTTACTTTGCATTGACGAATTTCAACAAAGAAAACAATGCTTTATAACGAATGTGGGGGGCAGTTAAATTTACCTCTAAAGACGAAAATTTGGAAAGATAGATCCAAACTTATACTGAAAATACCGGCCTTAGAAGTAGTTAAGTACACCAACAAAACATAGGCACAGAAATCCAAAACACAAAAATCGGGTCCTGGCTCATTGACACATTTTAGTTCATGATGGAACTTTAAATATGCACATCACCACCATGGGCCTAATGTTAGATGCTCCCGTGATATCTTCACTTCTTCGACAGATAACATCTTAACCGGGGTAAAAGTGAAATGCATGGATAAGTCTTTGATTCAAATTGCCCACGATGTCTCACGACTATCAAGCACATGTGACAATTCATCCCGAGGTAGACTCATATGATGGACTCAGATATAGCCTCAGGAAGAAATGATTTATAGACCCTAAAATAGGTTCCATTACATATTCCAACGCACGTGAGTTCTTGCTATCTAATGCCAATGACGCTGTTCTAAGACTGCCGAAATGAAGTCGAAGCTCCATGAACAAAACAAAGGGCGTATTCACGAAATTATCAGCAATAATCCTTGGAATATTTGTTAAAAAGGCATACTCTGGTGATTATGCAATAATAACCTTTCTAAGATCCAACGGTGGGCAACGGCTAGATTAGGTTAATCCGCAAGAACAGGGGTTTAAGAGGTGGTAATGGATGCTCTCCATCCGCCATCGCTATAACACAAATGAATCATAAAGAAAAGGCCGAAGTTCAAGGTGATGACATTTTAAGCTTGTGATGCTATCATGGTTCGAAAATAGGGGAGTTCCTCCCCTAAAAATCCGCCCAACTTGTGTTAAATTCCTGTCATGCTAAAAATGTTCCGGCAATTTTCCGACAAGAAAATAAAAAATTTCCGGCATAATACACTAAAAAATGCACTAATGTATATTTTTTCCAGTAGCCTCAAATACCAAGCGGCATTTTTACTTGTTAGAGACGTTGCTATTTTCGAGCCCTGGATGCTATGCGACGTTTCCAAAGAGCTGAAAACAACTAGTTTTCGGAGCCATATAATTTTATAGATCATGATCGAAGGGCCTAAGCCATATCCAAGACCAAGTCAAATTTATTGACACATGGACACTGTGGGGCTAATTCTGGGGTAGAGAAGGTTTGTTCTGGTTGAAACTAGGAATTTTCCGTTGAGCTAGCTCATCGCATGATAATTTTCGGTAGGTTTTTAGCATATTTGTATAAGGGTAATACAAATTTCTAATTGAGAACTAGAGAGATCCGGCTATTGGAGGAAAGATTAGGAAATTTTTTAATACGGTTTAAAAAGTTGCCCAGGCTTGGGATAAGGTGCCACTCAAGGTTAGGCTGTGGTGCTAAAAATACAAATGTGTAAAAAGGCATCATCACAAACCATAGACGCCATGATTTCGTGTCCAGATATGAACGCCGTATAAAACCAACGGACGACTGCGATCCGATAGCCAGGCATTTTGTTTGTTTTTGCGTTCCGACAACATTTCTGAAAAGCCGCGTCATATACTCACTCCCCTGTTTGCGTGCATCGCCGCGTACTTGGCGGCTGCTCGCCTCTTTTGTAAATTTGGATCTCAGGCATTCTACACGACCCAATTTCGATTTCTTCATCGTCATCTATTCATCGTATTCTTGCGTGGGTAATACAGCTGGGAATTTGTAAGCAATTGGACCAACAATTTGGTCTGCGAGATTTCTTTTAGCTCTAGGGTGTTGGATCCCATGAAGATTATGACGGGGCGCTCTTTATTGTTTCTCCTCCTTTTATAATTTTTTTAGATCGGTGCTGTCTGTCGCATTTCAACACGCTTATTTACGCCTGTTGAATATGGAAATATATGCAGTTAGATGATTATTTAGATGCCAAGCTCTGGTTGGAAAATTTTATACATTTTGAGTTAGGGATAGGTAGATAGAAACGGATGGGATCGAGTGGAAATTGTGCTAGTTCAATTGGTAATACAGATATTGCACAGGTACTGCTAAGCCCCAGATTCTCTAAGAGCCCCAGAAATAGACGCTCCTTTTCAGGAAAGAAGATCCAAATCGATGTTTTCAGTGAATTGAAGCAGAACCCCTTGGAGCCTGCATCTACTAGGAAATTTCTCAAGTTAGACAATAATAACAAATTCTTTTTACATATTCTGCCATTCTTCATTAGCGTTGGCACTAAAAGGGGTTTTCGAAGACTTTTACTTGCCATATGTGCACTGTTTATGTTCGGTTTTGCTGGGTTGAAGATTATTTCTACAACGAATGGATGGATGGGTTTTGAATTTGAGCAGCTCAGTGTTTCAAGGGTAAGTTCTATATGCCTCTTTCTAGTAATCTATATACGTCTTATACACTGCTCTAATTAGTTCCTTCATTTGAATGAGTGAATTAGGTCAAATCTAACATATATATGAATATCACGACGATGATGAGCATGTGCTGCATATCCAATTAATAGGAGTCTGGATCATCTAAGTAATTTTGTGTACTGTTGAAGCTCAAACTGCGTGTGGCTTGATAATTACTCTAGTATGAACACAAGAAATATGTAAGCCACATACAGAACTGTTCTTTTCTTTATTTTGTTCATTTATTTCTTGGTCAACAGGCGTATGCTCAAATATTTTTGTAAATGTTTTTAAATATCTGTAGGACAGTGGAGTTCTCACATATCATGATAATAACCTCTCCATCCTATTTTCTAGGTTTTGCCTGGTGATGAGTTTTTGAAAGCTGTAACCGAATCTGAAACGTTTCATAATGACCTTCCATTTTTTCGATCTACCACAAGAAACAGCAGATTCTCTAAGGTATGACTGGGAATTTGCATATGACATGTATGGTTACATTTAGAATTCTAAAAATTTGAACAGCTGCTGCCGAGTGATGAGCTGTGGGGAAGGCCAAATAGTGACAATTATGAGCAATGTATCAGGCGATCAAAGAATCACAAGAGTGAGTCAGTCTGATTTGAGACCTCTGGAGATGCCACAAATTTCTCTCTAACAGGCAGTCGTCATATGTTTAAAAGGGCCAGAGGAGTCTACAAATGGATACCTTCTTGTGAATGCAAATGGTGGTCTTAATCAGATGAGGACAGGGGTTAGTTGCCTTATGACTTTACCTTTGCACTTTACAGATCATGACACTGGTTTCATTTCAGATTTGCGACATGGTTGCTATAGCAAGGATAATGAACGTCACCCTCATATTACCATCCCTTGATCACAGCTCATTTTGGGATGATTCTAGGTAATGGATTTACTTCTAATTTCCTTATGTATTTACATGAGTAAGTATTCATGGGCTTTTCTAATTTCTAGTGAATTTGGTGATATATTTGACACCGAACATTTTATTGAGACCTTGAATGATGATGTACGAATCCTAAAGACCTTGCCTGGGTCGATGGCCAAAGTGGTTCCCTTGAGAAGAGCTCCTATTTCATGGTCGAAGGTAAGAAGTCCGAAAGTTTATCCACAAATGATTGTAGCTTGACTGACCATATTTTCTAACAGGCATCTTATTATAAAGAGGAAATACTTCCTTTGATCAAGAAACACAAGGTTATGTACTTTACACATGCAGATTCTCGACTAGCAAATAATGAAGTTCCCAACAGTGTTCAGCAACTCCGCTGCCGAGCTAATTATGAGGCATTGAGATTTGCACAGCCTATTGAGGAACTGGGACATAAACTAGTTGATAGAATGAGAGATAAGGGGCCATATATTGCATTACACCTCAGGTAATAAGATGCTTTTTGTGGGTTTAACTGCATCTGGCCAATCTGAATTATTATCTCAAGAGTTTTCCTGTTTACTTTTCCTACTCAGATATGAGAAGGATATGCTGGCGTTTACAGGCTGTACACATGGACTTAGCAGTGAAGAAGCTGAGGAACTTCGTCAAATGAGGTACAGCATTAAGCACTGGAAGGAGAAAGAAATTGATGGTGAAGAGAAGAGAATGGAAGGAGGCTGTCCATTGACACCTCATGAAGTAGCTCTTTTTTTGAAGGCCTTAGGTTACCCTGCGTCTACAAACATTTATATTGTTGCTGGGGAGATCTTTGGCAACGACAGCATGTCTTCTCTTCAGAAGGACTTTCCAAATGTCTTCTCACACTCCACTTTAGCTACTCAAGATGAATTGCAGCCATTCAGAGGGTTCCAAAACCGTTTAGCAGGACTGGATTACATAATAGCACTTGAAAGTGATGCCTTCGTGTATACATACGATGGAAATATGGCTAAAGCTGTGCAGGGACATCGGCGTTTTCAAGGACATAAAAAGACGATCAACCCTGATAGGTAAACTTGAGTTGCAAAATATGCTCATGTTTACATCTGTTGTTTATCCTAGTTCTTTGTACTTGCAGACAAAGCTTGGTAGTACTTGCAGACGAGTATGAATCAGGTGACTTGTCTTGGGAAAGTTTTGAAGAGGAAATTAGGAGGATACATCTTCGCAGAATCGGCGCCCCTTCTCGAAGAGAATTGGGAGATTGTCCCAAAACTGAAGAAAATTTTTACGCTAATCCATTTCCAGGATGCATATGCGAAAGAAAACGGAAGGCCAGAAGACTGTTACATGGTCGAGCTTTATAGCATGATCCATTTTTTAATTGTACAGCAAATTAAAAAAAAAATGACCTTTTATATATTCAAATAATTAAAAACAAATTACAGTTCCTTTCCTTTGCAACTTAGCATACCTAATGGGTTCGGGATTATCCCCCTCCACTCCATGCAATGTGTCATATTTTTGCCCCGCAAATTTTCAAAGGGCATGTACCAGGAGTTAGCCTACTGCAAGGTCAATTCAAAGCCAAATCAAATGGCATTGGCTTCAATTGGTGCCCAAATTTCACCCTTAATTCCTTTAAATAAGATGGAAGAACAACTTAACTAGCAAATCAAATGGCATTGGCTTCAATTGGTGCCCAAATTTCACCCTTAATACCTTTAAATAAGATGGAAGAACACCTTAACTAGCAGAACTGCAGGGTTGGGAAGAAGGGTAGGTAGTGCTAGGCTAGGCAGCTTGCAACCTTTACAAACGTAATGTATTTCTGCTTGGGGCAATAGGCTTGGTGGTTGATGGGGTAGTTGTGTGTGGGTACCAATAGGCTATCTCTTGTTTGTTGCTTCCTCGCTTTCTTCATGTTTTTTGGCTATAGAAATCTATTGTTCAGAACCAATTTCATACAAATATAAACGGACCAAGGTGTTAATATTAGTTGAGAAAGCGGTGAGGTAGTTTTTGCGTGTTTGCTCAATATAGGATGTGGTGGTTTGGCAACATATATACACTTCTTGAGGATGACTTTGGCTATATAAAGGTTTGTGCTAGTCTTGTATATAACATATACAATTGAGAGTAGGTAGTTTAAAAATCGAAAATTCCTAGTGAGTATTATGACCCAGACTCAAACACAGCTGCCTGACATGCCCACTTGGGAGGAGCATACAGACGGCCCATCGCGCAAGAGACCTAGACCTAGCAGTCAGGCCAAGGGAGAAGCCTCTTCCATGAAGAAGGAGGCTCGTGCAAAGGCTCAGGTGGCAAGCTCAGCTCAACCAGCAGCACAGTCGACAGACCCAGCTTTGCAGACCTCGGACTCTGATTCCACAACGGTGGCACACCAGTCATGCCATGAGAGGTGGAGACAAACACAGGCGATGGTTGAGGATCACACCACTCAGATCTCACACACGCGTAAGAGCAACAAGCCTCCGCCCCCAAATTGCCGCTTAAGAAGCAACCGCTATAGTAAAGCAAATGGTTTTGCGTGCATTGAGACCCAAGTGCAACAATTGCTTGACAGTATTCGCTTGTTGCAGTTTGAAAGGGAGCAGGATAGACAGACTCTTGCTGGCCTCCGGGCACAAATAGACACCATGTCTACGAGAGATGAAGTTATAATGAAGGACAAGGAGAGAATTGAGCAGGAGATGGTCACTGATATCTCCCGTCTTCGATCGGACATTGCAGATGTCATTGCCACTCAAGGGGCATTTCAGATAGCAACTAACGAAAGCCAGTTGCTACAGCAGGCCCTTCAGAACAGGGTCAGCACAATAGAGATTTTTTTTTAACATCGGCAGATGATGTGGTTGCCTCTAGGATACAGAAGTTGGAACATCGTTCCCTTGTTCAAGAGCAAGAGGCACACGAGCTACGAGAAGCTACAATCCAATAGGGGAAAGGACTCCATGCCAATGCACACGAGACCTTGCAAAATTGTGTATACGAGTTGGAGCGGCAGAAACAATTCCAGCAGGAGCTGAGCTCTCCCCGTAGGGGAGGCAATCTCAGGCACCTCAGCTGCCACACATGCTCAAGCACCCATGCGAAGTCAGTCTAGGCAGGCACCACGACGCCCTACTTCACCATTCCTTCCACGCCAACAGGACCCTCCTGTTCATGGACACCGGACAACGCCTTCAACTCACAGACAGCAGCCGGTACATGTTGTCCCAGCAAACGTTGATCCACGTGAGCTTAGTGAACGCAGACGGAGAGGTCATAATTTGGTGATCCGTGACCTGCCGGAATAAGAGGGAGAGAATCTCATTCACCGACTCCAGATGCAGATCATCAATCGTATGACATTGCCTAGGCCTGTACATATTGCTCGAGCCAGCCGTCATATGGTGCTCGACGTTCTGTCTACAACCGTATGCAAAGAACACATGTGCATTCCAAATCAGAAAACTAGGTTGTCACAAAAACAAGCTAGCAAGGCCACCATTTGCCTTGTTTCTACATGCCAATGGATATCTCACAGATGCATATTACTCTAGCAAACAAAGCCGTTAAGCAGGCAAATAGCGCCATGGCGCCATTTGCCCTGTTGGTCAAGCAAATTATCAAAACATACTAGACATACATGTGTCTTGTAAGGCGCTGGCTCCAACTTCAGTATCTTTGTGTGGCGTTCATCCTGGGTAAATTCTATTTCTTGAAGCTTCTTTCTTTCAGATATCAGCATGTCATTAATTCTATGCTCTGGAGTCTCAACTACAAAGTCAGTGTCATTGACTTGAGTCACAACAATCTCTCCATCCTCTGTCCTTGCAAAAGGAGACTAACACCTTCCTGCAGAGAGGCCATCCGATCTGCAAACTTGTTTGAGATCTTGGGGGAACATGTAGAACAATCCGCCATAGGAGGGTCCAGGTCAACTAGAGAAGGCAGGGGGACAGAAGTCAAAATAGGAGGATTATTTGACTTGGTATTTTAGGTGGGAGAAGCTATATGAAGCATTGAATAATGAGTTGGATCACATGGTGTGCTCTTATCTAAACCAATATCTATCTCATCATTAAGGTTAGATAATACCTGATAAGAATTATTATTATTATTATTATTATTATTATTATTATTATTATTATTATTATTATTATGTCATTGCCTTGAGGGGCCTTGAAGGCCAAAGAGCCTGAGTACAGACATTGTTTTCACAAGATTCCCAATAGAAATGAACGATGTTCATCTCCAATTTCTTCTAAATCTAATGTAAAGAGGGATTTAAAACTTCCAACCTGGATATTGTGTTTTTCCCTAATACCTGCATATGCTGAGCATGTCGTGAAGACATGATCTTCATCCTCTACACAAGCTAAATCGCATAACTTGCAGACTCGGTTCTCAATGGGCGTTTTGAGCCATCTACCCACTTCGATTTCCAGTTTATGTGAGCTGACCCGGTATCTAGAAACCACTTGTCTGGTTCTTCTCGGTATGTATGCTGATAGGTATGCCTGTTCTACATAATCCGCCATGGTATTTACCGTATTTCTATAGTGCAACATCCTGCGCCCTGGTGAGGACCAGAGTTTGTCAATAGCCAGCTCCTGGAGCAAAGCTCGGGTCTCTTTCTTCTCCTTCGGCCAGTTTGTATGTGTAATCCCCCATCTGCTGGCCCATTCATATAGGTCTCGGAACCATCCCTGCTCTTTAGATATCTGTAATGCTTGATATGAGAGTCTGCTTTCTGGTTGCTCTTCAATTTACATAACTAAAATTGATTGCTTGATATAAAGCTTCAAGCTCAAGAGGAAACATGCCGGTTTACCGCTAGAATGATTGCATAAGGTATAGTATGTTTAATGCCCAATTCCTCACGGATAAACAATTTCTCGAATGCATTCAATCTGCCCCCATAATTTCTGAGATGTTTTCGGCCCCCAGATGGGCGAACCATACAGGATTACAGTTTGCACTAAAGCTTTGAATAGCATTTTTCTGAGATCCCAATCTAAGAGAGAAAGTTTAGCACATTTCGAAAGCATAGCATATAGAGCGGATTTTCCACCTGTCACCCTTCTTTTAATACATTCCTTCCATGTGTACTTTGAGGCGAAGTCAATGCCCAAGTACTTGAAGCACTCCACAGTTTCTAATTTCTCTCCTTTGTAAATGAAATCTGGCCGATCTCGGGTTCCAAATTGCATAATTTTTGTTTTCTTTACATTGACAGTCATTTTCTTTGCCATGCAAAATTGCTCTAACCTGTCAAGATGTGCTTGAAGGACCTGTCTCTTTTCAGCCAGCAGAACCACATCGTCCGCATAAAGCAGCATTTGGATCACACACTGCCCAAGCTTGGTACCTGTATCATGATTTCTCTGCATCCACTCCTCAAGTTCATCAATGAATAAGCCAAATAACGTGGGAGATAGAGGGCAGCCTTGGCGGACACCTATATTGTTTTTAATCAAGGTTGATGTATCTCGAGATAGTGTCACTAATACCTCGGAGTAGAGCTGAGAGACTGCTCCTTTGAGTTCATCTGGGACCCCAATCTGCGTCATTCTTTCTCCCAATTCCTTTCTTGGAACAGTGTCAAATGCTTTCGTGAAATCCACGAAAGCTACATATAGGGCCCTGTTCGGTGCTTTGGCTCGTTCAATTAGAACACGAAGCGTCAGCGCATGATCCGATGTATTGTGTTCTCTTCTAAAACCAGCTTGTGAAGGAGCTCGCTTATCGTGATCTTCCGCCCAAGTACTAAGTTTCGAATTAGAACATATTACATGTTGCTGAGACTCTACTGCTGCATTTTCCTTGATAGGTTGACAACCTGCTCCACCAATAGATGACTCATTGGAGTTTATAGAACCTGGAGCCTTTTGAATTTGCTGTGTCTCTGTTGCTGGCAGATTACTCTTTGAATTTATAGCTTGATACTTAGAAGTCAAAAGTTGCTTTGCTTTGTCTTGAGTTTTCATATTTAATGACCCACTCTTACTAAGGTTTTTAATTGGAAAATCCATGAGATTATAGGAGCATTGACCTTTGTCCTGTTGCTTAGCCTCCTTGATTATGTTATTCAAGGTTAGGCTTAACTTGTCTGTTGCATAACTTGGTTTATCAGCAACTCTGCCCTTAACTATTAGTTTAGGTTCCCCAATTACTCTAGCACCTTTACTTTTTATAACATTAAAATCATCCTGCTCTTTCATCTTTCCTTTGTCCTTCCTTTGCTCCCTAACTGCCCTTTGCTTCTGAATTCTCTTATAACTACCATTCACTCTTGTCCATTTGAATCTGTCACCTTCTAGTAGTTTGTAGAATTGATCCACTCCTGACATTAATATCTTCATTAATACTTCCTTTTATAGATGCCTCATCTGACTGTTTTTTTGAGATATGTTCAGCAAGAACCTTGTCCAAAATCTGAAACCCAAGGTAGGCTTTGTCTTCATGATGTCCATCTGGGTTTGATCTACAATCAAAATACCAGAAATGCCTATGTAGACATTTCTAATATTGAGAAGGCAGCCAGACCATCTGAGGGTTAAAGAAGATTCTGAACCAAAGGCATCTTTGAATGGAATGGAAAGAGGAATATCTTTAGATAGATCTAATTGCACAAAAGACCTTGGAGGTCTTGAAGCAGAATATTTAGTGGAGATATACGTGCCAATGGAATTGAAGAGAAGCTTGAAGCATTCCTCATCTCAATAGATAGGATTCAACCCAAGGAAGCAATACAAAGATTGTTCATTTGTTCATTGTCAAGTTTAGGATGCCATTTAAGGAAAGTAAGCTGAGAGGTCTCAAAGGTTAGAGGACCATAGTTCAGAAAGAAGTTGGTTGATCTCGGATTCCCACATTCAAGCATAATATATTGAAAATTGAGCCAGTAAACAGAGTGGATATGATTCCTTTGTGCAGATTTAGTAAGAAAGCCGAAAGTTTATCATGTTTAAGACCACATTTTTGAACCTTAATAATCATAGCAGACTGGGATAAAGCATCAATTTTCGAATGAACAATAGGAAGGTTTAAGAAAATACCGTTATAGATACTCAGCTTGCGTTCATGAAGATATAGAGGATTGGTGCGCTTCAGTCTATCATCCAATGCAATACCAGTTCCAATTTCAGGGTGATCACGAGAAACACCATAAGGAACATGTTGCCCCCAAAGGGCAACATACTAATTAATGGTTTATGCATTGAAGTTAGGACAAATCATTTTGGAAGATTAAATCAAAGAGGAGCTTGGTAGTCAACATTGATGTGGAGGTCAAACAATATCTATCTTCAAAGGTCAACACAAATACCCAAGGTCAACTTTCATGGAATGTACTCCATTTGAAGTCAAAGTTAGTCAAAAAGGTGCTGGGAATTGAGACGGGCAGATGGATTGGTGAGCCATGCCAGGACAAGCTCTGTCAATGCTGCCAAATGGGAATCATTGAGGATGAATCTCATACCCTTCAAAGTTGTCCAACACATGATCAAATTCGGACGCGCTATACTGAGTTGGCCAGGTCTGGCCAGCCGTTACATGTGACATTGAGCACATCATCTGTATGGGTGCTGGGATCATACCTTCAGGAGGTTATGGACATGCGAGATCAGCTATGTCCTCGGGCACACACTTGACATGTATATATACATTGATGTATACTTGTACAGTTTGACAACATTCTTATTACTGCCACAGTTTTTCCCTCGAAAACCCTTCGGGCCTGGGGTTTTTTAACCCGGACAATAATAAGTTTGCTGCGCTCCTTATGGGTCCCATAGGCCGATTGGCCTCAGTGGATGATAAAAAATCACTCATTCTCATTCTCATTCTCATTCTTCAAAGTTGTCTTGCTTGAATCACCTTCCCTAGCATGCTCGTGTGATCTTTCATGAATATCCTTACCTTGGTCTTCAAGTATCCACTTCATAATGTGCAAAGATGCATTCACCTCAAATGAATTGTGCTTGTGTATATGTGTTCAAATCCAAGTGTAAGCATGAGTAAATCACATTGTGTCTTGCTCTTCTATGCTGCCATAGCATGGCAACAGTTACATTAGCAGAGTTTTTGTTCGGCCGGAGGTCGCTCCTCTCCATAGCTTTGTTATAGCCATTTCGATGGTCGCTGTGGGCAACACCGCTTTTCCGTTGCTGATGAATTGTTGTATCATGTGTTTCGTCAGTACGTCTTTCCAGATCCCGGCGTGCCCGATATGACATGGAACCCATGCGCTTCTCTCATGATTGCTTCGTACACATGTGCTTGCTCAGCTGAGATTAAAATTCCAAAATTACACATATTGCTTGAGCAAGACATTATAAATGTTAGAAATAATGATACTAAAAAGTCATGGATAAGGGATATTCAATAGGTTGAATGGGTGGAACAAAAGATCTAAGAGCTATGGCTCTTGCCATGAATAGGTAAGTGGTGTAAGGGATGATAGAAAGTTTAGGAGTTTTAGGCTAGAATCATTTCATATATCACTAGTCGGGCATACCTCTATGAGAATCCATAGTGCTTTAATTTGCTCAATTGTTAAGAGATGCATTTTAAAATTCTATAAGAGATCGAGTTGCACAAAGAGTTAATGCTTAAGTTTATTGATTACTTGAAGGATGCTCATTTTTTTATCGCAATGACATAATTATAAATGTTATTAGTGTTTGACAATTTATCTATTAATTTTCTTGGGTACAATATGTTGTGCAATGCATGCATGATAGTTCAAAATAAATGTACCAATAAATAGTTAAAAAATGGGTACTTTATCAGAAGAAGTAACATACGTTCTACTATTAAACACAAAATGCGTCTACATCGCCCATAATGCAATGAATAAGTTCGCACAAATATCACTTCCCCATCAGAAGTTTGCAAGAGAGGCATAATGAAGGCTTAGAGCCCAATGAAGCTACTTTAATTCTCATTCTCTTTGCATGCAACCATGCTAGTCTTGGCTAGTTTTCGGTTTGCAGCCCCCCTCTAAAGTGGCATGCATCTGGGCCCTTGATTTTCAGATTGTATGATGTGGATTTGTGTCACATTAGGAGGGGGTGTTGTAAAACAAAACTGTCGCCTTCTAATAGATGAAGGTTGCTTCTCTATGGTTGCTTTGACTAAGGGATTATTAAAAGAATAGTTCCAAGTTTGGATCGTTATGAATGTATAATTGACTGACTTAGACTTGGATGCTTGGACCAAGCAGTGGATTATATTTTTTAAAATTTCATGCCAACTTGAACCAGTTTTATGGATCGCTTAGCACATGCTGAGTGGATGATGATTTGCCTCAGGAACATGAACACATTATTGATTGAAAGGGATTCAGAGGATGTCCTAGCACATGTTCATTTATCAAATATTTTTGCAACCATGTCTCAAAAAAGAAAGCACCAATAAAAATTCGCAAAGGGCATATAAAGAAGCAACGGGTAGAGCAGTGCAATCTTCTGTTATTAGTAGCTATGCTTATTAGTTGTAGAAACAATTTGATAAACCATTTTTTGTTGTGGTATTTTATAATAGTTTGAGTATATGTAAGCACAACTCAAGTTGGTGCCGGGATCTAAGTTTAACGAGGTGCACAAATCAAATCTTGGTAGTAACTTATCCAATTTGAGCCTTAGGTAGTTTTGTACCTTGATCACATTTAATAATACCATTTATAATCTTGACACTTTATCCAAATCCAGAAATCCTAACGCTAGATAGATGACAGACAGGAGCTAGAACTAGAAATGATACAACACACATTAATGTGGAAAGTGCAAGAACAAAGGGCTTGTCCAAGATCCAAGAGCCAAGGCGCTAAACGAGCACATCAAAAACTAACTTCCCATTCTTTCTCATGGAGGAGCTTGGTCAAGTCCCTGATATGCACATGTTTGTAGATGTTACAAGCAGCTTGAACCTCATTTTGGAACGTAGTATAGAATTGTCTTCTGTCCCAGAACCATGTTGAGCATAAGTTACAATCATAGAATTCTAAGGTACAATGTCATGATGATGCATCTTTTTAAATTTAAAGCATGCACCTTCAAAACATCCACACTTGCCATACATGTCTATGAGGGCTGTTCTTAGTTGAATATCTGATTCAAGCTTGCAACTCATATGTTTGCATAGATGTACTAATGGGTATCCAGAGCTGCAAACTAGGCACAAGCATCAAGAATGGCTACAAACGTAACCCTATAAGGCTTCAGGCCTAGCTGCAGCATTTCCCTGAAACACAAATACATCACTGCACATATACTGACCAGAATGATGGCATTCCATGAAACTATATCCTTTTTAGTACTTCTTCCAAATGCTTTAAAAGTTCCATGCCCACTGAGCATAAACATCAATGACTTCCAAGTGCAGTGATACTATGTGCATGGATTATTCAGCCCTCTGCAAAACTTGAGCATCCCTCTAACATGTTGACAAGTGTGATAACATTCAGATTCATTCTGCTTACTAACATATTTCAAAAAAGATGAAAGGCTTCTTGTGACACTCATTTTGGCCATACGTCCCAATCAAGGATGTCCAGGAAACAATGTCATGTTCTTTAATACTCCCAAAGATTGTCTTAGCATCTTCTACTTTTTTACATTTTGCATGCATATTGACCAGTGCCATCTCTCAGCCATAAATCCATTCCTGATAATCAGTGCTTTGATCATTTTACGATCAGTTAAGAACCCATGATTAGTACATGCCTCAAGTATAATCATGAACAATATCTTATCCACGACAATATAAATAAACATCATATGCTTGAAAAGATTCAAGGCACTTTTGGAATTCTTACATTGGACGTAAGCGGAAATATGCTAGTCCTTGAAACCACACTTCTATCGTGCATTATCGTTTGCACATGAAGTGCCTATAACATGAAATTCTCTACTTTGTGCGGCAGCAAAGCTATTCATATGGAATGGGGTTCATGCTGTAAGAGCCACAACATATCACTTCTAAAGTGCTCAGAGAAATGTATGTTAATCAAACACGCTACCACATTTGCTTGTCACTTGAACAAATTTTGACACATCTAGCCCATGGCAGAAAAGGAAGACTTTCTATCACCTGAAATTCCAGACATTCTCCATGAAGTATTTACGTCCTCTTTTTTTTTTTGCGCAAACCACATCATTGCCGTGCGCTGAAGAGATGGAAATTGGTATAGAATGTTGCGCTGAACAATATGTAGCATAATAACAGGGGGTTACTTTTAGATTTTTATACGCTTTTTCATATGGTTTTTCTATGATTTCGTTGTTGTATTCGTTGAGGTGTACTAAATAGTATTTCTAGAGTGCACCCTTTATGGGCCGTTGATTTTCGTTGGTTGGAAAAATCCGAGGGTTGTTGTCTTTCTCTGCATGTGTTTGTGCATGAACACTATGCAAGTGTGTGCATGTGCATGTGCACATGCATGTGCATGTGTGTGCATGTGCATGTTCATATGCATGTGCAAGTGCAAGTGCATGTGCATGTGTGCATGTGTGTGCATGTGTACTTGCCCTCTTGGATTCTTATTGCCGGAGTGGATTTTACTACCACGAGATGGATTTTTTGCTCACAGTTACAAAGGTATTTGTTTTTAATGTTTCTTCATTAGCATAATGTTTTTTTACAAGGTATTGGTTTCCCCGATTCTACAATGTAGTCTTTGCAAAACCCCTTTTGTTTCCTTCCTATGATTTGTTTGCGAGATTCAAGTTTAGGCCCTCTGTTTGCTTTCAACTCTTGGTCTGGCTTCCGGATTGTTCATAGCAGCCAGCCTTTAGCTTCAATCAACAAACGGATTCTTATGCACACAACATGCGGATTATTCCACGCCCTTTTCCATGTCACGCAGATCACCAAACAAGCGGGGCCACAAGAATACATTTATATTGTAGGTTTGGAACTTTAATCGAACCGTAAGGTGAATCATGCATTACCTTTAAGCTAGAGATGGAGCATCCAAAATCATATGGATTGATAAACAATGGTGTCATTGTGAAAGAGAAATAGTTGTAGCGGAAGTAACAATATGTAGCATAA
The DNA here is from genome assembly GCA_021234155.1 of Isoetes taiwanensis. Taxonomy (NCBI): domain Eukaryota; kingdom Viridiplantae; phylum Streptophyta; class Lycopodiopsida; order Isoetales; family Isoetaceae; genus Isoetes; species Isoetes taiwanensis. The sequence continues at coordinate 31,779,482 of JAJEKV010000001.1, forward strand.
TAACAGAGGGTTTTCTTTGTGTTGTAAACTTTATGACTTTCAGAATAATGGGATCAATCTGCTCTATCTTTATGGTAACTTTTACTTATGTTCTATTTGTTTTATTGTGATCAAATTCAAAAGCTACAGGTGATGAAAGCCTCAAATGAATTCTAGTTTTTTTCTGGTTTGAATTCTAAAATTTTTGTCACACGGTGGGGGGGGGACGTCCCTAAGGCCCCGAAGGGGCCAAAAAAATTTTTTTGCAACACAAACTATTAACATCCAACATATAAAAATTAAATCCCCCAACACATAACAACCATTGACATTAACAACCAACACATAACTACCATTGACATTAATTAACATAACCATTGGGTCCAACACATTTAAATTAAAATCCCCCTTAAACCCCCTTTGGTTTGGGTGCATATTCACACGGGGGGTGACGTAGGGCAGCGAGAGCCCTCATAATTGTATTTTGCACGTACGAAATCAACACCATATAGTATTCCGCTTGAAATCTTATAGTATTTTACGAATCTTATTATACAGTATAGCAAATTTTGTACTTGCATACCCCACAAACGAGGAACTTTACGTACGGTATAGATTAAGGAATAAGGGGTGAATATGCCTATCCAACAGCTCTCGTTGCCCGGAGTCACCACCCGTGTGAATATGCACCCGTGTGAATATATATGAAGTGGATGAGGATAACTTGCACTATATTGCATCAGGTCACATACTTATATAATCACGGTTATGGACAATTATTCTCTCATATAACCATCTTTAAAGGATGGACCATTTATGCATGCAACTTCAGACTGCCCATCAGACGCAAAAGTACTGGCAAGTTAAAGGATTCATCATCCTGCAAACAAACCAAGACACGCTCAAAAACACATAGTACAACATCAATTGTGCCTATTCATTTATCTCACTAGAAGAAGGAACATCAGAAAAAGAATGCAACAGGGCACTTCAACGTAAATTCAATAAGAAGTTGCCAATTACTTTAAATTTCCATGGGGTGCGTTTGTTCTAGGTTCAAAGTATTCTGCTTTAGATGACTCATTTTTAGATGACCATTTAACCTTAAAGGCAACAAACAAGGTTGTTCAAAGTAATAGCACTAGGATTACCAGGCATTTGGTTAACAAAATCTTTTGTTTCATCTAGCTGGTCTATACGGCCTATAAGATCACCATGCAAACACAATGTAAGTCATCTGTTTAAATATTTGAAGGACCTCTTTAGCCTGCCCCTTCTAGCAACATGCTGCAATCATAGTTGTCAATGAGACGAGATCAGATCCAACTTACACATTCTGTTAAACACAGGTAGACAACAATCCCTAAGGCTTCTATAAGCCATAGATATCAATAAGAGCAGTACTCACATTCTCATCAATCTCAAAGTGAACTCTAGAAATGTATGCATGAATCATTATATCCACTCAAGTGATGCTAATTGCAGCAGGCTTCCAAAATGCTAAGGAAAGTGATTGCGTTTGGCTTAGGGCATTTTGAAGCATTTTTCTAAATAGCTCAAGAGCTTCCTCACTATAGCTATTGTGCGCATATGCATTGATCATGACAGTCCAAAATAATAGTTAAGGCATGATTAAGTATTCCCAATTTTCACTCCTAGTGTTTCTGCAGCATCAAGGGAGCTAGCAATTGTTACAGAATTTGGGTGTACAACAGCCAAGCACATGCATCATAAATGTCCAAGAAACTCATTTCTGTAATTCATTTGCGTAAAGACTGCATATGCACATTGAAGCTTCCGCATTTGCCATGGATGTTGCCCAAAACAATGTCATAAAGCAATTTTCTGGCTCTACCAATTACTAGGGCACGAGTAAACTTTTCTTCATGTAAAATTACAAGATGTGCTCAAGTAGAAAGTGCATTAGCAAAACTAAAATTGTCTGGTCCTACAAATTCTGTTTGCATTAACATTATGGTGTGCAAAGCTTCAACATCATGTCCATATTGGACATAAGTAGTAATCACAGCATTCCAGGAATATACATTAGGTATCAATTTACTAAAGGCATGTTCTGCATCTGCCAAGCTGCCATAGCTGCCATAATATAGCACATAAAGCAACTGTAGATCAGTTCAAACATACAGATTTTTGATAAAGCTGTTCCCAGAAGGGTCGCCAAGTATGAACTTAAAGTCTTGATCACCTTTTGCACATGTAATAAGCCTTATCAGGAACTTGTCCAATGCTTCTGCTAATGTAGGATTGGCCTTCTGTAAAAATAATACAAATGTGAAAAAATTCACTACTATTGCAATCTTTGGCTCTTTTTCCATATTTAAGCTTAAAAACACATCCTCGAGATCTGGAAGTTTTAATATGAAAAGAAGATAGCAAGAAGGTGGTGGCTAATGTAAGACCGCTTTTGCATCACACAAGTACGCAATACAAATAACTAGTAGTTTCATAGATAAAACAGAAGTCAAATGCAAAAAGGATATATCATATCTCTACATGTAGATATCGCGACCCTGCCTAATGGTGCGCTTACAGTAGAAACATGTCTCTAAATAATGTACTTCAAACAACAGAGGAGGGATTGCATTGGAAGTGCCTGGAGCGAGAACTTCCTTTTTCACAATGCTCTCTTCCACAATTGCCTTGCCCTGATGCCGGAACTTGGCAGCACTCTGTTGAGAAAGGCTGCTGGACGGCTTTTCTTATCACAGAGGTGGAGAGGAGGGGCTCGCCAAAATTGGGGCTCTGGCACACCCCTTCTAAAACCATCTGAACAGGACATACCTCCGGATTATGCATAGCAGCCACAATGCCAAGCCTAGGTATAAAACCGTCGGAAGGAGGAGCCCGAGGAACCAAGCTCCGACAGATAATTTCTTGGGTTTTCTAATTTCCCTGGCCATAGATTCGAAATTAGAGAATCGAACGGCTCAAAATAATTTTAGGTGACGTGACAGGACACGTGGCATAGCTAGAATTGCAGCAAGTGTGAACCTCGGGTTAGGCAACCGTGCTAAACATCCCAAAGGATAAAGGAAGTATCTAAATACGTGGCAACTATAACCTTAGTTTTTCCTAAATGAACGAAAATCTAAATACGTGGCAACTATAACCTAGAAGTGTAATGCTTATGTCCATCCTCACACTCTGAGCTCGAGACGAGATGGCCCCTTTACATTTCTCCTCTTCTGCTGCAGCCGTGGCATCCGCATCCTCCTCCATCCTCCTCCGACGTTGCGCTGCACCAACCTCCTCCTGTTCTTGCTCTCCCTCCTCTTCGCATTCCTCTTCTTCTTCTTCTTCACTATCTCTCCGCTGGGTTCTGCGCCAAGGTAGGCTCGTCGGTCTCTCCTGGTGTCGTCTTCTGCAGGGAAAGGAGCCTTCAATTTTGTCGTGTAAGTCCTTATGCATTCCTTGAGGTAGGAGGGAGTAATGCACTTGTTTAACATCCGCAACCTCTGTATCAAAGACGATGAATTTTATTTAGTCTTAGAATCTTCAAATAGGTCCCATTAAAAGAGCTCATATTGTGTTTTAATTCAGAATATGTCACTATTACCTAGTTTAGTTAACTATAATTTAGTAATTATCAACAATGTCGTGCGTCATCTTGGGAGTTCCTTCTTGTCGTTGTAATATGCCTTTAGCGTCAGATGGGTAGTGTATCTCCTCAATACCATGTATTACTTTTATCATGGACAGGTCTGGAAGGAAGCTCGTGCAGGGGTTCTAAAGTTCAACAGCAGATTCGAAGCATGGCAACAGCAGGAGCTGCAGAAGCTGCAGCTGGCCAGGAGAGCGTCATAGAATGGGCACAAAAGGATAACCGACGCTTACTCCATGTTGTGTATCGTGTTGGTGATTTGGATAAAACTATTAAGTATGTGAGATTTATGTCTACTACATTAATTATATTCGTATTATTCCCACGTGCTCTAATGTTGATTTCTCAGGTTCTATACCGAGTGTCTTGGAATGAAGCTTCTGCGCAAGAGGGACATTCCCGAAGAGAGATACACGAATGCGTTCCTTGGTTATGGTCCTGAGGAGACAAATTTTGTTGTTGAGTTGACATATAGTATGTTTTTAAACAATCATGTAATTAACCATTTAATCTGCCAGTTGTTTACTTCCAGTTAAGATAAGAAGCTTAGCCACTTTATTCTTTCAGATTATGGTGTGGATAAATACGACTTGGGAGATGGATTTGGCCACTTTGGAATTGCGGTGGAGGATGTAAGTACTTAATAATATTTTTTCCATAATATTTTTTCCATTTGCACATGCACATTCATGATAAAGGATGGCGATACCATAAAGGGAGAGAGGTAAAGTAAAGCTAGTAATGTGCATCATAGGCCAGTGTGTCCTTATGAATGGTTGTCTGATTGTGCTGGGAATGGCATTTTCGATGTTAAATAGGCTTTAGCTCTATCTTTAGACTTTTGGAAATGGAAGTGCTTGGTTGTCCACTGCATTGGAGTTTGCAAGTCTTGTTATGTATTGACTGGCTATTATTGAGGATGTTCCAGGTGTACAAAACAGTAGATCTTATCAAAGTAAAAGGAGGAAAGGTGACGCGGGAACCAGGCCCAGTTAAAGGAGGGACAACAGTTATTGCTTTTGTGGAGGACCCTGATGGTTATAAGTTTGAATTAATTCAGAGAGGTCCTACGCCAGAGCCATTGTGTCAAGTAATGCTTCGTGTTGGGGACTTAGCCAGATCCATTGAATTCTATGAAAAAGTATATGCTTCAAATCCATATGAAAGATATCTTTGTCTGACTAATTTTACGTTTCTAATACATTTCTGGCATGATATATAGGCATTTGGTATGAAATGTCTACGCAAACGGGATAACCCTGAGTACAAGGCAATTTCTTAAACCTCGTTTCGATATGATGCCCTTGCAGCTCTTTGTTTGGTGCACCATAAAACATGTTTCATGGTTTGTGTTATATAGTATACAATAGCAATGCTCGGCTATGGACCAGAGGATAAAACTACTGTATTGGAATTGACATACAATTATGGTGTGGCAGAATACACAAAAGGGAATGCATATGCACAGGTAAATTTTAATAATATACGAAGCATATTCTACTCCAGCATACACATTTTGCAGTTAATTTGTTAGTGGATTTAAGCCCATGAACAGAATAGTACCCATATATGCTTTTCCACGTATAGATTGCAGTTGGGACAGATGATGTATATAAGACTGCTGAAACTGTTCGTGCACTTGGTGGCAAAATAGTTCGTGAGCCTGGGCCTCTCCCAGGAATAAATACAAAGATTACAGCTTGCTTAGATCCAGATGGCTGGAAATCGGTATATGGCCAATCATTTTGTTCTAACATGTTTTTGATGTAGTGGACTGACATTTAGGTTGGTATTTTACAGGTTTTCGTTGACAATGTCGACTTTTTGCATGAACTGGAATAGTATAAATGCATCTGGTAGTACAAATTCCTTGGAATAAAATAAGCTATCATCAATTGGCATTCAGGCATTCTTATATGTTTACAAGATCTACCAAGGTTGGGCGAATGATATGTTATTGGCTTCATACATTCTGTGCTCGAGAGCTAGCTGTGGGGTTCTTAAAAGTACCAGTGGATGCGATGCATTGTCAATGTCTTTCTTTGTTACTCGATTGAAAGAGATAATTTTTTATTTTTTCTCTCCAGTTCGCTGTGCTGCCCCTATACTTAATACTCCGCTTTTCAACATTCTTTTGTTGTGAACTGTTTCTTGTCAAAGAACACAAACTAACCTGCCATTAAGTAAGACATCATCATATTTCAACAGCCACAAATGGTTTTGCACCATACAGCTGTCTATATAGTTTGCTAGTTCATGAAAGCATATTTTTATAACATATAAGGTTTACATGGTTTAAGGGCTGTATTGTATTAAAAAGAGTATGAAAATAGGGCAATAAGGAATCTTTAGAACCCCTGTTTTTAGGGAAGGTTTTTTTCTTTTTAGGGTCGACCACCACCACCGAGGTCTAAGCGAACTTATTTTAGAAAGTGAAAGGAGGGTGGATAACGGGTATGTTATCAGCCCTGAAGAAAGGGGGAAAAAAAAAGTGGGCTGCATCAACGGGCTATGGCGACGACTAGGCGGCTAGGGCAGGAGTGGAAAGGGAGACAGGCAGGCGACTAGGCGGCAGACAGGCAGATGCGGCTGGAAGGGATGGTATGGCTGGGCTCCACAGGTTCTGCTACATAACTCCCTTTCTTTCGCGCATTTACATGGCCTGCCTTCTTGTTGCTCTTCATTGGTATCTTCTTGTTGCTCTTCTTGTTAAGCTCTTGTTATCTGAACTCATGCACTTTGTGGATTAGCAATTTCGTATGCAAAGCCAATGAAACTTAGGTAATTCCTCTTCTTTCTGGCTCTTGTGTGCATGATCAGACAAGGATGGGAAATTGCGGTGGCAGGGGGTTCAAATCCCCCGGTTTGTTTGTCCATCTTCTTTGCAGGTGCTCAAGAAGCCTCGTATTTGACGGCTGCCAGACTGTTGGGCTGCTTCGCCACTGTATCAGGGAAGCTTGTGGGAGAAACCTCGCTGCCTACTAATTGCCCATCAGGTAAACTCTTAATCTTTGTCAACAGAATTGGCGTGCAGTGTTTCTTATTGTACAGTAGGAAGTCCTGTCTGTATTTTTTCAAGCACAAGCATGTGGTAATAGTCGAGGGCAGCATAAATGTTTCTAGTGGTTCATTTACAAAGTATATCTTCTGTGAACTTTACAACAGCCATCTTCATTTGGACATACAGCTTCCCCTTTGCAGGTGATCAGCAAGCCCAATCCGGTACTGTTCCAGGGAAGCTTGTGGCACAAGCCCCATTGGAGACGGCTTTAGAAGCTTCAGCCGTTCCTGCTTTAGTGCAGCCAGCAGGGCCAGTTGCTATGTTGGGGTCAAAATCACATCTAAATTACTGGCAATGGATGTCAAGGGGCCCTTGAAAATAGAGCCACATCAGCGTTTGACCCCATTGCGCAATGACGTGTACGCATGGGATCGCACTAGAGGGCATATACCTCAGAATATTCCCATATCTAACGGTGGACAATTCACTAGAGCATTCATCTGTCTATAAACAGACCTAAACCTGCAGCCTCGGAGAACAAAATCCAAGCGTTGATAAGGAAAGACTTGGAAGTGTCCCCGCGAAATTTTTCAAAAAGCCGTAGTTGAGTACGTGGCATAAGAAATTCCCATCATTTCCATGGATATGTAAGGCGTGGGATAATCTTACCTTGTTTTGGGGATCCCGGCTGACAGGATCTCGGAGAGGTGTGATTTTTGGGGCAAACTTGCTATGAGATTTTCTCCCTCGATTCGGCATCGAATCGCATCAGATCGGTTCGTAGCTGGTCGAAATCGGGAGGGCAAGGGGAGCAGGTAGATGCGGAGGAGGAAGCAGTGCGCTGCTGCACTAGCCTCGCTCTGATCCGACCAAAAAGACAACCGAAACTGCGCAGTGAGGCATTAACTGTGGGATCCCAGCAGAGGGGATCTTGCGTAGAGATCCCGGAGGAGGGGATCCCATTTGGGGATCCCGGAGGACAGGATCAACCCAAACCTAAGTCTATCCTCGACCGATATGTAATCTAAGTTAGGATCATTTGGTAGGGGCTGCCGGGGTCATTTGTCATTTCACATTCGTACTTGCTTTGATATTTTTATTTCCCTTCTTGGATGTGATTGGGTTTTTTGTACGTGACCTACGTCACCCCTAGATTACTTTACAAATTAGAGGTTCTTTCAGGTAATTTTTGGGTGTTTTGCTCAGGCGGCGCTCAGGGTAGCCCTTAAGCCCAAATTTTCATAGGTGTAATTTAGAATGTGAGGCGAATCTTAGCTTTTTTCGATTAGTTATATTGGCGATTTTATTTCGGGCTTCAATTTGAGTTGTAGCAACCTTGGCGAATCTTTCATCCATCAAGCGATGGAATATATACTTTTTTCTCAAGTAAAATTTGGGTCTACAATATATATTTGTTATGTCTGTATATAGTTGTAAGCGTAATGCTCACATAATGAATATACATGTTACCAGACATTGGCATATGTGTCTTCACAAAAGAAGGCCAAGCTGATTAGTGTCAACAATAAAAACGTAAATTACACCCATCTAGTAGTACCCTGAGGCATTATTATTGGACCCTAAATTTACCTTCATTGTCACACCCTTAATTGAGCGATAAAATGCTTAGATATTGTATTTTCTAAATGATTAGATAATGGCAGCCGTTAGTTTAATCCAGCAATCAAAAGACATTGGTGCCTAAACCCTAGATTTCTACCACGATATTTAACACGGGTTTGGGTGCATATTCACACGGGGGGTTACTCCGGGCAACGAGAGCTGTCGGATGGGCATATTTGCCCTTTATTCCAAGATCTGGACCGTACATAGCGATCCTCGTTTGTGGGGTATGCATGTACAAGTTTTTGTATACTGTATATTAAGGTTTGCAAAATACTATAAGGTTTGAGAGAATATACTTAATGGTATTAATTTTGTACATGTATTGTAAATTTTTTGATGCTCTCGCTGCCCTACGTAACCCCCCGTGTGAATATGCACCCAAACCAAAGGGGGTTTAAGGGGGATTTTAATTTAAATGTGTCAAATGCAATGGTTTGTGTTAAAAAAGTTAGTTGTGTGTTAATAGTTTGTGTTAACTAAAAATTTTTTTGGCCCCTTCGGGGCCTTAAGGATGGTGTAGGGGTGTAGATATAGACAATTTAAGTAATTGCAATGCCCTTACTAGAAATAAATGGCATGTTTCTGCCATCACTAGTCTCATTGTCCAAATTTAGGTCGGGCAGAATATGCAAAGCTAGAACCATATGGAGGTAGTAGGAAAAAGATATTGCAAATACTCAAAGTAAAATTTCTCTAAAGAGAAGCAATAGAATTGTAAGTAATCACCATAAATGAGATAATAGAATTACAGAATAGACCTTCTAATCCTGCATTTCCATGCGTGATAGTGGCTGGATTATAATATAATATGCCTCTGCCCTATTCATGAGTGACTTGCCAAGCCCGACTCCTTCAGAAGAAGATAGAACAGCCAGATACTATACGGATCTTGCACCTGTGGATGATGGCAATACACCTTCCATTTCTGCTTCAATTAGCAGCACTGACCAGCCTTTGAAAAGTACAAATAATGTGATTGAAATCATGAAGATAAGAAGAATATTGTGGCATCATGTCCCCTGCAATAGAACATGGAAAGGACCTAAAGATAACGAGAAGAGAACCCTGCAAGGTAAGAATGATCATCTAGGAAGTTTTTTCTACCATTCATTGTATATTAATGAATGCCCACAACTAGTTGTCCATGAGCATGCAACCATCACTCCTCATTAGATGGCTCGGCTACATGCAAAGAGTACGCACAAAAAGAAGCCACTAATTATGCTCGTTGCATAATTCCACAGCTGGAGCTGTCAGCAACCCAAAAGGACTCAAAAGGAAAATCTGCCTTCCTATATGCTCATTGCTTCACTTATGCTCCTATAGATCCTACCTTACATGCTAAGTTAAGGAGGAATGTATATCAGTATGTCGATAATCCAGTCAGACAGCCTAAGAAACAAGGTCCTATCTTGAGGGACAAAGGGAAAGCTTGGTATTCCAAGTAATACCGCAGAAAACAAGCCCATGAAACCTACAACAATATAGTTTGACATTTATACACTTATGAAAACAGGGGATGGCCACAATACCATATTCATTAAGGTAATCAAGGAGAAGCTTCACAAACATGTTGGATAGCACTGTTGCCTCTGGAGAATAATTAGCTCAGGACAGCTCATATCAATATAAACCACAGCTTTGGGAGAAGGCAAAATCAGGTTTAAACCAAAGCCGTGACATCTTTGACTTTCTAAACAGATCAACACACAAGTTTCTGTTACTGCCGGTTGTAACAGATCAACACAAGTTTCTCCACTGGTTACAGTTCAAGGCCTGCAGCGAAACTGATTTTTCCAGCATCAATATGTGCCATGATTCCAACTGGGTGCAGATCCTGTTGTTTTGAATCTCAAATTGCAGATCCAACTTTAAACGCATTCAAGTTATAAACAGCACCTTTGGTCTCCTTCTCGGCCACTAGCTGAAGCTTGCCATCCTCTACAACAAAGACGAGTAAACACAATCAAAATCACAGTGTTTAAACTCAATTGTTTTTAATACTCATGCGTTTAGTTAGCCTACAAAACCTAAGGCAGACTTGCAACCATCTAAAAAATACACCGAACTCTGATGCAAGGTGCACGGATTTTCGTTAAGAAAAGATATTTGATTAGCCCACAAAGCCTCTGAAGCACATTTTTCAATCCTCTAGAAAAACAAGTTGACTCTGATAATGCATGGGTCGTTGAACCAAGTCGTCCGAGTTAAACTTAATAATATCAATATTACCTCAAACTCTTCATCAGGATACTCCGCTCTTAATGCCAAATATAATGACTGAGCTATCTTCTCTTCATCCCTGCCAAGGAAAGTTTTGATTCCCCACCATTGTATACCTAGATTGGCAAGCTTCCCAATGTTTAATTCATCCTCCCAATTTATACGCTTATGTTTCAAGGGAACAGAGGTACACAAGTCATCAACTGTTTCCTTCCAGGGTTTCCGGGAGGATTTAAGCTCTTCCTTTTTTTCATTTCTCAACTTCCGGCGGTCCTTGGCTGAGGGCAAGGAACAGCAAGTGGCCGGGACAGAACTCCGACAATGGCCGAATCCGTATTCGCTACATCTGAATATGTAGCTTCCGCAGAACACAGTTTAGGGAAAACAGGAGAAGCTGGTAAAAGAATAAATAGAGCAAAGATAATCAGTAGAAGCATAAGCATCTCTTCAAAAGGAGCACGCATCTGCATCATGGTCTCTGTGATCTGTAACACGCCATCGACACCTTTGCAACCTGCCACAGCTACTAATCTAGCCACGAACCCTAAAGACGAACCCTAAAGTTATATGTCTCGTTGCTTGCATGGCCTTTCATAAAATTAAATTAATTAAGTTTGTAAGGAACAAAAACATGCAAGGCAAAACCATTAGAAAATCATAGATAAAATGCCATTCAAATATGAGAATCCAGTGTGCACTCTAGATATACTGATTAGTATGTCTCATGCAATACGCCCATGAAATCATATAAAAACCATGCCAAAAAGCGTATAAAATCATAAAAAAACCCCCTGTTATAATGCTACATATTCATCACCAATTTGAAGAGTTTGGATGTCTGTGCAACAATTGAACTAAGCAGTTGATGATTAAAATACAGGAGACAGACAATCATATACATTATGTATTACCTAGATTGGTTGCACATACATAGAAAAATATAGAAAAAATTAATAGCCAAGATAAGGTACGGCTGCTCTAAAATGTAAGAAAATCAATTGCCTCATAACCAAATCAAGAGGGCACGTATTCTGATAAAATGAGTAAGCAAACCAACTATGACTACTCTACAACATACCTCATAGCCCTTATTTGATTGTAAATCTCAATAGCTCCACATTAAGGACTAAACAACAACAAGTACACAAACTTAGCCGAGGCATAATTGCATATTATGGTGGGCAAGCACAAACCGATTTGATTTCAGTCATCTTATTAAGATTGGATAAACAACATACCAAAAGCAAAAATACTCCAGAATTGCATATCTGGATGTTGGAGTCGGATCATGAAATCCATGTAACATGCATGGTCCCCCCGCCTTTTTTTTTTCCTGGAGGTGAAGGGCAATTCAAAAAACTCACCAAGAATAGAATTCGTATTAATTTTTACATGATTTTAGGGGGTTAAGGGGCGATTTCAGAATAATTACCAAGAAGAAAATTCACATGGGGGCGAATCTATGAATCCATCATTTAGTGACGTAGGCTAACTTATGAGTGGAGGGAGAAAATTTCGTAGACAAGGTGGCGATATTTTATTGGCACCACTCCTCATTGATCCTACTCAACAATAGTGAAAAAAAATGCAAATGTCCAAAAAAATAGCCTTTTGGCGATATTTCGAGCTTAAGGGCTACCCGCCGGCGCTTTAACAGCGCCACCAGCAGAGTTTTAGGGGTACCCAAAAAAACACGAGCTACAAACCACAAATGGAACAAAATTTAATGATTCAGAGGTTCCATAGATATCAAAATTTGCAAATCCGACGATTCAGAAGCTTGCTATCATCTTGTTGAGGAGGCATTATTTTTCACCTTACTCTTAGCATGCATATTTTTTTTTTGAAGAACTGTGTCATCAATATATTAAAAGAATGGTAATGTTATAAAGCAAGTGAGGAGGAAGGAGAACTGCCCCAAAGAGACAGCGATACCTCGACACTCCACAACAAACTCACAGAAAAACTGCAACTCTACTGCTGTACAAACCGACCATCACCATCTACAACACCCAAGAAGTCCCGCCAAATGACAAACTTCCGCTCTACTACTCCCGGGAACACCAGAAAGCTTTGAAATAGCTTGTACCTGAGTCGAGGAATCAGAGAGGCTGGAGGCTGCTGAATCCCCTGAAAGATCCACAACAGCCGCCGCTTCCAAATCAGCCACACCAACCAAGCCACGCACAGATGCAAGGCTTGCTGCCGCAAGAGCGGCCAAGCACCAGGATACACATGAAGCAGCAACTGCTGGCTAGTCAATCTCACCTGAAACAGAGCCCTAACCCAATCCCAGGCAGCCTGCAAGTGAGGGCATAAAACCAGACAATGCCCCACAATCTCACGATGAAGGCCACAACAAGGGCATAGAGGGCTCACACCCGGCCTAAACCGATTCACAAGGGCATTCACCCTGATACAGCGGTGCACCACCTGCCACATAAGCACCCTAACCTTCGGTGGGGGAAGTGAGCTCCATGTCCACGTCCTGAAGGGGGCTGCAGAGACCACTTGCCTGAAGGGGGCAGTGTGTCATGAATAGCCAGCACCCGGTAAGAAGACCGCACAAAGCATGCATATTTTGAATTGGTTTATCTCGAATTTTTCTCCAGACTTAAGTTTCTCCCTAGATATTGGGATGAAAGTCTCGGTACATCTGTAATTATAGAAGAATCTAAGAGCCATCATGATAATTTGGTAGGATGCTTTTGATGTTTTAGTAGCCTATTTGGTCAAACTTTCTATTGGATGCTGACCCTAATATAAACTCAAGTTTCATGCATCTGAGAATGTATATCTATTGTGTTGCTGATCTTAGAAATTTATTTCGCTTTAATACAAGGATGTCTTGATTAGATTTAAAACTCCATAGGCATGTGAAAGCTTGTCTTTGCCAGTAAAGGCATACATATACATGAAATGGGACTAAGAATGATATTCAATAGATAATCACTGGAGTAAATGTTATATTTCACGGAATGGGTCAAGAATTTGTTTTTTCTTGTCTAATTATTAACTGTTGTTAGCCAGCTAGGAAGATTATTGAAACTGCGATATCGAACCTAGAAGTCTCCATAAAAAAAAAAAAAATTTCTTTTGATCTTGAGAAATACAGAGTTCAATTTTGACAAAGATACGTGCTCGGCTGTTGTCATATGCTACATTTCCATTGTGTCGTAATAGTCTCTTCTTTTCAATTCTTGCTTACGGTAATAGACATATAATTTTTGTCTTTCATAGAAAAGCAATTGTCTAGAACTTGCAAGAACAGTGTTGCAACACAATGAGTTCATTCTTAGAATAGATTCACATAATAGAGGCTCTAAAACTTGATTTCTAAAGGTTGAGTTCCTAACGAAATTATAATATTAATATCAGTGTCGAAGAAGTTTTCAATAACTTAATCAAGATGTCGTGGCATAGTCTTTTGTCTTTTGTCAGAAAATGATTACTTAATTGTTGCCATGAATGAAGGTTTTGGGTCAAAATCCAATAATAGCATTGTGCCATTAACTTTTTCTTTCTTGAAGAACGAAATATTTATTAATTCAAAGCAAAGTACACGGAAACAAAACTTCATGTTGTAGTACAAGCACAAACATATGCCATCAGGACTAGAGCCTCAAGCACAATGCACTTGCTCCACAAGAGAAACCTAAGGATATGAATTAATCTGGGGATACTGGATCCAAATACTATCCCTAAGCTTTGCCTCAATAGGAGATCACTCAGAAGCCATCACTATTTTCGTTTGTTCACGAGACACAAGATCATGAGGAGAAGAATAAATGCCTTGAAACATGTGAAGTCTGCATCATTCCCAAATGGACTACAAGAGCCAACCAGAACCACAGTGAATTGCCTTCTTCTTAGCTGAGGTTCAGCTAGTAGGGTAGGATGCTAGAAGAACATTGGCCATCCAAGTCACTATGAATCAAATCTTGCAACCAGTGTTGTCAGGTACGTCAGGTACGATACGGGTACGGTACGTATTTAACGTACTAATACGGGTTCCATACCTCCTAGTTTAAAAGTACTTTAAATACGTTGTTTGTATTTGTTAAATACTTGTAAAATACGTACTTAACGTTTAGTACGTTAAGTACTTCATGCCAATTTTTAAAAACAGTTCTAAATTCTAAAATAGCTGCAATTACAATGGATTTTCAGCTTCAAGCAATAGATCATATTATAGTCTCCATAAATAATTGTTTTCTCAAAAACTTTAGCTAAGAGTAGCTATATTTAATGTTTGCATTCTTCATAATGAAACTGTAAAAGCAGCCAACCATTAGAAGAAGAATAATTACAGAATAATTGCAGAATTATCCTCAACATTTTCCAAGTTCACCTCACCATTTTCCATTAATATATTGCTAATAATTAACCTTAGAACAAATCCAGATTATGTTAACCACTTTGTATTCACAAGATGCTTACCCCAGCCGTTCTATTCTAGCTAATAACTTATAGGCCTGTACCTTTAAAGACCAGTCAACCAAGTACTTTAATACAAAACTAAACCACAAACCCATATGCATCGGAAAATAGCTTGTCTACCATACCCAACAGCACCGGTTATGGGGGGATAGAAAAAGCATGGACATGAGTTTACTGAAGTGTTTGCTCCAATTGCGCATCTGGACCCTGTTAGGACAGTTATAGCATTTGGCAGCAGCTAACAGTTGGCCAGTCTATAAAGCGCATTTCTCATAAACAGTTGGTTTTGTTTATCATAAACAAGAATATCCAAAAATTATTTTCTACATAGATGCGACCATGTGGCACTGACTTTGATATAAGAAGATCAACGACAGGTTTTGCTTCAATGTTTGGATCTAGCGCTATTACCTGAGCATCAGGAAAACACAAAACAGTAAATCTGAGTGCTACTGAAGCTGAACTAAAAGCTCTTTCTGCCGGAACACAGAAAATGATGTGGCTTCTTCATTTGCTTCAAGATTTACAACTTCCTATTACCTCAGTTAAAATTCTGGTTGATAACTCAGAGGGTATTGATCTTGTCAAAGATTATAAATATCATCCGCCAACCAAGCATTTACAGCTGGAATATTGTACACTCTTAAGCAATTAGTTGATGGTTTCGCAAAGCCCCTTGCAGGCTCTTCTTTCAAGAAGATGAAACAGCTCCTAAAAGTGCAGACTTTGCAGCAAGGAAAATAACTCTGAATTCCTTTGTCTTTTAAATGTTTTAGTTTGTATTTCTTTTTAGTTGAGTTAGACTCACATTTCAGAAGGGGTGCTAGAGGTTGAAATATTAATCTAACTCACTATTCACTTTTGACAACGTGCACCATGAACTTTGAGTAAGGCAAGAAACTAAACCTGCTGTACTTGAGTGATCACATCAAGAACCTGCCAGAAATGAAAGGACTTACAAAGGCTTTTTTGCGCAAAATAGTACGTCTTATAGAGTTGGAAATCTCATTCTGCAGCCTAAGCGCATCTTCTGACTTTGAACCTTTGAAGTTAAAATATCCTGCAAAGATAAAAGGTCAGCAGGAAACAGCAAAGGAATGATAGCAATACATTATACCTGTATCAGCAGGTTCCTCTTCAAAGCCATCAGAAATTGCTATTATGCTACCATCCTGCAATGTTGATATTTCTCCACGTATGTTTTTCCTTGATAAAATAAAAACACAAATATGACAAAACTTACAATATCATGTACTGTAGCCTGGTTACGCCATTATGCCAGGAAATTATAATTCTTCCTGTTTAACGTGAATGAAATGTCAAGAATTGACACCAAAGAGAAAAGATAGATGTCCTCACGAAAAACATAATTAAACTCACCACTTCTTGATGTCTTCAGGCCAAATGCTTGTGTGACTTCAGCTTTAGGAGTAACTACTCGTGGTGATGGCAGTGGGGGCGGCAGCATCTAAATTAATGCATTCCAATACTAGACTGATTTAAAAGAATCAACCTTGAAGCAATATTTAGAAGCCTTACCGACTTTGGAAACACAAGATCTCTATTTGGTCAAATGCGTTTAGCCTGCCACCATGTTTCTGTAGATCAAAAAAACTTGAGCGGACCTATATAAACGTAAAACGAATACTTTTTTAAAATGCAAGATGGAGCCAATGATTACCAATGGAGCCAACACAGAGACAACGAGCAAGCAATGGAGCCAACAGAACACAGAGACAACAAGCAAGCAAACTACTGGAAATCCGGTTGCTTTCTTTTATTTATTTATTTTTTTTTAATCTAAATGTCATTTTGGCCCATTTTTTGTATTTAAGGCATTTGGAGGTTTTTTTTTGGGTTAAATACGTACTATACGTATTTTTCGGATAAATACGTTAAGTACTATGCTTACAAAATGATTGGAAATTTGGCAAAGCAACTTCAAGGTATAGTACGTATAGTACTATGCAAGAGGTATTATACGTACCTAGAGGTAAAATACGCGTACGTAAACAACACTGCTTGCAACCAAGTCCAAGCTGGTTGGACGTCAAAGTATGCAAACAAGCAGTGTTCAAGTGATTCAATCTCCGCAAGGCAGATTGGACACAATGCAGAATCTTGAGGATCAAAATGATGATGGAATGAATTAACATACAAACACCTGTGAATGATCTACACCAAAGCACAAATACCTGGGGATGGAACAGTATATCCCATACTCATTGCCATGTATAAGACCAATACTCGCATGAAATCTGTAGTTGCTGTCTAACTAACATTGGCATGGAACGATGATTGGAGAAACGATACACAGACCTTACAATTTTGTTTCTATGAATTGACTAATTGCAAATCCCAGAGAGTCCTTTCCATAACACCGGCCATCACAAAAAGTGGCAGATCCTCTGCTATCTTCTCCCAAAGTGATACCCTCCTAAGCAGAAGGTATCTAGTCTGAAACTCATTCCATGACATAAGATGGCCATCACCATACCAAGCCTGGATTGAGATGATGCCTACTTGGATCTACTGTCGTTGTGTAAGAGGATGGAATGATGCATCGAGGGGGTTGCCGATAGATTTGGCGATGGTGGCATCCACCACCACAACATATCTAGCATAGCATGAATGGAAGGAAATGGCTGAAATAGTACCCATACTGCAGCCCATGCATCTAACAACCCCCGCAAAAAAGGCAAGGCATTCAAGAATGGCTTCAGTGGATGAAATAGTACCCATGGTAAAAGGGGTTTAACAACCAGCTTGTCAGGTGAGATGCAATGAGTAAGAGACTGCTTGAGAAGATATAGACTAGGAGAGTCATTTTCCTGATTCAAAAGCCTCCAAGTAATTTTGAAATGAGAATTTTACTTTAAAATAAGAAGTTAGTCATATCTAGACCACCTACTCACTTAGGAAGGACACACTTGGACCAGGTCATCTTGACTATTACACCCGCTTCTATATCCCTCCCCTTCTTCCCCTCAAGGAAGTTTTTAAAGATGGCTACGAGTCTTGCACCTTGGTCCGCGGAGCTAAGATGCTATATAGATAGGTGAACTACCACAAGCACATACTTGACCACAGTAATGCGGCATGCAAGTGACAACTTTGCAGTATTCCATGCTTCTCCAACCCTTTAATGATCTCTTCCCATGCCACTCTCCACAGTGGCATAAATTCCAACTGGAATACCTAGCAATTTGGTGGATTGCCCATGAGCAAACACCTTCCAAAGAGAAGCAAGCACAGATGACGGTGTTGGAGTGTCCAAAGACCTGCACTTTTACCAGCCAACAAGCACACAAGATGCTAGTGAAAATGTGTGTTGAAGCAGCTTTGTCGTATCCAAATTCTCTAAAGAAGCAACAAGGAAGAGAAATGTGCCATCTGCATATTGATTGTATACTTCTTGTGAGCCATCTTCCATATCCAAACCCTGCAGAAGCCACTCCGTTATAGTGATCAGAAACAATTGCGAGAGAACTTCAACTACAATAGTGACGAGAAGGGGGGGTCAATGGGCATCCTTACCGAATGCCACGACCAATTGAAAAGATCTTCGATGGCTTGCCATGGAATGGAGCAGTAGCCCGAGCAGAGACATGTTGTAAGCCTTAGCAAAATCAAGTAAAAAGATTCTGCTGAGCGCTCAATAGATCCCTTCATAAGCCATAACCATATTGTTAAGAATGCACCTTATGGGAAGGAACCCAGATTGGGTAGTGAATACAGAGTTGGCAAGAATGAATTTCACCTGTTCTGCAAAAGGTTGGGCGCCAATTTGAAATTGATTGCGACTCCTTGATCTCAGGAATCAACGAAATAGCACCTGTATTGAGGATTCTGTCGAGATCCCTAAACCGATGAAAGTGACAACAATGCATCAAAAATATCTATTCCAACCACTCCTAATAATTCTGAAGAAACTCATTAGGTATGCCATTAACCCTTGGGCATTTGGTTTTTTGAAGAGCAAAGACCATCGCCTTTAAATCACCTACAATGATGTATGCGTCTATTGATGAATGTTGCTCATCAAAAATCATAAGGGAGATCTTTGACAAAGTAGCTTCTCTCATTTCTGTCTGGAAGGAAATCTTTGTCAACAAAGAAACTCTAAAACTAATCATGACGGTGTTGCTTAATATTTGCAGACTCTGACAACACTAAAGCATTTGACAATGAGAACATGGTAGAGATCATGCGATGCTACTTTGCTGTTCAAAAGAAAAGACCTGGACAACAATCACCCTCACGAAACCATTGCAGCCCAGTCTTAATCTTGGCATGTTCGATTTGGTCGTCCTCTAAGGCTTTAATTTATGCTAAGATGTCTCTTTTTCGGATTCTAGATAAGAGTCCCTGTTGAGAATCACGATACAAAGTATCCAATACAACACGACTTGCAATCACAGGTAGTCGACCCTGCTCCTTACCAAATTGTTTCACTATTGCAATTGATCTACAACTGCTGCTACACACCGATATCGACCAAAGGCTGCTCACCAAATGCCATGACAAGCATTCCGAAAACCTTCCTCCTTCAACAACTTTACATTTAGACAAAAATATGTACGACTACAAATTTGGAAGGAACTGTGGGTGATGATCTGAAACTGAGCATCACGGAGATACGACCAAAAAAGTCCTGGAAATGATAATGCAACCCCACCATTCCAAGAAACCTTGTAAAGATCGGAGCTCTGATAACCACCCCCAGTACAACCATTACACTATATGGAGAAGAAAATGCTACTGCTGACACTCAAACCCTGACACAATGCTAGATGTCGAGATATATGATATCGAGATTATCATCTTGCCACTAATCGTGATGTGTCAGCACTTACAAAACTTATAGCACTCAATATATAGGTGCTAACTAAGCACTTCATTAGAGTCCAGCAATGGCCCACTGCTTATCATAATTGGCTACGACATAATTAAGAGTGGTTGGTAATAGGAGCAATTATTATTGATTGCCCTTTGTATATCTTGTATTCTCACATATGTTTTAACAATTCTATTTTGCCTTTGTTTTGGGAGTTTACACTCTCAGATATCAGTGTGTGTCCCCTTCTCTCCCTTATCTTGACATGGTATCAGATCACTAGGTGGGCTGAGATCGATTCAAGTTCAATACATCAATGGAGAAGAATGCAAGTTACAACTAGATTACCTTCTCTGGCGGTCGTGTGATTCAAATCTTTGACGACACAGGTTTCCAGCAATGGAAGAGAAAAATGACTCTCATTATTAAGGATAGAGGAGTTTAAGGAATTGTTAGCGGTCAAGAACCAGCACTCAAGCTTGCATCAGATGGCAAGAACAAGCATATGTTCTTATTGGCAGCACTAGAATGACAAGGCTATAGCTACAATTGGGCTTTTTGTTGCCGAATCTCTTTTTGATGAGGTTCAAAAGAAGAACAGCCATGATTTATGGAATGCTCTCATCCAAGAGCATGAAAAGAAGACCCATACATAAATTGGGCATTTGTATGCTGAAGTGGGAAATATACGTGGGGAAGGAATCGAGAGTCTTGCAAAATACGCAGACTGCATGAAGAACATTCTTCGTCATATTGAGGCCTCTGGAGAAGAGAACAAGATCTCTTCTTTATTGCAATTATTCTTCTTTCTTAGGCACTTACCCAATTCCTTCCATGCTTTGCGCAGCAATCTTATGCAAATTGCAAACATAGATCTCAATCATGCAATCAACTCCATCAAGGAGGAGATTATGCTGAGAAAGGATGCTGGGATTATCAAAGACGAGCACAATGCTTTTTTTACAAACCATTCTGAGCCTAAATACTATGCAAAAGGGAATGAGAAAGCTAAGAAAAAGAAGAATAGCAGTAGCAGCAATGCCTTTAAGGCTGCTGACAGCAAAGGCACATCACACAAACAACAAACTTATGACTGTTGCAAGAAACAAAATCATACCGCAGTAGAATGTAGGAAGAAGATGAATGATCTTGACCATAAATTGAAAGCTTTGGAGACAAATAAAGCTTTAGCTAATGTGACCCAAATTGTTGAAGAAGTAAGCATAGTTAACGTAGTTCCTTGCATCCTGGATTATGTGTATCTCTGTAAACAAGTGGGAGCCCATTTCTCTATCAAATTCATCGTGGATTCTGGTGCTACACCTCATATTACTTGGCGCAAAGATTGGTTTGAAAATTTCTGACCTACCTCTTCTAATCACATTGTTGAAATTTGCGACAATAGTGAGCATCAAATTTGCTGAATGGATAATATCCAAGTACCCACTATCATTGGTATTTTGACTCTAAAAGAAATAATGTATACTCCTACTTTACGCAGAGATCTGATTTCTGTTGCACTTCTTATTGATATAGACACTATAGTTTCCTTTGATATTGAAGACTATATTGTTCGCAACAAAGTTACAGGAAAGAGCCTTACTTGTGCTATTAATATGAGCAATCTCTACCATTTGGGCCAAGAATATGCCGAGCAAGCTGTTCTTATAGTTGCTGGTAATGGTACTTGTGATTTGCCGCACAAGAGGCTTGGACACATCAGTCTTAAAGTGCTCAACCAGCTGCCCCAACTTGTAGGAGGTTTGATCTTCATCAACATCCTATTCTTGCAAGTTATGAGGCTTGTGCATTGGGAAAACAACATAATAGATCCTTTATTCTCATTGGGTCTCGTACTATTGTTCTTCTTGAACAAGTACACATGGATCTTTGTGGCCTACTCATATTCTTTTTCTCTCGAATGCCTATTATTTTCTAACATTCATTGACGACGAGCATGAAAACATGGATCTATTTCTTGAAGCGAGAATTAGATGCATTTGCCCATTTTCAAGAATGGAAAGCACGTTGAAAATCAAGTAGCCCATTGGATTAAGAAGTTCAGAACTAATAATAGTGGAGAATTTACTAGTCATGCTTTCAATCATTTTTATGTTGATCATAGTATTGAGCGCCAACTTACCCAGCCTCATACTCCACACATAATAGCATTGTTGAATGGAAGAATAGCAGCATTGTCGATATGGCACGTTGCTTGCTCACTCAATCCTCGGCGCCCATTCAATTTTGGGCTGAAGCGATAACTTCTTAATAGATTCCCACTGTTGGTGTGAAAAAATCACTCCTAAACAAGCTTTCACTGGCATTAAGCCGAATCTGTCTCAATTGCATGTCTTTGGATGTACCATCTTTATGCTTATTCCCAATGTTAATCGCAAGAAACTTGAGCCTATCAGCAAGAAAATGACCTTTATGGGCTCATTCTGACTAGTGCAAGTATGGTTATATGCTGATTGAATCGGACGCCAAGAAGCTTTATGTTAGTCGAGATGTTATTTTTCATAAAGATATCTCGGCATTTCAGCAAGGTTCAGAAATTCCTAATATGGAATTTATTGATATCTCTACATGGATAACAGATGGCGCTGCAACTTCTAATCCATCGAACTCAATTTTTGATATTCCAGTACATGTAGTGGTTCCAGCACCTGCAGCGGATCCAGCACCTGCAATGCTTATAACACCCCTGTTTCCTTCCAGCATTATGGAGTTTTGTGGTGCTGCTATTATCAATGAACCCACCAGCTATCATGAAGCTATTTTATGTGCTGTTGCACATCATTGACAGCTGGCAATGGACCACGAAATAGATCCTATCGTTCAAAATGGCACTTGGAAATTGGTCCCTCTTCCTCATGATCGGAAGCTCGTTCGTAATGAATGGATCTAAAAATGTAGGCTCCATCCTGATGGCACCATCAACAGCTACAAAACACGCTTGGTTGCACGGGGTTTTAGCCAGCAATATGGCATTGATTACTTGGAAACATTTTCTCCAGTGGTCAAGTTGAGGAGCATTTACATCCTTCTTGCATTTGATGTTCATTATGTCAAAACAAATGTTTCTTAATGGCAAACTTGATGAAGAAATATATGACGCAACCTTAGGGTTATGTCAAAGCTAGTGCTGAGCATTTAGTATGCAAATTGATGAAGGCACTTTATCGGTCAAAGCAAGCATCCCATGCTTGGTACAAGACCTTCAAAGACCAAGTATTCCAGCCTTTTGAGGCTGATTCTAATATCTACATTCATCATAAAGGCAAGCACTTACTCATCATTGCTTTGTATGTGGATGATTCATTACTCATAGGCAACAATAATGAGCACATTGCTGAATTCATGACATGGCTTGCTGCTAAGTTTCCAATGGTAGACTTGGATGAATCTTGTTATTGTTTGGGTTTACAAATTGCAAGAGACCGGAACAAAGGAATTCTTTATATTTTTCAAAAGAAGTACATTGAAGAAATGCTTGAGTGCTTTGGCATGGTTGATTACAATCCATCTAAAGTCTCTATGAACCTAAGTTCTCTTTTCACCAAGAAAGATTTCTGATGCTGAGCATTTTTCTGTGGCAAAAATACCATTTTGATGATTGATTGGCAGCCTCATGTATTGCATGGTTTGCACAGGTCTGATACTGCTTTTGTTGTTACAGCTCGCAGCCAATTTTCGACCGATCTAGGTCATAAGCATTGGGAAATGGCCAAGCACATTCTCAGATACTTAAAGGGTACTACTGATTATGGCCTTACATATCTTTCGTCCACTGAAGCAGAGTATGTTGCAGCATCTACAGCAGCCCGTGCAATCATTGGTGAAGGACTTTCTTGCAGACATTGGGCAACGCACTCCTGGACCAGTAAGGAAGCTTATGGATAATAAAGATCGCATTGATTGGTGCTCCGCTAATGTTCGGCTTCCAAAGTCTAAGCTTGTTTTCAAGCATTAATATTTTGTGGGGGATCTTGTGGCTTATAAACAGGTTCAATGTTCCTACACAGGACAATACCGCAGATCACTTGACCAAGCCTTTGGCTCGCAAGCTCTTTGAGCGATATCAACGTGGTATTGGTCTTGATAAATTCAAGATCTCATCTCCAAGAGGAGGAGTTGAGCATGGAGATGATAACCTCTCGTCAAGGAGGAGTGTCAAGATATATGATATCGATATGCCCATCTTGCCGTTAAACATGATATATCAGCACCTACAGCACTCAGCACATGGGTGTTGACTAAGCACTCTATCAGAGTCTAGCAATGGCCAACCACTTGCCATAATTGGCTACGGCATAATTAGAAATGGTTAGTAATGGGAGCAATTAATATTGATTGCCCTTTAAACAAGGTGACCTAGCAAACGCACTAATGACCTGTGGTGCAATTGCAGATTCCTTTTTTGAAAACACGTAAATTCGTTATTTTTGACCTCTTTTAAAGAAAACGGGCAGCAGAAAAAAAGTTTCAATCCAAAAGGTACACATTTAACAGAGGATGACATTTATTGCTTCAAGTCAAACTAAAAAATAGTACTATTTTGAAACACTAAAATGCAAGGGAAAAGAAAAATGTCTATGCGCGCATAGATATGACAGTATCAATTCAATTAATATTTCACAAACGTTTTTTAATATCAAGAGGACATTTTTTTTGCAGGAACTTCTTCTTTAGTATCAATATCAATGAGCGCGTATAGTGTTTTGCGTGTAAATCTTTTGAGTCTTTTTCTATGCGTGTATAGCATTTGCCTATGCGTGATTCCTTCAAAAACCCTAGGTTTGTGAAATAATCATGAAAAAGAGCTTTTGATAAGATTTGTTTTGCCTCCACGCATATAAATAATAAGTCCATATATATGACCATTATGCTGAGTAATACGCTCATTCTATGTACAAAGATTGTGTAAATTGATATGTCCCAAAATAACATGCTATAACCCTGTGAACTTCCTCACTTTCTGGAACATTTTTCTCCTCTTCAAGATTTTGAAGGTCTTCAAGAGGAATGAGCTACAAGCATAGCTATAATTTTTTGTCCAAATGCTGTTGTGTTCAGAGGCTTTCTTTGTCTAAGCTCAAAACGAAGTATTTTCAAAATATTTTTCTGTTTGTCTGTGTCCATGCGCGCATACGCAAAAGTTTTTTTGTTTGTTTGCGACTATGCACGCATAGGAAAAATCTTTTTTGTTTGTCTGCGTCTACGCACACATAGGCCAAAGTTTATAGGCAAAAGCTTTTTTGTTTGTCCGAGTCTATACGCGCATAGGCAAAATATTTTTTGTTTGTCTGTGTCTATGCGAGCATAAGCAAAAGTTTTGTTGTTTGTCCGTCACTATGCACACAACGGCAAAGCTTTCTCACTTATGCTAGGTTGTCTAGACTTGTAAAGTTGTCACTTAAGTATACAAAACCTATTGACTCCCAAATTCTAGAGGATCCAAACACCTGCAAGCAGTCAAGCATGATCCAATTGAACTCAAAATGTAAAACAAGAATACATCTCGAGAACAAAATTGCTGATATATGTATGGACCAACTTGCAAAAGGCTGCAAAAGGGAATGGAGAACCTGGATGCTTTGGCAGAAACGAACCTCCTACACAAAGTCTTATAAATTGTAACTGATGATCCAAATGCTATATTTCAATTGCTATATCTTTGCAAAGAGTTCACAAGAGGTTATCAACTTCCATATTCCATTACAAGTAAGAGTCTAAAGCATAAATTAATTTGACATGCTTCCAGAGACAAGCAACTCTTCCAAACACATGGCAACTACACGTATTTGGCTCTAGAAATTTCTTACAAAGAAAAGAAACAACTCAAATTATCTTAAAATTTTACCTTAAATCCACCTGCAAAATCATCTTTCAAAGTGCTGTCAAACGGGTGCCATTGAGGATGAGTCTCACACTTTCCAAAGTTGCCCAGCGTTCAGTCAGATCCGGGCCAGATACGCTCCCTTAGTACGGCCGGACTTGCCCTTACATTTGCTAATGAACACACCGTCAGTACGTGCCCTGGGGTCGTACATTCAGGAGGTACTGGACCTGCGAGGTCACCTTTGCCCCCGCCTGGCTGCTCGCTGATTAGGCACTGTGGGTGCGGTGCATGACTGTATATATTTGGGTGTTTCTGCATTTTGTATGTTAGTTTGTCAGCAGGTTGATTGCTGCCACGGTTTTTCCCTCGAAAACACTTCGGGGCGGGGGTTTTTTAATCCGGGCAGTAATCCGCTTGCTGCGTTTTTGTATTGGGCCCCATAGACCGATTGGTCTCCGTGGACGATAAAAGTACCTTCCTTCCTTCCTTCCTTAAACTCTATTCACAAAAGAAAAAGGAACAAATTCATCTCCAAACATGTGCAAAATGCTTTTCCATAAAGTTTCAGAGTAGATATTGCAAAATCTTTAGATTATACATATTATCTTCTTACCTCATGCTAAAAAAGCTCTGGTTGCAAGAACTCTGATGCAAGATTGCGCCTGCAAAATGTCATTAATGTTGTGAAGCATTCAAAGCAAGACACAAGATGCAAGAGCTCTGATGGAAGATGCACTCAAAGCTTAATAATAGACACAAGTGCTTTTAAAACTAATTCCAGAGCCCATATTCAAAACCTATGCAAGCAGCCAGAGCCAAAAGAAATGATCACAGACAGAAACAAGACAGAGGAAAAATAATGGCAGAGAGATTAAGGCAGTAGAGGATTCGAACCTCCAAACCCACAGGCTGATCCAACCTACCATTGAAGTAAACAACAAACTACAAAATAAGCTATATCATTTTCTGTCTTTCTATTGTTGTTTGGCCTTCCTGTTATGTAGTTTCTGCAAAAACATTCAATCGGCTTTGAAGAAGATGTCCATTGATCAAAACAAAACAAACCGAAACCCATGTTTTCTCAACAGAAAAAGTCGTTTTTGGAGAACCCAGAACTGTGCCAAAACCCTTGTTTTGCAATCTTTGCAGCTATGAAAGTATCTGTCCATGATAAGATCTGAGAAGATCTTGGCCGACCTGAGAAGAGCCTGGCCGATCAATAAGAACTGTCCATGATGCCGACCTGAGAAGAGCTTGGCCGACTAAATTCCTAAACGCCAAAAGGGTTTGAAATACTTACTTGGCAACGCAGAATCCACCTCTAAGCTGCAATCTGGCGCTAAATCCGGAGCCAACGGGCTGCAATCTCGACCAAAAAGGCAGGCAAAAGCATCAGGCTGATTTCTAAGAGAAAAAGGGCAAACTCAGAACAAAGAAAAAAACCTTTCCTATGCACGCATAGCATAGAATCAAAACTTTGCCCATGCGTGCATAGGCACTACCTACCAGGTCATTTTCTTACCTACTGGTTTTTTTTCAAACCTACTTATTTTTCACTCCACGACCTAATTGATTGTTTTCTTACCTACTCGTTTTATGGGCCTTTCCTAAAACCGTGCATGTATTATCCAAAGTATTATCTTTTGCTATCTGACTTTTTTTCTCTCTTTATTTAGCTGCGTAATGTGTAGCCCGACAACATTGTTTTTTCATGCTATGGGCTCATAGCTTGACAACAATTTTTTTTTTGGGTAGCAAAGTGCAGATTGCTTGCCCTATTAGCATTTGCTCACTCAGGCCACCGGTAATGTATACATAATTTTTACTACGAAATGCTTAGGAGCTTCATTTGCACTTTCCGCAATGTAGAAAAACAAGATTTTTTGCACTCTCTTGATTTTGGCATGTTAGACAAGTTTGCATAAAAGACTAAATACAACTTACATTTTTAGACCCCAAATATGCATGTTGAAATAAAAAAACATGTTCAAGTTATGACATGACCATCCTAAAACGACACCTTAAATTTGAAACGGAGGGCCATTTTTGTTAACGACCCCCCAAAAGTGGCAAAATTTAGGGTTTTTTTAGGGAATCTTTGAAAGATTCTTTTTTGTGGTGCAAACGCAGGTCATTAGTGCGTTTGCTAGGTCACCTTGTTTTTATATATCTTGTATTCTCACATATGTTTCAATACAAATCCATTTTGCCTTCATTTTGGAAATTGCGCTCTCGGATATGGGTGTGCATCCCCTTCTTTCCCTTTCTTAGTGCAACCTTGACACTAGAAGTGGCTCCAAACCAATCGGCCTCCACCTCCACCATGTTACAATCTGCCACAAAGCAGCCAACAAAATTATATTGGCCTATGCTAAGCATCTTGGACTGCAAAGTGGCTTATAAGGAAGCTGTTTGGTGGGGTCTATTATATGCATATACATTCATCAAGCCTTATTGAACCCCATGTTCATACCACAAGATAATAGTCCATCTGCTAAAGTGGTTGATCTGCATAGCAGTAACCTGGAGGAAAGGATCCCAGACTACGAACCAGCACTAGAAGAGTCTACAGCTGTGACGTTCCCCACAAAATATACGGCGCCTGGCCGTACACTCCGTAGGAAATCCCCCATCCGGTCCTTCGACCGCACGGGCCCTCCGTCTATCCCACACTCCAGGGTATTCCTAGTGCGGGAAGGGGACACGAAGGTATCTTGCACGCCCTGCCTCTATGGGCTCCTATAATAGCGGAAGCATAAACAACGTCAAAACTAGCAATGACGATACATCAACTACCTCGAAGGGTAGCTCATCCATACATCCATAGATACAATAGAGATAAACATATGCCATAAAACATGAGAGCTCCTACCCAAAACTCAGACTCATGGGGAGGTAGATTGACAGCTAGGCCACAAGATAGAGCAGACAGAATCATAACAAAACCATCATTCAATTAAATTGGGATTATGTCTTGATTTTGGGACAAATTTCATATTGCAATTTTTTAGTAACGATAAAAGTCACTACACGTTAACATATAATCACACACCTTAAGATAAATTCACACCTTAACTTCAAATTACAAAATCATATATCACACTGCTCAAGTAGTACACAACTTTTATTAACTGTGATTGATACATAGTAATGTAGAAAACATATTTACATAGTTTTTCATTTTTCCACCAGCATCCCCAAGGATATGATAGCCTTATTCCTTACATCCTAAGGTATTGTAACTCTCGCTATTTTACTTGGAATAGTTTTTGGAGTCCACGAGTACAATACGGTTTCAATGTCTAGCCAAAGATCAGGATCACTAGGATTTCTCCTCCACCTCTTTGTCCAACAATCTGAATATCTTTCTTTATCGGTGACATTACTCAACTGATGTACTGGACACCACCATTCCACGCGCACCTTATTGAAGTTAACATCACCTTCTTCTTTCTAAATATCCGAGATAGTGTATTCCAACCACACTAGATAGGTCTCTAGATCTGCTGGTTTTGCTATGACAAATTGGTGGCACTCCACGTCAGTAGAAGGTTCATAACAATCCATGCCTAGATATTTTGGCCTATCCTTCTTAGGACCAACATAGTGTTTATCAGATTGAGGAGGAGCATATGCCTTAACAATGCTACTAATGGTACCATCATCTTCGTCAGCACCAGCTAATATTTTCCACCTACTTTTAGGGAACCACCCTTCTTTCAGCTCTTCTGAGGATGTGTCTACCTCATCCAATAAGTTGATCACATTTTTCCAATAATCTATCAATGCACGATTAGTCTCATCCGAATTAGCTTGCCAATGCTTGATGTAGTCATTGATGCCATCCTTAGTCAATCCCAATTGCTTCACTTCTTCAGTTGGTTTTAGAGCTTTTGGTTGACTAGGAGGTATCATAGACTTGCCACTTGCATCCCTGTGCCAAATTTCTGCCCCACCTCTCCACTTCTCCTCTGAAGGTCTCATTTTCCATTGCATGATTGGAATCCCTTCTCTCACCCAAAAAGTGAATTGAAGAGGTCTAGAATGACCTTCCATGTCGAGAGCATAACCATCTACAAAACTCTTCCAATCATGCACTTCTTCTATGAGAGATCCTATAGGAGATGGAGTAGTACATCCATGAAATATTTCCAATAGCCTGGGAAAGTTGGTAACTGTCTGCTATCTCAATACATGACTATATTTTCCAAACAATGCATCCACATCCTCATGAGTATGTCCGGGCATTAGGAACCCCAAATTGACTCTTTCAAAAATACCCACAGCTGTTAAGTAGGATAGGAAAGAAAACATCCACCTGTTCTTATTTTGACCAGCACAATTATCTAGTTGCAAGAGGAGCTTTCTGGGCAAATCTCGAGGTTTAGCACGAGATGTTGAAGCTCCAACATGTTCATTAGGTCCATGCCTCCTAAACCTTGCCTTGCTAAACTTTTCAATACTATTAGGGGTTCCATCCAACAATGCACTATATAGTGTCTGGCTAGCTGTAGGATCCTGGAGGTGACCATTGTAACCATTCTCATAGTTTCTTAAACACCTCATGATACTCCCAATGTGAAAATCTGGACCATCACTCCACAACTCTAAACTGAAATGGCCATAGTAGGTCTGAGACTGCCCATGCAATATTGCCCCAGTCATTGAAATCTGCAAAGGGTATGATCTTCCACATGACTTAGGAATGTACTTGAATTGTGAAAGACAAGTCTTCTGTGGTCCATTTTATCATGTATAATACATAGATAGTTATTAGGTTCCATTGCAGATAAGGTCCTCCACATCCAATAAGTTGATCTACATGATAGTCGATCTGTCATATGGTCCTTCACATGTTCCCTTATCTTTGCCCTTAGACTTGGTTGCACAGTCTTATCTAGTGTCTCCTCCAGCTTCGCACATAAACTGCACTTTGCAAAGTTGTTTGAAGTTGCTATGGTCACATGCTTGAAATGCTTATTCCATAGCCTACTAAAACTGGGTTGGGATATAGAGGCCACTCCAAGTTCCCGAAGCAATGCATTTATTTCCTCTAAAATGCTCTTCTGGGTACAATGGGATGGCAATCTCTTTTCAACAATAACTCTACCCTGTTCATCCTTCTTACTCTTATGTGGCATGTTTTCTGCATTGAAATCCACATATCTTTCAAATATTTACTTTGCAGCTATAGTTCTTGAGGTAGGCCTTACCAGGCCAGTGTTCCCGTGCAATGCAATTTTACTACCATTTTCATGTCTCTTTTGCCAGTTGTGCCAAGAAGAGGTTGGAATTCCATGTATAGCCATCTATGCTTTTGAACATATCCACTTTCCGTTCAATGGGAATCTTTTCTTCTTTGATCTTTCATCTTGAATTGCATAGCCAAATATGGTGTACATGAAATTCCTCCTGCTATCACACTTATGTTCCTGATATGTAGCTCTTGCTCCCACCATCTCGTTTATTGTGAACATTCTAATACAGGAGGCCCAACAACATTCACTTCCTCTAACCTTCATCAGGGCTTCAGGAGAACAATCATAATCTGACTTGCATCTTTTAGTGGGATAATGTTTGAAAGTTGGAAGTGGCCTCTTGCTACACTGTGTGAACATTATTGACAATGGTTCTGCATCTATAGGAAACATGTAGTTCCCCTCCAGTTGAATACTGTCCCTAGGCCATGCAACAATAGTTGGAACCTCTAGTTGCTTCACACAAGAGAGGCATTCTTGTTTGCCTGACCCCTTTTCCTTCCAATTGTCATATAATTTTGAGATTGCCACACCTAACCTGTCCTCCCCTAATCTTTCATCATTGACTGCATTGATAGGATCTGCTAGAACAATAATCCCTTCTCCTACTGCCTCTCTGTTGCATGCATGCAAGATCTTGACCTTTTTATTTTTTCAATCGACCCGAGTATAAAGTACAATTTCCTTTCCTTTGGCATCATCCTTTTCATTTGTGGTCTTTTCCTTTCCTTTGCCATCATCAACATCATTTGGAGTCTTTTCCTTTCGTTTGCAGTCATCAACATCATTTGAGGTATTTTCCTTTCCTTGGGCATCATCTTCATTATTTGGGGATTTTTCCTTGCCTTGATCAGCATCATTGGGGGCATTTGTTTTAGCATGTTGCATGCCATTGACCTAAAATGCATAAAAACATAAAGTAAGTTAGCATATCCAAATAACATCTTCCTAACATGTTCTTAAATGAAAGCATACTTTTCTTAATCAATAAAGGAAAGCATGCTTTGAAAACAGGTTAAATGATTTCCAGGCTAACTCTTTGGGTGATTGGGTTGGAAGGGGTTATCTATCCATCAATGCCAAAGCAACTGGCACCAAAGGTGGGGTATCAATCTTATGGAAGAATATTCAAGAGAGGCATCATCACATCTCCAAGGACGGTAGATGGCAAGCAATTTTATTTGATCAGGAAGAAAGCTGGGGTATTATCAATGTGTATGCATCTAACTCTCCTGATGAGAGAGCTGGATTATGGAAGGAAATTAGGCACTGGCTTCAAGGCCAACCACTAGCAAGCTGGGTTCTGGCAGGGGACCTCAACATGACTGATTCCTGGAACCAGAAGATTGGGCTTCATAGAAATTTACAGAAAAGAGAAAAAAATAGAGTGGGAAAGGCTGATCAATGAACTGGGGCTAAGTCTAATTCCCCCCTCAAATAGTTTATATTCTTGGTCCAACAAACAGAAAGGGGAAAAAAGAGTCTACTGTCTCTTAGACAGATTCTATGTATGTAACAAAGGAGCGCAGATTTTTGAGGGCTGCTATGTGGAGGCTGACCTTGGATATACCCAGTCTGACCATATCCCGCAAGTCCTACACCTCAATACTAAAGGTAAAAAGATTCCCAAATCCAGTTCACCATTTAAGTTTAATACTAGCTACCTAAACAAGGGAGAATTTTGTGTAGCATTCAGAAAATTCATGTCTGAATCTCCCTCTTATCCACACCTGCCAAGTATGAACAGATGGTGTCAAAGAATGAAAGATATTAAGGGATGGATCAAAGTCTGGGGATCCAAGAAAAACCAGGAGTTTAGGAAATCCAAAGATGACCTTTATGGAAGAATGAAGATTGTGAGGCAGGAACTAGTGACAAAGCCTCAAGATATGAATCTCCACATCCAAGAAGAGATACTTGAGAATAGGATCAAGGCAATTGAAGAAATAGAGGCAAAGGGAGCTGCAGTAAGATCTAAAATCACGCACTACTTGGAGGTGGATCAAGAGAATTCTAAACTATTTTTTAGGATGGCAACCTCCAGATTAGCCGTAAATGGAATAACAGAGGTATGGGATGGACAAGGGTTAAAACATACGGATCCAAAGCACATTAAAAATTACTTTGTGGACAAGTATAGGGATTTGTTTGCTGAAAAGAAGTCGCCGAATCAGCTTATCGCCAGACCACTTTGGACCGCTTAGACAAGATAGTAGAAAAGTTCAAATTGAAGCCGAAAATAGCCTTCTCACACAAGAGATCTCAAATGAGGAAGTTCATAAAGTTCTAGTATCAATGAGTTGTGGAAAGTCGCCTGCCCCGACGGGATCCCCACCGTAAATTCTTTTGTCAATTCGATATACTTGGACATGATCCGGTGGCGTTGATAAAAGACATATGGGCACAAAAAGAATGCACCCAAAGAATGGCAACTGGATTCATAACACTTGTACCAAAGGTTGACAAAGCCAAAGCAAATCCATGAGTGGAGACCAATAGCTTTACAAACACCATATATAAAATAGTTGCCAAGCTAATGGCAAGCGTGACTTAAAGTTGCCCCGAACAGAATTATAGGGAAGGAGCAAACAAAGATTCCCGGTCCAAGATGCATACATGACAACTACCTAGTGGCTGCTGAAGGTATGCATTGGTCTAAGGAAAGTAAGCAGAGATGCATACTCTTCAAACTAGACTTCTCTCGTGCATTCGACACAATAAATTGGGACACACTCATTAGGATTCTACATAAGTTGCAGATGGCTCAAAGTGCAATAGAAATGATTCAGGGGCTCCTTCAATCAGCTAGTGCCTCAATAATTATTAATGGCAGGCCATTCTCTCTCTTCCCTCTTAGGCGTGGAGTTAGACAGGGCTGCCCCTTGGCCCCGTACCTATTCCTTATCATAGCATATCTACTGAACTGTATGGTCAGCAAGCAGCAGGGAAATGGATCAGTGAATGGGCTGGTGCTACCAGGAACAACAAGCAAACAGGTACCATTAATGCAATTTGCAGATGACTCATTTATGTTTGTTAGATATGATGATGGTAGCATCCCTAAGTTTCTACAATGCTTGCAATTGTTCTCCACTTGTACGGGTGTGGAATTGAATCAGAGCAAATGCTCTTTAATATGGCCATTCGATGAGGCTATTGATCCAAGCCTGCAGGCCCTCAACATGAAGATATTAGCCAGACACGAGGGCTTTAAGCTCCTCGGACTTCCATTAAGCCCCGACCTTGGACTGAAGGGTTTATGGAACCCAATACTTGATAAGCTAAAGAAGAAAATCAGCATATGGTCCCTTAAGGCTCTCTCAGCAGCAGGGAGGGCTGCCGTTTGCAATGCAGTCCTTGGTGCCTCCCATGTTTTCCTCTCTTCAATATTAGTGGGACCAAAGTACGTCTATAAGCAGATGGAGACAATTGTTAGAAGATTTCTATGGGGTGGAGCATCGAAGCTTGCTTGGACAGAGGTATGTAGAAATAAAATGGATGGAGGTCTTGGTTTAAAAGATTTCAGAATCCGAGCGCAGGTGCTTGCATCTAAGCAGGTCTGGAGGGCTTACAGAAATGCCATCCGATTGGGAAACCTGCTACTCCTTTGCTACTACCAAATGCAGCCTATTTTAATCTAGAAATTGGTGCAGGAACTTCCCCATTAATGCGATACATTCTATCAGCTTGGCTAGAAGTGGCAGCCTGCTTCACCTCTGAAGATATCCCTTGGGAGGCAGGCTCTTACTCAATATGGTGGAGCAAACACTTGAGTACTAATGAAGACACGACACTAGCTCTTCAACACCCTAGGCTATATGCAAGATGGAAAGATAAAGGTATAAATTTCCTCAAAGATATCTGGGAAGAAGACTTGCAAAAATGGAAGTCCTGGTCCACTATTAGAAG
Source organism: Isoetes taiwanensis (assembly GCA_021234155.1). Lineage (NCBI taxonomy): Eukaryota > Viridiplantae > Streptophyta > Lycopodiopsida > Isoetales > Isoetaceae > Isoetes > Isoetes taiwanensis. The sequence continues at coordinate 31,814,222 of JAJEKV010000001.1, forward strand.
AATGCCGAATCAACCGTGGGCAAGGGGACGTAAAAATTATATGACCATATACTCAAAAAAGTTGATGTCATATCTGGCATAACAGGACCAAATGAAAGATGGAGCATAGTTGATGAGCGAGGTCATGCACAGGAAGGATATAAAGTCAAAACTATATACAAGATGATGCTAACAAGAGATCCCCTCAAAGCTGGCCTGCATATGTTGATGGATGAAGAACAATTTCTGCCCCATGTAATCGTAAGAAATGGAATTTGTGGGCCCTCAAAGAAAATACAATACTTTCTCGGGGCTCACATGGCAAGAAGGGTTGTCTACACTCACTAGGGTCAAGCAAAGAAAGATAGTAGCGCATTAATCGGCTGCCCACTTGGTTGCCAAGAAGAAGAGGACCTGCAACATATGTTCTTCTGTCCAGCCATAATGCGATTCTGGGTTTGGGCAATGCCCATACTTGGTCTGTCACCTCGGCAACTACGCTGGCCAGAAATAGCCATGGTACCGATGTCAAAACTGAAGCGATCAATGATAGCAATCGCTCTGTGGGGGGTATGGAGGCACAGGTGTGAGGTAGCCAGAGGCAACAAAGGGATTGATCACAAAAGAATCATGGCAAGTTTTAATTTTGATGTCTCCTTAATGGCAATTGCACATCGAAGGAAATTTGGGGATGCATACGATCCGGAGTTCGACACTATCGAAAGAATGAAGGGCTTCTATGAACACTGTGTTTGCTCATGGGCTGCCTTGGGAGCTGATGACGATTAGCCTAAAGGTTGGCATGGAACAGATGAAGTTAGATACGTAATCTATCTGTTTTATGGGAGGTCATATCCTCTCCTTTGTGCTTAAAGATTTATCTGTCCAAAATGGGACTTGTAATTCTATATTATCATTATATAAAATTAAAAACCTTGCAATCAAAAAAAAAAAAAAAAAAAAAAAAAAAAAACAATTGTAAGAGGGACTATGCATGTCATAAAGGCCTGATATGTCTTATTCTATTTGATCATTCTATTTATATAATGGGATTGCCCAAGTTATTTTCCTCAACTTCTAACCTTCTAACTTTTAACCTATAATAACCTTAAATGTTGTAACCTTAGAAACAACTTTTAAGGTTATTATAGGTTAGACCTATAATAACCTTAAAAGTTGTAACCTTAGAAACAACTTTTAAGGTTATTATAGGTTAGCAGTTTTAAGGTTAGAAGTCTATTATAGGTCACTATAGGTTAGAAGGTTATTATGGGTTAAAAGTCTTAAGGTTAGAAGTTCTAAAGTTACAACTTTTAAGGTTAAAACTTATAACCTTAAATAAATATAACCTTAAAACTTCTAAAACTTAAAACTTCTAAATTCTAATTCATAAACTTTAAAACTTATAACCTTAACTTCTGGCCTTTTAACTTCTAACCTTAACTTCTGACTATATAATGGGATTGCCCAAGTTATTTTCCTTTGAACCTCTAAATTCTAACCTTTAAAAACTTAAAACTTCTAACCTTAAATAAATATAACCTTAAACCATCGAAAACTTAAAACTTCTAAATTCTAATTCATTATCTTTAAAACTTCTAACCTTAACTTCTGACCTTCTAACTTCTAACCTTAAAACTATTAACCCTTCTAACTTATAACCTTAACTTCTGACCTATTAACTTCTAAAGTCTAATTCATTATGTAACCTTCTAACTTCATATTAACCTTCTAACATTTAAATAAATATATGTGATAAATTATTATTATGGCACGGTACGATTTTTGTAAAGCAGTTATTATTTCCAGTTTACAATCCCTTTCGAACTTTTCTCATTCTCTTTCGAACTTTTCTGCTCTCGAACTTGCGCTTCTGCATTCGAACTCGGCTTCTGCATCCGTTGTACTTGCGCTATCTTCTTTCGAACTTTCTGGCTTTTCGGCTTCTCTACTATTGCAATCTCGGTTTCTCGGCTTCTCGGCTTCTTCTTTGATATTGCAACCAGGCTATTCCAAATTCTCGGCTTCTATTGTAAATCTCGACTTATATTTGAAATCTCGGCTATTTCTGAAGAAGTTGGCTTTTGTTTTCGGCTTTTGGTTTCAGCTCAAAGGTTTTGGCTCAAATCTCGGGTACAGAACACAAATAGGTTGGTATTTCCTAACTTTTACTTAAAGTCTGTTATCTTATTCTTATTTTTATTCTAGTATTTGAAAGAACACATATATTCTTGTAGTTCTCCTATTCATATCTCTTATTCTTATTTCTTTTCTAGGTATTCTTTTGTTTAGAACAGATACATTCAGAAAATGAACTAAATAATACTATGTATTATATATCTGCTATAGTTGATGCTCTTATTCTATCTGCTTTTCTTTCTATGTGTTCTTATTATTCTTATTGTTGTTCATTCTGTTCTGTTCTATCTGTTCTATATTATTCTGTTCTTATTCTATTGCTTATATGATTTTATTCTATCTGCTCATATTCTATTTCACTGGCTTCATATTCTATTCCACTGACTTCATATTCTATTACATTGGCTTCATATTCTATTCCACTGGCTCTTATTCTATTTCACTGGCTTCATATTCTATTTCACTGGCTCTTATTCTATTCTACTGGCTCTTATTCTATTTCACTGGCTTCATATTCTGTTCTTATTCTATTGCTATGTGCTCTTATTCTATTTCATATCTGCTATTTCTATTAGCATTCTGCTCTTGGACGAAATCGCGCTTGGCGCATTTCTAGTTTGGCCTTTCTATTTCCTAATAGTTTAATCAAATCGCGCCAGGCGCGTTTGTAGTTTGGCCTTTCTATTTCCTACTATTTGAAAAAACACACTATAGAAAATTTTGAACTTTTGATAAACTTTTTGAACTTTTTTGAATTTTTAGAATTATTTTCTGGGGAGAGGAATATCATTTGCTAATTAGTTAATTTCTCTCGTTCTAGTGCATTATACATGGCTGATAATCGTTCAACTAAACTTCCTTTGGACGACAATCAACGCTGGACCCTATACAAGATACTACTAAATTATGCTGTTCAAAACCTGCGAAGAGAGGTGGACAAGCCATACGACAGTCTGTATCAGGGGCCATGGGAATGCTACCATCGCATCACAGAGTTTATACGGCTCCTCATGCTGTTGGTATACCTCATGCCAACAAATAAATATGAGAATATGATTAGGAAGGCCAGAGATCGACGGGACACTCTGATTTGGAGACTCGACATTCCCAATGAATGGGAGGATGGTGTCATATCAGAGTGGTACAGTTGGGACGTGACTCGTTATCTAGCCGATGAAGTGGGCCTATGTGACATTTTGTAGAGATATGTACAGCCTCCTATGTTAGATATGTACAGCCTCCTATGTTAGTTTAGAAAGGAATCGCGCCTGGCGCATTTTCACAGAAGAAAAAGTGTACATTTATTTTTTGAATATGAATACAAACTCGCGCCTGGCGCAATTTTGCACCTTATACTTTTATGTCATACTTATTTTATTATGTTCTTTTATACGCAATGTCGAGAACATTGAAATCCTTTGATGCCCTCTAGCCAGTATGACCAACCCCAAGAAACTACACATTTTGATTAATGTGTGGTTTCATGGGGTTGATAAGACTGGCTAAAGAGCATCAAAGAATTCAAAATTCACAACATCACGCAGATGTTATGAAATATTCATATTTTTTTTAGTATCCTCATATACATACCTTTTTCAGACGTTCTTTTGGCCATGCTACAAATGTGCCCACGCTTTCCCCAACTGTATCGCCACCGGGATGTCTTCGTGGAAGAGCCTTATCCTCATAATTGCAATTTATAATGGAAATCTTACAGAAACTGTTTCCAAGTGGAACACCATGGCACATTGAACTTGGATTCAGATCTTCGACTTTACATAATCCTACTCGGAGCTTCAAGTTTGTTGTTAAAAGGTAGCATTCTTCTCCGACACTGATAAACAACCAGAATGCTAGAATTGGCATTGGAGAAAAACAGGACGAAGGTGTGCATAGAATGGAATCACACTCACCATAGTTCAGCCGACATCTTGATTGAAGGCGGGTCGATTGATCTTGGGATTGATGATCTTGGGCGCTCAAGACGGGTCGATGATATTCAGATTGAAGGTGCCCAAGTCGGGTCGATTGAGGGCGCTCAAGATGGGTGATCTTCTGAGAGTGGTAGTAGTTTGCCGATTAGGTGGTAGTAGTTTGCCACATATGCGTTTCTTGAAAATAAGAATTAATTATTTTCTTGAAATTGCACTAAAAAGAAAAGCACATTTTAAAATTGTAAATGAGCGGGACGGGCGGTTAATTTAGGCGGTATAATTTTAAAATGACGCGAATTTAAATTTACGGTTCTAATCTGACGGTTTAGATTATCAACACATACATATAAGTTTAAACCAAAACTCCAGTCTCATATTTTTCGAACTTGCAGTTCTATGGCGTCTAGAGGATCTGGCAGCCGTGGCCGAGGCGCAGGTAGAGGTGGGCGACATGCCAAAGCAACCCTGGAGCTTGCTGAACAAGCAGAAATCACAAATCCAGCTAGCGCCTTAGGTATTAATCAGTGTTTATGTTCTATATTTTATTTCTGTGTCCTTCTTTTTGTTAGGTTTTTAGGATGTTTTTCTTTAATAGTAGAGTTATTATCCGATAAGAAGCATATGTCCTCTAATACTTCAGTTCATATGTCCCAAAATGTATGTAAATATATGTTATGACAAGATATATTAATTTTATTCTTCAATGTTTCTTCATGTTGTGTTTTCTTTCAATGCTATATGCGCTGTTTTAATCTTGTATAGTTACTTGAACAGTATTCAGTAGTTAGTTGTGCTTTTTATAGTTAGTTGTGTCTTGAGATGAAGAGTGAACTCTTTAAGGTCACTTCTAAAGCGCGCCAAGCGCGTATTTGTTGCATATTTTCCAAGCATTAAGTTTAGTTTCTTATCTTTCGATTCTGTATTGACAAACTCCTTTTGTTTCAGACAAAACGCCCCTGGCGCAGTTTAATAAGTCATTACGTTAGTTTCTTTTCCTTCGAATCTATATTGACAAAACGCCCCTGGCGCAATTTAATAAATTTGTAATCTCTCTTTAGTTTCAAAACGCGCCAAGCGCGTTTTTGTTGCATACGTTGCAAGTTTGCATATATTTTGACATTTAAAGATTAACCCATGTGCTGTAATTTTGCAGGAACACAAAAAACAATCAAAAGGAAAACCAAACTCAGTGAGACCTCTTCAGCCCAGAAAAATCAAAGGACAGATGAAGATGTTACTGTTACAGACCTGCAGCATGTATTGACGTTAGAAGATACATTTGGAATAATAAAGGCCCAGGTAGAACCTCCATGTCCAGAAGAAGATCTTATAGAGGGGTCAAAATGGTATGTCGAGATCTTCAAGACTGGTGGGAAGACAGTCCTTATATTCGTGTCTAGGGTAAGAGAGACTGATCAAATGAACAAGCAGGGAATTCTTATCATAGTGAAGAACAGGACGATTCTTCTTGTTCAATGTTAGTTGAAGTGGGCCAAAAAAATAAGAAGAGCCTGAAGAAGATCAATCGATGCAGTTCTAGCTATTTTAAAGAGACTGCACTAAGATCAAACGACACGGCCGACTCCCTTTTCAAATTTGGCTGGACAGTTGGCGAGCCATTGACACCTAAAAGAATATGCGAAGGCCTTTCAACTGTTCGACGAGCCATCAGCACGAGGCCCTCGGGCATTGTCTACCTACAGGCATTAAAGGATAAGGAAGATGCAAGTTCTAGAGGCAGGGACAATACAGAAGTCACAACAGGCCTTACAGGTGAAGATGACAATGCCAGACAAGTTGGAGGCAATGAGCAAACTGAAAAAATATGCTGACAAGTATCCTCTGGGCCTTAACTTCACCCATCCAGTCCATGTGAGTAGGCTTTTCAGGGACACTAAAGCAATTTATATCAGCAGAAGGTACGATAAGCAGCACTCCTTGGAGATAGTGAACAACATGATCGAAAATCCAGGGCTGGTGCCAATGCCCACAGATGTAGTGCCTTACGATACGAAAACAAGGAAGGTACTCATGTGGAGCAAGCTGGAGGACTTCATCGACAACCACGACGTACATTTTATGATAATAGATGGCCAGCACTCAATTGAGGCTCAAAAGGTTCTGATTAGGAAGGCACCGGATACAGGAAATCAGCTGTTCTATAGGCTGTATTCTATCAGAAATTGCCGGTTCCTGAGCGGCTCAACAACACCTGCCGAGCTTGCCGAAATAAGTGCACTCCTTAACGACATGGGAAAAACTTTTCTGTACAAAAGGTAACTCTCTTACATTTTTTTTCGTTTTCGTATTAGTCAAATCGCGCCAGGCGCGATTTGCCTACTTTGAAGAGAAACGGTTGCCTAGAATGGTAGCCGTACCTCTTCAAGTAAGCAAATCGCGCCTGGCGCGATTTCGTTTTGGAATGGAAATCGTGCCAGGCGTGATTTGTCTGCCCTGAAGAGAAATGACTGCCTAAAATGGTAGCCGTATCTCTTCAAATAAGCAAATCGCGTCTGGCGCGATTTCGTTATGGAATGGAAATCGCGCCAAGAAATCGCATTATGGAATGGAAATTGTGCCAGGTGCGATTTGCTTATTTGAAGAGAAACTGCTATCATCCAAGGCAACTGTTTCTCTTCAGAGTAGGCAAATCGCGCGTTGCATTCGAATATGAAATCGCGCCAGGTGCGATTTGCTTATTTGAAGAGAAACGGCTATCATTCAAGGCAGTCGTTTCTCCTCAGAGTAGGCTAATCGCGCCTGGTGCGATTTGCATTCTAATATGAAATTGCCCCAGGCACGTTTTGCCTATTTGACGAGACACGGCTAGCATTCAATGTAATCGTTTCTCCTCAGAGTAGGCTAATCGCGCCTGGTGCGATTTGCATTCTAATATGAAATCGCCCCAGGCACGATTTGCCTATTTGACGAGACACGGCTAGCATTCAATGTAACCGTTTCTCTACAGAGTAGACAAATCGCGCCTGACGCGATTTCAAACTGGAAGGATTGCTTGAATCCACGATTAGATGTTAACCTGGAACTAACAAAGTTATTCTTTGCAGTCCCAATATAGAGCAACTGCGGCATGCTCGTAACCAGTGGATTGAATATGGGAAGCCAATGCCGACCAGACAGGGCCAGTCCAAAAGCGCTGAATTTAAGTTGCTGGGTAGAAGCATGAAAGGGTGGGCAAAAAAAGTGCCAGTATTTTACATTTACAAATTCAAAATGTAAGGAAATCCCTCCTCCCCCCCAGAAATTATTATTCTTGGAATGAATCATTAATAGGGCAAATAATTTTGAACTCTCCTCCCGCTCTCTGTTCAACCTCCCTCCCGCTCGAACCTCCATAGCCGAAAGCTTGACATCCATATTCGAACCTCCATAGCCAAGATCAGGACCTCCATAGCCAAAAGCTTGCATTTTTAGAGAGCTGAAGCACCAGGGAAGAGATCATGACGAAGAAGCTTGGAACAAAGACATCTCCAAGGAAATCTCCTCGCAACAAACTTGTAAAGCCCATGCCAAGGTCTCCCACTAGAACTGCCGCCCGAAAACTCAAGAGTGGGTCTTCTTCAGATTGGGAGGTCTTGCCGTGCCCGAGTTTGACAAGGTAAGCATCAGGCAGCTTAGGAGCAACAATTTTGATAACATGTTTCCAGGGCTAGTGCAAATAGTGCAGGATGTTTGGGGTTCTGAAGCCCCTGCTATTAGGGGTTATCAAGAGTGCAGGATTAAGCCTATTTGAATGACAGATTTTTTTCTGTGTATGAGCATGTTTTTTGTAGGAAGGACATTGCAAATCATCACATTCCATTGTATTTTGCCCGAGCATATGCACTTCATTACAAAGGAGTAAGCATTGATTGGGATGAGGTGAAAGCAAGTGCAAGTCTTCATTCAAAAGGCTCTCAAAAAGAATCTGACCTGACAGAATTAGCTACAGTAAAGTCTTCCAATGTTAAAGCTATTAAATGTATGCCTCAGGTAGAATTGGGGCAGCAGTTGGAAATGATGAAAAGGTGGAGGAAAAGAAGAGCATTAGATTCTGCCTCCATGCTTGATGAAATTGATAAGAGCTTCTTGACAAGACTTGTGCAGACTAAAAATGCAAAAATATGTGAGCAGTTCAGCATTATGGCAGGTTTAAAAGCAAGCGGGAAGCCAACTGATGTGCAAATGGCTTTGGCATCCCATTTAGAGGAGGAGAAATCAAGTTATATTGCTGACTTAGATGCTCTAATGATTCCCATTGATTGTTTAAAGGCTGATTTACAAGAATTAGAAGCTGCAATTGAAAAAATCAGCAAGGATATGGAAGTTAATTCCAACTGTGAGAATAGAATAAAGGAGATGACTAGGCATTTGGAAAGATCAGACCCGATAGGCCTGCAGCCCGCTCCCATACTCGCAGCAAGACGGAGCGCTTCATCCTCACATATAACCAATACTTGCAGCAGCTGCAATGATTGCCTTGACTCGACCATGGTAATATCTCCACTTTCTGGTCATACATATTGTCTATTTTGTCTTGTATTCTGGGTTTTAACGACGAATACATGTGTACATGATTGTTCATGGTCCGAGGACCCGCGGCACTGCTTAGGAATCCCTTCTGAAGGTATATCTATTTCTATTTTCATTACATAATTAGTTTGAGTGTACTTAGATGTAGTTAGTTTCCATCATGTACATAACTGTATTAGCATTTGATTTGGCGTGGTTTTGTCTTTACTGTAGAGAGGAAATGTATTTGCTTTTGTTCTTTACATTTACATGAGCCATGAAGTGCTTTTCTGGAATTCCTTTACAGGGTGTATTAATAGGGTGTATTGCATATGACTGTACTTTGCATTTACATGTGATCAGAAATGCATATGAATTTAGTATTTGACTTTCCTTTACATTCAATGCTGAATGATGTATTTAATAGGGTGTATTGATAAAATATTTTGTTCTTTACATTTTACATATGTTCTGAAATGCATTTGAATTTAGTATTTGGTTTTCCTTTACATTCTGATAGCTATGCACACTAATCAATGATGACTTTAAGGTGTGAAACTTCGTAAAGTTGCTATATTTTACCATTTTTTAAAATCTGGATTCGATGGTTTACTAGGATGCGTACGCTAAAGAACTTCATAAAATCGCCAAAATTTGATAATATTGCATCCCGATTATAGTAAATTCGCCAAATTAATGGACATTTTACAGTAAAAACCTCAATTTTATGGTAAAACGCCAATTCTACTAAATTCGTTTCTATAAAAATGTTGGAAAAATAGGAAACAATCGCCATCATTTCTATAGTTTAGAAGCAGCTAGAAGATGATAAAATCATCACTGACACTAATGTACTTCTATTTTGTCGTTACATTATCAGCAGAAAGTTTGCCTGTAGTAAAAACCTACTTGCATGCAATTAACATTTGTTCTGTTTTGATTTGCATCTGATTGTTTTTTCTTCAGATTTTGCCTCTATCTACTCTACATCTCCCCTTGATTCTGAATCAAGTGTTTACATTTCTTATTTGCTTATGATCCCAATTGTGTCAATGCAGATATGGGTAGTATCAAGAAAGCAAGAAGTAAAACTGCAGGTAAACTAAACAATTCATGTTTCGTGCACTATGCTTAAGTTCTGAATATAGCAAAATCTTATGTTGTAGGTGAAAAGAAGGATGCTGTTGGGAAAGGGTTCCATTTACCATTCTCAGACATCCCAATTGCTGAACCTGGCACAAAAGATGCTGCTGCTATCGATGTCGGAAGTCCATCCACATCTACATCACCTTTGAGAATTGCAACAACTCATGAGCAATCAGTGCAGGATTTGGAGACCGAGGGGTACTTGGATAAAACTTCAGAAATTGTGGAAGGTAGGGTGATTGCATTTTGATTACATTAAGATTGCATCTGTTGTAGTTAGAGTTCACTAATGTTCAATATTTTGCATCAGAGGTTGTTTTCCAAAAAGAGATCCCAGCTGTTGAAGCCGAGTTGCTATTATTGCAAACAACAAGTCGAAAGCCCGTAAAGTAATTCTCTCTCTTTTCGTGGTTTTTTTTTTTTTTTTTTTGTATTTTGAAACTTACGTTGACGTGTTTACATATAAAATTACTGAAGATGTTGGTGACGACATTGAAAACAGTCCTGAAGCTGCTGTTGAAGTTCAAGTTGAGGAAAAGTCTTGTTCTTTGGCAGGTACGTGTTTCTTTTTCTGTCTTGCTTTCAAAACATTAGAATGAAGCACTTTCTTTACTTCAGAGACTTGCGACGCTTCAATGGAGCTAGATGATGTTGAAGAAGCCTTGGAGATTGCAGCCAAGGCAACTACTAAATTTATGGTCAAAGCTGATGCCAAAACAGCTGGAAAAAAGAGAGTGCAAACCGGCGGGGACATCCATTTGCAAAAACGGTAATTGCTAGCTTACATTTACTTAGTTATACTTCAGTAGCTTATTAGATTTTACTCGTTTTGAAGGTCTAAACCACTGGAAACAGAGATTGGAAGGTATCAATTTATGCTTTATTGTTATGGATCAATTGTTAATATGACACTAACATCTTGGATCTGACAACAGAAATGATGACAAGGATAAACTTATGGAATTCACGCCGCCATTCACGCCATTCAAGAACTGTCCGCCGGTTGAAATGAAAGTGGTTGCATCTGACGTAGCAATTTTATGTGCAACTAACTCTAAAATGAGTAGCCGCTTAATGGATCTTTATGGCAGGTAATAACCTGGTTGTAACCGAGCTGTATTTGTTGCTATTCCTTCAGGGTAAAAATTAAGGACGATTAATCGCAAACGGGCTATTTTATTTTAAATTTTTTAATTAAGATTTGACAGATTAGTAGGATCAATTTCGCATTTTTTAGAGATACAATCGCCCATATAAAATTCTTTTTTATCATGTGAAAAGGGGAAATCGCCCAAGTCATGATTCCTTTACGGGCATTGTAAAAAGGGATTAGCCCATGTTTGATTTTTTGAACATATAAGTTAAAAGGAATAGCCCAAAATTACTTAGATTCATGGGTGATAACCTATCCCGTTATCACCATTATCCAAAATTCGATTTAGGGCATTTCAATTTAGGGTTCGAATCAGGTATTTTCGTGGCATCTGAGTTAGGTCTTCTAAAGAGGGCCGAATTTGTTGCAAGGAATCGATACCGAGTTTTAGTCTCTCCGAATGTGGGCTGATTTTGTTGCAGGAAATAGAAATCTGGAAGCAATTTTTTCGTAGCAGAAGAGCACCGAGCTTGTTGTAGCACCGTTCATGATGTTTGAATCATTTTGGAGGCTCTTTGTGGGCTTCCCTTAAAAACCCAAGCAGCAATGCTTCTATTTTTCTTGAATGTTAATATGTTAAGCCTCCAAGCTTTGAATCCGGATTGTTGTAGGCTCTGGATGTTCTGCTCTGTAAGTTATGAATAGTTTAGCTTAAAGTTCTTTAGCTGATCAAGGTGTAGCACATTTCAAAGTTTAGCTTAAAGTTCTTTAGCTGATCAAGGTGTAGCACATTTCAAATTGCTTGCAGATGCTCTGAGACTTATATTATGCAATGTGCAGGCTTGCATAGATAAAGAAAACAGAGTCATAGGAGAAGAAACTACGCAACATCAGGCTCTCTCTGCATGCAACATCTTCAAAAAAACAACCGGTTAGTAAGACCTTGTCTATTACTTATTTGATAACATAGACTCATGATTAAACTCTCGAGAGAAACTGATTCATGATGGGTACTTTGTATTGTCATCCAAGCAGTTTTCAGATGTTCACATACCGTGCTTGAAATGAAACATAAAACTTTATTATGCAAAGTTCGCAAGAGATCACGAACCTATTCTGCTGCCTGTGTATTTCCTGTTGATGATTGGCAAACCTTACTTTGACATCCTTATGGACAATGTATTTCTCCTCCAGTTCTGCTTGCAAAACTCCATCTTTGCCATTTGCAGCTTTCAATTCTAATTGGATTGTTTTTTTGAATGAACTCGGTCACGTTCTCCTCTGCTTTGTGCTCCATTCCAAGTACCTGCAATGACTTTGCCTTGGCATTCTCACTATCAAACATCTCAGGTTGAAGGCTGTTATCAGACCCTGATAATTCATCTTGCGTTTTGCTTAACACAGTATTACATATGTCTTTCAATTTCATCAAATCAGTGCATGCTAGTGTACTGATTTCTGATTTAATTTGTGAAATCACGTCGCTGACCTTCCTGAAACCCTTGCAATGCACAATACGCAGACACTTGCCATTCATTTTGTGTTGTAGCTATGGCAGAGCAAATTGTGTGAGATCCTTGACGCTGACACCAGGGCGCCTGCACAAACATGAATGTGAACAAAACCCATCAATGGCATGCAGAAATGATAATAACGTGTACACTGTTTTGTACTTTGGCAGGCCACGAACACCTGTTCATCAGGACAATCTGAAAGGTTGCATGTCATACGCCAACATCTGAAACCAAAGCTTCAGCACAGTCAAGGTTCTTTTCCATGCCAGAACACACCATCAAACTTTGACTCTTGCACAGGATATAGTTAGATTGAAGGAATATTTAAAATAGACACACACATCAAGAAGACTGACAGAACCTGAGCAATTCCTGAATCGTTCAGGACATGCATAAAGAACTCCAGCCCAAGCAGCCATGTCTGAGCACAGTTTGAATGAGGGGATATTTATATGCAAGATTGTAATGCTAGGGCAGAATTCGGCAGTATATTTTATGGCAGAAAATGCTTGTTATTCCTGGACTTGGTCTGGATAGGGAGGTGGATTTCCTAAAGATAAATCCAAGAAAGTGTCTTGATTCTTATAAGCAACTACGTTTTTCTCAGATTTTAAAATACCAAGTTCCATCTCAAAGCTGGCCATGTCATTGAACTCGTCTTTTATTTGCTGAACACACTCACTTATTGCATCCATGTTGTCCTCAAGCTGCAATATGTAAGCCTTAAGAAGCTTAACTTCTTCAGCTAACCTCGGCAAAGAATGTCCATTATCACTACATGAATCTGTACTCAACATTCCATGCCTCTGCCACTGCTGAGTAACTAGGGTGGATGACAATTAACATTATTTAAATGGTGTGAGAAACGACAATTTGTTATTTTAAATGGTTATATCAATACATTATATTTGCCTATTGGAGTCGTAGGAAAATAGAAGAAAATAAAATACTCCCGGGGATGTCACATAGTTTAAGGCGTATATACCATGTGAGTGAAAGGGGTGGATTTTTTTTTGCCCTAAACCGTATGTATAAATACGGATAGGGGCTTGGCTAGGGGGTTTTCTGGGGGGAATCCAGTGTAATATGTATACGGGAAGGGGCGTTTAGAAGGTTGGACAAGGCGTATACGGAGGGTTTTTTGCTGACCCCATTAACGCACGTGGCGTATCACCCTTATAGTAGGTGCAACCCCCGGGAAAATACTATGAAAATTTAATAGCCCATCAAAATAAATATAAAATTATCATTAAAAAAAATCGCCCAAGTATTAATTAATAATAATATAATTATACCATTAAATCGCCCATGGTTAATAACTTAAAAAATAACGGGTGCTCATAATTTTTACCCTGTATTCCTTGTCTCTAATGTTTTTTTTTTTTTTTTTTTTTTTTTTGAAGAAACGGCAGAAATTGTATTGATATATGAGGAAATTACATAGTCATACATACAAAAAAACCATTGTAGGGATCAACCTTACAATGGAAAAATGGTGATGTCTAGAAGACCATCACTAACCTTTTAGGGAAAGGGTACCCACTCAGAAAAAAGAAGAAAACACTTTTTAAAACAGTTCAGAGCAGAAAGGACTCAGTCTAGTATACTGGTCAACATTTCACAGAATATCAGGGACCCCCTCGAGATTGATTATAGCGAAGGCCTCCTCTGTGTGGACGAACATCAGATCATCCAGTTCATTCGGCCCGTAACCTGTTGAGTCCAGGAGATACATAACCCAAGCATCCCGAGCATCTTCATGAATTTTCAGCTTTGCTTGGAAATAAGGTTTAATCTCCGGGTTGAACCTCCAGAGATCTTCATCACCCAGCATCCGAGTAAAGGTAGTGCAACTAATGACCTCAGTTTTCAGCCAGAAAAGTGCATCTATAATCTCCAGAGGCGATAAAGGAACAATAGCAGGATCGACCTCACGGGCATGTCCTCCCTCATGGTGCCTCCTCAGCAGGAGCTCTGTCAAATAAAGAATCCACATCATTAAAGAGCAAAGTAAAAAACTGAAAGAAACCATTGAAGTTTCCCAAGGTATCCCATTGTCTGTCATAATTCAAGCCCCGTTTTGCCTTGTGAGCCATGGCAGCTTCAGCTAGGAGGACCTGAAAGGAAGCTTTGAGTTTATTAAGGCTTAGGGCCACTCCAGAGATAGCAACCTCATTCCTATGTTTCCATATGGCCCAGCAGGTAAGGATCCGGATGGTCCCTTTGAAGGGGGAATTCTGATTCAAGTATTGTAGCAAGGATGCCTCATCACTGGGTGTATGTTGCACCAGAGGTTGGATCCACTGCCAGAAAAGGGAGAGCCAGGGGAAAAGGAAGACATGTGAGCTAGTCTCTCTTAAGCCACAGCCCATTGGACATAAATCAGAAACTTGATTGTTGAAAGGGGCTCTGAAAGCATTTGTCTTTAAACTCTTGTTCAACAATAACCACCTGAAAAGCCCAACTTTGCTAGCACATTGAAGTTTCCACCCTTGTCTTATGATTTTAATGGCAAGATCCTGTTGGCAGCTCCAAGCTCTGCTCACTTTTAATTGAGCCCTGTCCAAGAGCATACTAATATGTAGCATAATAACAGGGGGTTTCCTTTGTGTTTTTGTACGTTTTTCACAAAGGTTTTCCTAAGATTTTATGGCGTATTCGAATGGATGTACTAATGCGTACATCTAGAGTGCACCATTTCTTAGTCGTTGATTTAGCTTTTTTTTTTCAATGGTCCAACATCCAAGGGCTCACAACAAAAGCCCTCTTTTTATTTTAGGGCCTGAACATGCAAACCTCGTGGATAGCATTTCAGGGCATTCTTGCAAAAAATTAATGTTCTTGTGATCAGAGTGGAAACAGATTTGGAGTGGCAGAGGATGATGCTACATATTCAAAGTTTCCATGGCATGGTCTGGTGGGTTTCAAGGCAACAGTGTGTTGATATTCTTATTTACATGTGAGCAAATTTTAAGTGGTGAAATTGGCCTGGAGCTTGGCAACGAGGTCAGCAGGAATATTGAAAGCAAGCCCCGAGCCTGTTGAATGCCGCTGGGTTTTTTAGCCTGGTGGACAAAAATGCCCTTGAAATGTTGGATTTGATGCCCCAAGCCGTGCCTAGTATGGGCCAGCAAGATCCGTTAGGGTATGGCGGATTAGGGCGGTGTTCATTCCGGAACAGAAGCAGAGAGCCTTCAGGGCATTGTGGAATGCAAACAAGGGTGGATCTGGCGGTCGTTTTGGATATGGTACACAAGAGGTGGAAGAAGGAAATGAAGGTTACGGCTATGGCTATGGAAGGCATCAACAGAACAACATATATGACCGTGTTGGGTTATGCAAAAATGGATTCGTCTCCTCTCCTCTGTGATTTTGCATTGCAGGTATTTCCAAGCAGATGACGGTTTTGGCAGATGAAACAGAGGCAGAAGGTGGAAGCACAGGCTATGATGGTAAATAATGTCTGATCCCCCAATTTTTACTGTACTTGTGTTGATCTTCTGGTAAAAATCCAGTAACTTGCATCTCTAAAATGTCACAGCAGAAAACAGAGTCCGGTTCAGGTCTATAGGAGCAAAAGAAAATGGCAGGGCTTTTGTTCAAAAACTGGCACTAAATTTCTAGTTCATGGCAGTAATATTCAGAGCAGAGCATACACAGACTTGGACAATATGACAGTGTTTTGATGTTTAGAATGTTCTGTCCTTAGCTGAGTTATTTTGATATACTTTTCTGCTCAAAAGCTCACATTATTGGATCCCTTTGGCATTTAAAACACTGGCATTAATTTGCTTTAACTTCAGTAGAGGATGTTCAAGCTTCTCTAACTGTAGCATGGGCAATGGCTTGCATGCCAATTGATGGGGTGAACAAGAAGGGGGTGAAGATTGACAACCGCTTTTTGATTAATTCTTATAGTTAATCTTCTGAGTTATCTTGCAAGAGAAGGCAGCGCTAAGTGGGTGCCTTGTACACATATCATGGTCTGTCGTGGAAATGGGAAGAACTGAACCATGCTTGGTTCCAGAGTGGCTCAAAGGAGGCGGTGCAGGGTCAACACATTTTTTTCCATCAAGGAAATCAGCACAGTAGATGAATTTCAAGGCCGAGAGAAAGAAGCAATTATTATTTCTATAGTTCGTTCAAATGCTCTACGAGAGGTCAGCAGCAAATATTTTCTGTATGTGAAGTTTTTCTTTCAAGTTAGCACCTGCACAAGGAACATGTCTTAACTGTTGGTAATGAATGTTGCCATAGGTGGGGTTTCTTTGTGATCAACGCAGAATGAATGTTGCAATTACAAGGGCAAGAAGACAATGCTGCATCATTTGTGATACGAAGACAATGCTGCATCATTTGTGATACTGCAACAGTGTCTCGTCAGGGCTTCCTTAAGCGGCTTATTGACTATTTTGAGAAGAATGGGGAATATCTGAATGCCATGTATATATAGATTGCTAGGAAATTGTTAAGCGGTTTATTGACTGTTTTGAGAAAAATGGGTAATACTTGAATGCTATGTATATAAGAATCCATTTGCCATGGAAATAATTTGTTTGTCTTCATGTTATTGTGCTTTTTAGTAATTAATATTTAGGTCCATAAAGTCTACCTATGTTTGTTTTAGTTAGGGCCCAAAGGGCCCAAATTTTTTTTTTAATATAACAATCAACACACAACTACCATTTACATTATTAACACAAACCATTGCATTTAACACATTTAAATTAAAATCCCCCTTAAACCCCCTTTGGTTTGGGTGCATATTCACACGGGGGATTATGTAGGGCAGCGAGAGCCCCAAAAATATATTCATAATACATGTACAAAATTAACACCATTAAGTACATTCTCTCAAACCTTATAGTATTTTGCAAACCTTAATATACAGTATACAAAAACTTGTATATGCATACCCCACAAATGAGGATCGCTATGTACGGTCCAGATCTTAGAATAAAGGGCAAATATGCCCATCCGACAGCTCTCGTTGCCTGGAGTAACCCCCCGTGTAAATTTTGGAGACCTTATATGGTAGCCCACCACACGTCCAATTTTGGGCACCAGTTGCTTGCCCAGCTGGGTTTCGGGTTAGAGTAGCATAAATGCTTCTATTTGTGTCAGTGTCAGACAAAATTGAGGTAAGGTCTCCCCAATCTTTCCACTTGTCACCATTTTTCATGGAACCAATGGTATGTAAATCTGCATTACACCATTCCTTATACTTTAGAGGATGTTTAAGGGCTAAACATCCTTCCTCTTCCTCAGTCAAGTCCTGATGCCAGAAGAAGCTGAAATCATCACTGACAGCAGTCAAAGGCCGTGCACTAAAGCAGGGAGATGCTTGATTCCATGTAGAAATGATTCTCCTCAAAATTTTTGATGTGCCTGGAGCAGCTTTGAGCTGGAAAAAAGCAGAGTCAGGAAGATGATGAGGGAGTGAAGGAGACCCCTCTAGAGATGTAGCCCCCAGCCAGTACTTTACCAATTTCAAGGCTGGAGAGGGGGCAGTAGACATTAGAGATCTCCAAACTATCTTTGCTGCCAAGGCTTGTGCCTGGACAAAGAGGTCTTTGCAGCCCAGACCTCCTTCTTTCTTGGGCAGAGTCAGATTATTCCAGGAAACCATTCTAGCACCTTGCCAAATGTAATCCCTCATAGCTGACTCAAGTTTCCTGTAGGAGGATTTATCAGCAATGATGGCTGAAGAGAAAAAAATGTGAGTGCTTGCAATCACACTATTAACAATCTCAACTCTTCCTGCAAGAGAGAGGGATTTAAAATACATCTGTATTTTTTTTTTCATCCTACTGACAATTGGGTCCCATAACCCTGCCAAGTTCATGTTAACTGCCAAAGATAAACCAAGCAATTTGGTAGCAGTTTTGTGACCTGTAACCTTTATTCCATGAATCACATCTTCCTCTGATTGCAGGATTATTGTGCTTTTATTTTTATTCAGATGAACTCCTGAGGCACCTCCAAAAAGATTTAACATCTCCAGGAAGTTTGGTAGACTGGACCCATCATTTTGGAGGAAGGTGAATGTATCATCTGCATACTGCATTATAGAGAAGACTCCCAAATCCTGTGGCAGTTGGAGACATTTTATTTCCTTGGCAGCCAGAAGAGACAGAGTGGCCCTTGTGACCATTTCAGCAACTATCAGGAAAAGATAGGGGGTCAAGGGGCAACCCTGTCTAACCCCTTTTTTACACTAAAAAAACTTTGATGGAGTACCATTCACTAGAACTGCAGAGCAGCCAGCAACATTCAAGCTATGCACCCTGCTAATAACTTTGTCAGAAAAGCCGAGCTGTGCCATTGCTTTATATAAAAATTTCCAATGAATGGTGTCATAAGCTCGTTTGAAATCCAACTTTACCAACATACAATTCTGTTTGGAGTAGAGATTCCAGTGCAATCCCTCATGGGCTCCAACAAAGTTGTCTAAAATACTTCTTCCTGGAAGAAATGCAGATTGAACTGGGTTGATAATTTTTTGCAGGGTCTCCTTAATTCTATTTGCTAGGATCTTTGCCAGGATCTTGTAGGTGGAGTTTGTGAGGGAGATTGGTCTCCAGTCAGAGAAAGAGGCTGGAGCATCTACCTTGGGGATGAGGGCAATTAACCCAGCATTTATTGCAGGGTGGAGCTTTGGAGCAGACCAGGCCCCCTGAATAAATGTAGTGACATCCTGCTTTAGGATATCCCAAAAAGTGACAAAGAATTCGGGGGGGATACCATCAGGGCCGGGGCTTTTCCCACTTGCCATCCCTTTAAGGACCTTCTCGATCTCCCTTTCTGAAGGGCATTCAAGGAGATGAGTGTCATCCAGTACCTTGTCAGCTGGCCCTAACTTGTCAAAAAAGACCTGGAAACTGTTTTCATCCACCTCTTCATGGGCAAACATATTTTTGTACTTGTCATGAAAAAACTCCAGTAAACTTTCTTGCCCTGAGATGATTTGATCTCCCTTGTCTCTAATGTTAACCTTAATCTAATCCAGGTGCTTGCATGAGACATTGCCTTCCGAGTGGAAGAGCAAAATCTTTTTTTATCCTGCTTACAACTATATAAGGTTTAGAGAAGCTACCAGCAGCAAAAGAAAGGGTGAATCAGCTGAAGGATCACCCACCATCATTGAAATAGTGAAATCAGGGATGAAGGGGATTGTGGTAGCTAAATGCCATCATATCCTTGCACCTATCCTTGAGAATGACCATTTTGTGCTGGCTGTTTTTACGCTCGCACCATCTGATTCCAAGATCCTACCTGTACCAGCAATTTACTTCTTGAATCCTCTTACAGGTTATGCGACGAACGAGAAAGCAATCAAAGGGTATGTAATACTTTAAGTTGTTGTTTTGCTTTTCTTCGTTATTTCGGTCTGCTAAATTTTGTGATATAGGTGAAAGCATGCTAGGGTGTACCATCTAAAGTTCTTTTTAGGGAGTGCAAAACTACCCAAAAAAGTACCCAACACTAGGTACCATGAACTTGCATAAATGTCTCAATAAACAATAAGTTTGAGAGTTGATTCATTAATTTTAGTCTTTAATAGTATTGTTATCCTCTAATACGATAGATTGACATGTTATTGACCTTCAATTCAAAAGTTTTGAATTGATTTTAATGGGAAGAAAAAACAGAAAGTATCAGTTTCAAAAGTACCCAGCGAAGGTACTTTTGAGGGTTTCAAAAGTGGTACACCGTATCATGCTTTTACCCATATGTAGGCTGCACACACAAATGTTAACCCTATCGATCGGTCAAGTACCTAGAGGCGTCGATTTCATGAAGAGAAATAATGTTAATTGGATTCAGCAAGTAGAGGTGCCACAGCAGCCTGATTTAACATCATGTGGGTTGTATGTGATGGTATTTATGCACAAATATATTGAAGCTCTTGTCTCTGGTAGAGATATGGAAGTAAGTTGTATGCCTTCCCTTGTATACTGCATCTCATGTTCTTTTAAATATTTCTAACCTTATTTATGGATGTCACAGATTACATCTAAATGGTTCTCTCATGAATACGCCCTGTGACGACGACAATTTCTAATAAATGCTTTGGTCATGTATTGTGATGCCAATCAGCCAGCAGTCCTCTGATTTCTGATTTAAAGAAACTTTTGATTTATGATTTATGATTGATGCACAGTAGAAGATACGAGAACAGAATTTGAGCTGATCATGAGTCTGAGTATCTGATTTTGCAAGATGAACAATGTAACAGGCTTATATCTATATATTTTTTGTTCACATTTTTGTGAACATTTCCTATCATAAGGAATATGTAAATGACACTATGCTGAATAGTCTACTACTGATAGTATACTTTATGACTATGTAAGTTATAATTATGAATACAAAAAACACCTTACCTCCAAAAAAAAAAGTTGAAAAAAAAGATTTCTGATTTAAAGAAGCCTTGTACCCTTTTTGGTCAATCAAAACAGTTACTTGATTGTTTCGAGTGATATGTTTTGTGACCTTGTACCATACTACACCCCTCCACCACACTCCACCACCACCACACGACATCACACCACAATCCACAACACCACACCACACCACCACCACCACACCCCCCACCACACCACACCACACACCACCACCACCACCACCACCACCATCCTCAGCTCTATATGGAGGTCGTCCTCCATAACATACATCTTCATTTTCAGAAGACGCTCCTCATCAGGGTAACCTCGATCAACCCATTCGAGAACCCGGATTGAACAAATAGCTTGTGCCTCAGTGATAAGTTTCTCCACTTGTGGTGGAGTGAACTTGGCCACCACTGTAACCGGATGCCCTCCTGATGAGGACACGGATTCTGACCGAGCTGGCGGTGAAGGAACAGGCACAATAGCTGGAGTACTCCTGCGAACTATAGTTTTGAACCTGGTCATTGACGGAATCGAACGGAATGGACGGAATGAAGCTGACCCGAGGAAGAGGAAGATGGACGGAATGAAGCTGCAGGGCAGAATTTTGGGAATAAAAGGGATGTTTGCATGCATACGATTTTGGGAATGAGGCAGAAGAGGAAAGGGATGTTTGCATGCATACGATTTCACACCTCGGGAGCCGAGCCACCCACCTCAATATTTTTGCAAATGTAAAATGTATAGGTTGATCAATATATGAGACCAATTCCTTGGTATGCAGTTAGCACAACCCTAACACAAAGTTAGCAATATCCCACATGCATATATCACAAAAATCGTGAGCATATATAAATGTTACATGTTTGACTTTCATTGACCAATATGTTTGACATAACGGGAACTGCATACCAAGAGATTGGTAAAGTTCCCTTGGTAAAATGTATATGAGATCAATATAGAGATAACAAGGAATATTCCTTATTGCATTGAAAGGAATATTCCTTAGTGACTAGTTATCAGGAATATTCCTTATTACCTTCAAAGGAATATTCCTTATTGCATTAAAAGGAATATTCCTTATTACCTTCAAAGGAATATTCCTTATTGCATTGAAAGGAATATTCCTTATTACCTTGAAAGGAATATTCCTTATTGCCTTGAGGAATATTCCTTATTGCATTGAAAGGAATATTCCTTAGTGCCCAGTTATCAGGAATATTCCTTATTACCTTCAAAGGAATATTCCTTATTGCATTGAAAGGAATATTCCTTATTACCTTCAAAGGAATATTCATTATTTCATTGAAAGGAATATTCCTTAGTGCCTAGTTATCAAGAATATTCCTTATTACCTTCAGAGGAATATTCTTTAGTTTGTTTAAGTGCACCCATAGTTACAAGGAATATTCCTTATTATATTGAAAGGAATATTCCTCATTGAGTATAGCCCTTTCATTTGAGCTAGGCTTGTGGGATATATGCCAGCAGCAACCATTGGCCAATTCGGTCAGAAAAAGAGGACAGTGGGAAAGATTTTGAGAAAAGGATGTTGATGTATTTTGGCAGAATGTCCAATCAGGTTAAGGAACAAATCATTGGCATGGTACGAGCCATATCGAAAACGAGGGGGAGAAGGGAATAGACGGGGATAAAAATTCCTTTTTACCTGTGGTGACCGGGTTGATTCCGGATGGCGGGGAGGAGATCGAGCGACTAGATCACAATCCATATCCCCAATTCAAATGAAAACTCACCTGGTGCACCCGATTCTTGAGGAGATCAATGCTTGACGGGGAAACCAATTGAACAAAATCAAACGGAGGCGATCCACGAGTTGAGAGGTACTCCTATTCTTAAACATGCTTTTGTTCCTAATCTAACAATTGCTTATGATGTTCTACACAGATGCACAGAGGAGGCTTAACAATGTTGGAAGCATGGATCGAGCTATGGGAGTAGCAGCGGACAAGGATGATGAGGAATTCCAATTATCTAACGCAGAACTAGAAAGTATTCTAATTCAACTTAAACAGGAAGTTGTGCATGCAAAAACAATCAACAAAATGCTGAAAAGGGCTGAGGTTTGGAGATTCAATAGCCTCAAACCATACTTTACCAATCTCTATCATAAATGGCAATAGAAGCGAGAAGCACATGTCTTGCTTCTGTTAGATTTCACCAACTTCCAAGCAA
This sequence comes from Isoetes taiwanensis, assembly GCA_021234155.1. Lineage (NCBI taxonomy): Eukaryota > Viridiplantae > Streptophyta > Lycopodiopsida > Isoetales > Isoetaceae > Isoetes > Isoetes taiwanensis. Next base: position 31,837,125 of record JAJEKV010000001.1, read on the forward strand.
ATTGTCACGGACACTCTTCTCACAATTTTTGGGAATAGGACCATTGCTGATCTCACACTGCAGGACCTTCTGGATGAATCTTGAGTCTTGAATCTTGAATCTTGAGACCTTCTGCTTACAGTGTTTTTTACAGCTTACACTAAGTATAACAGTCTTGGAACTATATAAACAATATATTAATGTTTGTGTTTTAATCTGGTTCATGGATCCATTTTATAAGGACCATGACTTTTGGACAATATGCTTGGACATAAAAATATTTTTGGATTACATGAACATCACATTCTGATTACATTCAGTTTGCAAGTCCATGCCTTAGTGCATAGAAAAGTTACTTCAACAACAGGTTAACGTATTACAGAGATTCTACAATCTCTGGCAAATTTCCCAGCAACATTTCATGCCAATAGTTAGTCAGTTCATATGCATAAGATGTACCTTTAATCTTATGTTTGGTAGCTCAATGGAAATCTCACCCCAATTCTTGACTTTCGGGATGGACAAGAACTTTCTTTCCTTGAATAAGCCTGTACTTTTGATGACAACCAGGAATCAATTCAAAGTAGTTACCAGTTATAACTTCATTACCACAATAAAATTCATTTCCATAGTCATCCTTGATGTCTTCTTCGAGGGCATGTTTCATACATTACCTTTGGATGAGATAATAAGGGACCCTTTCATAATTGTCTGGGGATGTGAATGATGCAAAATAATCTCCAACCTGCACTGTCTCATCCATATTGTCCACGTCATTTGCCCACAAGTCCTCTGCCTCGTACCCATCTTCTTCAACATTGTCCCTGTTTGTAGGCTCTAGTTTTCTCAACTCCCACCTGCCACAATGATCAGCATTCTCACAAGCAGGCCAATCAAAATTGATGCATGCCTTACAAAAACATGAAAGAGATCTACACATTAACTTTGTTGGATCATTTGGATCTATGGATGATACGCAATGAAGAGATTGCACCCCTTTCACTGGGAGCACATCAAATCTTTGGGAACGGTCAATGTCAGACCTTCCAAAATACCCTTTCCACATCAGAAATTTTCTCTTCAAGAACCTCACATGCAGTTTCTGCATTTTTTATCACTTTCCCATCCTTTTTTCTTTGTTCTGCCTCAAGCCATAGTTTGGCTATGGCTCCTTCTCCGTCATGTATGCCCTTCCCATGTCCTGAGCCAAAGAAATTCCAGTGCATTCTGATCTTATGTTGTTGATGATATCTAATTACATGATAGAAAGCTCTTCTCGGCTTGAATTGGGTTGCACACCCGTCAGACCAAACTAAGTGGTATTTCATATGGCCAGCACCATTTTCTTTCAGCCAATTTAGGTGCATAGTGAATGCTTTTTGTACAAAGTGAGTATCATGTATTTTGTCATCTGAAATGAAGAAGTGCACATATTTCCTCATTTTACCCTGTACCTTGAACATCGTGATGTGGACCAATATGCTGATTTGTTCATTGTACCAATGTTGTGCTTGAATCTCGTTGAATGGCTTCAAAATATAATTCTCCGAGAAATCAAGGTATCATCACGAAGACTCTTCAAGGATTCCTTGAATTGTTTGCTCTGCCAATGTGCCACAAAGTTATGATATACAAACTTCGACATATGATCAAACATGTTATCCAACATATTACTGGAGCTGCCTTTCTTGTCAATTAGCTTTAGTCTTCGTGAAGTTCCTTTCTTCGAGGGCTCATTAACGTAACCATAGACTTGCCAATCAAGCGTTTGATCAATCTGCTCATTGTATTCTCTTGGACACAACTCAATTAATTGTTTCCCACAATTTCCACAATCTGATTTGATACATTGTAGCTTATGCCACTCGCGTTGCCTGCTGCTCTGTCACATACCATAGCCCTCCAAAATGTGCTAACATTATCAAATGTCATGTTCTTGGCTTGACATATCCCAGCATGAGCTTCAGCTGCGCACACACAACAATTGCACGAACAATTTTCATGGAGTCTTGACCTCATCAAATTAAATGCCTGCTTGTACAGATCTGATTGCTCGTGTTTCACGCAAGAACATGTGTTTCTTTTCTTTAGCTTTCTAATGCAAGAAGGTTTTAAGTATTCAAATTGCCTAAGCCCAATCCGAACCTCTAGATACTGATCCACAAAATTCTGGAATAATTCAGCCTGTAAAATTACAGTGAAATAAAATTAGTCACCTCATTACATTACATTACATTACATTACATACAAATCTTTTACATATTCAAGACCCTAAACTCCCACACATGACATGAATTTTATTTCATTTACTATGAAGTCACATAATTTCTTAACAATTAATACATCTCCACACTAATTTCTTCTTAGTTACTGCCTACATCTATAATACATCCAGAATATACATGTAAACAAATATACATGTACGTGTTGCCATGAAATAATTTGACATTTCCATGTAGAGCAAACTAGTGCAGACTGCATCTACATTACATTCAAAAAGTAAAGAAATCTGTTACAAACTTTACATCAGTGTTACAAAATAAAAAACATCTTTATTCTGCAAAAAAAGATGCAATTACAGCTAAATTACAGTCGTACCTGTGTAATGTCAATATATTGAATTGGTTGTGTTCTCTTCTTCATGACATCTCTAATTTTTGGTGAAACCTTTGTGTTATCTAACCAAAACTGAGCAACCATATCCTTCATAGCCTGATCTATAGTATTTGTTCTTGGATTTCGACCTGCTAATGCCCACAGATTTGTTCCACCTAGTGACATTCTTTTCCTTCTCTCTACTGCTAGTTTCATATTTCTAGGATATATTTTTAGCAACTTAGCTGCTAGTGAAGTCTTCTCTAATTCTCCTTCCTCTCCAACCACCATAGATAGTACAGAATGCTTTGCAGTAAGTTTGTCATTGCTATTTGCATGTTTGACATCTTGGAGGCCATCCTTTAAATTCTTTACCAGATCTGTTTTCACGATAGCCTCTTGAGGCCTTCCAATGACTGGCTCAAATAGGAATTGCAATCTTTTGTCCTGCAATAATCTTCTTGCAAATATACTTTGCTGTTTTGGATTCAAATTAGATACCTCATTCATTATGAGATTTACAGCAGCATTCACCTTTCTTCTAATTGGCTTTGTCACGTATCCACCCCTACAAACCCTCTGTTTCGATTTTCTTTGCCTGCTTGTAACAGTGCTTTCCGAAACTTCATCAACAGGAGGATTGAAATCTGAACCCGATGCTGACCTCGAAGTGCTTGCATGAGAGTCCAATTCTTCCATAGTTTCTTCTTCAATTGGTGCTTTAAGACATCGATCCATTCTGCAGAAAGGGGATACAACATCCTGCACAAAAAATCAGATTATTAACCAGATTTGTATTACTGCTTGAAGGGATTTGTATTACTGCTTGAAGGAAAGGGATTTCAATTTCTTCAAGATACATTTGTTTCTTGAAATGCATTCAATTTAGGAGCAGCTATAATAGATTCGAGGCAAGTTTTCCTTGAGGTAAAATCCGGAGCCATGTTTGATCGATTGAGGAAAGTTCAAAATGTGCGTCAAGATTTCGGGAGGATTTGGTATAATTATGGAGAATATTGTACGTCAACCGCCTTTATTAATGATAGGCAACTCCATGTAAAATTCAAAATGTACATTACAAACACTTTAACCCAGTTCAAATTTCTACATCAATATACAAAAAAATTCAATCACCCTTTTATGCTTCTACCCTGCTGGAAAGGACACTTTGTCAGACAATAATACAAGACAAAACTAAGAGCACCAGATCAAAGAAAAAAAAAAGATGAAAAGGGAGATGCTTCCGAAGTACAAACTGTACCCAAGGATGCCTGCAAAATAGTTTTTTTGCTTCAGATCAGGTCTGGGAGAAATGGAATGTATTCTGGGATGTCTACATGGAGAAGAAGTTGCTAGATTCACAAGGCATATTTCCTCATGTTGACACATCAATTTTTGATCTCAATACAACAGAGATGAGGAAGGCCCAGAGATTGGATGATGAAAAACTGATCTCAGTTCTGGACAGATGCATCAGAAAGGAAGTCCTTTACAAGAAAACCTCAGCAACAAAGGACAGGGAATCATTTGAAGAGGCATGCGACCAACTGAAAAATATTAGAGTGCTCAAGAAGGCAGTTGGAGAGGAATTACAAAGGCTTACAGGGGACTGGTCGTCGTCGGAGCTAGGACATGCAAAAATACAAGGTCTCTAATGACGACCTGAAGAAGTATGTCTTCTGGTACAAAGACTTTGTCAAACAGCAGAAGTTGAAGAACGTTGCAAACCTTAAAGGGATTCACACGAAAGTTGCATCCAACTTGAAAAGAAAAGTCGCATTGGTGAAGCAGACCCCGGATGCAGAATCCACTTTCTTTTATCAAGTGTCCACTGGTTTCAAGTGTGCATTGCCAGATGTGGGTACAGGTCCCCATGATATCACACTATTCGTGCTTGATAGCTGAGGCACCAGATGGTCGCTTGATGACTATAATACGCTCTACAACATATGCGGTGGTTACACGACGGAAATGAATTACACAATTGTCACGATATGCCCCTCTGACATGTCCTACGCATATGCTTTATCTGCTGCAAAAGACTTGGAATGCATCAAAGTGATACGGCAGGCGGTCCTCATAGATGAAAACAGGGACAGTGAATTTAGCACAGCAAGTAAAATTTCTCATGTCCTTATCGTTATGATAGCCATGATGGATGATAAGGAATATGATCAGGCTTAAGGGAAAACCAGATGGAGAAAAACTTGCATGACAGTGCTATCAGCTAGATGAACGCCTGCGAAATGTCTTTTATCTTGAGCAAGAAGATAAGGGGAAGGGTATCGCGGACGTGGAACAGCTAGAGGAAGAAGAGGAAGAAAACCAGGCCGACCCCTTTCTTGTAGAGCACATTAAGTACGTCACATAAGGGGAGGCTAAACAAGAACGGATTCTCTATGGCCCTTTCTCATTATCTCATTGAAGCATTTTGCCCATTGGGGACAACTTGCTATGAGCTTCACGCCGGAGGTTACATCGGCAGGGAAGCTTTGAAGTTAGCAAGGAAATGCCAGAGCGTCATCTCCGATGATCGAGCCAAGCATTTCTTGGAGCTCTTCTTTGAGAAAGTACTAGAGGAAGCATCTAGGGGACCAATCGGCAGTGAAAAATGCAAAGCTTCTACCTCTAAGGCCGAAATACCTCTAAGGCTGGAAGTTAATGACAGGGATCGAGAGCCCAAATCTGAAAGCTCTAGCCAGGTTAGCGTAAAGAGTAATGAACTATCAAGCATAGTTCAAACTATACAGATCTCAACTGATGTGGTTGGTGCTTCTAGCAGACCGGAGACAACTCAGAATAAGGATGCAACGGAAGAAGACACCACGAGGATTGATGAAAAAGAAAGGTATTGTGACAATGCTCGTTTTCTTATGATATCCATGCATTTTACAAACGACAAGCATATAGAAATCGCACCTGGCGCGATTTAGAATTTCCTTGACTTTCATATTTTTAGATTTTGTTGACATGCATCATTAACGAAATCGCGCCTGGCGCGTTTGCTTGTTCCATTTCTTTCATCTCATACGTTATTGTTTGCGTTACAGACATGATTCGGCTTCCCCAAAAGTACTGGTCTTTGATTTGAATGGTGTGCTATGTAGAACGTTTCCTAAAGCAACGTTTGATAAGTCATGGTATGCGCAACAACTATTTGAGACGCATACCAAATATGTTTACCCGCGCCCTTATCTAAAGGAGATGTTGGACCAGGCCTTCAGTCTGTTTCATTGTGCAATTTGGTCATCTATGGAGCATAGAAATATACAGGTAGTTTTGAAAGTAGTGCCTGAGCTAAATAGAGATTGAAAAAGTCCATCTGGGATCAAAGCAAATGTGCTTCATTCACAAACCCTAAAGATCCGACAGGTAAAAAGGTATTTGTGAAATGCTTGCGCAACATGATGGATGCCCTAGGTGTTGAGGAAAAGGAAGGCATGCCATGGTTGATGATGACGCCCTAAAGTGTTGCTTCAATCAGTCACAGTCATTAAATCCGCCATCCTATCATCCTGATATGTTTAGCCAAGATGACTTCCTACTTCATTTTGTCAGTGTCTTGCAAGAAATAGCTTCAGGGAAAACGGTCGAAGAGATACAAACACTATATCCGCTACTTGATCGGACAGGGAAAATTGATAGGGACCTTGAGAAAATCGTTCTAGAAAGGGAACTCTTTTGATATATATATATGTATACCGAAAATACACTTTCCATAAAAGTTTTGAATATGAAATATACTTTACACCAAAGCTTTTGAATATATATTGTGTTCTTGTAGCAGCATTATTGGTTCTGTGTACACATTGTATTATTATATTATGTGTATGCAAGATGAACCATGAGGACCTCTGCAGGTGCCGCCAGCTAGAAATAGAACTTGAGGACTGGCTGACTGTTGTTGCTATGAATCCCGTCCGCTTCTATCCTGATCCATTCGATGTTGTAATCCATCTTCTATGGAATCCAGAGCATGGTTTGTTCATGATCGAGAGGATCTCAGGAGCGCCTGTCGACGATGAATCGGAATAGTTTTTGAAGTTTATGTTGTTTGATCATGCTATATTTATGCCAACAAAATCGCGTCACGCGCGATTTGAACCACGAAAATCTCTGTTTTGTAGCAACTTGCTTGCTGTTATTTATTGATAAAGCACTAAAATTTCAATCTATAGATTTCGTAGTCGTCCGTGATGGTATGAAATAATAAGCAATTTCCTACTTTTTATATTGCCAACATTCTGTCATAATATGGGTGATTTGCATCGAATATTTGAATGCATTTCAATTTCAACACAAAATGCATATTCCTAGGCCGAAAATGAACTCAGTGCAAAAGTGTGGTTAATTCAATATAAAGGTCAATAAAAGGCTTATACGGCGCGATTTTGGAATAGACATAATCCCAATTTAATTGAATGATGGTTACAATGGCGGGGCTGGCTATAGACAATGGCTAGGGTTGACCACTCCATCCGCCCCTCCTGTGCATACTTTGCAGATAGGCTAGATCGGGCTCTGGTGCGACTCTAGCCTGCCGGATATGCAATCTCATGGTATCACCCATTGAGATTGCTCCGGGTTGTACTCCCTGGTCCATCGAGGCAGGAAGGGTTCCATCTCCCCTTCTCGGGGTCTAGAGGTTCCAGGGGGGCTAGAGAATCGTGGCAACACACGATTCTTCCCCGACTTAACCCCCCAAAATAAGAGCCAGGCCGTCACCTGCAACTCTTGAGAGGCAGGCCAACACCATTGCCCCAGGAGGTGCCGGACCCATGCCCGGCCCACTTGAAGTGACCGGCCATAAGCCTAGCCCGCTATGGGATCCCCAGTAGCCGCACTCAGCAGGGACCCTCCCGCCGTCTCGTCTCTAGCCCCGTTATGTAGTGCTGAGTCATACCATAGCTCTCATAGCCTGGTGGGTTCCTATGCATAGGCCGTAATAATAATAGGAACTAAAGGGTCTAAACTAGGAGCATTACTAAGTAATGGCTACTAGGTCTCTACCCCCCTTCCCAATACAAGAGGAGCAAACATGATCAACCAATATTACATATCCACATAACATGATCACAATAAGAAGAACATCTAAACCTAATCATATACATCTAACTTACAGTTAGGGTTCATTGATTAGGGTTCAAGATCTATACTGTGTCTAGGAAGGCTCTACTAGAGACACGAAATGCTAACTCATCTGGAGTCCTAACTTCCAGATGATCTACAAAGAACTCTAATCCAAATACCTGCTCCTGAGGAACTCCCTCTTATTCCCGGCGTCTCCATGATCTTTGAGGTGGTTGAAGTAGCTCCCACTCCTATTGATGCACACACGCTCTGGGGGCTGCTATGCTAGGCTATGCCACAGCAAATGGTTCTCGAAACGGAGTTTCGAGCGCGAAAAGAGTTCTAGACTGTTGGAGCCAGAAAAATGGCTTAGGGTTAGGGTTTGGCCATTTATAGGTTAATGTTGATGTCACCTGAAGTAAATACTACATTACAGAAAGATATTATGTTCAATCTTACCCAAATTCTCGCTTTAACTCTTCACTTTACCTTTTTGCATTGTTGAATATAAACCGAAGGCAATTCTTTTTGCCAAGGGTGGGACTTTCATTCATAAAGATAACATACAATCAATCAAATCATTCCCAAGCTCCAATGTCTTGGGCACAAGATCAAAGAATATTGATGATAGATGAAATCAAACAATTTGCCTCAATTATCCATTGATTCATGAAGCAAGGAAGGCATATTCAAGCATTTGCAGGTCAATCCAGTCTCTCAAGCAGGTTTCTTGATCGAATCTCACGCCCAAAGCCCTCGAGTCCTTCTGTAACATAATTCCCCTTTCATAATCGTCTGTTTCTGGCCCATTATTGGCCTCACTCCAAAGATGTGCACACGCTCTCGGGGGGCTGTTGTGCTAGGCTATGCCATAGCAAACGGTTCTCGAAACGGAGTTTGGAGCGCGAAGAAGATTCACAGACCGTTGGAGCCAGGAAAGAGGCCTAGGGTTAGGGTTTAGGCCTCTATAGGTTAGGTTCCACATGTTATGCCACGTGGCTCCAATAGGGCAATCCCATGTGGCGGGTGCCCAATAGGTTAAGGCCACGTGGAAAATGGTCTTAACCTAAGGTTGGCTAAGTTATATAAATGACTTAGTCATGCACCTTATGCCACTAATCTATGGTATACAAGACTATGAAGGTAGATTTGTATAGTGACGGACCTAGAAATATATGTATTTATGGCATATATTTCCCTGGAACGTCACAACAGCTACAACCAAGACATTGAAACGCAGGCCAATCATGTCTACAACTTCAAGACATCGCCCTTGTAACACTTATGTTCTTGCAGATACACAAATTGAACATCCAACTTAGACAGGTAAAAGTAGATGTGGCTCCTCTTTAAAGCAAACATTAATTATTTTGAGAAATTTAAGATTCTATTTGAGCATGAAATAGGTCGCACGCTACCCACATGATGCAAAATATGGCTAGACTGAAGCAGAAGTTGACGTTTTATTCTAGAAATTACGCCAAGAAATTATAGTTGTGTGAAATTGCATTCAAGGGGACTTTCCCACGCTCTTCTTTGGACGCTCCCAGAATCTATACGATGCTCCCATCGTATAAATACGGGGAATTCCCCTCCCATGGCGACCACATCACCATGGCAAGGCCCTCCGTCATACTCGGACCACTTGGGATGGCCAAGTGTCCGGGCGAGGAACATGGAGGTGTCATTCGTTCCACGTCCACTATGGAAAATCCTATACAGCGGAAAGCGTACATATACGTTAGCATACAATCATCATGCAAAATAATATACCACCACGAAGGGTGGCCCATCCATCATCATCACGGAAAAGATAAGACATCCATAATAACATGAAATAACACCATGACAAGGCACTACCCCAGGCTCGGACTCCAACGGATCAACTGACGGCCACGGTCTCAAGATATCAACAGACGGAGGTATAACATGGCATTGGCTGGCCTAATACAATGACTAGGGTTGTCCACTCCATCCGCCCCTCCTGTGCACACTTTGCAGATAGGCTGAATCATGCTATGACGTGCTTGTAGCCCTCCGGATACGCAATCCCAAGGAATCACCCTTCGGGACTACTCCAGATTACATCTCCCCGGTCCGATGAGGCAGGTCAGAGAGGCGTCTCCTCCCTGCTGCCATGCTATGGCAGCATAGAAGAGCAAGACACATTTTGAAGACTAATCCTTACACTTTGATCTGAATTTCAAGGCACAAGAAGAATGTCTTATTGGCATACATTGAAGGCTTGAAGAGCAAGGTGAGGACAATTAACTCAGGTCACACAAAAGAGGCAAAGGGAGAATCAAGCAAAAAAAAAGAAGACGACCCCTGGAAGATCTCTTGGCATGTAATCATTTGAGTTCTTGGCATCTTTGTGCTCTTTGATTCCCATCCCACATCTCCCATGCTTTCTACCATCATGAAATACCCATGAGATCTTGAATTCCATGCCCACAATTCATTTCCACGCCAAATTTGGCTTTGAAGATTTTTTCTAGTCAAAACTACACTTTCAAGAACCATTCACATGCCACACACTTATCATACCACTTCCACATCATTCAAAGTTCTAAAACCTCACTTGACTTGGTCATACATGTGGTCAAAGGTCAACATTCCATCCATCAAAGTCAACGAAAAGGGAAGATCATAAGATCCCTAAGGGAAGCATTCAACAGTCAAGTTTGCCTAAGGAAATGCCAATGATTTGCATTTTTACAAAAATTGACCCATGGAAGGTACATTTGAAGTGCAAGTCATCACACACATCACCTCTCTTGGCATGCCATGTCATGCCTTTATCTCCATGATCACACTTCAAATTTTTGTCATTGCTGGATCATTGCCACATCATCATTCGCACCTCCACATCACCATCCACATGTCACACACATCATGTTCACATCACTTGAGGTTTTGACTAGAAAGAATTTTCTAAGCCAAGTTGATTGACACGTCACCATCCTTATTTGCCATGTCATCCCTACCTTGCCTTGTCATCATTCTCACATGCCACATCACCTCCCTTTTGAGCCATTTTTAAGCCAAAATCGAAAATGCCCAATTGCAAAAAAAGATTCCAGAATCTTCTAGAGCATGAAAAAAGAGTCCCATTGGAAAAAAGAAAATTGAAAAATTCGTTTATCTTGGTCCTTATATTTGCCTCCTTGTGAAACGTGCCATAGTCCATGGGGTAAAATTTTTTTTCCTATCTACTCCCCCGACCTATTTTTCTTCCCAGCCAATCTCCCCATGCCGTGTGGAACATCCGGGCGTGTGGGGCGGTGGAGGTACCGAATCCCACGTGGATATTGCACGCAATAATTATAAATTAAGGTTTTGCTTTTCCTTATATACCTTGAGCTGCCAAACCTAAATTTGCCTGTGGGATATATCGTTGAAAGTTATCAAGAACCCTAAACCTGTGAACGCCAAGATCCGGTCGATTCGGCCAAACCAATTGTGCAATCATGCTCCAAACCTGCCGAATAACCTGAGTGGCTATCCTGTATTGTCCCTGTAGAAAAGAAAAATAAAACCATCAGAATCTGCATTGATTACAGGGATTTGAGCAAGGCTACCATCAAAGATTGCTATCCATTACCATTTTTAGAAGAGGTTTTACATGCTGTTGCAGGTAAAGATATTTATTCCTTCTTAGATGGTTTCTCAGGTTTTAATCAAATAAATATTAAAGAAGAAGATCAGCCAAAAACTTCATTCATTACACCTTGGGGAACATTTGCCATGAAAAGGATGCCCTTTGGGCTAATGAATGCTTCTGCAACATTCCAAAGAGCTATGGACACAATTTTTAAAGATATGCCTACTAACACTTTTCGTGTGTTCTTGGATGATCTCTGCTTGGGAACTTCCCGGGGAACTTCCCTTGAAAACCACTTTGATATGCTAACTATGTTGTTTGCCTTATGTAGAAAAGGGGGAGTCAGCTTGAATCCGAAAAAATGTGTTTTCTTATCCTCAAAAAGGGAATTACTTGGACATGTGGTGTCCACAAAAGGTATACAAATTGCTGAAGCTAAGATTGAGGCTTTGAAAAAGTTGGCACCTCCTAAGACCCTCAAACAGGTAAAAAGTTTCATGGGGATGACCAGCTTCTTGAAAATGTCATTTTTCACACACTATGAGTCCAATTTCTAACCTCACAAAGGTTGGAAAATTTTCCAAAATTGAGAGCAAGCATATTCTGATCAATTGGGATGAACAGTGCCAAGAGTCTTTTGACAAAATCATTAATGCCATTTGTAACTCCATCTTGTTAAAGCCTCCTAATCTTGAAAAGCCTTTCAAAGCCTACATCAGTGTCACCAAAAGGGCAATTGGTCTTGCCTTGTTACAAGAGGATCATGTGATTGCTTTTGCAAGCAAAATGTGGTCAGACACTGAGCTGAGATATTCCAGATTAGAGAAGAGTGCAGCTGCCTTGATGTTCTTGATAGAGAGACAAGGACATTTGCTACAAAACAGCCAAATCCAGGTCTTTATGAGGCAAAATCCTTTATTTTTTGCCAAAAAGCAACCAAAAGCAAAGTTGTGCAGGTGGGCTTGCAAAGTTCAAACCTATGACATCACTGTTAAAGTGGTCAATCTAGTAGAGAATCCCAGTTCATACCTGCCTTATGTTCTATTTGAGCACGAGGATCAAAATGGTCTATGCAATGATGATAATGTGACTAACTTGGTTGCTTTTGATGTAGAAAACACAGATTGGCAGTGTGAGATTAGGGGTTATCTCGAAAACAATGAAGTATCAAAGAATTTGAGCAGCAGTCAAGAAAGGAGATTTAAGGACAAATGCAAGAAGTTCAGACTTATTGAAGATGTATTGTGCAAGATTGACAAGGAAGGAGTTTTATTGAGGTGTGTAGAGCAGATTCACAAGTGAAGGGATATATGAACTGGCTAGGGATTAAGTAATTCATTTTTTGGGCTTTCACACATGGTTGAGACTACGATTTCTGGCGTGTATTGTATGCAAAACCGTATAGTTGTGCATGTTTGAGCAGCTTCATTCCATTTAGAGGTCATGTTGCTTTTTTAGGTTTTTGGATGGCATTCTTGGCAATGATTCTAAAAGAAAAAAGATAGCTTGCCTCTTGTAGGGAGTCGATAAGGCCAGACAGGTGCCTTTGCACGCTCTAGTGCCTTGCTCCAGCCCCAAAACTGTCCTCCTAGTGCAGATGCGATTAGGGGGGCAGTGCCTGAGCTGTGAAGCCACTCTAGGCTTCTGCGTTATTGTATGTGTGTGGCTTGCAGGCAAGGCATCCAAACGAGGCTTCCAGGGAAAGCTAAGGCGCGGATTCCTGATCCTCCGGCCCAACGAGGAGGATTTGTTTCTTTGTTTTTTTTTTTTTTTTTCCTTGCTTTGTTTCTTTTACAAAGGTCGAATTGCAGGCATTGTGGATCTGGTGCAGAATGTGAAAGGCATCGAGAGATTCTTTCCGGCTTTGTGGCCATCGCGGCTTGGAGATACAAAACACAAAAAGGGAAAAATTTTACTTGTGTGTTTGATTCAGAAGTTGCCTCCTCAAATGCTCCAAAGAAGTTGCCTGCTCAAATGCTCCAAATAAAGTCTAATGTAATTATCTTTGGGACCGAAAATGCGAGGCGGGCGTTTATTTTGATAAGTAAAACTTGGGTAAGACATTGCAACTGTGCTCAAATCGGTCTTTTAGGCAAGAGCCAGCATTATATCATAACATATATATGTTCTTATGTTTGTCCTCCTGAATCCGGCCGTTGATCCGAGATCCTACGGCTCACGTGGCTTTGGGACGTATCTTATGGCCCAGGTGGCTTGGGAGTTTGTGACCGATTATATGTAAGTGATCCTACGGTCCAGGTTGATCTGATCCTGACCGTTGGTCCGAGATCCTACGGCTCACGTTGCTTTAGATATATCCTACATGATCCTACGGTCCAGATTGATCATAATCCTTGGTCCACGATCCTACGACTCACATTGCATGCTCGGGCCTTGGTATTTTCAACAAATCTTAAGGAAAGGCTTTTAAAATTTTTTATGTTATTGGGGGGATAAGAACCCTGGTCATTAACCCCCCAAACCCCCCATTCTAACCACTAGACCAGGCATTAATTCCATGAATAATTTATATTTCAAATATACTTAAAGGTAATATTCTAATTAAGATAAAATAGAATATAACATTCTAGATAATTCAAGAAAGTTCTAGAAAGTTCTGGAGGCTCTAGAAAATTCTAAAATCTTCTAGAATGTTCTAGAAAGTTCTAGAATTCTAAATTGTTTTGGAATATAAGAGAATCTAGGGGAAATCTAAGAGAATCCTTCCAAATGTAAGGGAATCTTTAGGAATGTAAGGAAATAGGGAAATACTTCCAGAAAGTTCTGGGATGTTTTGAAAGTTTCAGAATGTTCCAGAAAGTTCTAGAATGTTTTAGAAATTTGTAGAATGTAAGGGAATCCAGGAGAATTAAAGGGAATCTAAGGAAATCTCATAAATTATAAGAGAATCTAGGAAGATATTTACAAGTCTAAAGGAATCTCTTAAAATCTAGTTGAATCTAGGGGAATCTTCATAATATCTAAGGGAATCTAAAAAGATCTTGATGAAATCTTAGAGTTTTTTTAAGATTTTGCAAAGAGCCACAATAGAATGTTCTAAAATGTTTCATAATAAAGGTATACAATATAAATCTTGGAAAAAAAAATGTTCTAGATGCTCAGGGTAAGCGCCTCAGTCTAAAATAGAAAGTGTTTTAGACATGTTGCACAGATCCAAGATAGATTATTTTGGAAGGTTTTAACTGCTCATGGGTAAGCACTTCAATCAAAATAGAAAATTCTAAGAGAATCTAAGGGAATCTTCATGAATGCTAAAGTTGAAGAATATAAAGGAATGCTAAAATTGGAATTTGCACTGTTGGAACATGCACCGTAGGACGTGTTAAATTTCTTGTTTACATATGCATCTCTCTATTGGAGATTCTAATTGGTCTGGCTGGGATTATTTCCGGCTGTGGTGCTTATGACGAGCTTTGCTACCATTGGGTTCCATGTTTTTTTGCCCTCAATATTTTTGAACGGTGCAAAGACCATTGTGCACTTTTGAACCATTGAAAGTTGCACAAGGCACTCGGGTGGAAAAATCAAGGGTCGTTTTGATCATGCACAATGGAGGACATATTGCACAATGGAGGACATTTCATATTGCACAATGGAGGACATCGATGGTCCACAAACAATCTAAAAAACATCCCATAAAATGACTTTTGCCCGTAAACGTTGGTGATGTGAGATGCGCCAAAATAATTTAATCCGAGATTGATATTTTTGCAAAACATAGAATAGTCGATTAATCTTCTCAACTTGGTACCCGATTAACCTGTTTACGTCCAACCACACAATAGCAAGGCAATAGTAATAGAATTCAGAAAGCTCGGAGGAAGTCAATTAATAGAACTAATTTCATTCTATAGAACTAAATTCACGCCCCATAATTGGCCATTGCTCTTCTCAACTTCACAAGACCAGTTAACAGAAACTCATTCCATTCTAGGGCAATAAGAATGGCACCCCATTTCTGACTAAATAGATATACTGGGGAAGTGTGCAATAGAAAACAAACTGAAGGGCAGCTTTTTAGGCCCAATAGTGACGGACACAACCCATAGTATTTGGTTCCACCACGTTCTTGTGCAAGCAGGCAAGCTGACTAATGGCAGATTCACATGCATACAAAGAAAAAAAAGCCAGCTGCAAGAAGGCATGACATATTGGGCAGCGCTGCAAAATTTCAAGCAGCACTGCAAATCTTACGGCAGCCCCGCGTATGCCTATCAGCGGAATTGATGAAGCCCAGAGATTGGATGATGAAAAACTGATCTCAGTTCTGGACAGATGCATCAGAAAGGAAGTCCTTTACAAGAAAACCTCAGCAACAAAGGACAGGGAATCATTTGAAGAGGCATGCGACCAACTGAAAAATATTAGAGTGCTCAAGAAGGCAGTTGGAGAGGAATTACAAAGGCTTACAGGGGACTGGTCATCGTCGGAGCTAGGACATGCAAAAATACAAGGTCTCTAATGACGACCTGAAGAAGTATGTCTTCTGGTACAAAGACTTTGTCAAACAGCAGAAGTTGAAGAACGTTGCAAACCTTAAAGGGATTCACACGAAAGTTGCATCCAACTTGAAAAGAAAAGTTGCATTGGTGAAGCAGACCCCGGATGCAGAATCCACTTTCTTTTATCAAGTGTCCACTGGTTTCAAGTGTGCATTGCCAGATGTGGGTACAGGTCCCCATGATATCACACTATTAGTTGCTTGATAGCCGAGGCACGGATAATTCGCTTGATGACTATAATACGCTCTACAACATATGCGGTGGTTACACGACGGAAATGAATTACACAATTGTCACGATATGTTCCTCTGACATGTCCTACGCATATGCTTTATCTGCTGCAAAAGACTTGGAATGCGTCAAAGTGATACGGCAGGCGGTCCTCATAGATGAAAACAGGGACAGTGAATTTAGCACAGCAAGTAAAATTTCTCATGTCCTTATCGTTATGATAGCCATGATGGATGATAAGGAATATGATCAGGCTTAAGGGAAAACCAGATGGAGAAAAACTTGCATGACAGTGCTATCAGCTAGATGAACGCCTGCGAAATGTCTTTTATCTTGAGCAAGAAGATAAGGGGAAGGGTATCGCGGACGTGGAACAGCTAGAGGAAGAAGAGGAAGAAAACCAGGCCGACCCCTTTCTTGTAGAGCACATTAAGTACGTCACATAAGGGGAGGCTAAACAAGAACGGATTCTCTATGGCCCTTTCTCATTATCTCATTGAAGCACTTTGCCCATTGGGGACAACTTGCTGGGAGCTTCACGCCGGAGGTTACATCGGCAGGGAAGCTTTGAAGTTAGCAAGGAAATGCCAGAGCGTCATCTCCGATGATCGAGCCAAGCATTTCTTGGAGCTCTTCTTTGAGAAAGTACTAGAGGAAGCATCTAGGGGACCAATCGGCAGTGAAAAATGCAAAGCTTCTACCTCTAAGGCCAAAATACCTCTAAGGCTGGAAGTTAATGACAGGGATCGAGAGTCCAAATCTGAAAGCTCTAGCCAGGTTAGCGTAAAGAGTAATGAACTATCAAGCATAGTTCAAACTATACAGATCTCAACTGATGTGGTTGGTGCTTCTAGCGGGGCCCAGGAGACAACTTCGAAATAAGGATGCAACGGAAGAAGACACCACGAGGATTGATGAAAAAGAAAGGTATTGTGACAATGCTCGTTTTCTTATGATATCCATGCATTTTACAAACGACAAGCATATAGAAATCGCGCCTGGCGCGATTTAGAATTTCCTTGACTTTCATATTTTTAGATTTTGTTGACATGCATCATTAACGAAATCGCGCCTGGCGCGTTTGGTTGTTCCATTTCTTTCATCTCATACGTTATTGTTTGCGTTACAGACATGATTCGGCTTCCCCAAAAGTACTGGTCTTTGATTTGAATGGTGTGCTATGTAGAACGTTTCCTAAAGCAACGTTTGATAAGTCATGGTATGCGCAACAACCATTTGAGACGCATACCAAATATGTTTACCCGCGCCCTTATCTAAAGAAGATGTTGGACCAGGCCTTCAGTCTGTTTCATTGTGCAATTTGGTCATCTATGGAGCATAGAAATATACAGGAAGTTTTGAAAGTAGTGCCTGAGCTAAATAGAGATTGGGCGTCCATCTGGGATCAAAGCAAATGTGCTTCATTCACAAACCCTAAAGATCCGACAGGTAAAAAGATATTTGTGAAATGCTTGCGCAACATGATGGATGCCCTAGGTGTTGAGGAAAAGGAAGGCATGTCATGGTTGATGATGACGCCCTAAAGTGTTGCTTCAATCAGTCACAGTCATTAAATCTGCCATCCTATCATCCTGATATGTTTAGCCAAGATGACTTCCTACTTCATTTTGTCAGTGTCTTGCAAGAAATAGCTTCAGGGAAAACGGTCGAAGAGATACAAACACTATATCCGCTACTTGATCGGACAGGGAAAATTGACAGGGACCTTGAGAAAATCGTTCTAGAAAGGGAACTCTTTTGATATATATATATGTATACCGAAAATACACTTTCCATAAAAGTTTTGAATATGAAATATACTTTACACCAAAGCTTTTGAATATATATTGTGTTCTTGTAGCAGCATTATTGGTTCTGTGTACGCATTGTATTATTATATTATGTGTATGCAAGATGAACCATGAGGACCTCTGCAGGTGCCGCCAGCTAGAAATAGAACTTGAGGACTGGCTGACTGTTGTTGCTATGAATCCCGTCCGCTTCTATCCTGATCCATTCGATGTTGTAATCCATCTTCTATGGAATCCAGAGCATGGTTTGTTCATGATCGAGAGGATCTCAGGAGCGCCTGTCGACGATGAATCGGAATAGTTTTTGAAGTTTATGTTGTTTGATCATGCTATATTTATGCCAACAAAATCGGGTCACACGCGATTTGAACCACGAAAATCTCTGTTTTGTAGCAACTTGCTTGCTGTTATTTATTGATAAAGCACTAAAATTTCAATCTATAGATTTCGTAGTCGTCCGTGATGGTATGAAATAATAAGCAATTTCCTACTTTTTATATTGCCAACATTCTGTCATAATATGGGTGATTTGCATCGAATATTTGAATGCATTTCAATTTCAACACAAAATGCATATTCCTAGGCCGAAAATGAACTCAGTGCAAAAGTGTGGTTAATTCAATATAAAGGTCAATAAAAGGCTTATACGGCGCGATTTTGGAATAGACATAATCCCAATTTAATTGAATGATGGTTACAATGGCGGGGCTGGCTATAGACAATGGCTAGGGTTGACCACTCCATCCGCCCCTCCTGTGCATACTTTGCAGATAGGCTAGATCGGGCTCTGGTGCGACTCTAGCCTGCCGGATATGCAATCTCATGGTATCACCCATTGAGATTGCTCCGGGTTGTACTCCCTGGTCCATCGAGGCAGGAAGGGTTCCATCTCCCCTTCTCGGGGTCTAGAGGTTCCAGGGGGGCTAGAGAATCGTGGCAACACACGATTCTTCCCCGACTTAACCCCCCAAAATAAGAGCCAGGCCGTCACCTGCAACTCTTGAGAGGCAGGCCAACACCATTGCCCCAGGAGGTGCCGGACCCATGCCCGGCCCACTTGAAGTGACCGGCCATAAGCCTAGCCCGCTATGGGATCCCCGATGAGCCCTTTCAGCAGGGACCCTCCCGCCGTCTCGTCTCTAGCCCCGTTATGTAGTGCTGAGTCATACCATAGCTCTCATAGCCTGATGGGTTCCTATGCATAGGCCGTAATAATAATAGGAACTAAAGGGTCTAAACTAGGAGCATTACTAAGTAATGGCTACTAGGTCTCTACCCCCCTTCCCAATACAAGAGGAGCAAACATGATCAACCAATATTACATATCCACATAACATGATCACAATAAGAAGAACATCTAAACCTAATCATATACATCTAACTTACAGTTAGGGTTCATTGATTAGGGTTCAAGATCTATACTGTGTCTAGGAAGGCTCTACTAGAGACACGAAATGCTAACTCATCTGGAGTCCTAACTTCCAGATGATCTACAAAGAACTCTAATCCAAATACCTGCTCCTGAGGAACTCCCTCTTATTCCCGGCGTCTCCATGATCTTTGAGGTGGTTGAAGTAGCTCCCACTCCTATTGATGCACACACGCTCTGGGGGCTGCTATGCTAGGCTATGCCACAGCAAATGGTTCTCGAAACGGAGTTTCGA
Source organism: Isoetes taiwanensis (assembly GCA_021234155.1). Classification (NCBI taxonomy): domain Eukaryota; kingdom Viridiplantae; phylum Streptophyta; class Lycopodiopsida; order Isoetales; family Isoetaceae; genus Isoetes; species Isoetes taiwanensis. Next base: position 31,856,602 of record JAJEKV010000001.1, read on the forward strand.
GCGCGAAAAGAGTTCTAGACTGTTGGAGCCAGAAAAATGGCTTAGGGTTAGGGTTTGGCCATTTATAGGTTAATGTTGATGTCACCTGAAGTAAATACTACATTACAGAAAGATATTATGTTCAATCTTACCCAAATTCTCGCTTTAACTCTTCACTTTACCTTTTTGCATTGTTGAATATAAACTGAAAGGCAATTCTTTTGCCAAGGGTCGGACTTTCATTCATAAAGATAACATACAATCAATCAAATCATTCCCAAGCTCCAATGTCTTGGGCACAAGATCAAAGAATATTGATGATAGATGAAATCAAACAATTTGCCTCAATTATCCATTGATTCATGAAGCAAGGAAGGCATATTCAAGCATTTGCAGGTCAATCCAGTCTCTCAAGCAGGTTTCTTGATCGAATCTCACGCCCAAAGCCCTCGAGTCCTTCTGTAACATAATTCCCCTTTCATAATCGTCTGTTTCTGGCCCATTATTGGCCTCACTCCAAAGATGTGCACACGCTCTGGGGGGCTGTTGTGCTAGGCTATGCCATAGCAAACGGTTCTCGAAACGGAGTTTGGAGCGCGAAGAAGATTCACAGACCGTTGGAGCCAGGAAAGAGGCCTAGGGTTAGGGTTTAGGCCTCTATAGGTTAGGTTCCACATGTTATGCCACGTGGCTCCAATAGGGCAATCCCATGTGGCGGGTGCCCAATAGGTTAAGGCCACGTGGAAAATGGTCTTAACCTAAGGTTGGCTAAGTTATATAAATGACTTAGTCATGCACCTTATGCCACTAATCTATGGTATACAAGACTATGAAGGTAGATTTGTATAGTGACGGACCTAGAAATATATGTATTTATGGCATATATTTCCCTGGAACGTCACAACAGCTACAACCAAGACATTGAAACGCAGGCCAATCATGTCTACAACTTCAAGACATCGCCCTTGTAACACTTATGTTCTTGCAGATACACAAATTGAACATCCAACTTAGACAGGTAAAAGTAGATGTGGCTCCTCTTTAAAGCAAAACTTAATTATTTTGAGAAATTTAAGATTCTATTTGAGCATGAAATAGGTCGCACGCTACCCACATGATGCAAAATATGGCTAGACTGAAGCAGAAGTTGACGTTTTATTCTAGAAATTACGCCAAGAAATTATAGTTGTGTGAAATTGCATTCAAGGGGACTTTCCCACGCTCTTGCTGTGACGCTCCCAGAATCTATACGATGCTCCCATCGTATAAATACGGGGAATTCCCCTCCCATGGCGACCACATCACCATGGCAAGGCCCTCCGTCATACTCGGACCACTTGGGATGGCCAAGTGTCCGGGCGAGGAACACGGAGGTGTCATTCGTTCCACGTCCACTATGGAAAATCCTATACAGCGGAAAGCGTACATATACGTTAGCATACAATCATCATGCAAAATAATATACCACCACGAAGGGTGGCCCATCCATCATCATCACGGAAAAGATAAGACATCCATAATAACATGAAATAACACCATGACAAGGCACTACCCGGGCTCCGGACTCCAGCGGATCAACGTGCCACGGTCTCAAGATATCAACAGACGGAGGTATAACATGGCATTGGCTGGCCTAATACAATGACTAGGGTTGTCCACTCCATCCGCCCCTCACATGCACACTTTGCGGATAGGCTTTTGAATCATGCTATGGCGTGCTTGTAGCCCTCGGGATCACGCAATCCCAAGGAATCACCCTTCGGGACTACTCCAGTTACATCTCCCGGTCCGATGAGGCAGGTCAGAGAGGCGTCTCCTCCCTGCTGCCATGCTATGGCAGCATAGAAGAGCAAGACACATTTTGAAGACTAATCCTTACACTTTGATCTGAATTTCAAGGCACAAGAAGAATGTCTTATTGGCATACATTGAAGGCTTGAAGAGCAAGGTGAGGACAATTAACTCAGGTCACACAAAAGAGGCAAAGGGAGAATCAAGCAAAAAAAAGAAGGCGACCCACGGAAGATCTCTTGGCATGTAATCATTTGAGTTCTTGGCATCTTTGTGCTCTTTGATTCCCATCCCACATCTCCCATGCTTTCTACCATCATGAAATACCCATGAGATCTTGAATTCCATGCCCACAATTCATTTCCACGCCAAATTTGGCTTTGAAGATTTTTTCTAGTCAAAACTACACTTTCAAGAACCATTCACATGCCACACACTTATCATACCACTTCCACATCATTCAAAGTTCTAAAACCTCACTTGACTTGGTCATACATGTGGTCAAAGGTCATTCCATCCATCAAAGTCAACGAAAAGGGAAGATCATAAGATCCCTAAGGGAAGCATTCAAAAGTCAAGTTTGCCTAAGGAAATGCCAATGATTTGCATTTTTACAAAAATTGACCCATGGAAGGTACATTTGAAGTGCCAAGTCATCACACACATCACCTCTCTTGGCATGCCATGTCATGCCTTTATCTCCATGATCACACTTCAAATTTTTGTCATTGCTGGATCATTGCCACATCATCATTCGCACCTCCACATCACCATCCACATGTCACACACATCATGTTCACATCACTTGAGGTTTTGACTAGAAAAAATTTTCTAAGCCAAGTTGATTGACCGCGTCACCATCCTTATTTGCCATGTCATCCCTACCTTGCCTTGTCATCATTCTCACATGCCACATCACCTCCCTTTTGAGCCATTTTTAAGCCAAAATCGAAAATGCCCAATTGCAAAAAAAGATTCCAGAATCTTCTAGAGCATGAAAAAAGAGTCCCATTGGAAAAAAGAAAATTGAAAAATTCGTTTATCTTGGTCCTTATATTTGCCTCCTTGTGAAACGTGCCATAGTCCATGGGGTAAAATTTTTTTTCCTATCTACTCCCCCAAGCCTATTTTTCTTCCCGACCAATCTCCCCATCTTGGTGTGGAACATCCCAGGGCGTGTGGGGCGATGGAAAATACCGAATCCGTGGATATTGCACGCATAATAATTATAAATTAAGGTTTTGCTTTTCCTTATATACCTTGAGCTGCCAAACCTAAATTTGCCTGTGGGATATATCGTTGAAAGTTATCAAGAACCCTAAACCTGTGAACGCCAAGATCCGGTCGATTCGGCCAAACTAATTGTGCAATCATGCTCCAAACCTGCCGAATAACCTGAGTGGCTATCCTGTATTGTCCCTGTAGAAAAGAAAAATAAAACCATCAGAATCTGCATTGATTACAGGGATTTGAGCAAGGCTACCATCAAAGATTGCTATCCATTACCATTTTTAGAAGAGGTTTTACATGCTGTTGCAGGTAAAGATATTTATTCCTTCTTAGATGGTTTCTCAGGTTTTAATCAAATAAATATTAAAGAAGAAGATCAGCCAAAAACTTCATTCATTACACCTTGGGGAACATTTGCCATGAAAAGGATGCCCTTTGGGCTAATGAATGCTTCTGCAACATTCCAAAGAGCTATGGACACAATTTTTAAAGATATGCCTACTAACACTTTTCGTGTGTTCTTGGATGATCTCTGCTTGGGAACTTCCCTTGAAAACCACTTTGATATGCTAACTATGTTGTTTGCCTTATGTAGAAAAGGGGGAGTCAGCTTGAATCCGAAAAAATGTGTTTTCTTATCCTCAAAAAGGGAATTACTTGGACATGTGGTGTCCACAAAAGGTATACAAATTGCTGAAGCTAAGATTGAGGCTTTGAAAAAGTTGGCACCTCCTAAGACCCTCAAACAGGTAAAAAGTTTCATGGGGATGACCAACTTCTTGAAAATGTCATTTTTCACACACTATGAGTCAATTTCTAACCTCACAAAGGTTGGAAAATTTTCCAAAATTGAGAGCAAGCATATTCTGATCAATTGGGATGAACAGTGCCAAGAGTCTTTTGACAAAATCATTAATGCCATTTGTAACTCCATCTTGTTAAAGCCTCCTAATCTTGAAAAGCCTTTCAAAGCCTACATCAGTGTCACCAAAAGGGCAATTGGTCTTGCCTTGTTACAAGAGGATCATGTGATAGCTTTTGCAAGCAAAATGTGGTCAGACACTGAGCTGAGATATCCCAGATTAGAGAAGAGTGCAGCTGCCTTGATGTTCTTGATAGAGAGACAAGGACATTTGCTACAAAACAGCCAAATCCAGGTCTTTATGAGGCAAAATCCTTTATTTTTTGCCAAAAAGCAACCAAAAGCAAAGTTGTGCAGGTGGCGCAAAGTTCAAACCTATGACATCACTGTTAATTTGGTCAATCTAGTAGAGAATCCCAGTTCATACCTGCCTTATGTTCTATTTGAGCACGAGGATCAAAATGGTCTATGCAATGATGATAATGTGACTAACTTGGTTGCTTTTGATGTAGAAAACACAGTTGGCGGTGTGAGATTAGGGGTTATCTCGAAAACAATGAAGTATCAAAAGAATTTGAGGCGTGATCAAGAAAGGAGATTTAAGGACAAATGCAAGAAGTTCGGACTTATTGAAGATGTATTGTGCAAGATTGACAAGGAAGGAGTTTTATTGAGGTGTGTAGAAGCGATTCACAAGTGAAGGGATATATGGGTGGCTTAGGGATTAAGTAATTCATTTTTGGGGGGGGGCTTTCACACATGGTTGAGACTACGATTTCTGGCGTGTATTGTATGCAAAACCGTATAGTTGTGCATGTTTGAGCAGCTTCATTCCATTTAGAGGTCATGTTGCTTTTTTAGGTTTTTGGATGGCATTCTTGGCAATGATTCTAAAAGAAAAAAGATAGCTTGCCTCTTGTAGGGAATCGATAAGGCCAGACAGGTGCCTTTGCACGCTCTAGTGCCTTGCTCCAGCCCCAAAACTGTCCTCCTAGTGCAGATGCGATTAGGGGGGCAGTGCCTGAGCTGTGAAGCCACTCTAGGCTTCTGCGTTATTGTATGTGTGTGGCTTGCAGGCAAGGCATCCAAACGAGGCTTCCAGGGAAAGCTAAGGCGCGGATTCCTGATCCTCCGGCCCAACGAGGAGGATTTGTTTCTTTGTTTTTTTTTTTTGTTTTCCTTGCTTTGTTTCTTTTACAAAGGTCGAATTGCAGGCATTGTGGATCTGGTGCAGAATGTGAAAGGCAGCGAGAGATTCTTTCCGGCTTTGTGGCCATCGCGGCTTGGAGATACAAAACACAAAAAGGGAAAAATTTTACTTGTGTGTTTGATTCGAAGTTGCCTCCTCAAATGCTCCAAAGAAGTTGCCCGCTCAAATGCTCCAAATAAAGTCTAATGTAATTATCTTTGGGACCCGAAAATCTGCGCGGGGCGTTTATTTTGATAAGTAAAACTTGGGTAAGACATTGCAACCGTGCTCAAATCGGGTCTTTTAGGCAAGAGCCAAAGATTATATCATAACATATATATGTTCTTATGTTTGTCCTCCCGAATCCGGCCGTTGATCCGAGATCCCTACGGCTCCGTGGCTTTGGGGCGTATCTTATGGCCCGGTGGCTTGGGAGTTTGTGACCGATTATATGTAAGTGATCCTCACGGTCCCGGGTTGATCGATCCCCGACCGTTGGTCCGAGATCCCTGACTCACGTTGCTTTAGATATATCCTACATGATCCTACGGTCCAGATTGATCATAATCCTTGGTCCAAGATCCTACGACTCACATTGCATGCTCGGGCCTTGGTATTTTCAACAAATCTTAAGGAAAGGCTTTTAAAATTTTTTATGTTATTGGGGGGATAAGAACCCTGGTCATTAACCCCCCAAACCCCCCATTCTAACCACTAGACCAGGCATTAATTCCATGAATAATTTATATTTCAAATATACTTAAAGGTAATATTCTAATTAAGATAAAATAGAATATAACATTCTAGATAATTCAAGAAAGTTCTAGAAAGTTCTGGAGGCTCTAGAAAGTTCTAAAATCTTCTAGAATGTTCTAGAAAGTTCTAGAATTCTAAAATGTTTTGGAATATAAGAGAATCTAGGGGAAATCTAAGAGAATCCTTCCAAATGTAAGGGAATCTTTAGGAATGTAAGGAAATAGGGAAATACTTCCAGAAAGTTCTGGGATGTTTTGAAAGTTTCAGAATGTTCCAGAAAGTTCTAGAATGTTTTAGAAATTTGTAGAATGTAAGGGAATCCAGGAGAATTAAAGGGAATCTAAGGAAATCTCATAAATTATAAGAGAATCTAGGAAGATATTTACAAGTCTAAAGGAATCTCTTAAAATCTAGTTGAATCTAGGGGAATCTTCATAATATCTAAGGGAATCTAAAAAGATCTTGATGAAATCTTAGAGTTTTTTTAAGATTTTGCAAAGAGCCACAATAGAATGTTCTAAAATGTTTCATAATAAAGGTATACAATATAAATCTTGGAAAAAAAAATGCCTCAGTCTAAAATAGAAAGTGTTTTAGACATGTTGCACAGATCCAAGATAGATTATTTTGAAAGGTTTTAACTGCTCATGGGTAAGCACTTCAATCAAAATAGAAAATTCTAAGAGAATCTAAGGGAATCTTCATGAATGCTAAAGTTGAAGAATATAAAGGAATATAGAAAATTCTAAGAGAATCTAAGGGAATCTTCATGAATGCTAAAGTTGAAGAATATAAAGGAATGCTAAAATTGGAATTTGCACTGTTGGAACATGCACCGTATGCATCTCTCAATTGGAGATTCTAATTGAGTGCATTTGGGATTATTTCCTAATTGGTGCTTATGACGAGCTTTGCTACCATTGGGTTCCATGTTTTTTTGCCCTCAATATTTTTAAACGGTGCAAAGACCATTGTGCACTTTTGAACCATTGAAAGTTGCACAAGGCACTCGGGTGGAAAAATCAAGGGTCGTTGATCTTGCACAATGGAGGACATATTCGCCAGATCAGTGGTCCACAAACAATCTAAAAAAACATCCCATAAAATGACTTTTGCCTGTAAACGTTGGTGATGTGAGATGCGCCAAAATAATTTAATCCGAGATTGATATTTTTGCAAAACATAGAATAGTCAGTGCTCTTCTCAACTTGGTACCAGATTAACCTGTTACGTCCAACCACACAATAGCAAGGCAATAGTAATAGAATTCAGAAAGCTCCAGAGGAAGTCAATTAATAGAACTAATTTCATTCTATAGAACTAAATTCACGCCCCATAATTGGCCATTGCTCTTCTCAACTTCACAAGACCAGTTAACAGAAACTCATTCCATTCTAGGGCAATAAGAATGGCACCCCATTTCTGACTGAATAGATATACTGGGGAAGTGTGCAATAGAAAACAAACTGAAGGGCAGCTTTTTAGGCCCAATAGTGACGGACACAACCCATAGTATTTGGTTCCACCACGTTCTTGTGCAAGCAGGCAAGCTGACTAATGGCAGATTCACATGCATACAAAGAAAAAAAAGCCAGCTGCAAGAAGGCATGACATATTGGGCAGCGCTGCAAAATTTCAAGCAGCACTGCAAATCTTACGGCAGCCCCGCGTATGCCTATCAGCGGAATTGATGAAGCTGGAGAGCTGCTGCACCGCTGGTCACGCCCTCTCTCACTGCTGCAAATTTAGATACTCATGTGAATGCTGCATAACAGAGATTTAAGTCTTGCTGAAAGAGCATTCCAAGCTTTTCTTAATAAGAGCATTGTTATAAGAACCTTCTCCGACGAATTAACAGCGTTCTCTCATTTCTGCTTTTTCTGCAGTATTTAATTTTTGTGGAACGGCCTTCAAGGAGCTTCTCAGGCAGACTGCATCAATGCCACCCTCAAAACCCCAACACAAAACAATCAAATAATTATAGCTATCAGCTTCTTTGACAATGATAGTGACAACAGGCAGATGCACGGAGATATTAAGTCTTCATATAATGGGATGTTTGGTAGAGATCTGTAAACGGATGTTTGTGAGGCACTTTTTGACCCATTACAGGGGCAAATTACGAGACAGACAGCAGCAATGCACAAGCAGATTTGTACATCTCCTACTGTTTCAAGCAAAGCAAAATGAATATGCCTCGAATGGAACAGTAGATTTAGGCAAGTAAACCAATAACTAAGATTGAAACAAAAGGTACAACAGGTATTATATTGAGAATAATGGAACAAAGGCATCCAAAAAATTAAGCAAGAAAACAAGCTGACATTTGCAAATAATAAGGCTATAATAGAAAATATGTTAGAACAGAAAAGAGATCAATATCTTGAATTTTTTTTTTTTAAGGAAAGAACACGTATTCCCAATACCTACGAAGCATTTAATATAAATCTTTCATATATGCACAATTCCGAAAAAGCATGCGTTAGAAATTTATATCCTTTCCTCTCATATATGTATGATTCAGAGACTCTACAGGGTAATAAAAATAATTATAAATTTATATCCTTCAAGAAGCCAAATTATGCATGTAGCCTTAACTTTGGAACCTAAGCTTTGCTGAAATCTGAAGCAACCATGCACATGAAGCAATCAGTCTAAACACCTAGGGTGGATAACCTTGTTATTAATTCTCCTTTTCTTGAGCAACTAGCCAGCACAGGGGTCAAATAACTAATTGCTATTATACATTGTAACAGTGGCTAGTATCTCCTAAGAAAAGGATCATGTCTTCAAGACCAACGGTTTTGTTCTTGAGCGGCTATTTTCTCAATTATTTGGGAGAAATAAAAGAAATCACTCATGGAATCGGATGTGTTCCACGTTTTCTTAGAAAACGAGGACGACCACAAAAACAAAGATCAAAATCTATAACGAAAACAAAGTCTTCTTGAGTTTTAAACAAAACAACCCTAAAGAGAGTCATGATGTTTCGACAAATTTCAACCATGGCAAATTTGATTTAAGCAGCGTTTTTGAATGGTTAGCAGACAGCAAGGCAATCGCCTATGTTTCTTATTGGGAACTCGCATACCTTTCATTGAGAGACTTCTTCAAATAGGCAAATATCTTTTACATGCTTGCTTGCCAGCAACAATACCACCAGCAGCAATTCCACCAAGAGCCCCAGCAATCGCTGCAGTCCGAGGGCCAGCAGCAGCCTTATAGAATGCACCAGTTCCAAGCCCTGCCATTACAGGATTCAAGACATCATCTATACCCCTCAGATTATATGCTCCACTTTCCATGCCCGCATATAAGAGGCCAAGCACCCCTAGTTTATTTCCAATGCTTCTACCAGTGTGGCCAGATGCGTTAAGAACTCTGTTTACCCGAAGTTTTAAAGTATCCCCTTCTTCTCGCGATCTAATTCCATCAATCAAACCCTTCATACCGCCCAATACAGCGCCTCCAAGGTATCCACAACCAGTAAAATATGTTACGTTTTCCCCAAAAGACCTTCTCTGGAATGTTGCCTCCTCTGTAAACAGAAACTCAGGAGTTGTGGGAAGACGGTAGAGATTTTCCATTGACCTGTGCTCCGATCCGCCATAGAGATCAGAAGAGTAAGGGTTGTAGTAGCGCCGGCTCTCTGACCTGCTTTCGTCGCGCCCACTTCCACTGTACATTTCCGCGCTCTCTCTCCCCCCCACCCTAACCCTAACATACTTGCACCATTTTAGCTTACGTGCAAGCACCGGGATTGCCACGCGCACAGCATATCCGCTATTCAATGATTCCCGCCGTATATATCTAGATGCACACTAGTTTAGAAATAAGATGGATCTCCAATTGGATCTTTCTAAGGCCACGTTCCCATGAAACAGACAGTTGCCATGTTCATGTTCATATTTAACTTCAAAATATCAGGTCAACTTCCAAGGCTAGCTTGGATTTTTCAGAAATGGAGGGGGGGTTTCTGAACTCTCCGGTTACTTGTCTTGAATCTTGAGTCCGGTCGGAGGCGCATGGGAACGTAGCCTAAGGGCACGTTAGCATGACACTGACTTGACAGAGTTGGTTTATTATTAATTATAAAAGACAAGTACAAGACCACATGCTTGCTAAGATCAAGACATGAAGAAACAATAAGCATTACAGCATAGTCACTATAGTGAAAACACTATAGAGAATATTTTGTCTAGGAAGCCCACGGATAGAGTTTATGATTTCAAAGAAATCACAAAAACAAGTAATATTAGTAGGCATAAGGTATTAAGCAATTTTCGATCACTTGAGAGCAGCAATACAACACCCCCTGGTAGAAACAGTCTCGTTCCATATAGACATTTAAAAATAGCAGCACTGCATCGTGAATCTCCTCATGATTTTGGAGTCCAAATCTGTTCACAAAAGAATCTAACACAAAATAGTGAAACAAGTTAAAATTTTGGATTTGAGCATACCATAACAGTTTGTGAACAAAGGATTTAACTTGATCAGAGTTGATTTCCCATTTGTTCATAGCTTTGCAGAGGTCCTCGTTATGATTTAAGACCTTGTAAATTGTATTAACCTTGTAGCCAGTTTTCCCATCTATATTCCCGTTCCTTTCATTCAAAGAGGAGTAGTACTGGTAAAGGAAAGATTGCAGACAATCCTTTTTATGTGAATGAAGATCTTTTTGTCAGATGAAGAGCCCTGAATAATAGATCTAAGTCTGGTCCAAGAAATTAATCTGTTTGATGAGATCTTTCACATAGATAAAGCTTGCATGTGACCATTTTTTTATAAATTCTAGGGTGCTTGATTGATAAGAAAGTGGAGCTGTGATCAGCCAGAATAGAGTTCCAGAAAATAGGCATATTTTGGTGGAGCTGCTTAGCTGAGGCAAAGCTATAGATAGGAGAGATAACATTCTAGGCCTTGACAAGATTATACATAAGGAGGGAGATATTCAGGGCAGGTTTCAACTTGGCAAAAGCAGAATTATGAAGCAAATGCCAAATTGTAGGATGACCATGAGGATAACTTTTATTGCTCCAGTATCTAATGAAAGTCGAGGCTGGAGATTGAACACAAAACAAGGCTTTCTATATGAACCTACATGCCAAAGATTGGGCTTAAAGATGAATGTTTTTACATCCTAGATCTCCATAATATTTGGATCTGCAAACTGAGTCCCACTGAACCAGATGCTTGCCATTCCAAATGAAGTTTCTCAAAACTTTCTCAAGTTCTCTGTAAATGAGTGTAAGAGCCACCAATTCTAGTCAAGCTGGGATCCCAGAGGGCGTTGATACTCGAATTCATAGAGAGAGGCATTCCAAGGAGCTTAGTTCTTGTAGAGTAGATAGGACCTTGATGCATGCTATATTAGTTGATAAGAATTACCAATTATTAATTTCTTGTCTATATTCCAAATTTAACGCTATTTAAGTGTCCAACTTTTTTGTTAGATTTGTAGTTGCTGTCCAACCAACATTGGAAGGAGCCCGAAGATGATACATAGAGCTGATAAAGTACTTGCCTCGAATTCGTCTCAACTCCATAGTGTCCTTTCCATAAACACCCATTCCCATAAGAAAAACCATTTCTCTACGCCATCTTCTCTCGCATTGACATATCCCATCTAGAAAGAAGGAAGCTTGCTTGAATATATATACGATTCTGAGGGGGTTCGGGGGGATTTGATGTGGATGCATAGATCACTATTCACGAGACCATAGACCACACCCCCTAACACAATTGATAGGAGTTCGAGTCTCCGTATTTCATATCCTAAAACCTTAGGTGAACCTGTACAGAGATGAGTCCCTGTATTTCATATTCCAAAACCTTAAGCGAACCTGTCTTTCATATTTCAAAATCATAGGCATAATCGAAACGAGAGGCACCCAAAGGCCCTAACATACGCTCTGGGCCATAGGATAGAAGGATCCTTCGATCAAGGTTGTCTAGGGTGCACTTCGTCTAGAATATGTAGCATAATCACAGGGGGTTCCAGGAGGATTTGATGTGTATGCATAAATTACCATTCCTGAAATCATAGACCACACTCCTAACACAATTGAATGGGTTATTATAGAAGAAAAAATTTAGATTCAATAGAAAAATTAAGCGAGTTAGCTCCCGGGGGCTTCACCCCTTTATATAGAGCATATGGCATGTGCGTGCAAGGGGTCGACTGAAACCCCCCTGTATACGGCTTTTTGCGGGCGAAACCCCCCAACCATACGTACATATGAATTTTAATTTTTGGCCCCTTATCCGTACATGTACTCCAGTCCCAACTAGCAATCCATATACCCTTTCCCATACATATCTTTGGATACCATAAGAAAAGTCCCAGCCCTTGTAGCACATATGGTAACACATCATTTTTTGAATATTTTTTAGTCATTACAAGGGCTAGCTAAGCTAGTTCGACCGAGAGAAGGGTCTTTGGTTGGATTAAATTTTGATCCACACAACAGAATCTTTGTGCGGATAAAGTGGAGGGACACGGATGAGAAAAGTTTCACCCTCGAGTTAGGCAAGCTGTTAAGCTAAACACCACAATGGACACAACCTTTACAAAGAATAAATACATCACAAGAACATTTATCCTCCCTAACCATAACGGAAGAAAGAATCTAACACAAAGATGCACAAACAAAAGTTTTTATCAATATGTAGAGGAGTATAAATTGTAGGCATTTCAACCATTTTCTAAAAATAGTTCACTAAGCATATGATCTTGTCGGACACGTACATAAACTAACAGGTCTTATGTCGACTACCCCAAACAAATAGTTGAACATCATGACTTGATTCGAGGAATACTGGCAGATGATTCTCTTGACAAGCTAGATAAAGTGAAACAATGTTATGGAATAACCCTAAGCCGGTTAATATACATGAAGTATTGTATCTTTGAATCCTACGGTGCCTTGTGCTTGTGATCTGACTCCTCAATAGCTTGTATAAACTTTGAAAGCAAACAAAGAACAACCTGAAGCAACAGAGATAAGAAAATTACTTGTGAATGAAATCTACAAAAGCTAAGACAAATTAAATTACCTCATCTTTCTTTGGGGTTTTTTTGTCACTTCAATGGGGCTCCCAACAGCAATGTATAATGGTCGCCTATATGGAACAGGAGATCTGAAAACAAATTTACACATGTCTTTAACTACTTTGAAGTGGAAATTCCTACTTAAACAACATGGAGGATGAATAATGGCAATATGATGTTACATACCCATGTCTTCTCCAAAATATCAAGGGAGTAAATTTAAGTGCTCTTGAGACCCATAAATAGAATTTTCCTCTTGGCTTCCACCACCAGTATACATCGGGTCTAGAAAACAACATTGAAATCCATTGTTTTGGCATAGCTCCCGGAACTCATCACAACTTAATACAATATGAAAAAAAAGTCCCATAATAATTTCAAACATTTATTGCATACTAAATTACTCACTTGTTCTTTTCCTTGCTTTTGACTAGAGCCCCAAAAAATAACTAGCAATAGAATACACGGCCAAAATAGAAGACAAAATTACCAATCGGTTAACCAGTTTCAATAGCAACCCGAACAAACCCATATCGTTGTTTCAAAATGCTACATGAAGGATGAATTCGAGAAAGTCTTAGAAGAATAGTTAGCACAATAATAGCTAATGTAGGTTTCTCATTATCGACCTCATATCCGATTCCATATAAAAGATTTCAACACCACCAGGGCACAACAACACAGGAACAACCATCGTTCAGGGAGTTGTGTAAAGACTTTCCTTGACGAGAAGCGTAACCCATCCATGTCGGATGTGGCGCAATATTGGTGTAGCAAGGGCCTTCCGAGAAAAAACACATATGATGTTACGAATGAATAACGAAGACATGAAACAAGCCGCTTGCCAACATGGTTTCAAACACAAGCCTAAAACGGATAATATAGAACATGAAATGAAACAACGGCACCTTTTGGCAACTATTGGCCCACGAGAGGCTAAGATATCAAACAAACTCATGTAACACAGGACAAAATCATAAAATTTGGATTTCATCCGCCAAAGGGAAAAAGATTACACGAGAAATAAGTCATAGAAACCATATATTGAAGCCCAATTAAAAAGCGAGCTATATTATTAGATATTCATATAACTTATCTTCACAATTGATCGCCATACTTTGGGTTTTACCGGCATTAAGATTAAAACATATAATTTCCGGACTGATTAGGAGATCCACGTCCGACCATACTTTGCATAGCTCCGCCATTACTAGGCTTTTCGGCTGAAACTTCCTTATACCCACGAAGCTTCACGAAAGCCCTATACCCCTACCCTGATCCATCGCGGGGCGCCATTTCCGCCCACCACCCCCTCCGTTTGGAGTACTCCAAATTCTTGGTTTTCCGTACAGCCAACCCATACGTCTACGGACCACCTAGGCAATAAAAAACCCCCCTACCAGTCACGATGTTGGTCCATACTGGTTCAACATGGTGAAGTCCCCGGGAGTTAGCTTGCTGGTTGCATTGATAAAAGCATACTTATTAGGATAGTGGATTATTTTGATGGGTTCGGGTCTTCGCATTTCATATTCTAAAACTTTAGATGAACCCATATAGAGATGAATTTCTGTATTTCATACTCCAAAACCTTAGGCGAACTTGTATTTCATATTTCAAAATTATAGGCACCCCCAGTCATAAATATATAGCACAATAACAGGGGGTTCCAGGGGGATTTGATATAAAGGGGTTAAACCTTCAAGAGAGCTCTTATTCAGTGTCATGGGCGAGCTTGGGGGTTTAACCCCTTTAACCGGGAGGTTCGAGGCAATTTTGCCTCTAATTCACCCCTTCTTATATTGCTTTTGCTTCTTTCTTTGCCGGTAGAATACATTCTTCCACAAACATATGGACTAGCTAGTCAAACCCGACGGATACCTTATTTAGCCTCACGATTGAGGCAAAGTGATCCGCAATTTAGATCCAGATTTCCTTTCTGCAACGGGAGCTTGCGGGCTTAGTCATCGCGAAGCTTTACGCAGGGCAAAGCTAGCAGGCGTAAGCTTGTAGTGCTTTGCAAAAAGCTTGTAGTCGCAAAAGCTGCTTGCATCTTTGCTGTCTATCATGCCGTCTGCCTATTTATCATGACTACTGCCTGTTTATCATGATAAACAGGCCGATGCCTGATTATCTAGCTGTGACAACTAATTACGGCTAATCACTGATCCAGATCCAACGGTTAGGATCTAAAATTGCCGAGGACCTACTGGTTAAGGACGTAAAAATGACAATTCCTGAAATCATAAACCATATTCCCAAAAACAATTGAATGGGTTGTTATAACAAAAAACATAGATTTAAGGTAAAAAATAATCACGTTAGCTCACTGGTTATATTGGTGAAAGTAGTCTTATTAGGTCGTTGAGTTATTATGGTAGAGGTTCGAGCTCTCATATTCATATTCTACAATCTTGAGCAAAGACGTATAGAGACTCGATACTTGGTCAAAATTTTAGGCGAACTCGTATTTTATATTTCAAAAAGCGAAATGAGAGGTGCCCAGATGCCCCAACATACGATCTGGGCCATAGGATCGATGGATCTGAGGGTGCACCTCGTTTAGAATATGTAGCACAATAACAGGGGGTTCCAAAGGGGATTTGATATGAATGTAAAAAATGACAATTCCACGAAACCATAAACCATATCTCCAAAATAATTGAATGGGTTGTTATAAAAAAAAAATAGATTTAAGGTAAAAAATTAATCCGCGTTAAGCTCATTGGTTATATTGATCAAATAGTCTTATTAGGGCGTTGAATTATTTTGGACCGACCACCTTGACCAATGTAAGCCCTCCCCGCACCTCCTCTATAATAATCCAAAGGAAATTCTTGACTCTAATAATAGCTAGATCTAAAGCATTTTCAACACTCTAAGACTCTAGATCATGAGTTCAATGCTTTGGTGTTGAGAAACAAGCCTCCTATGTTTGGGTGGACAAGCTAGGGATCGAACCCAAGACCTCTTGCTTGCAAGCCAAATACTCTACCACTGAGTTACGAGCCCTTTGATGGACTTTCGGCACTAGTCCATTAAGTCATTCTTTATGTGTGCCCATTATACATACTCCAACATTCCCACTTAAATGGGCACACCAATCCATTCCACCACTGTGGAAGTTGGGCTTTCCACTGGCCAAACTTTGCTCATTCTCATCCATACACCACTGGGAACTATTTCGGTGCGGTTAAAGCACCCTCTACTTGAGACCATGGCACCGATACCATGTTGAGAAATGAGTCTTCTATGATTGGATGGACAGGTGGGGATTGAACCAAGGACCTCTTGCTTGCAAGCCAAATACTCTACCATCAGACGTGGTTCAAAGACAAACGATTATACGGTCCGGGACGATATCGCATGCTTGTCTGTCTGCATTACCGCACCCAACTCCGACGCGGTAGGCGTGTAACCGGTGAGTAGCCCTAGGGGCAACTTGCTAGGTATGTGCATTTCTTATTAATGTGCACATGCACATTTATTAAGGTGCACACATTTCCATGTGGGCACATTTAGGTGCACACATTTCCATGTAGGCACATTTGGCCCACCCTAGCCATTAAAGGCAAGTGGGCCCATTTCCATTATCCCACATGCCTTAATGGGATAATTGGAAACCCTAAGCCCCAACCCTTGCCTATTTAAGTAGAAGAACCCTAACTTGCCCATTTTTCGTTCTAGGGTTTTAGAGCTGTTTTTGGCTCGCTCTAGGAGTCAAAACCGCCTCCCACTTCCCGAGAGAATGGCACCATTAGTTTCCCTTGATTCGAAAGCGGTTCAAAGAGGATGGCTCTAACTCGAGTCGAGGAACAACTCATGGATCGGTATGTAGTCGATTTAATGGTCTAAACCGCTTTCCGGTCATTGTATCAGTAGGTTTAGCCTATTAAATGCGCCTTTAGCAACTATCTAGATCTCTAGATGAGTAGATACCAGACTCTAACTAAAGAACCTAACTCTATGATATAGATTAGATCTATGTTCTTTAGTTCTTACTCCGATGTATATGGATGATGTATCTACTGTGAACTCCTTGTATTGGGAAGGGGTAGAGACTTCCAAGCTTGGTAGTAGATGCTCCCTAGATTAGCCTCTCTAGCACACCATAGATTCGCTCACGTGTCTGAGAGCCACACCTCGGTTGTGGGTGAAGGGGCGGTGCCTGAGAAGGAGGTTCGTGTTCTCGACTCTTGAAACGATCCCTCCGTGTGTAAGGCCCATCTGGGGATCATTGTGACTAGGTCTAATGGCTTTACCGAGGTGTGGGTAAGGCATGGGCTCGACACCCGAAGTGGTGTTCATGACTTTCCGATGGGTTGGTCGGAATGCAGGCAAAGGCCTCTCAGTCACCTTGGAGTCGGCATGTAGATCTCCTGGAGGGAGTGATCCCTACACGCCCCATGGGAATCGATGATGACCCCGGGAATAGCCCCTTACGGCTATGCATCCCATTGTCAGTCCCGACACTTTTCAGCCTACTCCGCAAAAGTGTGCATGGGGAGGGCTGATGGAGGGACAACCCTATGCCATGTTCTTATGCGGTAAATCCATTGCCATGAATTACATGCGGTGAACTCACGGAGACCAAGCGTCGATCCATCCCGCTTTGAGTCCGAGCCTTGGGTAGGATTCCCTATGTGATGTCGCGATCTTTGTCTATCTGCTATGTGGAGGACCATCCTTCGTGATGGTCATATGATGTTGATGTATGTACTACTTGACATGTATGTTCACGCTTCCGCCTAGGCAGGCCCCCGAGGGAGACGGGGTAAAGGACCCTTCATTCTTCCCCACTGGAACTCTTCAAGGTTGCGGTACGTATGGAGGGCCCCTATATTAGCATGGAGCCGTATGGGGGATGAACTCCCTCTTTTGTATACCTGCCGGAAAAATCGTGATATGAGTAGGGGCGTCACAATGGTATCGAGAGCAATGTTCTTGGGACCAAGAGCAAAGAACGGCCATGCTCCCAAGTACTAATTCTGATAGGATCCTCGAACCCGGAAAAGTGGGAAATTTTTTTCTCATTTTTGTAGATCCTCGAACCTCGGGAAGTGGGAAATTTTTTTCATTTTTGTAGTTTTATGCTAAGCTAGTAAAACTTAAGTGGATTGGAATTTAATATTAGCAGTTATTAGGAATTGGAACTTAATAAAACTAAAAAGAATGAGTTAGGTGAATTGGAACTTAAAAAAAACTAAAAAGAATGAGCTTAATGGTCTCCATTTCGGCTGGTGGTCTTTGGTTCCATAACTAAACTTTAGTTTTCTTAACGAGGCAAGTCGTGAGACATTGATGGAAACAAAACTTGAAAAGTTATAGAATTAAAAAAAGTAACTTGGTAATTGAATCTTAGCCTAGGATCTAGCTAGAATAGTATAGTTTTCAATCTCTTTGAACCTCATCTTAAAAAATTCCTTGATGGCGGAATTGAACCTCCCACCCGGGGTTGAACCCCCAAACCCCCGTGCCAACCAGACCATGGGCATCGTTTTGAATTATAATTCTTAATGATTTTTAAATTTAATAATGTTAGATAATATTAATGGCTAAGCCTTTAGATTTAGAACCAAGGCCCTTAAGCTAGATAGAGACGAGATCTCGATAGACACCGGGACTCCGATCGACATGATCGCTAAAGCATCGAGGCCCCTTTCGACTTTCTCGACAAAGTAGCGGCCAAGGAGGCCTAAGGAAACAAAGAAGAGGAGAGGGCAAGAGCGAGGCGGGGAGGCCAAGGCTCAAGAAAGCGGCCGGGGAAGCGAAGCGGTCCAACATTTTGAAGACTCAACGACTTGCCTTGTTCATGCGAGAGGCGATGTAACCCTCATGAGGGAAGGCATGTAATTAGCTAGTTTAATTAAAGGGAGATCCCATAGATATATTTGTAAATAATCAATAATTTTGTTAATACATGATAATTTTGAGTAGTTTATGTGTCAAATCTTGCTTAATGGGGCCGAGTTAGCAAGTAGTAGTTTTATTTTAGTAAAATAGGATACTCTCGGACCAAAAAGTGTGATGTCTCACGGCTTCGGCGCCTAATTAAAAAAACAAAAAGTTAGTTTTGAGGCGGTATGGCTGGCGTGAGACCTATAAACTTGACCAAAACAGCTCCAAATTGACCCAATAAGGGGGTGATTCTGCTGCCCCTTTGATGAGCCCATCACCCTTACACCATTAGTTTACCCCAAATTAGACACCTTTGATCCAAATGAGGCCCGATGTCTCACGGCTGTATTGAGTCCAAAAAAGTTAGTTTTGAAGCGAGGCGGCTGTGGAACCTCTTACCATTCTTCACGGGACTTGTCAAAGTCACCTTCAACCCTCTTGCATAGCATCTTTTTTAGGTAACCTAGCCTTGTTCAAGCATTTCATACCTAGACCATGTCAAACTAGACCAAAACACCTCCAAATTGACCAAGTAAGGGGTCCATTACTTCTTCGATGAGACTAGCATGATTTGACCCTTAGATCACCCAAATTGGACCACGTTTAACCCAATTTACAGCCAATGTCTCACGCGCGCCCTGGTCAAAGAACTAAACTTTGGTTTTGAAGCCGGGGCGCAACTGAACCTCCAAACTTTGAACCTCCATAACTTGAGCTCTGAGCTCCAAATCGTCTGAAAATTGTTGCAATAGGACCATTAGATAGCCTAGAATCCATTTATGACCTCAAATTAGGCTAGAAATGTCAAACCCTAGCCCAAATTGACCAAAATTGCCCAAACCCTTGAATTGTTTTTCCAAACCGTGGTTTGTTTTGTAGATAGAAGCCTACCCCCATTAGTAGCTGCTTAAGTATTGCTCATTTCGAAGCTGATACCTTGTCCATATGAGTAAGTCGTCCTCCATAACATACATCTTCATTTCAGAAGACGTCTCATCAGGGTAACCTCGATCACCCATTCGAGAACCCGGATTGAACAAATAGCTTGTGCCTCAGTGATAAGTTTCTTCCCACCCCTGTGGTGGAGCATGGCCACCATCAAACTGGATGCCCTCCTGATGAGGACACTATTCGACTGAGTCAAGGTGAAGGAATGCACAATAGTCGAGTACCTCAACTATAAGGTTTTGAACCCCGGCTGACTAATCGAACTAATGGACGGAATGAAGTCGGACCCGAGGAAGAGGAAGATGGATCTGGAATGAAGTCAGCAGGCAGAATTTTGGGAATAAAAGGGATGTTTGCATGCATACCATTTTGGGAATGGAATAAGAGGAAAGGGATGTTTGCATGCATAGGATGTTTTCACACTCTGAGCCGAGCCACCCACCTCAATATTTTTGCAAATGTAAAATGTATAGGTTGATCAATATATGAGACCAATTCCTTGGTATGCAGTTAGCACAACCCTAACACAAAGTTAGCAATATCCCACATGCATATATCACAAAAATCGTGAGCATATATAAATGTTACATGTTTGACTTTCATTGACCAATATGTTTGACATAATCGGGAACCGTGATACCAAGACCGCTCAAAAAGTTCCCTTGGTAAAATGTATATGAGATCAATATAGAGATAACAAGGAATATTCCTTATTGCATTGAAAGGAATATTCCTTAGTGACTAGTTATCGTGAATATTCCTTATTATTTCAAAGGAATATTCCTTATTGCATTAAAAGGAATATTCCTTATTATCTTCAAAGGAATATTCCTTATTGCATTGAAAGGAATATTCCTTATTGTTTTTGAAAGGAATATTCCTTATTGCCTTGAGGAATATTCCTTATTGCATTGAAAGGAATATTCCTTAGTGCCCGCCATCGAATATTCCTTATTATTTCAAAGGAATATTCCTTATTGCATTGAAAGGAATATTCCTTATTACCTTCAAAGGAATATTCATTATTTCATTGAAAGGAATATTCCTTAGTGCCTAGTTATCAAGAATATTCCTTATTACCTTCGTGAGGAATATTCTTTAGTTTGTTTAAGTGCACCCATAGTTACAAGGAATATTCTTATTATATTGAAAGGAATATTCTCATTGAGTATAGCCCTTTCATTTGAGCTAGGCTTGTGGGATATATGCCTGAAGCAACCATTGGCCAATTCGGTCGAAAAAGAGGACAAAGGGGAAAGATTTTGAGAAAAGGATGTTGATGTATTTTGGCGTAATGTCCAATCGTGTTAAGGAACAAATCATTGGCATGGTAACAGCCATAATCGTAAATGTGGGGAGAAGGGAATAGATGTGGATAAAAATTCTTTTTACCCGTAGGACAGGTTGATTCCGATGGAGGAGATCGAACGACTAGATCACAATCCATATCCCCAATTCAAATGAAAACTCACCTGGTGCACCCGATTCTTGAGGAGATCAATGCTGAACAGGGAAACCAATTGAACAAAATCAAACGGAGAGGCAGTCACGAGTTCAGAGGTACTCCTATTCTTAAACATGCTTTTGTTCCTAATCTAACAATTGCTTATGATGTTCTACACAGATGCAATGAGGAGGCTTTAACAATGTTGGAAGCATGGATCGAGCTATGTTGGGAGTAGCAAATGACAAGGATGATGAGGAATTCCAATTATCTAACGCAGTAACTAGAAAGTATTCTAATTCAACTTAAACAGGAAGTTGTGCATGCAAAAACAATCAACAAAATGCTGAAAAGGGCTGAGGTTTGGAGATTCAATAGCCTCAAACCATACTTTACCAATCTCTATCATAAATGGCAATAGAAGCTTGGTGAAGCACATGTCTTGCTTCGTTAGATTTCACCAACTTCCAAACAAATGGCCCCGACACTCTTCTCACAATTTTGGGAATAGGACCATTGCTGATCTCACACCGCAGACCTTCCTCGATGAATCTTGAGTCTTGAATCTTGAATCTTGAGACCTTTCACATGTTGTTTTTACATTACTACACTAAGTATAACAGCCTTGGAACTATATAAACAATATATTAATGTTTGTGTTTTAATCGTTCATGGATCCATTTTATAAGGACCATGACTTTTGGACAATATGCTTGGACATAAAAATATTTTTGGATTACATGAACATCACATTCGATACATTCGTTTTGTAAGTCCATGCCTTAGTGCATAGAAAAGTTACTTCAACAACAAAGTTAACGATATAGAGATTCTACAATCTCTCGCAAATTTCCCAAAGAAGAACATTTCATGCCAATAGTTAGTCGGGCTCATATGCATAAGATGTACCTTTAATCTTATGTTTGACTGCTCCAATGGAAATCTCACCCCACCATCGAATTTTGGATGGACAAGAACTTTCTTTCCTTGAATAAGCCTCGACTTTGATGACAACCGTGAATCAATTCAAAGTAGTTACCAGCTATAACTTCATTACCACAATAAAATTCATTTCCATAGTCATCCTTGATGTCTTCTTTCTTCGAGGGCATGTTTCACTTCAGGTAATCGATGAGATAATAAGGGACCCTTTCATAATTGTCCGGGATGTGAATGATGCAAAATAATCTCCAACCCCACAGACTGCCTCATCCATATTGTCCACGCCATTTGCCCACAAGTCCCTCTCGCACTCCATCTTCTTCAACATTGTCCCCTGCTTGTAGGCTCTAGTTTTTCAACTCCCACCCCGCCACAATGATCAAGATTCTCACAAGCGTGCCAATCAAAATTGATGCATGCCTTACAAAACATGAAAAGAGATCTACACATTAACTTTGTTGGATCATTTGATCTATGGATGATACGCTAATGAAGAGATTGCACCCCTTTCACGGGAGCACATCAAATCTTTTGGGAACGGCCAATGTCGACCTTCCAAAATACCCTTTCCACATCAGAAATTTTCTTCAAGAACCTCACATGCGCTTCTGATTTTTTATCACTTTCCCATCCTTTTTCTTTTTAGCCTCACCAAGCCATAGTTTGGCTATGGTTCTTTCTCCGCCATGTATGCCCTTCCCATGTCCCCGAGCCAAAGAAATTCCAAAGCATTCTCGATCTTATGTTGTTGATGATATCTAATTACATGATAGAAAGCCTTCGGCTTGAATTGGGTTGCACAACCAATAGACCAAACTAAGTGGTATTTCATATGGCCAAAGACCATTTTCTTTTCAGCCAATTTAGGTGCATAGTGAATGCTTTTTGTACAAAGTGAGTATCATGTATTTTGTCATCCTAAAATGAAGAAGTGCACATATTTCCTCATTTTACCCCCGCACCTTGAACATCGCGGATGTGGACCAATATGTTGATTTGTTCATTGTACCAATGTTGTGCTTGAATCTCGCTTGAATGGCTTCAAAATATAATTCTCCGAGAAATCAAGGTATCATCAATGTAAGACTCTTCAAGGATTCCTTGAATTGTTTGCTCGCCAATGTGCCACAAAGTTATGATATACAAACTTCGACATATGATCAAACATGTTATCCAACATATTACCGAGTCGCTTTTCTTGTCAATTAGCTTTAGTCTTCGCGGAAGTTCCTTTCTTCGAGGGCTCATTAACGGAACCATAGACTTGCCAATCGCCGCTTGATCAATCTGCCATTGTATTCTCTTGGACACAACTCAATTAATTGTTTCCCACAATTTCCACAAACTGATTTGATACATTGTAGTTTATGCCACTGCTCTCGCCGCTCACACATACCATAGCCCTCCAAAATGCTAACATTATCAAATGTCATGTTCTTGGCTTGACATATCCCAAAGATGAGCTTCACCGGCAAGACACACAACAATTGCAATTAACAATTTTCATGGAGTCTTGACCTCATCAAATTAAATGCCCGCTTGTACAGACTGATTGCTCGTGTTTCACGCAAGAACATGTGTTTTTTCTTTAGCTTTCTAATGCAAGAAGGTTTTAAGTATTCAAATTGCCTAAGCCCAATCCAACCTCTAGATATCGATCCACAAAATTTCGAATAATTCAACCAGTAAAATTACAAAGGAAATAAAATTAGTCACCTCATTACATTACATTACATTACATTACATACAAATCTTTTTACATATTCAAGACCCTAAACTCCCACACATGACATGAATTTTATTTCATTTACTATGAAGTCACATAATTTCTTAACAATTAATACATCTCCACACTAATTTCTTCTTAGTTACCGCCACATCTATAATACATCCGTAATATACATGTAAACAAATATACATGTACGTGTTGCCATGAAATAATTTGACATTTCCATGTAGAGCAAACTAGTGCAGATCAGATCTACATTACATTCAAAAAGTAAAGAAATTGCTACAAACTTTACATCAAGTGTTAAAAAAAAACATCTTTATTCTCAAGAAAAAAAAGATGCAATTACAGCCTAAATTACAAATGCACTGTGTAATGTCAATATATTGAATTGGTTGTGTTCTCTTCTTCATGACATTCTAATTTTTGGTGAAACCTTTGTGTTATCTAACCAAAACCGAAAGCAACCATATCCTTCATAGCCCCGATCTATAGTATTTGTTCTTGATTTCGACCGCTAATGCCCAAAGATTTGTTCCACCTAGTGACATTCTTTTCCTTCTCTCTACCGCTAGTTTCATATTTCTAGGATATATTTTTAGCAACTTAGTCGCTAGTGAAGTCTTCTAATTCTCCTTCCTCTCCAACCACCATAGATAGTACGTAATGCTTTAAAGAAGTTTGTCATTGCTATTTGCATGTTTGACATCTTGAGGCCATCCTTTAAATTCTTTTTACCAGACTTTTCACGATAGCCTCTTGAGGCCTTCCAATGACCGGCTCAAATAGGAATTGCAATCTTTTGTCCCCGCATAATAATCTTCTTGCAAATATACTTTGTTGCTTTTGATTCAAATTAGATACCTCATTCATTATGAGATTTACAACAAAGATTCACCTTTCTTCTAATTGGCTTTGTCAATGCATCCACCCCCTACAAACCCTCTCTTTTGATTTTTTTTGCCTCGCTTGTAACAAGCTTTTCCTCAAACTTCATCAACAGAGGATTGAAATCTGAACCCCATGCCGACCTCGGTGTTTGCATGAGAGTCCAATTCTTCCATAGTTTCTTCTTCAATTGGTGCTTTAAGACATCGATCCATTCTCGGCAGAAAGGGGATACAACATCCCCACACAAAAAAATCGATTATTAACCAGATTTGTATTATCGCTTTGAAGGGATTTGTATTATCGCTTGAAGGAAAGGGATTTCAATTTCTTCAAGATACATTTGTTTGTTTTGAAATGCATTCAATTTAGGAGCAGCTATAATAGATTCGAGAAAAGTTTTCCTTGAGGTAAAAACCGGAGCCATGTTTGATCGATTGAGGAAAGTTCAAAATAAAAGGCCAAGATTTCGGGAGGATTTGGTATAATTATGGAGAATATTGTACGCCAACCGCCTTTATTAATGATAGGCAACTCCATGTAAAATTCAAAATGTACATTACAAACACTTTAACCCAGTTCAAATTTCTACATCAATATACAAAAAAATTCAATCACCCTTTTATGCTTCTACCCTGCTGGAAAGGACACTTTGTCGACAATAATACAAGACAAAAACTAAGAGCACCAGATCAAAAAAAAAAAAGATGAAAAAGGGAGATGCTTCCGGGCACAACCGGCATCCAAGGATGCCCGCAAAATAGTTTTTTGCTTCATCATCGTCCGGGAGAAATGGAATGTATTCGGGATGTCTACATGGAGAAGAAGTTGCTAGATTCACAAGGCATATTTCCTCATGTTGACACATCAATTTTTGATCTCAATACAACAGAGATGAGGAAGGCCCAGAGATTGGATGATGAAAAACTGATCTCGCCTCCGACGATGCATCGAAAGGAAGTCCTTTACAAGAAAAACCTCAAAGAACAAAGGACAGGAATCATTTGAAGAGGCATGCCACCAACCAAAAAAAATATTAGAGTGCTCAAGAAGGCAGCTTGGAGAGGAATTACAAAGGCTTACTGTGGGACCTGGTCGCCGCTCTGAGCTAGACATGCAAAAATACAAGGTCTCTAATGACGACCAAGAAGTATGTCTTCCGGTACAAAGACTTTGTCAAACAGCCAGGTTGAAGAACGCTGTAAACCTTAAAGGGATTCACACGAAAAGTTGCATCCAACTTGAAAAGAAAAGTCGATTGGTGAAGTGCACTCGGATGCGTAATCCACTTTCTTTATCAAGTGTCCACCGGTTTCAAGTGTGCATTGCCGATGTGGGTACAGTCCCCATGATATCACACTATTCGTGCTTGATAGCTGAGGCACCAGATGGTCGCTTGATGACTATAATACGCTCTACAACATATGCGGTGGTTACACGACGGAAATGAATTACACAATTGTCACGATATGCCCCCTCGACATGTCCCACGATATGCTTTATCCGGGCCGCAAAAGACTTGGAATGCATCAAAGTGATACGGCAGCGGTCCTCATAGATGAAAAACAGGAATTGAATTTAGCACGTTAGTAAAATTTCTCATGTCCTTATCGCTATGATAGCCATGATGGATGATAAGGAATATGATCGCTTAAGGGAAAACCAGATGGAGAAAAACTTGCATGACAAGCAGTTATCGCCTAGATGAACGCACAAATGTCTTTTATCTTGAGCAAGAAGATAAGGGAAGGGTATCGCTGACGGGAACGCCTAGAGGAAGAAGAGGAAGAAAACCAGGTCAACCCTTTCTTGTAGAGCACATTAAGCACGCCACATAAGGGGAGGCTAAACAAGAACGGATTCTCTATGGCCCTTTCTCATTATCTCATTGAAGCATTTTGCCCATTGGGGACAACTTGTTATGAGCTTTCACGGAGGTTACATCGGGCAGGAAGCTTTGAAGTTAGCAAGGAAATGCCGTGAGCCGCCATCTCCGATGATCGAGCCAAGCATTTCTTGGAGCTCTTCTTTGAGAAAGTACTAGAGGAAGCATCTAGGGGACCAATCGGCAGTGAAAAATGCAAAGCTTCTACCTCTAAGGCCAAAATACCTCTAAGGCTGGAAGTTAATGACAGGGATCGAGAGCCCAACCAAAAGCTCTAGCCGTGTTAGCGTAAAGAGTAATGAACTATCAAGCATAGTTCAAACTATACAGATCTCAACTGATGTGGTTGGTGCTTCTAGCAGACCGGAGACAACTCAGAATAAGGATGCAACGGAAGAAGACACCACGAGGATTGATGAAAAAGAAAGGTATTGTGACAATGCTCGTTTTCTTATGATATCCATGCATTTTACAAACGACAAGCATATAGAAATCGCACCTGGCGCGATTTAGAATTTCCTTTGACTTTCATATTTTTAGATTTTGTTGACATGCATCATTAACTAAATCGCTACCGGCGCCGCTTGCTTGTTCCATTTCTTTCATCTCATACGCTATTGTTTATGCTATGCATTATGATTCGGCTTCCCCAAAAGTACCGGGTCTTTGATTTGAATGGTGTGTTATGTAGAACGCTTCCTAAAGCAACGCTTTGATAAGTCATGGTATGCGCAACAACTATTTGAGACGATACCAAATATGTTTACCCCGCTTTATCTAAAGGAGATGTTGGACCAGGCCTTCACCGTTTCATTGTGCAATTTGGTCATCTATGGAGCATAGAAATATACGTAGTTTTGAAAGTAGTGCCCGAGCTAAATAGAGATTAAGGCCCATCCGATCAAAGCAATGTGCTTCATTCACAAACCCTAAAGA
This sequence comes from Isoetes taiwanensis, assembly GCA_021234155.1. Classification (NCBI taxonomy): domain Eukaryota; kingdom Viridiplantae; phylum Streptophyta; class Lycopodiopsida; order Isoetales; family Isoetaceae; genus Isoetes; species Isoetes taiwanensis. The sequence goes on from JAJEKV010000001.1 coordinate 31,884,133, forward strand.
TCCCTGTAAAAAAGGTATTTGTGAAATGCTTATGCAACATGATGGATGCCCTAGGTGTTGAGGAAAAGGAAGGCATGCCATGGTTGATGATGACGCCTTAAAGTGTTGCTTCAATCACCACAGCCATTAAATCCGCCATCCTATCATCCCGATATGTTTAGCCAAGATGACTTCCTACTTCATTTTGTCGTTGTCTTGCAAGAAATAGCTTCGTGAAAAAACGGTCGAAGAGATACAAACACTATATCCGCTACTTGATCTGGACAGGAAAATTGATAGGGACCTTGAGAAAATCGTTCTAGAAAGGGAACTCTTTTGATATATATATATGTATACCTAAAAATACACTTTCCATAAAAGTTTTGAATATGAAATATACTTTTACACCAAAGCTTTTGAATATATATTGTGTTCTTTTGTAGCAAAGATTATTGGTTCTCAGGTACACATTGTATTATTATATTATGTGTATGCAAGATGAACCATGAGGACCTTCGCAGTGCCGCCAATTTAGAAATAGAACTTGAGGACTGGCCGATCGTTGTTGCTATGAATCCCGGCCCGCTTCTATCCCGATCCATTCGATGTTGTAATCCATCTTCTATGGAATCCAGAGCATGGTTTGTTCATGATCGAGAGGATCTCGTGAGCGCCTCGCCGCATTTATGAATCGGAATAGTTTTTGAAGTTTATGTTGTTTGATCATGCTATATTTATTAACAAAATCGGGCCACGCGCCGACATTTGAACCATTTAAAATCTCTCGCTTTGTAGCAACTTGCTTGTCGTTATTTATTGATAAAGCACTAAAATTTCAATCTATAGATTTCAGAAGTCGCCCCGTGATGGTATGAAATAATAAGCAATTTCCTACTTTTTATATTGCCAACATTCTGGCCATAATATGGGTGATTTGCATCAATATTTGAATGCATTTCAATTTCAACACAAAATGCATATTCCTAGGCCGAAAAATGAACTCAAAGGCAAAAGTGTGGTTAATTCAATATAAAGGTCAATAAAAGGCTTATACGGCACATTTTGGAATAGACATAATCCCAATTTAATTGAATGATGGTTACAATGTATGGGTGGCTATAGACAATGGCTAGGGTTGACCACTCCATCCGCCCCCTCCCTGCGGCATACTTTTGCAGATAGGCTAGATCGGCTCGGGTGCTTAATTTAGCTCGCCGGATACGCAATCTCATGGTATCACCCATTGAGATTGCTCCGGTTGTACTCCCCTGGTCCATCGAGGCGTGAAGGGTTCCATCTCCCCTTCTGGGTCTAGAGGTTCCAGGGGCTAGAGAATCGCGGGCAACACACCCATTCTTCCCCACTTAACCCCCAAAATAAGAGCCAGCCGCCACCGCAACTCTTGAGAGGCAGGCCAACACCATTGCCCCTGTGAGGTGCCGGACCCATGCCCGCCCACTTGAAGTGACCGCCATAAGCCTAGCCCGCTATGGGATCCCCAAGAGTCGCAAAGACTCGCCAGGGACCCTCCCACCGCCTCGCCTCTAGCCCCTCGCTATGTAGTGTCGAAGTCATACCATAGCTCTCATAGCCCTGGGTGGGTTCCTATGCATAGGCCGTAATAATAATAGGAACTAAAGGGTCTAAACTAGAGCATTACTAAGTAATGGCTACTAGGTCTACCCCCTTCCCAATACAAGAGGAGCAAACATGATCAACCAATATTACATATCCACATAACATGATCACAATAAGAAGAACATCTAAACCTAATCATATACATCTAACTTACGCTAGGGTTCATTGATTAGGGTTCAAGATCTATACCGGTGGTCTAGGGAAGGCTCTACTAGAGACACGAATGCTAACTCATCCGAGTCCTAACTTCCAGATGATCTACAAAGAACTCTAATCCAAATACCGCCCCCGAGGAACTCCCCTCTTATTCCCCTGCCTCCATGATCTTTGAGGTGGTTGAAGTAGCTCCCACTCCTATTGATGCACACACGCCTGGGGCTGCTATGCTAGGCTATGCCACAAAGAATGGTTCTAAAACGGAGTTTCGAGCCGCCAAAAGAGTTCTAGACCTGGAGTTTTAAAATGGCTTAGGTTAGGGTTTGGCCATTTATAGGTTAATGTTGATGTCACCTGAAGTAAATACTACATTACGTAAAAGATATTATGTTCAATCTTACCCAAATTCTCGCTTTAACTCTTCACTTTACCTTTTTGCATTGTTGAATATAAACTGAAAGGCAATTCTTTTGCCAAGGGTCGGACTTTCATTCATAAAGATAACATACAATCAATCAAATCATTCCCAAGCTCCAATGTCTTGGGCACAAGATCAAAGAATATTGATGATAGATGAAATCAAACAATTTGCCTCAATTATCCATTGATTCATGAAGCAAGGAAGGCATATTCAAGCATTTGTGTGTCAATCCAGCCTTCAAGCAGTGTTTCTTGATCGAATCTCACGCCAAAGCCCTCGAAGTCCTTTCAGAACATAATTCCCTTTCATAATCGTCTGTTTCTGGCCCATTATTGGCCTCACTCCAAAGATGTGCACACGCTCTGGGGGCTGTTGTGCTAGGCTATGCCATAGCAAACGGTTCTCTAAACGGAGTTTGGAGCGCAAAGAAGATTCACAGACCGTTGGAGCCAGGAAAGAGGCCTAGGGTTAGGGTTTAGGCCTCTATAGGTTAGGTTCCACATGTTATGCCACGTGGCTCCAATAGGGCAATCCCATGTGGCGGGTGCCCAATAGGTTAAGGCCACGTGGAAAATGGTCTTAACCTAAGGTTGGCTAAGTTATATAAATGACTTAGTCATGCACCTTATGCCACTAATCTATGGTATACAAGACTATGAAGGTAGATTTGTATAGTGATCTCGACCTAGAAATATATGTATTTATGGCATATATTTCCCTGGAACGTCACAAAGGCTACAACCAAGACATTGAAACGCAGGCCAATCATGTCTACAACTTCAAGACATCGCCCTTGTAACACTTATGTTCTTGCAGATACACAAATTGAACATCCAACTTAGACAGGTAAAAGTAGATGTGGCTCCTCTTTAAAGCAAACATTAATTATTTTGAGAAATTTAAGATTCTATTTGAGCATGAAATAGGTCGCGACGCTACCCACATGATGCAAAATATGGCTAGATCGAAGCGCGGTTGACGCTTTTATTCTAGAAATTACGCCAAGAAATTATAGTTGTGTGAAATTGCATTCAAGGGGACTTTCCCACGCCTTTGCCGCGGACGCCCTGTAATCTATAATGATGCTCCCATCGAGATAAATACGGGAATTCCTCCCATGGCGCACTCACATCACCATGGCAAGGCCCCTCCGCATACTCCGACCACTTGGGATGGCCAAGGTCCGGCAAGGAACATGGAGGTGTCATTCGCTCCACGCCCACTATGGAAAATCCTATACGAAAGCTGCATATATACGCTAGCATACAATCATCATGCAAAATAATATACCACCAATTAAGGGTGGCCCATCCATCATCATCAATGAAAAGATAAGACATCCATAATAACATGAAATAACACCATGACAAGGCACTACCCCAGTGCTCGGACTCCAACGGATCAACTGACGGCCACGGTCTCAAGATATCAACAGACGGAGGTATAACATGGCATTGGCTGGCCTAATACAATGACTAGGGTTGTCCACTCCATCCCCTCCTCGTGGCACACTTTTTGCAGATAGGCTGAATCATGCTATGACGTGCTTGTAGCCCTCCTGATAACGCAATCCCAAGGAATCACCCTTCTGGGACTACTCCAGCATTACATCTCCCTGGGTCCGATGAGGCAGGAGAGAGGCGTTCTCCCTCGGGCCGCCATGCTATGGCAAAAGATAGAAGAGCAAGACACATTTTGAAGACTAATCCTTACACTTTGATCTGAATTTCAAGGCACAAGAAGAATGTCTTATTGGCATACATTGAAGGCTTGAAGAGCAAGGTGAGGACAATTAACTCAGGTCACACAAAAGAGGCAAAGGGAGAATCAAGCAAAAAAAAAGAAGACGACCCCTGGAAGATCTCTTGGCATGTAATCATTTGAGTTCTTGGCATCTTTGTGCTCTTTGATTCCCATCCCACATCTCCCATGCTTTCTACCATCATGAAATACCCATGAGATCTTGAATTCCATGCCCACAATAATTCATTTCCCACGCCAAATTTGGCTTTGAAGATTTTTTCTAGTCAAAACTACACTTTCAAGAACCATTCACATGCCACACACTTATCATACCACTTCCACATCATTCAAAGTTCTAAAACCTCACTTGACTTGGTCATACATGTGGTCAAAGGTCAACATTCCATCCATCAAAGTCAACGAAAAGGGAAGATCATAAGATCCCTAAGGGAAGCATTCAAAAGTCAAGTTTGCCTAAGGAAATGCCAATGATTTGCATTTTTACAAAAATTGACCCATGGAAGGTACATTTGAAGTGCAAGTCATCACACACATCACCTCTCTTGGCATGCCATGTCATGCCTTTATCTCCATGATCACACTTCAAATTTTTGTCATTGCTGGATCATTGCCACATCATCATTCGCACCTCCACATCACCATCCACATGTCACACACATCATGTTCACATCACTTGAGGTTTTGACTAGAAAGAATTTTCTAAGCCAAGTTGATTGACACACGCCACCATCCTTATTTGCCATGTCATCCCTACCTTGCCTTGTCATCATTCTCACATGCCACATCACCTCCCTTTGAGCCATTTTAAGCCAAAATCGAAAATGCCCAATTGCAAAAAAAGATTCCGTAATCTTCTAGAGCATGAAAAAAGAGTCCCATTGGAAAAAGAAAATTGAAAAAATTCGTTTATCTTGGTCCTTATATTTGCCTCCTTGTGAAACGTGCCATAGTCCATGGGGTAAAATTTTTTTTCCTATCTATCCAAAAGCCTATTTTTCTTTCCCACCAATCTCCCCATGCCGTGTGGAACATCCCCGGGCAGGGGGTGGAGGCACCTAATCCCACGTGGATATTGCACTTAATAATTATAAATTAAGGTTTTGCTTTTCCTTATATACCTTGAGCCGCCAAACCTAAATTTGCCTCGTGGATATATCGCTGAAAGTTATCAAGAACCCTAAACCCGCGGAACGCCAAGATCCGGCCGATAGGGCCAAACCAATTGTGCAATCATGCTCCAAACCCGAATAACCCGAAAGTGGCTATCCCGTATTGTCCCCGTGAGAAAAAAAAATAAAACCATCGACAGATTGATTACATGTGGATTTGAGCAAGGCTACCATCAAAGATTGCTATCCATTACCATTTTTAGAAGAGGTTTTACATGTCGCTGTGTAAAGATATTTATTCCTTCTTAGATGGTTTCTCAGGTTTTAATCAAATAAATATTAAAGAAGAAGATCAGCCAAAAACTTCATTCATTACACCTTGGGGAACATTTGCCATGAAAAGGATGCCCTTTGGGCTAATGAATGCTTCTGCAACATTCCAAAGAGCTATGGACACAATTTTTAAAGATATGCCTACTAACACTTTTCGTGGTGTTCTTGATGATCTCGCTGGGAACTTCGGGGAACTTCCCTTGAAACCACTTTGATATGCTAACTATGTTGTTTGCCTTATGTAGAAAAGGGGAGTCGCCTTGAACAAAAAATGTGTTTTCTTATCCTCAAAAAGGGAATTACTTGGACATGTGGTGTCCACAAAAGGTATACAAATTGCTGAAGCTAAGATTGAGGCTTTGAAAAAGTTGGCACCTCCTAAGACCCTCAAACAGGTTAAAAGTTTCATGGGGATGACCAGCTTCTTGAAAATGTCATTTTTCACACACTATGAGTCCAATTTCTAACCTCACAAAGGTTGGAAAATTTTCCAAAATTGAGAGCAAGCATATTCTGATCAATTGGGATGAACAGTGCCAAGAGTCTTTTGACAAAATCATTAATGCCATTTGTAACTCCATCTTGTTAAAGCCTCCTAATCTTGAAAAGCCTTTCAAAGCCTACAGTGTCACCAAAAGGGCAATTGGTCTTGCCTTGTTACAAGAGGATCATGTGATTGCTTTTGCAAGCAAAATGTGGTCAGACACTGAGCTGAGATATTCCAGATTAGAGAAGAGTGCAGCTGCCTTGATGTTCTTGATAGAGAGACAAGGACATTTGCTACAAAACAGCCAAATCCAGGTCTTTATGAGGCAAAATCCTTTATTTTTTGCCAAAAAGCAACCAAAAGCAAAGTTGTGCAGGTGGGCTTGCAAAGTTCAAACCTATGACATCACTGTTAAAGTGGTCAATCTAGTAGAGAATCCCACCATACCGCCTTTATGTTCTATTTGAGCACGAGGATCAAAATGGTCTATGCAATGATGATAATGTGACTAACTTGGTTGCTTTTGATGTAGAAAACACAGATTGGCAGTGTGAGATTAGGGGTTATCTCGAAAACAATGAAGTATCAAAGAATTTGAGCAGCAGTCAAGAAAGGAGATTTAAGGACAAATGCAAGAAGTTCAGACTTATTGAAGATGTATTGTGCAAGATTGACAAGGAAGGAGTTTTATTGAGGTGTGTAGAGCAGATTCACAAGTGAAGGGATATATGAACTGGCTAGGGATTAAGTAATTCATTTTGGGAGGGGGGGAGGGGGGGGCTTTCACACATGGTTGAGACTACGATTTCTGGCGTGTATTGTATGCAAAACCGTATAGTTGTGCATGTTTGAGCAGCTTCATTCCATTTAGAGGTCATGTTGCTTTTTTAGGTTTTTGGATGGCATTCTTGGCAATGATTCTAAAAGAAAAAAGATAGCTTGCCTCTTGTAGGGAGTCGATAAGGCCGCATTGTGTGCCTTTGCACGCCTAGTGCCTTGCTCCAGCCCCAAAACTGCCCTCCTAGTGCAGATGCGATTAGGGGGCAATGTTCGAAGCCGCGGAAGCCCTCTAGGCTTCGCTATTGCATATGTGTGTGGCTTGCGTGCAAGGCATCCAAACGAGGCTTCAAAGGGAAAGCTAAGGCGCTGGATTCCGATCCTCCGCCCAACGAGGAGGATTTGTTTCTTTTTTTTTTTTTGTTTTGTTTTGCTTTGTTTCTTTTACAAAGGTCGAATTGCGTGCATTGTGGATCCGGGTGCGTAATGTGAAAGGCATCGAGAGATTCTTTCCGGCTTTGTGGCTATCGCGGCTTGGAGATACAAAAACACAAAAAGGGAAAAAATTTTACTTGTGTGTTTGATTTCGAAGTTGCCTCCTCAAATGCTCCAAAGAAGTTGCCCGCTCAAATGCTCCAAATAAAGTCTAATGTAATTATCTTTGGGACCGAAAATGCGAGGCGGCGTTTATTTTGATAAGTAAAACTTGGGTAAGACATTGCAACCGTGCTCAAATCGGTCTTTTAGGCAAGAGCCAAGATTATATCATAACATATATATGTTCTTATGTTTGTCCTCCCCAATCCGGCCGTTGATCCGGAGATCCTACTACCACGGGTTTTGGGACGATCTTATGGCCCGTGGTTTGGGAGTTTGTGACCGATTATATGTAAGTGATCCTACGGTCCGTGTTGATCTGATCCTCGACCGTTGGTCCGAGATCCCACGGCTCCACGCTGTTTTAGATATATCCTACATGATCCTCACGGCCCGATTGATCATAATCCTTGGTCCACGATCCCACGACTCACATTGCATGCTCCTGCCTTGGTATTTTCAACAAATCTTAAGGAAAGGCTTTTAAAATTTTATGTTATTGGGGGATAAGAACCTGGTCATTAACCCCCAAACCCCCATTCTAACCACTAGAATGTGCATTAATTCCATGAATAATTTATATTTCAAAATATACTTAAAGGTAATATTCTAATTAAGATAAAATAGAATATAACATTCTAGATAATTCAAGAAAGTTCTAGAAAGTTCTCGAGGCTCTAGAAAATTCTAAAATCTTCTAGAATGTTCTAGAAAGTTCTAGAATTCTAAATTGTTTTGGAATATAAGAGAATCTAGGGGAAATCTAAGAGAATCCTTCCAAATGTAAGGGAATCTTTAGGAATGTAAGGAAATAGGGAAATACTTCCGTAAAAGTTCGGATGTTTTGAAAGTTTTAATGTTCCGTAAAGTTCTAGAATGTTTTAGAAATTTGTAGAATGTAAGGGAATCCGTGAGAATTAAAGGGAATCTAAGGAAATCTCATAAATTATAAGAGAATCTAGGAAGATATTTACAAGTCTAAAGGAATCTTTTTAAAATCTAGTTGAATCTAGGGGAATCTTCATAATAATATCTAAGGGAATCTAAAAAGATCTTGATGAAATCTTAGAGTTTTTTAAGATTTTGCAAAGAGCCACAATAGAATGTTCTAAAATGTTTCATAATAAAGGTATACAATATAAATCTTGGAAAAAAAAATGTTCTAGATGCTCGGGTGGTGGTTTCAACTCCTAAAATAGAAAGTGTTTTAGACATGTTGCACGATCCAAGATAGATTATTTTGGAAGGTTTTAACCGCTTCATGGGTAAGCACTTCAATCAAAATAGAAAATTCTAAGAGAATCTAAGGGAATCTTCATGAATGCTAAAGTTGAAGAATATAAAGGAATGCTAAAATTGGAATTTGCAATCAATTTGGAACATGCAACCGTAGGACGGTTAAATTTTTGTTTACATATGCATCTCTCTATTGGAGATTCTAATTGGTCGCCGATTATTTTGGGATTATTCCTATTGGTTCCATGTGGTGCTTATGACGAGCTTTGCTACCATTGAAAGTTCCATGTTTTTGCCCTCAATATTTTTGAACATGTGAGTGACCGAAAGGGTTTGGTACATAAAGACCATTGTGCACTTTTGAACCATTGAAAGTTGCACAAGGCACTCGGGTGGAAAAAATCAAGGGGTGATGGCTTTTGATCATGCACAATGGAGGACATATTGCACAATGGAGGACATTTCGCCGCATCAGTGGTCCACAAACAATCTAAAAACATCCCATAAAATGACTTTTGCCCGTAAACGTTGGTGATGTGAGATGCCCAAAATAATTTAATCCGAGATTGATATTTTGCAAAACATAGAATAGTCAAGGTTTTCTCAACTTGGTACCGATTAACCCGTTTACGCCCAACCACACAATAGCAAGGCAATAGTAATAGAATTTAAAAGCCCAGAGGAAGTCAATTAATAGAACTAATTTCATTCTATAGAACTAAATTCACGCCCCATAATTGGCCATTGCTCTTCAACTTCACAAGAAGTCAGTTAACGTAAACTCATTCCATTCTAGGGCAATAAGAATGGCACCCCATTTTCGACTAAATAGATATACCGGGGAAGTGTGCAATAGAAAACAAACTCAAGGGCAGCTTTTTAGGCCCAATAGTGACGGACACAACCCATAGTATTTGGTTCCACCACTTTTGTGCAAGGTGCAAGTCGACTAATGGCGCATTCACATGCATACAAAGAAAAAGCCACCGCAAGAAGGCATGACATATTGGGCAGCGCCACAGAAAATTTTGGGCAAACCGCGCAAATCTTACGGCAGAGGCCCCCGCCAGATGCCTATCGCCGAATTGATGAAGCCCGGAGATTGATGATGAAAACTGATCTCGCCCGACGATGCATCGAAAGGGAAGTCCTTTACAAGAAAACCTCAAAGAACAAAGGACGTGGGAATCATTTGAAGAGGCATGCCAACTAACCGAAAAATATTAGAGTGCTCAAGAAGGCGCTTGGAGAGGAATTACAAAGGCTTACTGGGACGGGTCATCGCCGGAGCTAAGATTATGTAAAAATACAAGGTCTCTAATGACCACCACCGAAGAAGTATGTCTTCGGTACAAAGACTTTGTCAAACAGCCAGGTTGAAGAACGCTAAACCTTAAAGGGATTCACACCAAAAGTTGCATCCAACTTGAAAAGAAAAGTTGCATTGGTGAAGCACCCGGATGCGTAATCCACTTTCTTTATCGCGTCCACCGGTTTCAAGTGTGCATTGCCGATGTGGGTACAGTCCCCCATGATATCACACTATTCGTGCTTGATAGCCGAGGCACCGATGGTCGCTGATGACTATAATGCCTACAAACATATGCGGTGGTTACACCACTTTAAAATGAATTACACAATTGTCACGATATGTTTCCTCGACATGTCCCACGATATGCTTTATCCGCTGCAAAAAGACTTGAATGCGCCAAAGTGATACGGCCAGCGGTCCTCATAGATGAAAACAGGGGATTGAATTTAGCACAAATTAGTAAAATTTTCATGTCCTTATCGCTATGATAGCCATGATGGATGATAAGGAATATGATCAGGCTTAAGGAAAACCAGATGGAGAAAAAACTTGCATGACGTTGTTATCGCCTAGATGAACGCATGCGAAAATGTCTTTTATCTTGAGCAAGAAGATAAGGGGAAGGGTATCGCTGACGGAACGGCTAGAGGAAGAAGAGGAAGAAACCAGGCCTAACCCCTTCTTTGTAGAGCACATTGGCACGCCACATAAGGGAGGCTTAAACAAGAACGGATTCTCTATGGCCCTTTCTCATTATCTCATTGAAGCACTTTGCCCATTGGGGACAATCTTGCCGGGAGCTTCAAATTTTCCGGAGGTTACATCGGTGGAAGCTTTTGAAGTTAGCAAGGAAATGCCGCAGCGCCATCTCCGATGATCGAGCCAAGCATTTCTTGAGCTCTTCTTTGAGAAAGTACTAGAGGAAGCATCTAGGGACCAATCGGGAAGTGAAAATGCAAAGCTTCTACCTCTAAGGCCAAAATACCTCTTAAGGCCGGAAGTTAATGACGGGATCGAGAGTCCAAATCGAAAAGCTCTAGCCAGGTTAGCGCGAAGAGTAATGAACTATCAAGCATAGTTCAAACTATCTGATCTCAACCGATGTGGTTGGTGCTTCTAGCGCACCCGAGACAACTCGTAATAAGGATGCAACTAAGAAGACACCACGAGGATTGATGAAAAAAGAAAGGTATTGTGACAATGCTCGCTTTTCTTATGATATCCATGCATTTTTACAAACGACAAGCATATAGAAATCGCTACCAAGCGATTTAGAATTTCCTTGACTTTCATATTTTTAGATTTTGTTGACATGCATCATTAACTAAATCGCTACCGGCTGGCGTTTGGTTGTTCCATTTCTTTCATCTCACGCTATTGTTGCATTAGCTATGACATGATCTCGCTTCCCAAAAGTACCGGGTCTTTGATTTGAATGGTGTGTATGTAGAACGTTTCCTAAAGCAACGTTTGATAAGTCATGGTATGCGAACAACCATTTGAGACGATACCAAATATGTTTACCCGCCTTTATCTAAAAGAAGATGTTGGACCAGCCTTCACCTCTGTTTCATTGTGCAATTTGGTCATCTATGGAGCATAGAAATATACAGAAGTTTTGAAAGTAGTGCCCGAGCTAAATAGAGATTGAAGGCCCATCCGGGATCAAAGCAAATGTGCTTCATTCACAAACCCTAAAGATCCGGCTGTAAAAAGATATTTGTGAAATGCTTGCGCAACATGATGGATGCCCTAGGTGTTGAGGAAAAGGAAGGCATGTCATGGTTGATGATGACGCCCCTAAAGTGTTGCTTCAATCGGGCCACAGCCATTAAACCGCCATCCTATCATCCCGATATGTTTAGCCAAGATGACTTCCTACTTCATTTTGTCGTTGTCTTGCAAGAAATAGCTTCGTGTGGAAAACGGTCGAAGAGATACAAACACTATATCCGCTACTTGATCGGACAGGGAAAATTGACAGTGGACCTTGAGAAAATCGTTCTAGAAAGGGAACTCTTTTGATATATATATATGTATACCAAAATACACTTTCCATAAAAGTTTTGAATATGAAATATACTTTACACCAAAGCTTTTGAATATATATTGTGTTCTTGTAGCAAAGCATTATTGGTTCTCGTGGTAACGCATTGTATTATTATATTATGTGTATGCAAGATGAACCATGAGGACCTCTCGCAGGTGCCGCCCGCCTAGAAATAGAACTTGAGGACCGGCCGATTCATTGTTGCTATGAATCCCGGCCCGCTTCTATCCCGATCCATTCGATGTTGTAATCCATCTTCTATGGAATCCGAGCATGGTTTGTTCATGATCGAGGATCTCGTGATGTCGCCGACGCATGAATCTAATAGTTTTTGAAGTTTATGTTGTTTGATCATGCTATATTTATGCTAACAAAAATCGGTCACACGCGATTTGAACCAATTAAAAATCTCTCGCTTTGTAGCAACTTGCTTGCTGTTATTTATTGATAAAGCACTAAAATTTCAATCTATAGATTTCGTAGTCGTCCGTGATGGTATGAAATAATAAGCAATTTCCTACTTTTTATATTGCCAACATTCTGTCATAATATGGGTGATTTGCATCGAATATTTGAATGCATTTCAATTTCAACACAAAATGCATATTCCTAGGCCGAAAATGAACTCAGTGCAAAAGTGTGGTTAATTCAATATAAAGGTCAATAAAAGGCTTATACGGCGCGATTTTGGAATAGACATAATCCCAATTTAATTGAATGATGGTTACAATGGCGGGGCTGGCTATAGACAATGGCTAGGGTTGACCACTCCATCCGCCCCCTCGGTGCATTACTTTTGGATAGGCTAGATCTGCTCGGGTGCGACTAGCTCGCTTTGATATGCAATCTCATGGTATCACCCATTGAGATTGCTCCGGTTGTACCCCCTGGTCCATCGAGGTGGGAAGGGTTCCATCTCCCTTCTCGGGGTCTAGAGGTTCCGGGGGGCTAGAGAATCGCGGGCAAACACACGATTCTTCCCCACTTAACTCCCCAAAATAAGAGCTGTGTCACACCGCAACTCTTGAGAGGCAGGCCAACACCATTGCCCCAGGAGGTGCCGGACCCATGCCCGGCCCACTTGAAGTGACCGGCCATAAGCCTAGCCCGCTATGGGATCCCCAAGAGTCGCAGACTCCGCCAGTGGACCCTCCCCGCCGCCTCGCCTCTCTAGCCCCGCTATGTAAAGGCCGAGTCATACCATAGCTCTCATAGCCTTGGATGGGTTCCTATGCATAGGTCGTGAATAATAATAGGAACTAAAGGGTCTAAACTAGGAGCATTACTAAGTAATGGCTACTGGGTCTCTACCCCTTCCCAATACAAGAGGAGCAAACATGATCAACCAATATTACATATCCACATAACATGATCACAATAAGAAGAACATCTAAACCTAATCATATACATCTAACTTACAGTTAGGGTTCATTGATTAGGGTTCAAGATCTATCTTTGTGTCTAGGAAGGCTCTACTAGAGACACGAATGCTAACTCATCTCGAGTCCTAACTTCCGTGATGATCTACAAAGAACTCTAATCCAAATACCGCCTCCCGAGGAACTCCCTCTTATTCCCTGCCTCCATGATCTTTGAGGTGGTTGAAGTAGCTCCCACTCCTATTGATGCACACACGCCTGGGGCTGCTATGCTAGGCTATGCCACAAAATGGTTCTCTAAACGGAGTTTCGAGTTAAAAGAGTTCTAGACCGTTGGGATTTAAAATGGCTTAGGGTTAGGGTTTGGCCATTTATAGGTTAATGTTGATGTCACCTGAAGTAAATACTACATTACGTAAAAGATATTATGTTCAATCTTACCCAAATTCTCGCTTTAACTCTTCACTTTTACCTTTTTGCATTGTTGAATATAAACCTAAAAGGCAATTCTTTGCCAAGGGGTCGGACTTTCATTCATAAAGATAACATACAATCAATCAAATCATTCCCAAGCTCCAATGTCTTGGGCACAAGATCAAAGAATATTGATGATAGATGAAATCAAACAATTTGCCTCAATTATCCATTGATTCATGAAGCAAGGAAGGCATATTCAAGCATTTGCAGGTCAATCCAGTCTCTCAAGTGTTTCTTGATCGAATCTCACGCCCAAAGCCCTCGAAGTCCTTCCTCAGAACATAATTCCCCTTTCATAATCGCCCTTTTCGCCCATTATTGGCCTCACTCAAAAGATGCACACGCGTCGGGGTTGTTGTGCTAGGCTATGCCATAGCAAACGGTTCTAAAACGAGTTTGGAGCGCCAAGAAGATTCACGTGCATCGTTTGGAGCTTTGTGAAAGAGGCCTAGGGTTAGGGTTTAGGCCTCTATAGGTTAGGTTCCACATGTTATGCCACGTGGCTCCAATAGGGCAATCCCATGTGGCGGGTGCCCAATAGGTTAAGGCCACGTGGAAAATGGTCTTAACCTAAGGTTGGCTAAGTTATATAAATGACTTAGTCATGCACCTTATGCCACTAATCTATGGTATACAAGACTATGAAGGTAGATTTGTATAGTGATTTAACCTAGAAAATATATGTATTTATGGCATATATTTCCCTGGAACGTCACAACAGCTACAACCAAGACATTGAAACGCAGGCCAATCATGTCTACAACTTCAAGACATCGCCCTTGTAACACTTATGTTCTTGCAGATACACAAATTGAACATCCAACTTAGACAGGTAAAAGTAGATGTGGCTCCTCTTTAAAGCAAAACTTAATTATTTTGAGAAATTTAAGATTCTATTTGAGCATGAAATAGGTCGCACGCTACCCACATGATGCAAAATATGGCTAGACTGAAGCAGAAGTTGACGTTTTATTCTAGAAATTACGCCAAGAAATTATAGTTGTGTGAAATTGCATTCAAGGGGACTTTCCCACGCCTTCTTTGTGCCCTGTAATCTATAATGATGCTCCCATCAGATAAACACGGAATTCCCCTCCCATGGCGACCACATCACCATGGCAAAGGCCCTCCAAATCATACTCGGACCACTTGGGATGGCCAAGTGTCAAGGCAGGAACACGGAGGTGTCATTCGCTCCACGCCCACTATGGAAAATCCTATACAGCCCGGAAAGCGCATATATAACGCTAGCATACAATCATCATGCAAAAAATAATATACCACCAATAAAGGGTGGCCCATCCATCATCATCACGGAAAGATAAGACATCCATAATAACATGAAATAACACCATGACAAGGCACTACCCCAGGCTCGGACTCCAACGGATCAACTGACGGCCACGGTCTCAAGATATCAACAGACGGAGGTATAACATGGCATTACCGGGCCTAATACAATGACTAGGGTTGTCCACTCCATCCGCTCTCCCCAGTGCACACTTTGGATGATAGGGTCAATCATGCTATGCGTGCTTGTAGCCCTCCGGACACGCAATCCCAAGGAATCACCCTTCGGGACTACTCCGCATTACATCTCCCCGGCCCGATGAGGCAGGGAGAGGAGTTCTCCTCCCCTGCCGCCATGCTATGGCAAAGATAGAAGAGCAAGACACATTTTGAAGAATCCTTACACTTTGATCTGAATTTCAAGGCACAAGAAGAATGTCTTATTGGCATACATTGAAGGCTTGAAGAGCAAGGTGAGGACAATTAACTCAGGTCACACAAAAGAGGCAAAGGGAGAATCAAGCAAAAAAAAAGAAGACGACCCCTGGAAGATCTCTTGGCATGTAATCATTTGAGTTCTTGGCATCTTTGTGCTCTTTGATTCCCATCCCACATCTCCCATGCTTTCTACCATCATGAAATACCCATGAGATCTTGAATTCCATGCCCACAATTCATTTCCACGCCAAATTTGGCTTTGAAGATTTTTTCTAGTCAAAACTACACTTTCAAGAACCATTCACATGCCACACACTTATCATACCACTTCCACATCATTCAAAGTTCTAAAACCTCACTTGACTTGGTCATACATGTGGTCAAAGGTCATTCCATCCATCAAAGTCAACGAAAAGGGAAGATCATAAGATCCCTAAGGGAAGCATTCAAAAGTCAAGTTTGCCTAAGGAAATGCCAATGATTTGCATTTTTACAAAAATTGACCCATGGAAGGTACATTTGAAGTGCCAAGTCATCACACACATCACCTCTCTTGGCATGCCATGTCATGCCTTTATCTCCATGATCACACTTCAAATTTTTGTCATTCTTTGGATCATTGCCACATCATCATTAGACCTCCACATCACCATCCACATGTCACACACATCATGTTCACATCACTTGAGGTTTTGACTAGAAAGAATTTTCTAAGCCAAGTTGATTGACACGTCACCATCCTTATTTGCCATGTCATCCCTACCTTGCCTTGTCATCATTCTCACATGCCACATCACCTCCCTTTTGAGCCATTTTAAGCCAAAATCGAAAATGCCCAATTGCAAAAAAAAAAAAGATTCCCAGAATCTTCTAGAGCATGAAAAAAAGAGTCCCATTGGAAAAAAGAAAATTGAAAAATTCGTTTATCTTGGTCCTTATATTTGCCTCCTTGTGAAACGTGCCATAGTCCATGGGGTAAAATTTTTTTCCTATCTACTCCCCAAGCCTATTTTTTTTTCCCTTACCAATCTCCCCATGCCGTAGTGGAACATCGGTAGCAGGGGCGATGGAGGTACCGAATCCACGCGGATATTGCAATTTAATAATTATAAATTAAGGTTTTGCTTTTCCTTATATACCTTGAGCTGCCAAACCTAAATTTGCTCGTGGATATATCGTTGAAAGTTATCAAGAACCCTAAACTCACGGAACGCCAAGATCCAAGGCCGATTCGCCAAACTAATTGTGCAATCATGCTCCAAACCTGCCGAATAACCTGAGTGGCTATCCTGTATTGTCCCTGTAGAAAAGAAAAATAAAACCATCAGAATCCGCATTGATTACAGGGATTTGAGCAAGGCTACCATCAAAGATTGCTATCCATTACCATTTTTAGAAGAGGTTTTACATGCTGTTGCAGGTAAAGATATTTATTCCTTCTTAGATGGTTTCTCAGGTTTTAATCAAATAAATATTAAAGAAGAAGATCAGCCAAAAACTTCATTCATTACACCTTGGGGAACATTTGCCATGAAAAGGATGCCCTTTGGGCTAATGAATGCTTCTGCAACATTCCAAAGAGCTATGGACACAATTTTTAAAGATATGCCTACTAACACTTTTCGTGTGTTCTTGGATGATCTCTGCTTGGGAACTTCCCTTGAAAACCACTTTGATATGCTAACTATGTTGTTTGCCTTATGTAGAAAAGGGGGAGTCAGCTTGAATCCGAAAAAATGTGTTTTCTTATCCTCAAAAAGGGAATTACTTGGACATGTGGTGTCCACAAAAGGTATACAAATTGCTGAAGCTAAGATTGAGGCTTTGAAAAAGTTGGCACCTCCTAAGACCCTCAAACAGGTAAAAAGTTTCATGGGGATGACCAGCTTCTTGAAAATGTCATTTTTCACACACTATGAGTCCAATTTCTAACCTCACAAAGGTTGGAAAATTTTCCAAAATTGAGAGCAAGCATATTCTGATCAATTGGGATGAACAGTGCCAAGAGTCTTTTGACAAAATCATTAATGCCATTTGTAACTCCATCTTGTTAAAGCCTCCTAATCTTGAAAAGCCTTTCAAAGCCTACATCATGTCACCAAAAAGGGCAATTGGTCTTGCCTTGTTACAAGAGGATCATGTGATAGCTTTTGCAAGCAAAATGTGGTCAGACACTGAGCTGAGATATCCCAGATTAGAGAAGAGTGCAGCTGCCTTGATGTTCTTGATAGAGAGACAAGGACATTTGCTACAAAACAGCCAAATCCAGGTCTTTATGAGGCAAAATCCTTTATTTTTTGCCAAAAAGCAACCAAAAGCAAAGTTGTGCAGGTGGCGCAAAGTTCAAACCTATGACATCACTGTTAATTTGGTCAATCTAGTAGAGAATCCCAGTTCATACCGCCCTTATGTTCTATTTGAGCACGAGGATCAAAATGGTCTATGCAATGATGATAATGTGACTAACTTGGTTGCTTTTGATGTAGAAAACACAGATTGGCAGCAGGAGATTAGGGTTATCTCGAAAAACAATGAAGTATCAAAGAATTTGAGCAGCAAATAAGAAAGGAGATTTAAGGACAAATGCAAGAAGTTCAGACTTATTGAAGATGTATTGTGCAAGATTGACAAGGAAGGAGTTTTATTGAGGTGTGTAGAGCAGATTCACAAGTGAAGGGATATATGGACCGGCTAGGGATTAAGTAATTCATTTTTGGGAGGGGGGGGGGGGCTTTCACACATGGTTGAGACTACGATTTGGCGTATTGTATGCAAAACCGTATAGTTGTGTATGTTTGAGCAGCTTCATTCCATTTAGAGGTCATGTTGCTTTTTTAGGTTTTGGATGGCATTTTGGCAATGATTCTAAAAGAAAAAAGATAGCTTGCCTCTTGAGGGAATCGATAAGGCCGCATGTGTGCCTTTGCACGCTTCTAGTGCCTTGCTCCAGCCCCAAAACCGCCCCTCCTAGTGCATGCGATTAGGGGCAAAGGTTCGAGCCGCGGAAGCCACTCTAGGCTTCGCCAAGCATTATTGTATGTGTGTTTGCGCAAGGCATCCAAACGAGGCTTCCAGGGAAAGCTAAGGCGCTGGATTCCTCGATCCTCCGCCCAACGAGGAGGATTTGTTTTTTGTTTTTTGTTTTCCTTGCTTTGTTTCTTTTACAAAGGTCGAATTGCGTGCATTGTGGATCCGGGTGCGCACGTGAAAGGCAAAATGGAGATTCTTTTCCCTTTGTGGCCATCGCTGCTTGGAGATACAAAACACAAAAAGGGAAAAATTTTACTTGTGTGTTTGATTCGAAGTTGCCTCCTCAAATGCTCCAAAGAAGTTGCCTCGCTCAAATGCTCCAAATAAAGTCTAATGTAATTATCTTTGGGACCTAAAATGCGAGGCTGGGCGCTTTATTTTGATAAGTAAAACTTGGGTAAGACATTGCCGGTGCTCAAATCGGTCTTTTTAGGCAAGAGCCAAAGATTATATCATAACATATATATGTTCTTATGTTTGTCCTCCCGAATCCGGGTGGTTGATCCCGAGATCCCTCACGGCCACGCGGCTTTGGGACGATCTTATGGCCCGTGTGGCTTGGGAGTTTGTGACCGATTATATGTAAGTGATCCCTGGTGGTCCAAAGTTGATCTCGATCCCCGACCTGCTGGTCCGAGATCCCACTTACTCACGCTGTTTTAGATATATCCTACATGATCCTACGGGTCCCATTGATCATAATCCTTGGTCCAAGATCCCACGACCACATTGCATGCTCGGGCCTTGGTATTTTCAACAAATCTTAAGGAAAGGCTTTTAAAATTTTTTATGTTATTGGGGATAAGAACCCCTGGTCATTAACCCCCAAACCCCCATTCTAACCACTAGACCGTGCATTAATTCCATGAATAATTTATATTTCAAATATACTTAAAGGTAATATTCTAATTAAGATAAAATAGAATATAACATTCTAGATAATTCAAGAAAGTTCTAGAAAGTTCGAGGCTCTAGAAAGTTCTAAAAATCTTCTAGAATGTTCTAGAAAGTTCTAGAATTCTAAAATGTTTTGGAATATAAGAGAATCTAGGGAAATCTAAGAGAATCCTTCCAAATGTAAGGGAATCTTTAGGAATGTAAGGAAATAGGGAAATACTTCCGTAAAAGTTTCTGGGATGTTTTGAAAGTTTCGAACGTTCCGAAAAAGTTCTAGAATGTTTTAGAAATTTGTAGAATGTAAGGGAATCCGGAGAATTAAAGGAATCTAAGGAAATCTCATAAATTATAAGAGAATCTAGGAAGATATTTACAAGTCTAAAGGAATCTCTTAAAATCTAGTTGAATCTAGGGGAATCTTCATAATATCTAAGGGAATCTAAAAAGATCTTGATGAAATCTTAGAGTTTTTTTAAGATTTTGCAAAGAGCCACAATAGAATGTTCTAAAATGTTTCATAATAAAGGTATACAATATAAATCTTGGAAAAAAAAATGCCTCAGTCTAAAATAGAAAGTGTTTTAGACATGTTGCACAGATCCAAGATAGATTATTTTGAAAGGTTTTAACTGCTCATGGGTAAGCACTTCAATCAAAATAGAAAATTCTAAGAGAATCTAAGGGAATCTTCATGAATGCTAAAGTTGAAGAATATAAAGGAATATAGAAAATTCTAAGAGAATCTAAGGGAATCTTCATGAATGCTAAAGTTGAAGAATATAAAGGAATGCTAAAATTGGAATTTGCACTGTTGGAACATGCACCGTATGCATCTCTCAATTGGAGATTCTAATTGGTCTGGCTGGGATTATTTCCGGCTGTGGTGCTTATGACGAGCTTTGCTACCATTGGGTTCCATGTTTTTTTGCCCTCAATATTTTTAAACGGTGCAAAGACCATTGTGCACTTTTGAACCATTGAAAGTTGCACAAGGCACTCGGGTGGAAAAATCAAGGGTCGTTGATCTTGCACAATGGAGGACATATTCGCCAGATCAGTGGTCCACAAACAATCTAAAAAAACATCCCATAAAATGACTTTTGCCTGTAAACGTTGGTGATGTGAGATGCGCCAAAATAATTTAATCCGAGATTGATATTTTTGCAAAACATAGAATAGTCAGTGCTCTTCTCAACTTGGTACCAGATTAACCTGTTACGTCCAACCACACAATAGCAAGGCAATAGTAATAGAATTCAGAAAGCTCCAGAGGAAGTCAATTAATAGAACTAATTTCATTCTATAGAACTAAATTCACGCCCCATAATTGGCCATTGCTCTTCTCAACTTCACAAGACCAGTTAACAGAAACTCATTCCATTCTAGGGCAATAAGAATGGCACCCCATTTCTGACTGAATAGATATACTGGGGAAGTGTGCAATAGAAAACAAACTGAAGGGCAGCTTTTTAGGCCCAATAGTGACGGACACAACCCATAGTATTTGGTTCCACCACGTTCTTGTGCAAGCAGGCAAGCTGACTAATGGCAGATTCACATGCATACAAAGAAAAAAAAGCCAGCTGCAAGAAGGCATGACATATTGGGCAGCTGCAAAAATTTCAAGCAGCACTGCAAATCTTACGGCAGCCCCGCCCATGCCTATCAGCGAATTGATGAAGCTGGAGAGCTGCTGCACCGCTGGTCGCGCCTCTCACTGCTGCAAATTTAGATACTCATGTGAATGCTGCATAACAGAGATTTAAGTCTTGCTGAAAGAGCATTCCAAGCTTTTCTTAATAAGAGCATTGTTATAAGAACCTTCTCCGACGAATTAACAGCGTTCTCTCATTTCTGCTTTTTCTGCAGTATTTAATTTTTGTGGAACGGCCTTCAAGGAGCTTCTCAGGCAGACTGCATCAATGCCACCCTCAAAACCCCAACACAAAACAATCAAATAATTATAGCTATCAGCTTCTTTGACAATGATAGTGACAACAGGCAGATGCACGGAGATATTAAGTCTTCATATAATGGGATGTTTGGTAGAGATCTGTAAACGGATGTTTGTGAGGCACTTTTTGACCCATTACAGGGGCAAATTACGAGACAGACAGCAGCAATGCACAAGCAGATTTGTACATCTCCTACTGTTTCAAGCAAAGCAAAATGAATATGCCTCGAATGGAACAGTAGATTTAGGCAAGTAAACCAATAACTAAGATTGAAACAAAAGGTACAACAGGTATTATATTGAGAATAATGGAACAAAGGCATCCAAAAAATTAAGCAAGAAAACAAGCTGACATTTGCAAATAATAAGGCTATAATAGAAAATATGTTAGAACAGAAAAGAGATCAATATCTTATTTTTTTTTTTTTTTTTTAAGGAAAGAACACGTATTCCCAATACCTACGAAGCATTTAATATAAATCTTTCATATATGCACAATTCCGAAAAAGCATGCGTTAGAAATTTATATCCTTTCCTCTCATATATGTATGATTCAGAGACTCTACAGGGTAATAAAAATAATTATAAATTTATATCCTTCAAGAAGCCAAATTATGCATGTAGCCTTAACTTTGGAACCTAAGCTTTGCTGAAATCTGAAGCAACCATGCACATGAAGCAATCAGTCTAAACACCTAGGGTGGATAACCTTGTTATTAATTCTCCTTTTTCTTGAGCAACTAGCCAGCACAGGGGTCAAATAACTAATTGCTATTATACATTGTAACAGTGGCTAGTATCTCCTAAGAAAAGGATCATGTCTTCAAGACCAACGGTTTTGTTCTTGAGCGGCTATTTTCTCAATTATTTGGGAGAAATAAAAGAAATCACTCATGGAATCGGATGTGTTCCACGTTTTCTTTAGAAAACGAGGACGACCACAAAAACAAAGATCAAAATCTATAACGAAAACAAAGTCTTCTTGAGTTTTAAACAAAACAACCCTAAAGAGAGTCATGATGTTTCGACAAATTTCAACCATGGCAAATTTGATTTAAGCAGCGTTTTTAAATGGTTAGCAGACAGCAAGGCAATCGCCTATGTTTCTTATTGGGAACTCGCATACCTTTCATAGAGAGACTTCTTCAAATGGGCAAATACCTTTTACATGCTTGTTTGCCAGCAACAATACCACCAGCAGCAATTCCACCAAGAGCCCCAGCAATCGCTACAATCCGAGGGCCAGCAGCAGCCTTACAGAATGCACCAGTTCCAAGCCCTGCCATTACAGGATTCAAGACATCATCTATACCCCTCAGATTATATGCTCCACTTTCCATGCCCGCATATAAGAGGACCAGTGTGGCCAGATGCGTCAAGAACTCTGTTTACCCGAAGTTTTAAAGTATCCCCTTCTTCTCGCGATCTAATTCCATCAATCAAACCCTTCATACCGCCCAATACAGCGCCTCCAAGGTATCCACAAAAGACCTTCTCTGGAATGTTGCCTCCTCTGTAAACAGAAACTCAGGAGTTGTGGGAAGACGGTAGAGATTTTCCATTGACCTGTGCTCCGATCCGCCATAGAGATCAGAAGAGTAAGGGTTGTAGTAGCGCCGGCTCTCTGACCTGCTTTCGTCGCGCCCACTTCCACTGTACATTTCCGCGCTCTCTCTCCCCCCCACCCTAACCCTAACATACTTGCACCATTTTAGCTTACGTGCAAGCACCGGGATTGCCACGCGCACAGCATATCCGCTATTCAATGATTCCCGCCGTATATATCTAGATGCACACTAGTTTAGAAATAAGATGGATCTCCAATTGGATCTTTCTAAGGCCACGTTCCCATGAAACAGACAGTTGCCATGTTCATGTTCATATTTAACTTCAAAATATCAGGTCAACTTCCAAGGCTAGCTTGGATTTTTCAGAAATGGAGGGGGGTTTCTGAACTCTCCGGTTACTTGTCTTGAATCTTGAGTCCGGTCGGAGGCGCATGGGAACGTAGCCTAAGGGCACGTTAGCATGACACTGACTTGACAGAGTTGGTTTATTATTAATTATAAAAGACAAGTACAAGACCACATGCTTGCTAAGATCAAGACATGAAGAAACAATAAGCATTACAGCATAGTCACTATAGTGAAAACACTATAGAGAATATTTTGTCTAGGAAGCCCACGGATAGAGTTTATGATTTCAAAGAAATCACAAAAACAAGTAATATTAGTAGGCATAAGGTATTAAGCAATTTTCGATCACTTGAGAGCAGCAATACAACACCCCCTGGTAGAAACAGTCTCGTTCCATATAGACATTTAAAAATAGCAGCACTGCATCGTGAATCTCCTCATGATTTTGGAGTCCAAATCTGTTCACAAAAGAATCTAACACAAAATAGTGAAACAAGTTAAAATTTTGGATTTGAGCATACCATAACAGTTTGTGAACAAAGGATTTAACTTGATCAGAGTTGATTTCCCATTTGTTCATAGCTTTGCAGAGGTCCTCGTTATGATTTAAGACCTTGTAAATTGTATTAACCTTGTAGCCGGTTTTCCCATCTATATTCCGTTCCTTTCATTCAAAGAGGAGTAGTAATTGGTAAAAGGAAAGATTGCGAGACAATCCTTTTATGTGAATGAAGATCTTTTTTGTCGGATGAAGAGCCACGAATAATAGATCTAAGTCCGGGTCCAAGAAATTAATGTTTGATGAGATCTTTCACATAGATAAAGCTTGCATGTGACCATTTTTTATAAATTCTAGGGTGCTTGATTGATAAGAAAGTGGAGCGCGTGATCAGCCAGAATAGAGTTCCAGAAAATAGGCATATTTTGGTGGAGCTGCTTAGCTGAGGCAAAGCTATAGATAGGAGAGATAACATTCTAGGCCTTGACAAGATTATACATAAGGAGGGAGATATTCAGGGCAGGTTTCAACTTGGCAAAAGCAGAATTATGAAGCAAATGCCAAATTGTAGGATGACCATGAGGATAACTTTTATTGCTCCAGTATCTAATGAAAGTCGAGGCTGGAGATTGAACACAAAACAAGGCTTTCTATATGAACCTACATGCCAAAGATTGGGCTTAAAGATGAATGTTTTTACATCCTAGATCTCCATAATATTTGGATCTGCAAACTGAGTCCCACTGAACCAGATGCTTGCCATTCCAAATGAAGTTTCTCAAAACTT
This sequence comes from Isoetes taiwanensis, assembly GCA_021234155.1. Classification (NCBI taxonomy): domain Eukaryota; kingdom Viridiplantae; phylum Streptophyta; class Lycopodiopsida; order Isoetales; family Isoetaceae; genus Isoetes; species Isoetes taiwanensis. The sequence goes on from JAJEKV010000001.1 coordinate 31,908,659, forward strand.
TCTCAAGTTCTCTGTAAATGAGTGTAAGAGCCACCAATTCTAGTCAAGCTGGGATCCCAGAGGGCGTTGATACTCGAATTCATAGAGAGAGGCATTCCAAGGAGCTTAGTTCTTGTAGAGTAGATAGGACCTTGATGCATGCTATATTCCGTTGATAAGAATTACCAATTATTAATTTCTTGTCTATATTCCAAATTTAGCGCTATTTAAGTGTCCAACTTTTTTGTTAGATTTGTAGTTGCTGTCCAACCAACATTGGAAGGAGCGCGAAGATGATACATAGAGCTGATAAAGTACTTGCCTCGAATTCGTCTCAACTCCATAGTGTCCTTTCCATAAACACCCATTCCCATAAGAAAAAACCATTTCTCTGCCATCTTCTCTCGCATTGACATATCCCATCTAGAAAGAAGGAAGCTTGCTTGAATATATAGCACAGTTACAGGGGTTCCAGGGGGATTTGATGTGGATGCATAGATCACTATTCCTGAGACCATAGACCACACCCCTAACACAATTGATAGGAGTTCGAGTCTCCGTATTTCATATCCTAAAACCTTAGGTGAACCTGTACAGAGATGAGTCCCTGTATTTCATATTCCAAAACCTTAAGCGAACCTGTCTTTCATATTTCAAAATCATAGGCATAATCGAAACGAGAGGCACCCAAAGGCCCTAACATACGCTCTGGGCCATAGGATAGAAGGATCCTTCGATCAAGGTTGTCTAGGGTGCACTTCGTCTAGAATATGTAGCATAATCACAGGGGGTTCCAGGAGGATTTGATGTGTATGCATAAATTACCATTCCTGAAATCATAGACCACACTCCTAACACAATTGAATGGGTTATTATAGAAGAAAAAATTTAGATTCAATAGAAAAATTAAGCGAGTTAGCTCCCGGGGGCTTCACCCCTTTATATAGAGCATATGGCATGTGCGTGCAAGGGGTGTGAAACCCCCTCAGATAATGACTTTTTTGGGCGAAACCCCCAACCATACATTACATATGAATTTTAATTTTTGGCCCCTTATCCGTACATGTACTCCAGTCCCAACTAGCAATCCATATACCCTTTCCCATACATATACTGGATACCATAAGAAAAGTCCTAGCCCTTGTAGCACATATGGTAACACATCATTTTTTGAATATTTTTTTAGTCATTACAAGGGCTAGCTAAGCTAGTTCGACCGAGAGAAGTCTTTGGTTGGATTAAATTTTTGATCCACACAACGAGATGTTTGTGCGGATAAAGTGGAGGGACACGTGGATGAGAAAAGTTTCACCCTCGAGTTAGGCAAGCCTGTTAAGCTAAACACCACAATGGACACAACCTTTACAAAGAATAAATACATCACAAGAACATTTATCCTCCCGAACCATAACAGAAGAAAGAATCTAACACAGCATGCACAAACAAAAGTTTTTATCAATATGTAGAGGAGTATAAATTGTAGGCATTTCAACCATTTTCTGAAAATAGTTCACTAAGCATATGATCTTGTCCAGACCTGTACATAAACTAACAGTCTTATGTCAGCACTACCCCAAACAAATAGTTGAACATCATGACTTGATTCAGGGAATACAGCAGGCAGATTCTCTTCGGCAAGCTAGATAAAGTGAAACAATGTTATGGAATAACCCTGCAGCAGTTAATATACATGAAGTATTGTATCTTTGAATCCCTGCCGGTGCCTTGTGCTTGTGATCTGACTCCTCAATAGCTTGTATAAACTTTGAAAGCACAGCAGCAACCTGAAGCAACAGATAAGAAAATTACTTGTGAATGAAATCTACAAAAGCTAAGACAAATTAAATTACCTCATCTTTATCGGGGAGGATTTTTGTCACTTCAATGGGGCTCCCAACAAAGAATGTATAATGGTCGCCTATATGGAACAGGAGATCTGAAAACAAATTTACACATGTCTTTAACTACTTTGAAGTGGAAATTCCTACTTAAACAACATGGAGGATGAATAATGGCAATATGATGTTACATACCCATGTCTTCTCCAAAATATCAAGGGAGTAAATTTAAGTGCTCTTGAGACCCATAAATAGAATTTTCCTCTTGGCTTCCACCAGCTGTATACATCAGTCTAGAAAACAACATTGAAATCCATTGTTTTGGCATAGCTCCCAGAACTCATCACAACTTAATACAATATGAAAAAAGTCCCATAATAATTTCAAACATTTATTGCATACTAAATTACTCACTTGTTCTTTTCCTTGCTTTTGACTAGAGCCCCTGAAATAACTAGCAATAGAATACCTGGCCAAAATAGAAGACAGGTACCAACGGTGCTCCAGTTTCAATAGCAACCCGAACAAACCCATATCGTTGTTTCAAAAATGCTACATGAAGGATGAATTCAGAAAGTCTTAGAAGAATAGTTAGCACAATAATAGCTAATGTAGGTTTCTCATTATCTGACCTCATATCCAGATTCCATATAAAAGATTTCCTGAACACCACCAGGCACAACAACACAGGAACAACCATCGTTCAGGAGTTGTGTAAAGACTTTCCTTGACGCAGGAACAGAACCCATCCATGTCCAGATGTGGCGCAATATTGGTGTAGCAAGGGCCTTCCAGAAAACACATATGATGTTACGAATGAATAACAGAAGACATGAAGCAAGCTGCTTGCCAACATGGTTTCAAACACAACTGAAACAGTAATATAGAACATGAAATGAAACGCTGGCACCTTTTGGCAACTATTGGCCAAAGAGGCTAAGATATACAGCAAACTCATGTAACACAGGACAAAATCATAAGCTGGATTTCATCCGCAAAGGGAAAAGATTACAGAAATAAGTCATAGGAACCATATATTGAAGCCCAATTAAAAAAGCAGAGCTATATTATTCAGGTATTCATATAACTTATCTTACAGAATTCGATCTGCCATACTTTGGGTTTTACCAGCATTAAGATTAAAACATATAATTTCACAGACCTGATTAGGAGATCCACGTCCAGCCATACTTTGCATAGCTCCGCCATTACTAGGCTTTCGGCTGAAACTTCCTTATACCCCTGAAGCTTCCTGAAGCCCTATACCCCTACCCGGATCCATGCGGGAGCGCCATTTCCCGCCCACCACCCCCTTCCGTTTGGAGTACTCCAAATTCTTGGTTTTCCGTACAGCCAACCCATACGTCTACGGACCCCCTAGGCAATAAAAAACCCCCCTACCAGTCACGATGTTGGTCCATACTGGTTCAACATGGTGAAGTCCCCGGGAGTTAGCTTGCTGGTTGCATTGATAAAAGCATACTTATTAGGATAGTGGATTATTTTGATGGGTTCGGGTCTTCGCATTTCATATTCTAAAACTTTAGATGAACCCATATAGAGATGAATTTCTGTATTTCATACTCCAAAACCTTAGGCGAACTTGTATTTCATATTTCAAAATTATAGGCACCCCCAGTCATAAATATATAGCACAATAACAGGGGGTTCCAGGGGGATTTGATATAAAGGGGTTAAACCTTCAAGAGAGCTCTTATTCAGTGTCATGGGCGAGCTTGGGGGTTTAACCCCTTTAACCGGGAGGTTCGAGGCAATTTTGCCTCTAATTCACCCCTTCTTATATTGCTTTTGCTTCTTTGCTGCAGGGCCGAGCTGTTCTTCCACAAACATATGGACTAGCTAGTCAAGCCGACAGGATACCTTATTTAGCGCTCTGATTGAGGCAAAGTGATCACAGATTTAGATCACAGATTTCCTTGCTGCACACAGGAGCTTGCAGGCTTAGTCATGCAGAAGCTTTACACAGGCAAACTGCAGGGCAGAAGCTTGTAGTGCTGCAAAAGCTTGTAGTCGCAAAAGCTTGCAGTGCTGCCTGTCTATCATGCCGTCTGCCTATTTATCATGACTACTGCCTGTTTATCATGATAAACAGGCCGATGCCTGATTATCTAGCTGTGACAACTAATTACGGCTAATCACTGATCCAGATCCAACGGTTAGGATCTAAAATTGCCGAGGACCTACTGGTTAAGGACGTAAAAATGACAATTCCTGAAATCATAAACCATATTCCCAAAAACAATTGAATGGGTTGTTATAACAAAAAACATAGATTTAAGGTAAAAAATAATCACGTTAGCTCACTGGTTATATTGGTGAAAGTAGTCTTATTAGGTCGTTGAGTTATTATGGTAGAGGTTCGAGCTCTCATATTCATATTCTACAATCTTGAGCAAAGACGTATAGAGACTCGATACTTGGTCAAAATTTTAGGCGAACTCGTATTTTATATTTCAAAAAGCGAAATGAGAGGTGCCCAGATGCCCCAACATACGATCTGGGCCATAGGATCGATGGATCTGAGGGTGCACCTCGTTTAGAATATGTAGCACAATAACAGGGGGTTCCAAGGGGATTTGATATGAATGTAAAAATGACAATTCCTGAAACCATAAACCATATCTCCAAAATAATTGAATGGGTTGTTATAAAAAAAAATAGATTTAAGGTAAAAATTAATCACGTTCGCTCATTGGTTATATTGATCAAATAGTCTTATTAGGACGTTGAATTATTTTGGACCAGACCACCTTGACCAATGCGCCCTCCTGCACCTCCTCTATAATAATCCAAAGGAAATTCTTGACTCTAATAATAGCTAGATCTAAAGCATTTTCAACACTCTAAGACTCTAGATCATGAGTTCAATGCTTTGGTGTTGAGAAACAAGCCTCCTATGTTTGGGTGGACAAGCTAGGGATCGAACCCAAGACCTCTTGCTTGCAAGCCAAGTACTCTACCACTGAGTTACGAGCCCTTTGATGGACTTTCGGCACTAGTCCATTAAGTCATTCTTTATGTGTGCCCATTATACATACTCCAACATTCCCACTTAAATGGGCACACCAATCCATTCCACCACTGTGGAAGTTGGGCTTTCCACTGGCCAAACTTTGCTCATTCTCATCCATACACCACTGGGAACTATTTCGGTGCGGTTAAGCACCCTCTACTTGAGACCATGGCACTGATACCATGTTGAGAAATGAGTCTTCTATGATTGGATGGACAGGCTGGGGATTGAACCAAGGACCTCTTGCTTGCAAGCCAAATACTCTACCACTGAGTTACTGGCTCTTTGATGGGCTTTTGGCACTCCTCCACTGAATCATTCTTCATGTGTGCCCATTATAGATACTCCAACATTATCCAACAAAGTGGCCGTCTCGACCTGCAATCTGGGAATATGGCTGTAGGCATTTTTACTCCAATACATGCAAACAAAAGGGATACCTATTGGATATTATATGGTCACATAACATTGCTCACGTGCAAAGATGAGTTCGTTAAGTCGTCCATGTGATTTTGTCTTTAGCGTTCTTTTGTAGAAAGCATATCTTGCATTCAAACCTAGTACTTCATTTTGCCAGCGATTGAGCATAAATAGCAGCTTTGGATGATAAAAATATTTGAGATAAAGAATCATGGACTTTTTAGAACATTCCAAAATTATTTGGAACATTCTAAAACTTTAAGCAGATTCAGTCGCTAGGGACACGCTGATTGTGGCATATTGAGATCTCACGGAATACACTCTCTGCAACCACCATGCTATTACTCAAATAGTTGGGATAGGGTTAGGGTTTCCGAACATCTGGTCAACATTGTTATTAACAACATTAAAAATGCTATCCAGAGTTTTCTCAAAGCCCATATCCCGTATGTTTGAAACTTTGTTAGGTGCAGTGGCACTGGCTTTAATAGTCTCACCACCATGATGGCGCCTTTCAACTGCCTTACTTTCTGTATTTTTAGTGATATTGGGTTTCATGGACATGAAAATGCGGAGTAATGGTCTAACTTGAAACCCCAAATCTAAACCTAAAAATATTTAACACAATGTTCTTTTCGCTCGTTGCCATCTTGCGAAATAGTGTGATACACGTGCCTAAGAAGAGTTACAGTGGCAGGACTTCTTGGGTGTTGTAGATGGTGATGGTCAGTTTGTACAGCAGTAGAGTTGCAGTTTTTCTGTGAGTTTGTTATGGAGTGTCGAGGTATCGCTGTCTTCTTTGAGGCAGTTCTCCTTCCTCCTCACTTGCTTTGTAACATTACCATTCTTTTAATATATTGACGACACAGTTCTTCAAAAAAAAAAAAAGGAGTTACAGTGCAAAAGAGGCTTATGGACCTTTTCGTAAATGGCCTTTTTACACTGTGGTTACGTGTTAATATATTAAGGCATTAGAAAGCAAATCACAAGATATAAAGTACTTAAGACAAGGAACAAATAGTTTGAAATTCCCTTAATCTATAAGAACATACAAGCTTTTAATCCATAAAAATATAAAAGGCCCTTATATTCTATTCTATTCTATTCTTATGAACATTTCCTCCTCTTGGCATCTAAATGCATCATAAGTGCCTAAATGGGGCCATGGTCCAAAAGAGGGCTTATACAACTTTCTTGTAAGTGGCCTTTTCGCACCGTGGCTAGGATGCGAATATATTAAGGCATTAAAAATTAAATGATTTACCTACTAAGAAAACAATAATTTGGAATTCCATTAATCATTAAGAATACAAAAGCTTTTAATCTTTATAAAATAATCTTTCTACTACATTTTCTTCTCAGCATCTGGAGCTGTTTCACTTGCATCAAATGCTTCTAAATTGTCCTCATTTATTCCAGCTCCAATTGCATCAATCAAGCTCAAAATTTCAGGGTTCATTTAAATACAGGACAAACGAAGTGTTTCTTTGTCCACTCCACTTAACTATAGTGCTGATTTATTTGCAAGCAATATGTTGAAGCCTCCAAAAACATATATAGCTACATCTCCGTCTACTACTACAACCCTATAATAATTCGTGGACAAAGGAATATGGTTGACCTCCTCTGCACAAGATGGAATATATTTATTGTGAAAGACAATAATTTCTCCCTTGTGAAGGTAGCCCATATAATGTGCAATACTAGGGCCACTCTTTCATTTCTTGTACGAAATGAGAACATGAACATACCTCTCTCTTGTGTAATAGAGAGCAGATGGCTTTGTTATCAACATGGAGGACTTCGTTCTACAAACTCAGATGCACTTTTGGAGGAATTGGAATTTTCGAACATGACATCTTTCACTTGCGTATGCCCCTTTTTAGTTTGTTGTAGCACTATTTTAAACGCATCCACTGAAGATCCATCACATGTAATATCTAGGAACATTTCACTGAAAGTCAATAATTCTGCAGAGGTCTATGACATGCGCATACACCTGTCCTAATATCTCGTCCTCTCTCATCTCCGTCATTTGAGCTATATCAAGAAGTACTAAGTAGGGCTTTCACTTATGTGGATGGGATGTGCTTCTGATAAGTCCCAAGTAGACAACTTCTCCCATATTAGCCATAATGGCTTAAGCTAATTTAGCCCAAAATTTGTTTCAAAAATTTCTATGGTTTAGCTAAACTCTACAAATTTTATCACTTATGCGTCTAAGAGTTTGCTATACTTTCAAGATTTCCTAGACAAACTTTATGAAGTTCTTCTCTTCTTCATGATAATAAAGGTTGATATCTTAGCTAATAGAATCATAGCTTTCTATTCTATTCTTATTTGTTTTTATTTGTTATTATTCGCAATGTCTTGACAACAAATAAATATATGAAGCATAATATAAGCATGGATGATCAAATCATTCTATCAAAACAAGAAAATCATTTGTTTATGTATATGTTAAGATATCATGAGCAAGTTTTCACTTTCAGAGAGGGAGGATACATTAAATGTATTATCAAAAGTACAAATGGTCCAATGATAATATTTTTTAAAATCAGGGTCTAAGCACAATATTGGGGGGCAATTTTTTTGTCGCCGACATAGGGTGCTGGGGGGGTGCTTTATGCCTTTTTTTCCTAATTTTAGGGTCCATTAACGAAGAACAGCATCGAGCGCGAAAAAACTCGAGCAAATTAAGGAGAGATCGTAGCCCGCCAAGAATCTCTTCCCAAAATGTGGCTATCCCTCCAAATTCCAGTTTGCATTTGCTGTATTATCTTTCCTTCTTTTTTTTCAAGAACAGATGGATTTGGTTGAGCGGTATGCTGCCGAATTTCAAGCAAAGTTTGGGGATTCAGATCCGGAACTTATAGCAAAAGAGCTGGGATTCGATCTTGAAGCTGATATACCAGAAATCTTGTTACAGGAAATTGAGGCATCGAGTGTTGTGGTTGGAAAAGAATTTTCAATTTTAGGAGAGCAGCCTTCAGTTCTTCCTTGTGATCATGTAGTTTCCCCTGTAATTGCAAAAGAAAGTCCTGCTGGCCATAACTGTTGTCCATGTATTCAAGTGAAATGCACCCCTTATTCCTTAATCTACACCGTACGTAAAGTTCCTCGTTTGTGGGGTATGCAAGTACAAAATTTGCTATACTGTATAACAAGATTCGCAAAATACTATAAGATTTCAAGCGGAATACTATATGGTGTTGATTTTGTACGTGCAAAATACAATTATGAGGGCTCTCGCTGCCCTACGTCACCCCCCGTGTGAATATGCACCCAAACCAAAGGGGGTTTAAGGGGGATTTTAATTTAATAGCGTTGGATCCAATGGTTATGTTTATTAATGTCAATGGTAGTTATGTGTTGGTTATTATACTAAAAAAAATTTTGGGCCCTTCGGGCCCTAAAAAAAAAAGCAGACGTAAGAACATGTAAGACATTTAAAAGATGTAGCAATATGTATTATGTAATATGCAGCATTAAGAATAAAAAGGGAATATAGTAATATGAAACTTGAGTAACTATAATATTAAAGCATAATGTAATATAATTATATATGCTATTAACGTTCGTTGATTTGCGCCTCTTGAGCTTCAGCGACATCTTCTTGTGCAGGATGGTTTATCTTGTACGTGATGCCTTCTGCTTGCATAACTCCCATTCGTGATGTTGAGGCTGAGCCTCGTCTGTTTCGTGCCATTCGTCTCATTGTAATAGCTGCAACTAATATCTACCATTAAAAAAACAACACAAGGTTAGAAGAATAATAAGAGTCACACAAGCTTGTAATTGTAATTGCATATTGACTTAAGCAATGGTCAGGTTAAAGCAATATGTAGCAATATGGTGGTTTTTGAGAGGAAGGGTTACATTTTTATTTTCCAGGAATAAAGGATGGTTAGGAAGGGCGTTATTTCAAAGTTGTTAAGAAAATAGATAGGCAAATTTGTTAGGGCAGGGTTAGGGTTTCCGATATGGCTTCGAGGGCCGGGATTTTTTCGTTTTGCGGGAGGTAAAGCGGTCGAGTTTGGTGGTTGGAGCAAACCAGCCGACTATCATGAAGCTGCATCTTGTTTGGGTTTTCGGATTGGCCCTGCCATGCAGGTTTATGCTAGATATTGGAGTTGCGTTTGCAGGAGGGTACCGGTTACGGTATCTTGATTTGGCGAGGAGTCTCGGTTTGAAGAGTAGAACAGTGGATGTAATGCTAGATCTAATGCTACATATTGCAGTTTCGGATTCACCCTGCCATGCAGGTTTATGCTGTCCAGAAGTCCCGGATTAAAGAGTGCAACAGTGGAAATGTTTTGGATTCAAGAAAAGGATTGGGCCTGGCATGCAGATTTTAATGCTAGATGTAATGCTAGATCTCGGATTTGGCCCTGCCATGCAAGTTTTTGCTGTCCCGGATTAAAGAGTGCAACAGGAATGGGTCTGACATGCAGATTCTCGCTATGGGAGACTAGATATTCTGGGCTCCAGTTCCGTACTAAGGCACAAATGCTAAGCAGAGGGGAAGTTGAGGATGTTATAGGCAGATCTCTCTCCATCTCCCTTCCAAGATGCTAGAAATTTCCCTGCACGTTTGAATCCTGAGAACCAACACCAAATAACACAACACTTTCTGTAGAATGTTTAAAGAAGATGAATAAACAGCAAAAACACAATAACATCGTATCATGCATTGTTCCAATTTCTGCCATGTAAGATTCTCTGTGTTACAGAATGAAGAACAGAATGTCTTCTGAATCCTGGTTAGCCATGCTGATGCTATATTCCATGCTCATGCTATATTCCAAATAATGCTACATATTCCAAATAAGATTTAAACAGAAAGCATTGTTAGCAAACAAAGGAAACATTATTAGCAAACAAAAGAGCACAAACTTCCATACCACAACTGTTGGATCAGCACGACGGCACGACGGGTAATACCACCACAAGAGCTTCTGAGAGAACAGAGCTTTGCTGGGTTCATGCATATGAATGAGGAGCTCGAAATAAGAACCATTAGATTGTTGAAGCTAATCCACATCAACGCTCCAGAAAAGCTGCACTCTAGAAATACTATTTAGTATGGCCCAATGAATACAGCATCGAAATCATAGGAAAACCATGCCAAAAAGCGTACAAAATCACAAAAAAAAACCCCTGTTATAATGCTACATATTCTCACCAAATACAGCTTGCAGGAAAATAACGTCTGCCAAAAGAAGGATGCAGAGGAAAAGAAGAGCAGAAAGATTAGCACTTGAATCTGCATCCAGTCCTCACAGATTGGCCACTCGAACCAAACAAAAGTTGGCAAAAGGTATTCTGGATAATATTCATAGTGTATGCAAGAATTTATTTCAAGATGATAGGGATGAAATCTTGGTAAAAACAGGTCAGGGATTGCCAGAAATTGGCATAATGGGACACAAGGAATTGTTTGCAGTTAGGCAAGTTGTTGATAATGTGAAGAGCAGTCTTCAAACTAACAAACTAAGAAGGAACCAGGATATGACACAAGCGAGGTCATCTACTCTTGTAATGGCTGTTAATAATGCTAGCAATAAGTCTGGAGTTGCAAAGACTTTAAACATAAGGAGGAGGACTGTGTATGCTGCTTTGGACAAGAGGAAAGCAGCTGCAATTGGTGGGCCCTGGTCCATGTTTAAGAGAAAGGATAGAAGTGATAAGCTCTCTTTTAAAGATCGAGAGAAGATATATAGTTACTGGGTTTGTAACACAAGAGTATCTCCCAACAAGAAACAAGTTGTGAAGCTTAGGAGAACCTCTGAAGGAGTCAAGAATTTCAAGCCATATAGGTTGCATCCCATCCACTTTTTGGAAGAACCTCAGGTTAGTGAACTTTGATATTAGTTTTGAAGTTCCTAGAATTGTCAATTTACTGCCACATTTGAAGATCAGACATATCTTCATGAAGTGTAAATGTTATAAAGGCTTTTTGGGTTGCCCCTAGGGGGGCAAACCCTCGTTTATGTGGGTATGTGGGCATATCCAGGTATATGCCGGCATATGCCTAGCATATACTGGTGACTGCTAAAAACTGGCTGGTGCCTGTAAGTGCTCGGTCATCTAGCCCATTCCTTCGCAGGCGCTTTTCTATGGGGATTCTGCGGCAGTTTTAGGATCAAACACATACAAATCTGGTAACTAGGCCTGGATGAGATGGTAGAGATTATGCCATCGATTTTGCCTTAAAGCTATATGTATTCAAACGGAGGCAGTGAGTTGGGAGCCTTCCTTGCCTTTCTGTTTGTAAGCATAATGAAGAATTTCTAACAATTGGTACATGAATGAGCATATGAAATCTGTCGAGACAACAATGGATCTGCTTCGCAGGCCATGTTCGATGCATGCCATTACACGAGAGAATGGCTAAATCAAGGCACGCTAAGGATTCTGACTTCTTCATCTTCTTCTTCTATATTTGGTTCTCCTCCAGAACAAGAGAAGCAACGCAGGTAGAAACTTTTAATAGAGGCACTTTTACCTAGTGGTATCCATTATAACCCGTTCTTTTTTTCTAGTAGTAGTAGTAGTGCCAAATGTTTCACAAGCTACGGAGTGACAGGATCAAACAAGCTCCAATAAGACCAAGTTCATTTGTTCTACTGTTCATGTGCTTCTCAAGCGGTCGTCCAGGTATTTAGCTTTTGAATTTGAATCAGGAGCTCTAACGTGACGTGACTTCTTAAATGACATAGTTGCAGACATTTCCAACATTGGATTGGTTGAAGCGATTCGGTCTGTAGAAACTAAGCTGCAAAACGGAGATCACATACCTAGAGACGTTGCTTATTGTCTGGTGCATGAGTGTGCAAAATTGCAAGACTTGCAACTAGGCAGGCAAGTACACTCCTTGACAGTTCGGGCTGGACTTGATTCAATTGCTGTATTGGGTGATCATCTGATTCGTTTGTTTGCCTCATGTGAATGCTTGTTTGAAGCAAATTATATATTCAGCAAGGTCATAAAACCAAGTCAGTATACATGGAATGCAATCATTGCAGCATACATGAAGCTTGGAAAATCTGAATTAGCCCTGAATCTATATCATAGAATGTGGCATGAGAGCAAAATAGTAGATAAGTTTACCTTTCTAAACATATTAAAAGCGTGCAGTAACACAAGTGCCATAGAGCAATGCAGATATATCCATGGGCATATCATTGAGTATGGCCTCCAATCTGATCTGATGGTGGGAAGTATTCTTGTACATACATATGCCAAATGTGGAGATTTGGACGAGAATGGGCAATCTTTGACAAGTTGTTAATTGTGGATGTAGTGACATGGGGTGCATTGATGTCGGGGATATGCCCAAAGATGGAATGGGACTTTATGCATTGCAATGTTTTTATGAAATGCGGGATACGAGGAACAAGGCCAAATAAAGTCTCTTTTTTAGTGCTTTGAAAGCAATGTAGTAACATGGCCTTAATAGGGGGGGGTAGATATATCCATGAACATATCATAGAATGTAAGCTTCACTTTGATACGCACCTAATGAATACAATTGTCGACATGTATGCAAAATGTGGGCACATGGATGAGGCAATTAGGCTCCTTGAAAAGTCAAGGAATCGGAATGTCGTGACATGGGGTGCAATTATTGCGAGGATGTGTCAAGCATGGGAAAGGAATCCTTGCCCTTGATATGTTTGAAAAGATGCGCATGAAAAGAAAACATTATACCCGACAAAGTCATATTTGTTAACATTCTAAAGGCAAGTGGCGGCATAAATGCCACGTAAAAGGGCGTGCTTATCCACGAACAAATCATTGAATCTCGGCTTCGGATGGATATTATTGTGGGGACTAGCCTTCTTGACATGTACGACAAGTGTGGTAAATTAAAGGAAAGAAAATGTCTTTGATATGTTGCCTAACCGGAATCAAATTGACTTGGGGACAATCATTCTTTGGATATGTTCAACACGGGGAAAATTTCCTTGCTCTTGAGTATTTAGAGCACATGTTGCAAGAGAAGTTAAGACCAACAAAAGTATCATTTTTGAGCCTTTGTGAAGGCATGCGACAACTGGGTTACATGCAAAGACAAGGAAGAGTTATTCATGAGCGGATGCTTGATAGTGGTCTACAACTTGATGCCGTTCTTGGAAGCTCCCTAATAGACATGTATGTTAAATGTGGCAACTTGGATGAGGCTTGCGGACTCTTCACTAAATTGCGAGAACATGATGACATTTTAACACGGGACACAATGATTCTTTGGTTATGTTAAACATGGGAAATGCGATCTTGGTCTAGAATGCTTTGATAACATGCAGGAGACAGGCATAATCCCTGATTGTGTCACCTTTATTAGTGTTTTGAAGGCATGTGGCAGTATTGGTGCCATAGAGCAAGGCAGACAAATCCACCGGAAGATCATAGAAAGTGGCCTCCAATCTGACATTGTCATAGGAGGTATGATAGTCGATATGTATGCTAAATGTGGAAATCTGGACGAGGCACGCCAAGTTTTCAATGAACTGAAAGTTCGGGATTTGGTGGTCTGGAATGCAATGATAGATGGATATGCTCAGAATGAGAAAGAATTACTTGCTTTGGAATGCTTTGACAATATGCACCAAGAAGGAATAGCTCCAAGTGTAGTTACCTTTTTGAGCATGTTGAAAGCATGCAGCCGCATAGGTGCCATTGATCTTGGGAGAAACATCCATAAGAAGATCTGTGAGGGTGGAACACCTAACCAAAGCATTTCAAATGCCCAGGCCATATGTGAGTATCAGTGTTGTGAAAGAGGTGAAAATGAAAAGAGGTACGTAATTTTTTCTTCTGGCAATAAACATAACAATAAGTAAATGCATGGTCTTTTTCACAGGACATATGGGGCGATTGGTACATTGTCTGAAACTCACCAGCTTGGTGACACCCTTGGTGCTAAAATTATTGTACACCATGAAAAATGTATGACTAGGGATGAAGTATACTGCCTTTTGCAAAGTCATGAGAAACAGAGAGACCTGGAGGGAGCCAGACAATCAAGTTGCGTAACGATTTCGTCCCCGAGATTGAAAGGATATCAAATAAATCCAAAGATTACCGGCATTTGCCAACCAAGACATTACGAGAGGCATTTTGCCCTGCTTGGGGAACGACTTGCTCCTTTAGTAGCTTCCGGTGATTTCATATGGACTTCTCTTAATGCCACTCATGTTGGTTCTTTATTTGTTTGAAAATATCGAGCAATGCTTTCTATCTGAAAATTCTTACGATTATCAACCTATATCGATCAGTATACTTCGCGCCATGCTCGTATTGGCATCCCTGCTCATTGGCTTTGACATCATGGCATTTTTCTATAAGATCTCCCCTTCCAGTCCAGTTGTACATTTCTGCAACTGCTGCAAGCTTTTGGCTATATTTTCTATCTTGTTATACAATCAATTGATCTTGTGGCGTCATTGTGCTACTGTTTGGCCTCAAGATTCCGCTAGATACTCGGTGGATCATTGTGCTCTTGTTTGGCCTCCACTATTATGTTCTTTGCATTTCACAAAATCATGGCAAGAAAGATGCCTCGAACAAGTTGGAAGGTATGGAATCTACAGCCTGATTTTTGGTGTTCTTTACTTTCTAACAAGGTTAGAAAGGAGCAAGAAGGAGTATGTTGCTGCAGATGGCGATGAAACTACTGACAAGAAAAACTAAGTCTTATTTGATTGTATATTTAGGAGTGTAGTCATACTAGAGATAAGTGGGAGTTTGCCCATGATGAGCCATGCGTGGTCCTTGAGGATATTTACTTTATTTTTGTTAATGGTATGGCATCGCCTTGAGAGACATTCTGGCAATAGGCAAAATTGCATCAAAATCTGCATTATATTATGTTTATGAATATGTAGAGCTGCCATATCAATGTACTTGGAATTCTTATGGAAAATAATGGGTAACGAGGAAGCGAACTCTTCGTTTGTTTTGTAGGTACAGCTTGTTATTGCAGTTATTCCGCGGGCTAAAAAGCTTGGCGCATGTTCAAATGACGCGACATGATGCATCTCAGGTTTTTGCAAGAAAAGCCTTGGCCCATTCTTTAGGGCAATGTCTGTCGATTGCCTCTAATGCCAAACCAATATGATGTGCCCTTTGCTACTGCAATGCATGAAGCAGCTGTAGCAGCAGATTGTCATGAACCGGCTGTAGCAGCAAATTTTGGCTAGAAACAACAATATGCATAGGACATGGCATATATGGTGCTCAAGGAGTGGTTGATTGTTGGGCCAAGCTCGTTGTTGGGTGGTCAGTAAGCATGGAACCCATCGAAAGGAATTACCATTGTGATTGTTCACGTTTTACGATTAGCATCGAAGCTTGAGGTAATTATATCTCCTAGCAAACAATGGGTTTGAATCAATCACTGCCTTAGGCGACCATCTCATTCGGTTGTTTGCACAATGTCAGCTTTTATTTGAAGCAAATAAAAGCTTCAATAAAATTGCAGAACCAAATGCATTTACATGGGCCGCAATTATTTCAGCCAATGCTAACCTTGACCGAGGAGATGAAGCTATTGAATTGTACCACAAAATGCAATCTTCAGGTATGGAAAGCGATAGATATATTTATGTTGCAGTCCTCAAAGCATGTTCGATGACATCTAAGCTTCTGCAGGGAAGATTTATCCATCACCAGATTAATGAACGTGGGCTTCAATCAGACATTGTTCTAAGTAACACGTTGATCCATATGCATGCAAAGTGTGGAAATTTAGGTGGAGCACTTAACGTGTTTGAAAACTTGTCAAATACGAATGTAGCATCCTAAAAGCATGTGCCTATATTGGGGAGGTAAGCCATGGCAGACTAGTGCACAATTGGGTAATTAGAGGTGGTTTTCATAAAGATGTGTTCATAGGGAGTATTTTAATTGATATGTACGCAAATGTGGAAGTCTGGATGAAGCAGCTCAAGTCTTTAGCAGTCTGCCATATCGAAATGTGGTATCATGGGGTGCAATGATATCTGGGTATGTCCAACATGGTGAAATTTTACTTTCTTCAGTTTGTTTCATGGAGATGCAACAAGAAGGCATCGAGCCAAATGTGGTGTGTTGGAATGCTGTAATAGCTGGATATTCTCAGCATGATAACTGTCTTGTTGCTCTAGATTGTTTCTTAAAAATGCAATATGAAGGTGTGCAGCCAACTGGTATAACACAAGAAAAAAAACACTTTCTACATATACCGACACGAATGTTTGGGAAAGACTTTATGATGCGCTCCCCTTAGCCAATTCAAAAACAACTCCTCTTCTATCCCTGCCTGCCCATCTTAATCTTGAACAGATTCTTTTGAGAAGACTTTATGAAGCACTCCCCCTCAGCCAATTTAAAACTAACTCTATTTCTCCTTCTCCAAACCATCTCATCCAGCAGATTTCAACACTTGCAATATAGCTACCTCCAAATGGAGTTTTTCCAAGTCTAGCTCTAGCAACAACATTACCTCTATAATTTTTAAAAAACTGCAAGACCTCCAAGTGCTATCAGGGTATCTTGTACTTTCATAACCATTTGCAAAAGTACCGGCATAACCTCCAGCACCTGTAGCCCCACCTGATGCTCCATACTAATCGCTTCCCTAATTATCCCTTGGATTAGATGCATAGCTGCAACCAGTCTGCCCATCGACATAGCTACTATACTCTGGTGTACTGGCAGTATTCTACCTAGTTGTTGCACCTGATCCCCACAATGTTGCACCATAGTTACCTACCAGCACCGTCACCGCTTGGGTACCCACCTGCACTACAGTTAGCACTCCAAGCACTTCTGGCTTTTGATGTTGCTCCATAGTTGCCTGCTCCAAGTCCACTTCCATATGCACCACGATGAGCACCAATATAACTACTATTATATCTAGATGGTGCTACTCCATACCTTGCATTTTCACCGTAATTGCTGGCAGCTCCCTCATTCATCGCTCTATATACTCCTGCAGCACCTCTGGCTTTTGATGTTGCTCCATAGCTGCCCGCTCCAAGTCCACTTGCATGTTCACTATAACCGCAGGCAGCTCCCTCATTCATTGCTCCATATGCCCCTGCAACACTATAACCTGGCTGGAAATTCTGAGCATATGCATCAGGTTCATATATTCTATTTCATGATGCTCATGGGCACCTACATTGCAGTTTGAAGCATTGTTATAGGAAAACCCTCCAACAACTACATGCCAAGCTTGGAAATTAAGATTTGCAACACCACAGTTTTCTTTCAAGAAAAGCTTGTAAATACTTCCTCCACACAATAACCAACCCTGACAACATTGCTATTATAATTACTAGTAACCTAGTAACTATATGTTTTTACACTGAAACCTCAGAGTCCATGTGTCCAGCTAGATCCTAGTCCAAGAGGAGCTCAACATCTAAGGAGGAGTTAGTAATGCAAATGGCTACCATCACCTTCGCAAAATGTCAATGTCTTAAAATAGCAACTTTGATTGATTGTAAAAACACGACTTTCAAGTACGATTTAAGCCACTTCACCCTCCGGCCATGGAGGGCAACCCTCCGTGCGCAGCACCTTGTTTGTGTTGGCTTGACATGCAGGTTGTCTTCTACAAAAAGTTTCAGAAACAGAATCCTGACATCAAAGTAGGTTTGAGAAGGTTTGAGTGCTTGAAACCTTTGTTTGTTAGGAGACTAAAAGATCGTGAAACTTGCATGTGCATTTATCACATGAAGATGGAATTTGTGAGACAGGCATTGAATAGAATTAGAAAAGACATGAACACACATGGAACAAATTGTAAGTGCAAGTGTTCAATTTGTGGTGCTGGATATCTTTATGAAGCAAAGGAGAAGACTTTCAATAGTGTTAGTGAATTATGGAGGTCAACGGTATGTTCTAAGGCAGATGAGGATCTTTGGCACAAAGCAAATTGTCTATAACTTGATTGCAGCTCATGTGGAATAAGAAAATTCAAAAGATGTCCAAGGGAGAAGAGCGCTATTCGGACAATCGATTGGAAGAACTTTGAGAAGGTATGTACATTGTTTTTGCATTTGTATTCAATATTTGAAATAACATGTAACCTATTTAAACTAAATCTGAAACTATGAATCTGAGAGGCTTTGCTGCGGGGTTAAAGAGACAATAAAAAAAGAATGTGGGAAAGGATGGCTCCATCAAAGAGAAGACCAAGGATATCATGAGGCTAGTCTACAAAACAACAACATTGAAAGAATTCATGTCTCATCTTTGAATCATCATGAAGCGAGTTCATTCCACATAATTACACTGACTAGGTGGCAAGCGAACAATTTAAAACTGTCTTCAAACATTTCCAAAAGGTAATTGTGGTTTTCGTTATAGATTTTCTTTGAGAATTTCTCCTTCAAAGTTCAACAGAAATCCAAAGTATGCATTGGCATAATGACCAATGCTCCATCCTAGTTCATATCACTTACAGACATGCCCAAGAATCTGAAATCCCACACATCAAGATTGGTGACAGAAAAATAGTGAAAGAGACACATTTCTATATATCGGACGATAAGAAACATGACGGTTTATTTGTCCGGCATTGTTTGCAAAACCATCACGAAGTTTTTCTTTGGCGGGGAGTTAATTTGGCAAAACATGTGTTGCAGTCCGATGGATGTGCCGCCCAGTTCAAATCTTCTAGAGCTTTCTACTTCTTAGGAAGATTCTACAAGCTCAAGGGGATTAAGTTGGAGTGGAACTTTTTGCCACATCACATGGTAAAGGGGAGCATGACGGGGCTGGAGCTGTCATTAAAAGAATATTGACGAGTGAAATGCTTAAAAGGGACAAACACACCCTTAAAGAATTACGAAGATGTTGTCAACTTTCTCAATTCTTATTTCAGCTGCAAACAAACTTCAAAAGGACTGCAAACAAACTTTAAAGGAGGGCGCAACATACAAAGGTATTAGTTTTATTCCACGGTGTTGAGTCATTTAATATTGAAATTATTTCTTACACCCACAACCGTTTATTTTAGGTTCTTCCGGCTTGTTAAGTTGGGTGATGTGAGCAGAGATTTGCCATATGAATGTGATACTTTTAGCGGTACAAAAAGATTCACACAATTAGGCTCTTGCCAAGACAAAGCCAACCGAAATGGCACATAGGCATCTATCATGCTTTTGCAGATTTTGTTGGAGAGAATTATGGTCTAAATGTAGACATGCATCTCGGCTTGGAGATTATTCATTGTCAACCCTGATTCCTATGGTTTTTGAGCAGGAATCTCCCGTCCACCATGTACAGTATGAGGGGGACAATCAATGGAAAGCAGACATGGTTGAAGTAGGTGATAACTTTGTTGTGAATGCAGAGGAAGGAAATGATGAGAATGTGGATTTCTGGATAATCAAGTGCACTGAACCTAAACACATTGTTCAGCATGCATTTAAGGACTATTGGGGCTCTAAGTTCAACAGGCAGGAGGTTGTCTTATCAGGTAAGTATTACAAGTTCATCGGAGATGGTAAGTATGAGCTGTTAGACAATATGCCTGATGTAACTTGCTATACACACCTTGTAGTTTGTGCAAAGGTTGAATTGCAGGCTGCACATGGTGAGAAGGGTGTGTTCTGCCTCTCAGACGATGCACATGAGCAGATTATTGAGTATTTGCCTCCTCCCTCATCCGAGGCACTCGCTGCCAGCCCTAGTACAGAGGAGGATTGATGCAGTGAAGTGAATCCATGCATAAATGTTAATATAACATTGTAAACTTGGGCATGTAACAGCCTTGTAAACTTGGGCATGTAACCTGTTCATGTGTTGTCTCAGACATTTTCTTCTATCAGTAGTAACAGAACCATATTGTAACCATTGGTTCAACCATATTGTATAAATATTGTCAACAAAATTCAAAGTGTTTTAATATCAAGTGAATCTGGTTGATCAAGTGTCTTCTTTCTATTGTTTTTCTTGTTGAGTGCCCGGATTGTCAACTGCCTGTATGGAACAGCTGTATGAATTGAACAAGTGTTTAAGTAATGAAATTTTACAAGTAAACAAGTCCATTATTTCCTATCATCTTTCATCACTGTATAATGTTTAAGTGTGTTGGTAGTTAATGTTTAAGTGTCTTCATTATTTCATGAAGTGATGATGCTTAAATATTTCGAGTTCAATAACTTGTGTTTTTGTATTGAGTTCAATAAGTTGTGTGTTTCTATTGTCTTCTTTGTGTTTGTAATTTAAATAGTTCATAACTTGTGTAAGTTTTAATTGCATTTTCAAAGTGTTCAATGCAGTATTTGTGTCTTCATTATTTCATGAACTGATGATGCTTAAATATTTCGAGTTCAATAACTTGTGTTTTTGTATTGAGTTCAATAAGTTGTGTGTTTCTATTGTCTTCTTTGTGTTTGTAATTTAAACAGTTCATAACTTGTATAAAGTTTTAATTGCATTTTCAAAGTGTTCAATTCAGTATTTGTCTGGTCTCCTATTTCAAGTATTCCATATTCAAGTATTGCTAGCCCTCAAAGTTTCAGTACATTTAACCTGTTGTAAACCACATTTTCATGAAGAAGACTGCTCACCCTCTGAGTATTGAAGTATTCAAGTATTGCTAACCCTTTGAGTTTCAGTACATTTAACCCGTTGCAAACCACATATTCATGCAAAAAATGCTCACAAATTTGACAACCATAAATATTTCATTCATTTGGAAGGCATTTACATTGTGAGAGGTTCAATCTTTCTGCCTTTACAAAATAGGCAGTGCAAAATCATTGACATAGTGTCAATGGATTGACATTCATCATGTACAAAATAAACATTGCAGTTCATGTCATTTGAAAAGGGATCTTCACTCTGTATAATAGTAACATGAAACTGAATTAACATACAAAGTTACAAACATAATAGTTGCAAATATCAATAAGTTACAAACCTGGCAAGTGTAAAGAGATCTTCTCTTTAACAAACTGTTCGAGTGTCATGGCTTCTTCATCACTGTCATCATCACGAGCATCAGCATCTTTGGCAGCAACAGATGGAATTGAAGATACTGCAACTTGGACAGGAACAGGTGGAGATGGAATTGGAGGTGCTTGAGCTGAAGGGGCTTCAACTAATGGTATTACAACTTCAAGAGGAACATGAGGAGATTCAAATGAAGGAGCCTGCACTATAGGAACATTGGCTTCCACCTGTGCTGAAAATGAAGGTGCTGGAACTAGAGGTGCTGCAGTTATAGGGGCTTCAAAAGGTCTTTGGAACTAGAGGTCTTTGCAGATTCTGAGGGCTTCAAAAGGTCTTTGGAACTAGAGGTGCTTTGCAGATTCTGAGGGGCTTCAAAAGGTCTTTAGCGATTCTGAGGGGGCATCGGCAATTGAAGGTTGTATAGCAAAGCAATTGTAGATCTTCTTTGGTTCAAACCACAAATTTGCAATCGGCTAGAGTTGAAGGACTCGGTTTGGTTGCTTAAAGTATCATCTAACAATGAGAAAATGATAATTAGTATCTGCAATTTAATAACACATCATTCTTTGAAATGAAATGTAGCACATGTATACCTGTGGGAGCATCCTGTTGTAGGTTCTTCAAAGAATCCTTTGGTGTATTCTCCCCACGTTTTTTCTTGGTAACCTCTTGCTGCTTACCTTTTGGTCCAGCCTTCTTTGTACTCTTTGGCTTATCTGTAAGGTAAGTAAGTTAAAAATACAAACATAAATGACATTATTTTATAGCTAGTATATGCACTCACCGTAAAGCTGCGGTATATGCTCACGTGCATTCCATTTCCTAGGTCTACCTTTACGAACATTAGTGAGTTTCTTTTGTCCACCTTCTTCTGCAATTGGTAAGGATTCTATTACTATTGGTGCAGGTTCAGCGTCAGAAATCCCTGGACCTGTTTGATCCTTAGCAGCTACAAGATTAACATGTTCTTCTCCCTTCCTTTTCCTCTTGGCAAGAAGCGCGCAAAAACACAAGGCTGTAAGGTTTATAAACTGCAATTAATAAAGACATTTATCAACATACTAACCTTTCTTGGGTGATGTCATAGACCTTGTTACACGTCTCTTGACCTTCACAGGTTCAGGTTCAAAGACTTGATCTTCCTCCATGTCTTCATCATCTTCTTCATGAGCAACAAGTTCTTTCTTACACTTGTTGGTAGGTAAGGAATCCAGGTAGCCAAGCTCAACATATAATTCTGTAGGCACTTCACTCTTGCAAACTATGCAAAGAAGGTTCTCCATACAAACTTGGAAACAAAACAAGTGATACTTGTGTCCACATTTTAATTCAACACGAAATGTATAATCTGGATTGAATTCAAACCCACATACTTGACAACCAGAAACAAGATTAATCACTGTCAACTTACCAGAACTCGGTCTAATAATGCTTCTACTAGCATAGTGCTCACGTAGGTGTTGCAAATGTTTAGCCTTCTCTTTGTATTCAGAAAAATCCAACATTTTGGCCTGCAAGGCATTGTTCAAACCTGATAACTTCTCCTCCATTGCTTTACTGTTGTCAGCCTGTTTTTTCCTTTTCAAAATTGTGAGCAAAGACAAACCAAGCTTAGATTCATCATCACAAAGCTTAGCAATACCAATATCCTCATCTGGAAAGTCTTCAACCATAAGCTGAATATCATGTTTAACAATTTTAATACTCTTGGAAACAGAGGTTGCAGCCTCATCAAAACCTGCAAGCAAGCCCTCATTTCTAATTTTCTCAATTTCAACCTCTTTGATTTGTTTGCTTTGAGAGACTTGATGGAATCTTCAAAAGCTAAATATTCAGCTTCTAAATAAGAGACACCCATATTAATATTCTCCAAAGTAGTGTCTACTTGATCTGTTTTATGCCTTTTGTTCCTATTTGAAATCTCAATTCTTTCAAAAGCAAAGGTAGCCCAATCCAACAAATACTTACTTGGGTTCGATTCAGCTCTTCTAGTGTGCTGCCAAGCAAATGCACGGGCAAAAATAGTTCTGGCCTCATTGTTTTTCAAACCATCTTGATAAACCCTGTTAATTAAATCCTTCAGACGATGTTCAAACTCTGGCCTAATTGCTGATACTTTTATCTTGTTGTCTTTCTTCACTTCCCGATCCAAAGCGTCAAGAAATCACCCCGGTGCAATCGCCCAAGTTATAGTGCTTGGATCCTTGCCCTCATTGCACAAGCCCACGATATTCTACAAAGCTGGCTTTGGATTTGTGTAAGCTTTCTTCATCTGCAAAGCAAGCATCAGAAAAGTTAGGAGATTCAAATTAAAAAAAGAACAAAACAAATAAGTCTTGAATCTTGAATCTTGAATCTTTCTTAACTTCAAAGACAAACAGAAAAATCAGGAAGGATGACACAGAGACATGGATTTTTACCTCTTGTATGGTAGGCGGCTTGCTTGGTTCTTGCCGAGGCGCCGATCTTCAAATAAAACCTCTGGGGGTTTGTACCCGGCCGGCGAGCATGGCAATTATGATAAAGTACCAGTGATTCATTGGCAGCAAAAGATCATAGCTCTGGCCTCAAATCATAGCATGAAATCATAGGTCCGGCTTCACGCAGAAAATGTGCGCCAAAAGGATTTTAGGGTAAAGCAAGAACGCAATTGAAAAAAAAAGGGGGGGGGGAGGGAAAACAAAAAAGGAGGGAAAAAAACTTCTTAAGGGGGGTGCTGAAGGGGTGCTTGCCATGTGCATTTTTGCCCCCCAATATTGTGCTTAGACCCATCATACTTCATGGTCTTACATTGACTCAATTGGATGTATTTTTGCGAGCTTCTAGCCATCTTGGTCTTGGCTGAATACCAGCTTTTGGGAGCCCAAATATATAGGGTTAGGCTATTCAAATATCTAGTGAATCTCTGCAGAAGATGGATCTTTAGAAAAAGAGCACAATGGTTAGTATGGGCACCAAAAAATTAAGCTAAATTGTACAAATATACATATCATGAAATATATATACAAGTCGAGTGTCCGAGGACATAGTTGATCCTGTACATCCATGACCTCATGAAGGTATGATCCCAACATCCGTACTGAAGTTGTGCTCAGTATCACATGTAGCGGCTAGCCAGACCTGGCCAAATCAGCATAGCGTGTCGGATTTGATCATATGCTGGACAACTCTAGAGGGTACGACATTCATCCTCAATGTGGCAGTATCGGCAAAGCCTGCCCTGATGTGGTCCCCAATCCATCTGCCTCTCAGTTCGAAGACGGTGTGCACCTGTGCCAATCGAGGCCATGAGTCCACGCCTTTTCATAGGCAGATGGGCACACAGATATCACTGCAGGGCCCCGTTTTAATGTGGGGTTTATGTGGTGTTGGTAATGTACTGTCTTGACCTATTCAAGAGCGTTGGCATCCCAGAGCTTGCTGAGGAAGCAAGCGTCAAGGTATTGCCTCAAGCTATGACGATCTATCTCTGTTTGCACTTGTATGCATGCTCCTGCACATTCCATCTGGCGAGCCACAGAACTTGCTTTTCCTTCCAGCAGATCTTGAGGCACTGAGGTTTGGTTCTATGATATTTACATATTCATAAAACTAGACTTCATTATTCACTTTTATAATCATATAAATAAACTCATCATCTAGTAGAAAAAGCGATAACCGATGTGGTTGGTAACTAGTTAATAATAACCAATTCATATGCATTGTCGTGAAGACTAAAAGCACCAGACAACAAGCCAATATCTGTGTGATATTTCTCCTTCAAGGAAAAATGAAACAGTAAAAAGGTAGTTTTGATCTCTACAAAGCTTTGAAGAGTACATCATTACTCTTAGATCAAGTTTAGCATGTTCAAACTGTGGGAACTATTGAATATGCCAGAGATGGCACCAAAATGGTTATGTTGGCTGCTTATAGCAGCCAACATGAAATGGCAAAAAATAGAAATATGCAATATATATACAAGCTGAAAAAACCCCATGGCTGATGTTCCACTTGTAGTAAATATCATATTCACAATGGCGGACGTAAATTATCTTATGTTTGATCCTCAAGAATGAATAAGATACGCGAACAACCGGGTTTCAACAAATATTTTGGCAGAACAAATCTCTAAGGAACACTTACCTCAAAGAAGTGCGTAATTGTGGGTTGGTGGGTGCCCATCATAAGAAAGACCACATCTTAGGCCATTCAAAGATCCATTTTTTGCCCCTGGGCAATGGCGATCCTTTATTGAGTCGTTCTCCCCTTATATGGGCCATAGTTGGGCTAGAAATGTTCTTGAAGATCCCAAGTTCCATTTATGCGTTTTGAAGGATCCATTCTATGACACTACAAATCTCCTTCATCTATGGCACTATAAACCTCCTTTGTCCTAAATGTGCACACTCTAGTCTTCTCTGATTCTTGAACCAGAGCCTACCTTTGGCCACCTTGGAGCCTACCCTCCAATTCAAAAAATATTCTGGGGCCTTTTCCACGTCCCCCAAAAGGCCTGCCATGTCAGCCCATATGAGGGTCAAATGTAAACCTAATAGTGTCATGTCTCACACCTTAACCATTATGCTTTTGGATCAGGCTAATCCTAAGCATTTGTTGCAGACCAAGAATTTGCCAGAACCTGCGTGGGCTCTTGTAAAATGCCTGATTGTTCCCTTAGATTTAGGTTTGGATGGTAGTAATCTTACCCTGGGTCTTATAATCTGGCAATGGCTGCTGATAAACCTTAGGTCTGATAATCTTGCCATGGCTACTGATAACCTTGATGTGGGTGTGGTAATTCTGGCTTAGTGTGCATTGTTGGTAGCCTACCAGTTAAAGGGTTCATCTCCCCCACTCACCCATTACGTCTAATAAATGGGTTTAGCTCAAATAATTGAAAGGCATCATTTGCGTGATTCTGGAAGAGGTCAGGTCCTTCCAAAGCGCATGCATATATGATGGACATTCCAAGAAGTGACATCCTTCTCAAGCATATCGTCGTGGACATCTCTCCATCGTGTTTGTTGAGCATATGCCTTCTTACTACGACGGATTAGGGGGAATAAGATGAAAATATCCAATATAACGTGCAACTTCACCGTTTATCCAAGTGCGGTGACGATTGCATTATCCAAAATGGGATAAACTCCAAAAGCCTTGCTGAAGTGGATATTAGAGGCATGCCAAGTGTGCACCAATCATTATGAGAACAAACTTCCAAAGGAGATAGGCACGACTTGCTTTTCTTCTTTCTTTTGCGTTGATTTTTTAGGAAATATTGATGGCTCTTGATCTTTGCATGGACATAGTGTTGTAGTATATCTCGTTGAGTGTAGTACTAGAATGTACTAGTAAGCTGTTGAAGGAAAGGAATTGGCTTGTAGACTAGAGGGAAACTGAGAAATGGTGTGTCAAGGAAGCGTGTTGAATCCGACGTTAGGTTGTTACCATGCCCTTGACTTAAGCGCAAGGCGTCCTTCCCTAACTGGTTTCGGGAACAGGCTTGTGTCACCAAGGGCCATGAAATGGGGATCAAAGGGTCCTTCTAAGTCAATCGCACCAAACCCAAGTTTTCAAGCGAGTGTTTGGAGAAAGCCCCATAGCAAATTTGTCGAAATCACGCATGCCCAAGCTGGGGGTAGGTCTCTGGCTTCTTTTGCCTCGCTGATCTGATTTGTTTAGAATGTAATAAGGCCGGATCTTATATGGATCGGTGAATTCTTGAGCGAATGTACCCCTTGCGCTTTCATAGTTAGAAAAAGAAGATGCCAGTTTCTCAATGTTTCTGCTAAAATGCATGTTAATGTTCATGCAGAGGGGGAAATGGAACAGCGCCATATATCTACAGAAGTTTCTTCAGGATCTGTTCTGCCCTACGTTGGAGTTGCGTGCTTGGGGGCAATACTTTTCGGATATCACTTGGGGTATTGGGATATTTTTTGTTTTCATTCCGGATTTTGTTAAACAAATTGAGATGATGCGTTGAAATTTTCTCAGTGTGGTGAATGGTGCTTTGGAATATCTTTCCAATGATCTAGGACTTGCGGGCAATACTGTTCTGCAAGGTATTCTATCGGTTCTGGATATGATGAATTTTAACCCTCTAGGATCATGCCCTTTGATTCCTCTTTGGCTTATCTACAGGATGGGTGGTGAGTTCAACATTATTAGGAGCAGCAGTTGGGTCATTTACAGGTGGTTCTTTGGCAGACAAGTTAGGCCCGAGGAAGACATTTCAGCTGGATTCTATTCCACTCATAATTGGTGCCCTTCTTAGGTGAGTAAGCTTGAACAATTGTTACATGCTTGCTAATTTCTCATCCTTTTCATGTTAATTGATGTCTTATGATGGTATGAAGAAGTGGATTGTTGTCTAAAGTCAGCATTTCACTTCCCTGCAACTGTTAATTGCTGGATTGGAATTTGGTATTATAACATGGTAACCAAGAAATGAAATCCTTTGTTTTTGTTGACTCTGGTCTTAGGATGTTTGCTTTCTTATAGTTGTAAGACCAATAATTACCTGGAAATGTTGAAGATCTGGAAGGATCGTCACGTTACCAACAAATTTCTGTACTGGAAGTATTTTTTTTATATTATATGCAATCCAT
The DNA here is from genome assembly GCA_021234155.1 of Isoetes taiwanensis. Taxonomy (NCBI): domain Eukaryota; kingdom Viridiplantae; phylum Streptophyta; class Lycopodiopsida; order Isoetales; family Isoetaceae; genus Isoetes; species Isoetes taiwanensis. The sequence goes on from JAJEKV010000001.1 coordinate 31,936,480, forward strand.
TCATGGTTTAGATCTTTCGAGTTTACCAATTGGAGACCACTTGAAGGTGGAAAGAGTGGCAAAAATTGTTCAGACTTGATGCTTTAACTCAGCAGAATATTGGTGTTGATCCATTTGGGATAAATTGATGTTGCTGACGTCCTATCAAGAGAAAAGGGTTCTGATGTCGCCTCATGCTGGAACTTGTCTGTTTTATGCATGAAGGTATTTGCATCATGTAGGTCTTTTAAAATCAAGGTCATAAACTGGCAGACAGCCTAAATAGTTTGCTCCTGGAAAGTCTTAATTTGTTCTGCAGTTGTACTTAATTTTTCTGCATGGCTACTGCAGTGCAACAGCGAACAGTGTTGAAGCTATGATGATCGGTAGGCTTCTTGTGGGGATTGGGATAGGAGTGTCTTCTTGCGTGGTACCACTATACATTTCTGAGGTAGGCATTTCAATTATCTGTCCAATTGACTCTATGCTGATCGGATCCCATCTGATTTCTATGAGCTGATGCCAGATCTCTCCTACTGAAATTCGTGGAGCACTTGGTTCAGTTAATCAACTCTTTATATGTGTTGGAATCCTAGCCGCCCTAGTGGCTGGATTACCATTGGCTGGCAATCCCCTCTGGTATATGCTCTGTCCTCATGATAATTAAATAACAAATGAATTTATCACGTGTCCTCGAAATATATTCGCACTTATAGAAGATAATAAAGACTACTTAGCTGTATGCTGCATGTTTTTAAGTAACATACATCTATTTAATCAGGTGGAGGACTATGTTCAAATTGGCAGTTGTTCCAGCAGTGTTGCTGTGTTTAGGAATGGTTTTCTCTCCTGAAAGTCCACGTTGGCTCTACAAAGTGGGGTGAAAAAAGCTTGCTGCTATTGAATTCCTTGATAGATCAGATAACTAACAGAATCTGTAATTTAATAGCAAGGAAAAGTGTCAGAAGCTGAACTTGCCATTAAGAGGCTTTGGGGGAAACACAAGGTTGAGGATGCGATGTCTGAATTGAAAGCAAGCAGTTCAGACATGTCTGAAGAGTCAGCTGGTTGGATGGATCTTTTCAGTAGTCGGTATAAGAAAGGTAAGTCCACAGTCACATATTATGCTCCTCCTAGACCATGAAACAAATGCCTGTTTTGATTATGTGGACATATTGGATTCTTCAATTGGGAGCAATATTTCTGCAGTACTATGGGACACTTGTGCTAGATAAAGGGAGACCATAACTGGCAGTTGAACAGCAAAAAGGGTCCTTTTTCCAGTGGGGACATGTTCCAAAATTTGGGAATGGGTGATTTCCACATTTAAATCTGATGAAAAATACAGTACACCCATATTTTAATCCTTACCCTGCGGTAAAACATTCTATTCAATTTATGTATTATCATGGGTGTAGTGGTAATTGCTTGAGTTATAGCTTATCAGATGCAATGTCTTTCCTTAATGAGAATTTTCCTTTTGACAGTGGTCGGAGTTGGGGCAGCATTATTCTTGTTTCAGCAGTTTGCAGGTATCAATGCCGTCGTTTATTACTCGACATCCGTCTTTAGGAGTGCGGGTATTGCATCTGATGTTGCAGCTAGTGCACTTGTTCAGGCTGCAAATGTATTAGGTGAGCAAAATTTTTGTTTATAGTTCTTTGGAAATGCATAGTAAGTTTGATAAGTTGTGAAGTGCACTATTTATAGGCACTGCTGTAGCAGCATCTTTGATGGACAAACAAGGCCGTAAAAAATTACTAGCCATTAGTTTCCTTGGAATGGTATGTATGATGAGCTTCCCCTTACACTTCACGCAACACATGATATTTGCCTGATTATTTTGTGTTTTGACAGGCTGCATCCATGCTTTTACTGTCACTTGGACTTTCCTTGCCTGCATTGGCGTCTTATTCTGGTGTTCTTGCTGTTCTTGGGACTGTTGCGTAAGTACGATATTTGTAACAAATAATTCAGCACTAATGACTAATGGCACTGGTGGGTTGGCAGCTATGTGCTGGCATTTTCTCTGGGTGCTGGTCCTGTTCCTGGACTTCTTTTACCAGAAATATTCCCCTCCAAAATCCGGGCGAAAGCTATTGCCTTTTCACTTGGTGTTCATTGGGTAATATCTAATCCCTTGAAATGGCTGCTGTATTTTATGCAATTATTAATGAGTGTTCCTATTCCAATGGGCGTTGCAGGTCTCAAATTTTGTGATTGGCCTATTTTTTCTGAGTGTCGTAAACAAAGTTGGCATCAGCACCGTTTACCTCGGATTTGCTGCTGCGTGCCTCTCGGCAGTGTTTTATATTGCAAACAATGTAGTTGAGACAAAGGGACGTTCCTTGGAGGAAATTGAACTGGCGCTTGTGCCGCCTGCGTAGAATTATTTGGCAAATAGAACATACTTTTCTTCCATCTTTCATCTTTCGCTTCCTCTTTTTTCATTGTATTTCGGTAAATACCGACACGCTCTTCAACCAGGGGCATTTTGGTAAAAATGCTAATAACATTTTTTATGATAATCTCAATGCAAATGTGCCCTTCAAATTTATTGGAAAATGAAGTGAAGAAATCGTGAACAATAGTATCTTGATTCACAACTGGATGTCATACGTATGTAGGAGTTTCAAAAATCTCGGAACCACTAATAATGACTAGTAAATTCTTGCCACTAATAGATAACCTACAACCTAGTGATAATGGCTAGCACATGTAGCACAATAGCTAATACAGTAATGTTATCTTGTTATATTCCAACACTCCCTCTCAAGAAGATGACTATTTAGAAGTTACAGAAACCAATCATGTCCTACTATTAGTCTCCATCTGTCAAACTTCTTTTTTGGGTTGCCCCTAGGGGGGCAAACCCTCGTTGATGTGGGTTTGTGGGCATATCCAGGTATATGCCGGCATATACCTAGCATATGCTGGTGACTGCTCCAAACTGGCTGCTGCCTGTAAACTCTCAGTCATCCAGCCCCATTCCTTCGCAGGCGTGGATATGGCGCAGCTCGACCCTTCTTCTTCTTCTTCTTCCAAGCATAGCCCAATTATTATACAAATGCCATCCTCGATTTGAAGCTTTTGAATTTGAAGCTTTGGCTAGGGCGGACAAAGAAGCCTTGCTTGTTGTAACCTTTCCAACACAGAAGAGGCATGTAAAACATATGCTTCATCTTGCATCCCGCCTTCTAGACCTCCACTTTTACATTACCCTAGCTACCAAAATCCGGCATCGATCTTCTCATGTATTTGCATTTGCGACAGGCGACCCAGTGGAAAGATTGCTCCGTTCAGGGGGAAAATGGGAAGTTTCTTGCATTCTCTTTGACAACGGTGGCGTTTCTTGGATACCAGGTATGGCAGAAAATTTTAAAATCCCTTGTGCTATGCTCTACTTTCTCGACAACCACTGTTCTTTTGGAAAATTTCCCAATGCTTGATTCCAATCTTGCAGCTGCAAGTAAGCTCGTTTCTAATATTTTCTTTCCCTGATCTTGTTAGATTAAATAATCTCGGTTTCATCAGATGCTAAAGAACAAAGAAGTGAAATTATCAGTCGGATACCTGATTTGCTGCCATTAAGTCATTTTAATATACCATAAATAGTGCGACTTATTCTTGAAGACGATCCAACTCTAGAAATGATGTGTATTCCTGGACTGCTATTATAACAGCATGTGTCCAACATGATCTTCATGGACAGGCTGCTCACTTGTTTTATCAAATGCCACATAGCAGCCTTGAGCCAGATGCTGTTGTCCTTACAAATATGCGCGAAACTTGCACCACTTCAGAAAGTCTAGCAGAAGGTAGATTATTTCATGCTTTTCTTGTGGATTATGGTTTTGGAACAGATAGTTTTATGCAGACTGCACTTGTCAACATGTATGGAAAGATTGGACAGACACCCAAGATTTGCTCGATAACATGCAGCAAAGAAATGTAGTACCTTGGACTGCTATCTGATACAAACGGTCTTTTCTACCTGCAAAACTGGCAGTCACGGTTAGTCAAAACAACCTGGAAACTCCAGATAAGATCTTCTGGCACCACTTATCCACCCAACCAGGCTCTGATTTGCAAACACGGCAAGTCTATGCTCAAATTCCTCCCAGTTCTGAGAGTCTGCTAACCAGCTGGATAGCCTCTCTGGGATTCTCTGGAATTCTCTAGAGCTATAGAAGATACTCTATTCAACCACAAATTATCAAGAGACCTTCTGTAGACAGACTTCTGACCCCGCCAAACACTTTCGGCTGACTCTAATCTACCGATCGATTGCTACTTATGCTGTTTTAAAAAGGTATTACGGATCTAATTTTGGATTGCCTTTTACCTTTTATGCTAAATCCGTCTACCTTTTTCTGAAGATCAGCCAGTTACGCTGGCCCAAGAGCTAATTCCGGCCTTCCAGGCCCTTTTTTGCTGAAAATCAGCCATTTCCGGAAGATCCCTGGATCTGCTCCAGTACATCCGGCAGTTCCACTTGCCGTTGCTGCTGGTCGCACAATTGTAGCAACCTTTTTCATTAGTTTTTACTTTTCATTATTTCAATGGTTAAGGTTTCAATAGTTCCTTTCTTTTATTTAAGCGGTTCCTTAACTTTAGTTATAACCTTTAAGACTTCTATCAATCAATTAAGATTACAAAATATCTATCTAGCCCCTTGCCTCTGTGTTTGTCTCTGCAAATCATTCCTCTGAGCCACGCCCCCAAGCTAGTGCCGTATCAATTCCTTCCCTTCCCAAGGCTGATCGTCCTCGATCATCTGCCTTAGGGAAGTAATAATCTTTCCCAAAGCTAGTCAACTGACTATCTGCTTTGTCTGGAATCTTTCCCAAAGCTAGTCAACTGACCATCTGCTTTGTTTGGAATAACCACCTTTCTTTCTAAGCTAGTCACCTGACTATCTGCTTTGAAAGGATTTCTTTAACCACCTTTCTTTCTAAGCTAGTCACCTGACTATCTGCTTTGAAAGGATTTCTTCTAGGCTGGTAAACTTACCATCTGCCTTATAATTCTAAGGGTCTGGCTTCTGTGCTGCAGTCACAGTTGCCCCCTTCTAAACTCTAGAGCAACATTCATTTGAAAAAAACTTTCATTATCTCAAACCAAATGAATACAATGCTCCCACCATTCAACAATCACATGTAAGTCGTATTTAATTAAAGTGGGACAAATCTCGAATTTTGGGACTCAGACTGAAAATGGGACAAATTTTTTTACATTGAATCGTTGTTAGATAAGGGGGAGGGGAAGGGGAGAAGTTGGGGGAGAAGTTGAGAGAAGTAATGGAAGGGGATAAGTTAGAAGAAGGGGGAGGGAGGAAGTTTGAAAAGGGGCAAGGGGAGGTGAGTTAGGAAAGGGGGGGGGGGGGGAGGAGAAGAGGGGGGCAAGGGGAGGTGAGTTCGGAAAGGGGGGTGAGAAGAGGGGGCAAGGCGAGGTGAGTTCGGGAAGGGGTGAGAAAGGGGGGCAAGTGGGAAGAGTTGGGGAAGAGATGAAGGGGGAGAGGAAAAACCAAAATAACTAAAGGGAATATATCCCTTGAGATTAAAAATAATAATATTAAAATATAATTAATAATTAATTTAATTAAATATAAAAGCAGTTTAATTGATTTAATAAAAAATATGTGTTCTCGACTCGAAGTCGAGAATTGAAGAGTCTTTCCAAGACCTATGCAACCGGGAATTCATCCGAGGCTCCACTCATTTTGCCCCTGCGTTATATGCCCGTTACTTTCGGCTCTATGCTTTCCAGAGGACTATATCCACGTGATACAAAAGCCTATCCAAAACCTACACAAATTCTATTTGTTGGCAATACAAACATTCATGTCTGTCAGTGAGGTAAAACGTCCCTCAAATGCAAAGGAAGACTCTGCAACTCTGCCTCACAGACTCAGGCAAAAAGCAGAGGCAGAATCTTGACAGCCGGCCAACTCCGGTGCGAAATGCGAGGTCTCAGTTTGCAACACCCATACTACGGCGGATTCTAATGCGGCATGTTGAATAATGACATTCAGGCGGCACCCTAGAAACTAAACTTCCAGAACGTGAGGCCGATCAATATCTTACCTGAAGAGTCTTTCCTGAAGAAGGTGAGCTTTCCGCCACACGCAGACCTTTGTTTTTCTTTGAAGGTAGCCCTTTGTTTTTATTTGAAGGAAAGACCCGTGCTACTTCGAAAAGGCGAGGCAAAACAACTCCGGAAGCAAGAACTCCAGTCACTGCCAACACCTGCAAATAGGATCGGACATCTGCAAACAGGATAGGATCTGGGATCTACAAACAGGGATTCAACTCTCTGGAGCCGGGATAGAAAGCCACGTTGCCCAGACGGGATAGAAAGCCACGTTTACATATGCCGGAATAGCTTACAGGAGCTTTTTGCTGGAGCCCTTTGCTGGTGCCGACAGCCCCTCTTCTGTAACCTTCTGTAACAAATCCGCCTTTTGATCTGTACCAACTGCCAAGCAGGGGAGCAAGGAGGTCGCCCCTGATTGCCAAACTCAGGAAACGGAGCAGAGATGAAGATCAAGCCTGTAGAAGTCGGATTCTGCAACCGGAATCTCCTATTCCTAGCATTTGGCGAGATCAGGCAGGGGCATATCGTGGGGTGCAGAGGCGGATCAGGCAGGGCCGGATTTTGATTCCAGGGGCATATCGTGGGGTGCAGAGGCGGATCAGGCAGGGCATGGCTATGAATGTAATGGAGACGAAGCTGGAGATGGAGCACCATGCCGGAGTTGCTGCACCGCTAGGTCGACTGCAGCAGAGATCCACAGAGATAACAGAGATCCACATGTATCGGCCTACAAGATTTGCAAGAATAGACTGTAAAGAAGTCCGCTTGAAGCGCCGATATCAGAGCGCTTATCTCCAAAAGCGCTTATCTTCAAGAAATGTTTCTCCCGTTTCTGCTCCTTCGCTTTGGAATCAATCGGGTGTCTGCATATGATTCATAGCATGCAAAGCTTTTCGATGGATTCGTGGTTGCAGATTTCTGTCATTCCTTTTCGACGGATTCGTGGTTGCAGATCTGCCGGAAACCAGAGTTTTCCAAGTGGTACAACAGGACCTGCGGCACAAAGGTGTGTACCAAATTTCAAAATTCAAATATTGGGGGGAAAAAAGGGCGGGGTATAAGAAACAATGGAATAAGTCTTGAAAATAAGTCACGTGGAGTGAGTTTTGAAGTTGTCATAATATTTGTATAATGCATTATTATTATTAGTTGTAAGTAGGCTAAATTATTTTTCAGTTGTTATAATGTGCATTATAGGTGCATATGATGTCCATTAGATAAATACATGGGGAGGGTCTATTTATCATAGAAAATACATAGGAAATTTATGGGGAGGGTAATTTTTCATAGAAAATACATAAAATATTGTGTTTATTAAAAAATACATAGTATAGTATAGTGTGTGCTAATACTAATGTGTGCTAGTGTAAAATGCTAATGTGTGCTAATACTAATGTGTGCTAAAACTAATGTGTGCTAATACTAATGTGTACTAATGTATAAAAAAATGCTAATGTGTGCTAATACTAATTGTGGTAGTATAAAGTACTAATTGTGTGCTAATTGTGGTAGTATAAAGTACTAATGTGTGCTAATTAAGGTGTGCTAGCATAAAAATGCTAATGTGTGCTAATACTAATGTGTGCTAGTATAAAAACAATTGTTAAATACTAATGTGTGCTAAATACTAATGGTGCGCTAAATAAACTATGGTGTGATAGAATAATAAACTATGGTGGAAAATTAGATGGATAGATAGATAAAATGATGCTCCGCAAAAATAACCTCTGGCCCTTGAAATTGCCTTTTTACTCGGTTGCCTTTCTCGTTTCGCGAGTGGAGAAAGGCCCTAAACCCCGTTGCTTTTGTCGCCTTTCTCGACCTTGGCGAGTTGAGAAAGGCCTTCTGACCCCTAAAACCTGGCGTTTTTACGCTTTGCTGCCTTTCTCGACTCGCGAGTCGAGAAAGGCCTTCTAACCCCTAAAACCTGCGTTTTTTGCTTTGGTACGCCTTTCTCGACTCGCGAAGTCGAGAAAGGCCTTATTCCCTAAAACTGCATTTTTTCGCTTTTGTTGCCTTTTCGACTCGCGAGTCGAGAAAGGCCTTCTGACCCCTAAAACTTGTGTTTTTCGCTCTGAGCTGCCTTTCTCGACTCGCGAGTCGAGAAAGGCCCTTCACCCTAAAACTGCGTTTTCGCTCTGGTTTGTCTTTCTCGACTCGCGAGTCGAGAAAGGCCTTCTGACCCCTAAAAACCTGCATTTTTTTGTTTTGTTTGCCTTTTCTCGACCTTGAAGTCGAGAAAGGCCTTCCCCCCCTAAAACTTGCGTTTTTAAACTTTGGTTGCCTTTCTCGACTCGCGAAGTCGAAAGGCTCTCAGCCTTTGTATTTTCCAAAAATGGCCCTAAGAACTGTGTTTTATTTTAATTTTTTTGCCTGTAGCATCACTTGTCTAACTTGATTTTGTCTTTTGCAGTTCTTATCTCGACCAGATAGTACATGCTTGGGAGCAATGAAAAGACCAGTTCATTGAAGAAAGATGTCGAGAAGAGGGTGGTGACATCAGTTGGACATACAAGCACGTGCCCTATGAAGGAACTCCTCATACAAATTTCTATCGCCCCGTAAGTTGCTCAGTGACTTGGGACAGAGCTCTCCGCCGCTTTTGCACTAGGTGGTTCATGTGTGAAGAGGGTGTAATCATTGTGATAATACGACCACTATGGTCGCTTCACCCACTGTAATATATATTGTAATGAGCCCATTTATAAATATAAGGTATCTCAAAACTAGTATTTTTTGGTGATTAAGTAAACAATTTGCTTAATTTTTGTTGGAATTTGTGATCTCTTGTCTACCACCTAAGAGAATAGAGCCAAAATGTCTTGGTAAAGGAATGCACAGTAACAGACAAAAATTCGAATTAAGGACAGTTTTCGGGTCGGGGTGCTCCTTTTTGTGTAAAATAACAGAGTTCCGAAAAAAAGTGGGAATGGAATGAGTCCCACTTTAATTAAATACGACTTATGTCTATACAGACGTTTAACTTTACTTCTCTTTACCCACATAGCCGATGTGAAGCCGACTCCTTTCATAGGCTTCCGCCTTTTCTTTGTCAAACTTAGCATGAGAACTCTCAGGGACTTCTTCTGCAACACGAACATGGGCAATCTCTGCAGCAGGTCGTGCTACTTGTTTCTTAGCAGCTTCATTTTCCTTTTGTTCATTTGAACCTCATGAATACGCAACCAACAACAAATATCAAGTTAAAATGTCTCCAAACAAAGGAATTGCAAGTTTTCTGTAAGCCACAAACAAAGCAGCATACTGACCTTGCTATCACATCTTAAAGAAAAAGGTAAAATTAACATGCAGGTATTTTCTGTTAACTCTAACCCTATGGAACTTCAAGCATAACTACCATTTCACTGGCATCACGCAGTGCAAGCATATTCCACAGCTTTAATTTATCTCTTGTAAAACTACTTCTCTTTCTCCTTTATGCTAGCAGCATTCATTATTTTCTTTTTACAATAATTTGCTCTCTATTATTAAACAACTGCAATTCACATATGCTTTCACAACTCATTTCCATAATTTAGTAGAATAATATGCTGCTGTAGGATCCCAATTTTAAACTATTAGATTGCTACGACATTCTTTTAAAGAATTACGACGCAGCATCTACAGTCTACATCTTTCTTCTATCATCTAAGTTTTCCTTTTTCTATGAACGCACATCATAAAGATACTATCCAGTAACGTACTTAATCCTGACAGAACAAAACCTGGAAACGCTGTAAGGCCCTAACACAGAATTTTTTTAACAAGATCAACTTACGCTCTGATACCAATTGATACAAACGGTCTTTTCTACCTGCAAAACTGGCAGTCACGGTTAGTCAAAACAACCTGGAAACTCCAGATAAGATCTTCTGGCACCACTTATCCACCCAACCGGGCTTTGATTTGCAAACACGGCAAGTCTATGCTCAAATTCCTCCCAGTTCTGAGAGTCTGCTAACCAGCTGGATAGCCTCTCTGGGATTCTCTGGAATTCTCTAGAGCTATAGAAGATACTCTATTCAACCACAAATTATCAAGAGACCTTCTGTAGACAGACATCTGGCCCCGCCAAACACTTTCGGCTGACTCTAATCTACCGATCAATTGCTACTTATGTTGTTTTAAAAAGGTATTACGAATCTAATTTTGGATTGCCTTTTACTTTTTATGCTAAATCCGTCTACCTTTTTCTGAAGATCAGCCAGTTACGCTCGCCCAAGAGCTAATTCCGGCCTTCCAGGCCCTTTTCTGCTGAAAATCAGCCATTTCCGGAAGATCCCTGGATCTGCTCCAGTACATCCGGCAGTTCCACTTGCCGTTGCTGCTGGTCGCACAATTGTAGCGACCTTTTTCATTAGTTTTTACTTTTCATTATTTCAATGGTTAAGGTTTCAATAGTTCCTTTCTTTTATTTAAGCGGTTCCTTAACTTTAGTTATAACCTTTAAGGCTTCTATCAATCAATCAAGATTACAAAATATCTATCTAACCCCTTGCCTCTGTGTTTGTCTCTGCAAATCATTCCTCTGAGCCACGCCCCCAAGCTAGTGCCGTATCACTATCATTGCAGCATATGCCCAACATGGTCATGAAGCAGAAGCTCTCTTGACTTTCAGAAGCTCTCTTGTCTTTCACTCTGATTCAACAGGTGGGCACACACCTTTGCGCGTCTAGACAGTTTAGCAGCTCTACTCTCTATACAGATGTTCCTTGCATGCAAGCCGCTCCTCAACATGGAGAGAATCGTGAACCGTAAACGCCCTCGTTCTCCAAGCTCATCTTCGTCTTCCTCCAAGACCTCTTCCTCTTTCTTGACTCCGGATTCTTCTGCTTCCTCTTCCAGTGAGCTTTCTTATTACTCTGAGTATTCTGCCTACTACTAGTGAAGAAATTCTTCCTGATAGTAGTGCAGAAGCGCCAGAGTTCAGTGATCCAGTGAGCTTAGAAAACCTATTTCAGGAGAACCAGGTGCAGGATGAAGACTCTTCTGGCGAGCAGGAAGAAAGCCAATACTCCTCCCCCTCGGTTGAGCCAGCAAACCCTGAAGTGGAAATCTTGTCCCACAAGATTATCCATTGCAGCTTCTCCAAGCAGACCATTACAGCTTTTCTGGAAATGGAGGTGAATATAGAAGCTGAGGTTTTGGAATGGGCCTCGGACAGGCCATATGGAATGTGTGTACGTTAGGCATGAAGAAAAATGGTGCCTATATGAAATACGAAGTGTAACCTTTCAGTGCGAGCTATGCCCCCGGCTTTGAATCAAAAAAATCATGATTTGTCTCACTTTTTTTTTCTCTTGTCCATTTTCTTTTTGTAACAGGCTTTTGTTATATATAAAATGGCATGCATGCCATTTTTTTGCTGATGTGATTGCTCGGGATCTGACAAATGAAAAACATTGTATCCATCTATTCATGCAAATTACCTATGCTCATTGGAAGGCGTGCATTTTTTTGTTTTGTATTGTGAAGTCATTTGACTCACTCAGATTGTAACAGGCTGCTCTGATGCTGAACTGTTTTGAACAGGGCAGCATATGCCCATGTAATGAAATCTTATGAATATAAACTTGGTTTATCCTATTTGTACCTGTACTCTTGATTTCTTATAGGCTTCTTTGTTCTTTAATGTGAAGTCATTTGACTCACAATGTCTGTAACAGGCTGCTCAGTATTTTTAATGAAATGTTTTGAGCTCTACACTATATGTTGGAAATTAAGCTCTAAACTTATGCTTCAAACATATTTATTTTTTCATCATTCTGTAAAAATGCAGGACAGAGAATTAAAGAGGTCAAATCGAATAGAATTGAATTATGGATTTCATTTTTTTTGTCTACAAAATTCATTCAGAGGATCACATGTCCATCTAGATTCTTAAATAATACGTGCCTCATTTGATCACCTTGTTTTTTCAAGGACCTGTTCATGGCTTCTGTTTCATAGTAATATATTGGTGGAGGATCGTCTTCAATTGGCAGCATGTCCCAGCCCTTGTCTTCCATTATACAAAAGTTCCAAAGAACACAACATGCATGTATGATCTTGGAGGCTTTGACAACATGTACGGGCAAGTGTTTCAGAATTCTGAATTTCTCCGTGACAATGCCAAATCCATTTTCTACACACACTCTGCCCCTACAAATCCTTTTGTTAAACTTACCATAAGCACCCTGATTTTGAGGAAAGACTTTAAGGAGAAAGGGCCTGCTAGAATAAGCTGAATCACCTAATAGTAGTGGTGGAATAGTTACCTGAACCTCTTGGTCAGTAGGCTGCCCCTTCTTCAGTTTTCTGCCACTCAGAGTCACCACTGGTTCTTGCAAAATTTGTCTGGAAGCAATTTTATTATAGATGGAGCTCTTCTTGAACTGGTTGGAATCATGGTCTGAACCTGTTCTTGTTACACAAATATTTATAAACAATCTGCTATGTATCACAATTCCTTGCATGAGACATGAGTGCCTCTTATGTCTGCTGTAATAGTCATCCCCATTATCCTTTTTTTTTGGGTTTCCTCCATAAGAAGATGTGGGAACCGTCAACTGCACCATATATATTGGGCAACCCAGTTGCATCATGGAATTCCTTAATATACTGAGTTAATCTTGCTCCTGTAGGCATAGCAATAAACCGTTTATACAACGTTGCCTTCGAGGCCAATACAAGAGTGACTTTCTTGGTATATTTTTGCACTGTTGCTTTCCCAACTGAAAATCTTTGTCCCACATGTAAGGGCATATCCCCGTGTGCTAGAAAATACAGAACCATAGCAACTGCTTTCCTTGGATCAACAGGGGGCCTTACTTTAATCCCGGGCCTGACGAGATAAGGCACAATTAAACCTACCAGTCTCTCAAATGTGGCCCTTTTCATCCTGTAAAATTGGTGCCACATATCGTCTTCAAAGGATGGCAGACAATTCCAAGCATGGTTATCGATATTATCCCACTGTGTTCTTTGCCTTGGAGCAATCCAAAATCTTCTTGGTGGCCTTCTAACCCTACTGGAACCCGATACCATTAAAGCTGCAGATGCGCAAAAATGCAAGCCATTGTTATCTTCTAAAACTTCATCATCGAACAGGGTCATTGGGTCTTCGAGCTCGTTGAGCGCAAGTAGCTGCAAACAGTATCTCTGGAATGCAAATCCGAGTGTCAAAGCCCGAAAAAGCATGGCAATCATGCCAAGAATAACCAGATCCATGGTTTAGCGGCCGGAATTGAAAGCGTAGAGAGGCAAAACTAGAAATGAAATATCCCACATAGGCTGCCGAACCAAGAAAAAACAGACTTGAATATCCCACAATTTGGCACCCGAATGGAACGTTACGGTCGAATTATCCCACAAAGAACTCGTCGGCCGGAATGGATGCAGGATCGAAAATCCGGCAAACAGCAAAAATTGTGCCCATAACCGAGGCTGTTAAGCTTCGAGAGACAATTGTCTCTCCTCTCCTCCCAAAAAAATACGTACATTTAGGGGAGGAGCCGTATGTGACGAGAGATGGGGTTTTTTACAAGCATGTGGCCGACCTCTGTGTCTCTTTGTGTGTGTGTGTGTGTGTGTGTGTGTGTGTGTGTGTGTGTGTGTGTGTGAGAGAGAGAGAGAGAGAGAGAGAGAGAGAGAGAGAGAGAGAGAGAGAGAGAGAGAGAGAGAGAGAGAGAGATGCGTTGGCCACATGCTGACTTAGAGATATCCAACTCTCACCTTGAGAGATGATTCGCCCCTAACAGCCGTTAGGGGCGTTTTCATTGCCCACTAACCATACAATTAGGCTTAATTTTCGCTGCCTGAAAAAACTGGCCGAAATATTTCCCACACCGAAAACCAGGGGCGCCAGATTCAAAAGATTCACTCACAATATCAGAGGATGCCTGAATTTCGCTCAATACTCGTTTGGATCTCTTTCCTTTGGCTGTCTTGGTGATGGAATTGGCTCAGAATTTGTCTCCAAATGCACATCCATGGAGAGCTGGCCTGTCATTTTCCGGGTCCTTCTTGGTGCAATTTTTTCAACCCGAGGAGGCACGAAAGGCTTGCTGCTTGCTGGCAAAGCATATCGAGAGGCCTTAGACATCTGAATCCAAATAATTGTAGGGGAATAAGGAAGACATAAAACGAAATTGAGGTTCAAAACTTAATGTATGAATGCTCAAAAAACAGAATGCAAATGGGTGCGAAATCTGACGAATACTCACTGGAAGAGGAAGCAGAAGAATCCGGAGTCAAGAAAGAGGAAGAGGTCTTGGGGTGTTTTTTTGTTAGTGGTGTACAAAAAAACGAAATTCAAGCACTAAATCAGCACCTCCATAGGTAACATGTGTGATCAGGGCTTCACATTACCAATATACTCATTATGTTATACATAACTAAAGAACATCCCAATATTTTTTGAAGCGCAATGAGGGGCAAGGGAAGGGCAATGAAGGGTAGCTTGAAGGGCAATCATCACTAAACCAGCACCTGTGTCGTGACATGCTAAAGTGTACATCACTAGTAAAAAAGGACTCCTTGGAGGAAGACGAAGATGAGCTTGGAGAACGAGGGCGTTTACGGTTCACGATTCTCTCCATCTTGAGGAGCGGCTTGCATGCAAGGAATTCAGAAAGCTTAAATAGCCTTTATGAATTTGGGTGATTGCGACTAGAAGACAATAATTAATACTAAAAAAATAGGCCAGTACAAGTCATTCAATATTTAGGATTACTAGTGGGTTTGAGACAGTTCCAAAATAGAATTTCTAAAAAGCAGAAAACTGAAAACGAACCTCTAGTCCTTGTTCTTGGCAGCCAGTTTTGCAATTTCGAGCAATGTCTCCTTTGTCATTTCACAAATGCTTTGAGTCATTGCAGCCATGGACTCAGCAACTACTCTGAGTATTCTTCATGGCCTACTACTAGTGAAGAAATTCTTCCTGATAGTAGTGCAGAAGCGCCAGAGTTCAGTGATCCAGTGAGCTTAGAAAACCTATTTCAGGAGAACCAGGTGCAGGATGAAGACTCTTCTGACGAGCAGGAAGAAAGTCAATACTCCTCCCCCTCGGTCGAGCCAACAAACCCTGAAGTGGAAATCTTGTCCCACAAGATTATCCATTGTAGCTTCTCCAAGTAGACCATTACAGCTTTTCTGGAAATGGAGGTGAATATAGAAGCTGAGGATTTGGAATGGGCCTCAAATTCTGCCAAGAACCGGACAGGCCATATGGAATGTGTGTACGTTAGGCATGAAGAAAAATGGTGCCTACATGAAATACGAAGTGTAACCTTTCAGTGCGAGCTATGCCCCCGGCTTTGAATAAAAAAAATCATGATTTGTCTCACTTTTTTTTGGGTTGCCCCTAAGGGCGCAAACCTTCGTTGGTGTGAGCATGTGGCATATTCCAAGTATATGCCAGTATATACCCGAAATATGCCGATGACTGCCCCAAACCCATTATTGGCTGTAAACTGGCGGTGGCTTCTATTGCTTGGCAGCCACTCTCGAAACCGGCTAACTGGAGAATGCGATGAATCAGAGGACTTTCAATCAATTAATCTTGTTGTCTATAACCTTTGTGATCAAAGCTATAGATCTCCGCCCAAGACTCTTAAGTGCATGCTGCATGTCATTCCGGCTCTGCATGGCAAGGCTTTCCTTATAAAATCAGGTAGCAGATTCTATGTATGATGATTGAGAAAGTTGACGATGCTGCACCATATAGGGTATGGCTCTTGCAATTCAATCATAGTTTTTCTTATTTTTTAATACCATTTCAGTGATTTTTTTGGCTGCAGAAGCATCGCTTGATGGGATTTAGCGATGGAGTTTGAAGACTTGACAGCAAAGGTGACTGAACTCGACAATGGAGCATCTCTGATATGCCGGATTTGCCCTTCCTTTGGCCTTATGCTTGCCATTTACATGGGACAGGGACAGTTGAAGGAAGCTCTTGAAGTGCTCTTGAAGTCTTTCAGAATGCACCTGATAGAAATACCTATTCATGGAATACTATTCTTAAGGTTACATCAAGGAAGGATACATCAAGGAAGCTTTCCAGCTTTTCGAGGAAATGCCAATGACAGATGTGGTTTCATGGAGTTTAATGATTGATTGATGTGCTAAATTAGGAAAAATTGAAGTTGCCTTCCAACTCTTCGAACAAATGCCATATCGAAATGCAGTATCATGGAACACTATCATTGCAGCTTATGCTCAATCTGGTAAGCTTAACCAGGCTGTTCATCTTATCCTACAAATGCACCAACTATATGTAATCTCGTGGACTACAATTCTTGCAGCGTACTGCCAGAAAGGGCAGCAGGATGAAGCTTACGAACTTTTCCAAGAAATGCCTGCTCGTAATATTGCCTCCTGGAATGCACTCCTCTCTGGCTATACATCAAATGGTCAGTCCAAAAAAGCTTTGGAACTTTTTCAAGGAATGTCCAACAAGAATCTGGCCTCATGAAATGCCATGATCTTTGCATATACTCAGAATGGGGCTGTCAAAGAGGCCACTGAACTTTTCGGACAAATGAATGAAAGGAATATAGTATCATGGAATACCATAATAGCAGGACATGGGAAGCATGGGAAATTCATGGATGCTCTTCAATTGTTTTATCAAATGCAAAAAGATGGTATGAAGCCTGATGAAGCGAGTTTCATTAGCCTTCTTGATGCATGCACAAGGAATGCAGACTCACTGAAGATAAGAAGCTACATAAAGCAATAATAAGTGCTGGTTTGAAGTCAGATGTTGCTATCCAGATTGCATTGGTAGACATGTATGCCAAATGTGGGAGCTTAGAAGATGCAAGCTCAGCTTTGAGTAATGGTGAACAGGATTTTATGCTTGTGGACTGCTATGCTTGGTGCCTTTGGTCAGCATGAATTAGGCAACGAGGCATTTGAAGCTTTTGAAAAAATGGGACTCAAAGGCATAATGCCTGATGTTGTCAGTTTTAGCAGTATTATATAGGATGCAGGTTCTGCCTTGATAGGAGGTTTTTTATAAATGTTGTAGTTCATCTGTCTGTATAACAGAAATGAGTTCTCCATATTGGCTTTGTTCTTGCAAACTCTATGACTGGTAGCATTTGTGATACGACACATATTTCCTTCCTTTTCATCATAACGCCACAAAGTACGGTGCACTTGCTAATCAAATGATCTTATAGTGTTGTTTGAAGCAGAGGACGTACCAAACTGCCGAAGAAAAGGCACCTTTATTTTTTAATAGCTCAAAATTCCTGAACATCATGTAAGTTTTTCATGATATGCTTTCTGATAAGATTCTAGACAATTGACTTATGGGCTAAGAACAATGGTTATACAGATAGGAAAACTTGCTTGCAAATAGAACCTCCAAAACAGCAAAATAATGTGATGCATAGATCATGCTTCCAGGCCTGACCTAATCTCAAGCATGTTTGAATCTCAGTCACAGGTTTAAGAATTGTGCTTCTAACAGGATTCATTTACAGAAAATTGATTCAAGTAATATATGTGCTTGAATTATAAGCGAATGGACATTGCTCTGAAGAAACGCAAGTACACTGAAAGGAAGCAAAAATACATCCAGCAAGAAACCCATTATAACTTCTGCCACTCTTTTGCTAGTTAGATCTTTATTTGCTCGCTAAAGCAGAAACAAAACAAGGTGATCTGTTCTATGTTCCTCAGTTTGAAGATGCATTTACTGTTCCTGATGTTGGACTGAGATTGGTTCCTGCATCTTCTTCTGCCTTAAAATGTCAAAAGTTATAGTGGGATTGATAACAGGGCCCTCTCATGTCAATTCTTGAATGGTGTTGCCAGTTATATCATCTGTGCAATGCTGACCATATCCCAGGGTTGATAGCAATAGTTGAAGTTTTTTTCCCTTTCGCGGAATCCAGGATTAACCTAGGTATTTTCTTGCTTTTTAAGTGCATTAGGCTTGGCAGTGGGCAGTGCATTTGTTTGGGGTCTGGGTTCGGGAACTCCTGGAAGACAGCCCTCTGTGAGGACCCGTGGATCTAACAGGAGAGTCCGGGGGAATATGTCACGCGGGATTTGCAAGAAGAGAAGAAAAAGAAGAAAACAGAACAAATGAGAGAAAGATGATAAGCTTCCTTGATATCAATGATGAAAATACATGAGCTCTCGCAATAGAGAGAAAACTGAAAGGAGACAAGACTCAAAACTCATCTAAAAACTTATGTGCTAACTCTACTCATATATATAGTACAATGGCCTTGGGCCCAATATAGACACTCTGACTGATCTCGGTGCCGACTCCTGGAAGGAGGCCTGATTTGCAGGAATGTTGGCGGTGCCTCTTGAAGTGCCTAGAATCACGCTGACGCTGACGCGGGCGGTGACGGGCCGTCACTTGTCTGAGCGGCGCCTCTTGTTGACAGCCACAGGCTTTGACTGCGTGGTCTGCTGCTTGGTCTTCTGCGGAGCCTTGGATGTCTGACCCGTGGCTGACTGAGGATCCTTGAGCTTGACCTGGTCTGTCGTATGCATGAATAGTCCTGTACCAGGAGGCACAGGACTAACAGCATTGACAGAGGTTTGCTCCTGCCCAGAGTTGTCCTGCCATGATTTGGGGTCATTGTGGTTGGTGTCCAGTTTCTTCCATTCTGGGCATCACCATGGGGCATCACCGTGGGTTTGATGATCGGTTGCAGTTTATATACAGGAATGCTTGTTTTGCTGAGACTTCGGGCATGTCAGATGCCTCCGCACTGCTCAATGATCTTCTGTCTAAGAAAAATAAAGAGAATGAATGAGTAACATACTTGTCGCATTTTAATCTTATTGATCTTGCATGTAGGAGCTCTTATCCATACTGTCATTTGATTTAAATCATCAAAATTGGCGCGATTGACTTTTCCCATATTCATGATTTGTAAATACTGTACGTGGAATATCCCGATACGTGTGGATGCAGGTTTTGTTGCACCTTTCTTATACCCAGACTTAGAATGGGACTTTCGCTTGCCGTTGGTCAAGAGCATAAATGTAAGTGGGCACAAGTATGGCCTAGTATATGCAGGTATTGGATGGGTGGTATGGAGGGGGAAGGAGGAACTTTCTGAAGAGCTCATCTTCCATATCAATTATTTGGGTGTTGATCATCCAACATTTACACTCAACTTCTTCAAAGGTCTAATGGAATCTGATAGCACATTCTTATCCTAAATTTTTGGGGATCTCATTTTTCCTTGTTGCAGGGGCTAGTCAAATTATTGCTCAATACTACCAACTGATTAGGCTTGGTTTTGAGGTAAATAATCTTTTTGCAGTCTAATATATCTGGAATTAATAATTTCTGTGAGCAAGTAATTAGGGGTGAATAAATTTGCAATTCTATGCTTCTATTTGATGTGTATATTTAAATTTCTTTGTTGTCTTACCAGGGGTACAAAGCCGTGATGGAAACTTGCCAAGCAAATGCCAAGAATTTGGCAGATGGAATCAGACAGACAGGCCGTTTTGATCTGCTTTCCAAAGAAGTGGGTATTCCAGTGGTTTCATTTTCATTAAAGGATAGAACCAAGTTTAACGAATACGACATAGCTGATCATCTACGGCGTTATGGATGGATAGTGCCATCTTACACGATGGCAGCAGATGCTGAAGATGTTCACTTATTGAGGGTAGTTATCAGAGAAGATTTCAGCAGAAATTTGGCTGGCAGGTTGATCAATGACATTGGAAAGGTTCTTAAATACCTTGATTTAAGGCACCCTCCAAAGACAACTCCAAAGACTCCTAGTGCCCATGTGGTGTATCATGTGTGTAAAGTAATTGATGCTTGACGGGGTGCTTGAAATTAACAAATTGGCCTTGGGCTTTAGTGTTGTTTTGTTGGTGGTTGAATGAACAAATGGTCTTGAGTAAGGACGATAGTTTGTGCCTAAGTTATAAGAAACAAAGTAATTCATGCATGTAATTAGCTTGGTTTGGGAATTCCTTCTAACTCCCAAGGGATTTTTGGTTTGGGGACTTCTACACTTAATGACCATTTTCAACCTAGAGCTTCTTACAATGGAACATAATGCAATTTTCTTGAAAATAAAAAATCAACGAGATTGCACATTCGAAAATGTTTAGCTTCTGTCCTCCTCCCTCTTTAAATCTTTAAAGACTTCTTGCTTGTAGTAGTATGCATAAATAGGTGAATTGCATCTAAACACGATGAATCGGTGAATTGCATCTTTATGGTTTTTTGGGTGTTCCCTAAGGGGGAAAACCTCTGGTCATGTGGGGTTTGTGGTATATTCTAAGTATCTGCCAATATATACCCAGAATATGCCATAAACTGCTCCAAACCTACTATCTTGTGTAAACTGGGGGTCGCCCCCGTTGCTGGCCAGCAACTCTGAAACCCGGTAACGGAAATAGTGTCCATAGGTTTCGAGGCATTATCTCTGCTGCTGGCGTCTGAGATTAGGATAGGATATTAGCGGAATTTACAAATCTCTACCAACTATTACAGTGCAGACCTCATCTATTATTTGTCTGAGATGGTCAATCCAATTGTTGAGCAAGAAGGGGGATGCGATGCCACAGAGACATGAATTCAAGGTTCTATTCACAAGAACACTAAACTGATCAGTTACATATAAAATTTGATCGAGGTGCACTTGTGGACGGGCTAGTACATGAATGTAGCGGAACTACAAACTGATTATAAGAACATGGTAGGGGTCTATTTTAATTTAAATATAGATCGTAAAAACATGATTTCATGGTTAGATTTAGGCCACCTCACCTTCAAGAAACTGGAGGGCAACCCTCTGTGCGCAGGATCTTGTTTCTGTTGTCCATTTTCTTTTTGTAACAGGCTTTTGTTATATATAAAATGGCATGCATGCCATTTTTTTTCTGATGTGATTGCTCGGGATCTGACAAATGAAAAACATTATGTCCATCTATTCATGCAGATTACCTATGCTCATTGGAATGCGTGCATTTTTTTTTTGTTTTATATTGTGAAGTCATTTGACTCACTTAGATTGTAACAGGCTGCTCTGATGCTGAACTATTTTGAACAGGGCAGCATATGCCCATAAACTTGGTTTATCCTACTTGTACCTGTACTCTTGATTTCTTATAGGCTTCTTTGTTCTTTAATGTGAAGTCATTTGACTCACAATGTCTGTAACAGGCTGCTCAGTATTTTTAATGAAATGTTTTGAGCTCTACACTATATGTTGGAAATTAAGCTCTAAACTTATGCGTAAAACATATTTATTTTTTCACCATTCTGTAAAAATGCAGGACAAAGAATTAAAGAGGTCAAATCGAATTTTGTCTACAAAATTCAGAGGATCACATGTCCATCCAGATTCTCAAATAACACGTGCCTCATTTGATCACCTTGTTTTTTCAAGGACCTGTTCATGGCTTCTGTTTCATAGTAATATATTGGTGGAGGATCGTCTTCAATTGGCAGCATGTTCCAGCCCTTGTCTTCTATTATACAAAAGTTCCAAAGAACAGAACATGCATGTATGATCTTGGAGGCTTTGGCAATATGTACGGGGCAAGTGTTTCAGAATTTTGAATTTTTCTTTGACAATGCCAAATCCATTTTCTACACACACTCTGCCCCTACAAATCCTTTTGTTAAACTTACCATAAGCACCCTGATTTTGAGGAAAGACTTTAAGGAGAAAGGGCCTGCTAGAATAAGCTGAATCACCTAATAGTAGTGGTGGAATAGTTACCTGAACCTCTTGGTCAGTAGGCTGCCCCTTCTTCAGTTTTCTGCCACTCAGAGTCACCATTGGTTCTTGCAAAATTTGTTTGGAAGCAATTTTATTATAGATGGAGCTCTTCTTGAACTGGTTGGAATCATGGACTGAACCTGTTCTTGTTACACAAACATTTATAAACAATCTGCTATGTGTCACAATTCCTTGCATGAGACATGAGTGCCTCTTATGTCTGCTGTAATAGTCATCTCCATTATCCTTTTTTTTTTGTTTCCTCCATAAGAAGATGTGGGAACCATCAACTGCACCATATATATTGGGCAACCCAGTTGCATCATGGAATTCCTTAATACACTGAGTTAATCTTGCTCCTGTAGGCATAGCAACAAACCGTTTGTACAGCATTGCCTTCGAGGCCAATACAAGAGTGACTTTCTTGGTATATTTTTGCACTGTTGCTTTTCCAACATAAAACCTCTGTCCCACATGTAAGGGCATATCCCTGTGTGCTAGAAAATACAGAACCATAGCAACTGCTTTCCTTGGATCAACAGGGGGCCTTACTTTAATCCCGGGCCTGACGAGATAAGGCACAATTAAACCTACCAGTCTCTCAAATGTGGCCCTTTTCATCCTGTAAAATTGGTGCCACATATCGTCTTCAAAGGATGGCAGACAATTCCAAGCATGGTTATCGATATTATCCCACTGTGTTCTTTGCCTTGGAGCAATCCAAAATCTTCTTGGTGGTCTTCTAACCCTACTGGAACCCGATACCATTAAAGCTGCAGATGCGCAAAAAAGCAAACCATTGTTATCTTCTAAAACTTCATCATCGAATAGGGTCATTGGGTCTTCGAGCTCGTTGAGCGCAAGTAGCTGCTGCAAACAGTATCTCTGGAATGCAAATCCGAGTGTCAAAGCCCGAAAAAGCATGGCAATCATGCCAAGAATGACCGGATCCATGGTTTAGCGGCCGGAATTGAAAGCGTAGAGAGGCAAAACTAGAAATGAAATATCCCACATAGGCTACCGAACCAAGGAAAAACAGACTTGAATATCCCACAACGGTCGAATTATCCCACAAAGAACTCGTCGGCCGGAATAGATGCAGGATCGAAAATCCGGCAAACAGCAAAAATTGTGCCCATAACTGAGGCTGTTAAGCTTCGAGAGACAATTGTCTCTCCTCTCCTCCCAAAAAAATACGTACATTTAGGGGAGGAGCCTTATGTGACGAGAGATGGGTTTTTTTAAAAGCATGTGGCCGACCTCAGAGAGCCAATTCAAATAAACTTTAAGACTTTACTGGTCCTACAACAACAGGTTTAAGCTGTCTACAAGGCATATTCGGCATGTACCAAAATATGCACATCCATTGATAGTAGCGAGAGATTGCGTTTTACATGGCATGTATTAAAATATGCACATCCACCGATAGTAGCGAGGGATTGCCCTTTATGGGCAACCCAAAAATGTCATAAGAGATGGACATGAACACCATTCTATAAATATTTCAAAATCCAAAATACTAACAATCAGAACAAACAAAATGACTAAATAAATTCAATAACAACAAACCATCAAATAAAAGGGTACAACAACCTCACAACCAACTTATCCAAAGAAGTAAAATTTTACAACTAGAAATTTTACAACAAGTAAGTATATGCTAGAATATACCTAGGATATGCTGGTGACTGCTTCAAACCCTTTGTTGCTGGCAGTTTCGTGCATTCTGGGTCGTGGATGATCCAACCGGGTAACTGGCAGGGAAGACGAAAAGCTCCAATCTGATGCTGGGCCTTGTGCTTCATGCTAAGTCCTCTGAAATATTGCTAGCTAGTGAGTCCGTCTAGGAGGTCTGACACTTCCAACCAGGAGCTACCTTTACAGATATTCCAAGGGGTATATTTTTGATGCAAGAGTTGCATTAGGATTTTGCAAATGGGCAGAGACACAAAGGGGTTATAAGCATAATGTAAAGGTATATAATTGTCTTCTTGTTATGTTGATGCCAAAATCTTTGTATGCGGATGTGCAATATTTACAGGAAAATGTTGATGTCTGGTTGTTCTCCAAATTGCTATACCGCAGAGATTTTGGTGAGATACCTTTGTAAAGAAGGTAAAGCAAATGAGGCATATCACTTCCTTAATGAGAAAATGAAAGAGGGATACGATCCTGTTGTGGTTGTGTACAACATTTTGATTGATGGATTGTAGCAGAACTAGCGCCATCTCAAAGATCTGTTATACTGGTTGAAGAAGCTAAGAATAAACTGATATTAGATCACCATGACCTGCCTCATACTGTGCTTGATAGGACTGCATATGGTACTCTCTTGCAGCATTTTGGGAGATCAAGGGCATTTTCTGGAGGCAAAATATTACATGTTGAAGTAATGAAAACTAGACATAAAGAAGATATGTTTTTTGAAAATTTTCTTATTCAAATGTATGGTAGAGTTGGAGATCTGGATCAGACGAGCTTAATTTTCGATAATTTGCCTAGACGAAACATAGTTTCATAGACTTTCTTGATACATGCATTTGTTTATTGTGGTTGCCATGAAGTGGTGTGGCAAGTCTACCAGAAAATGCAGCTAGATCACATTCAACCAATTAGGCTTACGTTTCATAAAATTCTAGGAGCATGCATTTCCAGCAACTTTACAAAATGGTAAGTTAGTACATGTCAGCGTGGTGAAACATGCATTTGAGTTGAATGTTGTTTTAGGAACCTCTCTGCTTATAATGTATGGCAGATGTGGAGGCCTACAAGATGCAGAGAGCATGTTTGACAAGTTGCTTCAACGCGATTTCGTTTTTTGGAATGCCATGATTGCAACATATATAAATTATGATTATAACCGTGAGGCACCTAAGTTATTTGAGATGATGTGCTTGAAATTCGTGGTACCTGCTAATATCACATTTTTCTTGGACTGCCATTATGACAGGATATGCCCAGAATGAGCTAGGTAGAGAGGCGATTGAGCTCTTTCAACAGCGAATGAGCTAGGTAGAGAGGCGATCGCAAGGTAGAGAGGCGATTGAACTCTATCCACTAAGTTATGTGATGATGTTAGTTCAGGAGTAGAAAGCTGAACTGCCCTAAATTTGGATATTTACACCTGAACTTGGAGAATGCAGTTAATTATACAGACTCAGATGGAGCTTGCTAAGATGAAATTCGGACATATGGACAAGGATGGCTCAAGAAAAAGAAAATCCCCATAGGTATATTCTGAATCTGGTACTCAGTAGTTTTTCTTTTTTTCTTCATCGAAACTGCTTGTTTAGATCTGTCCAT
This sequence comes from Isoetes taiwanensis, assembly GCA_021234155.1. NCBI lineage: Eukaryota > Viridiplantae > Streptophyta > Lycopodiopsida > Isoetales > Isoetaceae > Isoetes > Isoetes taiwanensis. The sequence goes on from JAJEKV010000001.1 coordinate 31,961,568, forward strand.
TGCACATAGCACTTAAATGTTTATCAGAATAACACAAGCCTTTAATCAGGAACTGTTTATGAGATTGTTACATAATATAACGTTCTAATTGTGGGATGAGATATTTTTTGCCCAACTGTGAAAACTAGCTATCAGAGGCCTTTTTAAATGATGCACCTTTACTGCAGCCAAGCCTATATATTAACTGCAAAAAATTTGCTAGGAGCCAATTAGTCTTATATTGACTCCAATATATTCTGTGCTGCATTCTGATTTCTGTCATTTTAAATGAGATCACTAGAGGATGCATCATATTTCAAGAATTCTGAACGAGAAGGATGCCAAAATTTGCTGAATTAAGAACCAAAAGGATGCCAAAATTTGCTGAACCTAATCTTTTATAGCATATTTTCAAAGCTAGCATCCTATAGTTGCTCATTGGCACCATAACGGAGATCGAAATGTTTGTCTGAGAAGCATGTGCCGTAAGCATGTACACAAGAATGTGCGTAATGGTGCCAAATCTCTGATCGACATGTATGGAAGCTGTATTTGTAGGACAAAAACATATCCTAGGTGTGGTTTTAGTGAATGACTAGAGTGATTTCTGCTTACATTTACCACCTTGCCTATAGCGCAGTACTTAAACAATTAGAACTTTGTTGAAACACCTCCTATTCACACTCAACAGCAGAAGCACAAAAAACGGAAGATGTACCTCTAGAATCTAGAATGTTAGTAACCATTGTAGAGATTCCTGTTTCACTCTTCTGATTCATATCATGGGTAATCATATTGTAAGCTTTCAACATGAGAATGAGCTAATGCAGCCTGTAACTTTTTGTGGCTGCAGAGTTCAAGTGTTTTGGAGCTTCTCGGATCCTTATGTTGTATTTATCATTTTTATGCTTCTTCTCGTTTCATACAGCTGATGGAGATCTTTAGGATGCAGGCCTATAACTGCTTAAGACTCCAGGTATGAAGCACCCAAGTTTGCTTTTGTGTATCTGGGCGCTACCCTTTGTCACAACTTCCTTTTAGCTCATTTCATTTTCTGTTATATTTGGGCATGCAGGCATCACAAAAGCAGTTTGCTTTGCAATGATGAACAGATCTTAGTTGGGTTGCCAAATTTTATTAGCTTCATGGAACCTACTTTCTTGAGCTATTTTAAATTATCTTTTTTACTTCCTCTTCTGCTTAGTAACACGCTGCCAAGTGTAAGTCCGATGGTTGGGTTAGAATTCTATCTAAATGTGCTATGTCACTTTCAAATAGTTGCTTTGTTGTTTTTAGCAAAGAATTTAATATATCATTAAATTACTTGGTCAATTCTTTGTTTCTAAGTATAACACACATAGGCATGGCAAAGAAGCAGAATAAAAGCATTGCTTTTTCACAAGCCTGTAGCCATGATTTATTTGCAAAATAATTGGATCAACAAAAATTGAACGATGTAGACAATAAAGCTGCTCTACATCTTGCATTTCGAGTCCGCAATCATTGGGTTTTACTTTCTCTTGCGAGGTTTGGAGTTAGGCTATGCGTCAATGCTTTATTCCTCTACAAAACTTACTCCTCAGATGTTTGAAGCCCTCTGTGACAAAAAAATCGATCAGATGTCTTCAAGGAGTTCTCTCATTTCTATGCTAACAAAACATGTATTTTTATTCTCTCCTCTATTACACTTGTCCTTATGCTTATACCATCCTTGTTCCATGTCGAGCAGCAAAGATCTCTTCGGGCCAATCATCATAAAGTCAAGTATCAAGTACTTTATTGCTTTGAAATAGCAATTTTGATTGATTGTAAAGACATGACTTTCAAGTATGATTTAAGCCACTTCACCCTCCGGCCATGGAGGGCAACCCTCCGTGCGTAGCATTTTTTTTTTTTTTTTTTTTTTTTGAAGGCATGGTTGGTGGGACTTGCACCCACCCACGTCTCCCACCCGATGGTAACCAGTGGGTTTTGAACCCTAGTGGGAATCACCCCAATCCAAGGCCACTAGACCACCACCGCGATAGGCAAAAACTTTCCAATGAAGTAATGCTCCCCCTTAGCTAGCTGTCAGCTAATGCTCCCTCTTAGCTAACTATTAGCCTTTTGTTACGACCCGCAAGGCAGATGATCGAGGACGATCAGTCTTGAGACGGGGAGGAATTGTTACGGCACAAGCTCGGGGGAGCGGCTCAGAGGATTTGCAGAGATGAACACAGAGGCAAAGGTGTTAGTCATCATTTTGAAATCTAGATATGTGGTGGAGTTAAAAGAAGAAGCTATTTTAATATAAAAGGCCATACCTGCTAAAAAAGGCTAAAGTCGCAGAGAGAGATCTATAAATAGAACCTCAACTTCAGTTGGACATATCTCGGCAACCAGAGGTCGGATTACGACGACCTTTACCTCTTGGAATCGGCTCGGAGTCTAGTTTTCGAATTGAGGTGGCACATTCCGTACTCTTCATCCGTATGAGGGAGTAATGGCCGAGAATGTGTCAGGGGGTCACAAATTACTGTGGCAGCGACTTCACAGTTTTGTAACCAAGTCTTTATGATCCACAGTTGATCCCAGAGAAGTTATTCAATTGAATAACAGAATTCTCAGTTTTGGGAAGAGCCACAAAGATCCTTTGCAGTGTTCGCAAATCTGAGTCCAGTTGGGTGGTAATTTTGTGCCAGAAGATCCTGTTCCCGGGTTTTAAGGAACGACGGTTCGTATCAAGTGGTATCAGAGCGTAAGTTGATCTTGTTAAATAATCCTGTGTTAGGCCTTTAACACGTTTCGAGATTTTGAATTAGCCAATTCAATGTTACCTAATGACTAGAAAGTTCTAGAGAGGTTAACCGGTTGGTTTAACAGACTCTCAGAGATGGAAGGAAGAAATTGTTGTTGTTCTTGATGCAGGGAAGTAAGAAAGGACAAGAGACAAAAAGGATAAAGGATTGTCCTGAGTAGTTGGAGTCTAGAAAGAAGATATTGAGCAAGAAAAGCATGTTTTACAAATGATCAGGAAGATCCATTCTCAAGTTGACAAAGAGAAGGCAGAAGCCTAAGAGACAGCGGGCGAATTCAGATTGGTCATCTAAAAGATAAGTAAACTAAACAAGTTTGAGTGTGCCTGTAATTGCTACTTTGAGCATAATTAAGGAAGGAGTTTCTTTTTCAAATGAATGTTGCTCTAGAGTCTAGAAGGGAGCAATTGTGACTGCAGCACAGAAGCCAGACCCTTAGAATTGTCAGGCAGATGGTAAGTTTACCAGCCTAGAAGAAATCCTTCCAAAGCAGATAGTCAGGTGACTAGCTTAGAAAGAAAGGTGGTTATTCCAGCAAAGCGGATAGTCAGGTGACTAGCTTTGGGAAAAGATGGTTATTTCCGCAAGACAGATGATCGAGTACGATCATCTTGAGACGGAAAGGAAATAAAATTATTTCCGCAAGACAGATGATCGAGGACGATCAGTCTTGAGACGGGAAGGAATTGTTACGACCCGCAAGGCAGATGATCGAGGACGACCAGTCTTGAGACGGGAAGGAATTGTTACGACCCGCAAGGCAGATGATCGAGGACGATCAGTCTTGAGACGGGGAGGAATTGTTACGGCACAAGCTCAGGGGAGCGGCTCAGAGGATTTGCAGAGATGAACACAGGAGGCAAAGGTGTTAATCATCATTTTGAAATCTAGATATGTGGTGGAGTTAAAGGAAGAAGCTATTTTAATATAAAAGGCCATGCCTGCTAAAAAAGGCTAAAGTCGCAGAGAGAGATCTAAAAATAGAACCTCAACTTTAGTTGGACATATCTCGGCAACCAGATATGTGGTGGAGTTAAAGGAAGAAGCTATTTTAATATAAAAGGCCATGCCTGCTAAAAAAGGCTAAAGTCGCAGAGAGAGATCTAAAAATAGAACCTCAACTTCAGTTGGACATATCTCGGCAACCAGAGGTCGGATTACAGCGACCTTTATCTCTTTAGAACCGGCTCGGAGTCTAGTTTCTGAATTGAGGTGGCACATTTTGTAGTTCATCCGTATGAGGGAGTAATGGCCAAAAAGGTGACAGGGGGTCACAAATTACTGCGGCAGCGACTTCACAATTTTGTAACCAAGTCTTTATGATCCACAGTTGATCCCAGAAAAGTTATTCAGTTGAATAACAGAATTCTCAGTTTTGGGAAGAGCCACAAAGATCCTTTGCAGTGTTCGCAAATCTGAGCCCGGTTGGGTGGTGAATTTGTGCCAGAAGATCCTGTTCCCGGGTTTTAAAGTCATTTTGATTAACCGTGTTTGACAGTTGTGCAGGCAGGAAAGACGGTTCGTATCACCTTTCCAACAAGTAATGTATCGAAAGGCTCCCCTTAAATATTAAAATGAATTCACACTTGCCAGTAATTGCTGTTACTGTCAAAGACCCTGCCAGAGATATAATGTCTCTAAAAATGCCCATCCAAAATGAATTTTCCCTTGCATTATGACACAAAATCGGCCTGTCATGCAGATTCGGCTTGTTACGGAGGCAACGTGAGAATAAAGAAAAACTGTCCACTTGTCTCTGCTTTGCTTTAGAATGCAAAACCCCCTTCGCCAAATGATGATTGCAAAACTCCTGTTTCCTAGCAACTCTCCACTTTGATAAGCGATTAACACAAAAATCCCACTTGTTGGCATGACTGTCCACTTGCTTTAAAATGTGAATCTGTGCTCTTTTCCAATGCACATGCGAATTGCTAAGCTGTTGCAACCAAATCGCTTCAATGGGCTGCACGAAATGCTGGTTAATATATTTTGAGCTATGGAGAAGAATATCATAGCTACCAACCCTTTGCTGGTTTGGCTCAGTATATAATATTCCTGTTGCGATTTTAAGCCTGACATCAAAGTTAGGAAACAAGAGTTTTGCAATCATCATTTGGCAAAGGGGATTTTTGCATTCTAAAGCAAAGCCAAGACGAATGGACAATTTTTCTCCTCTGCTCCCACATTGAAAATACACATCCATAAGACTATTCCCATCAAAGTACCTCTTCTTCTCTACTTCATGATGCATAACACTACTGTACCTGGACATGTTTCTATACTCTCCCCCTTGCATCTTGAAGTATAATGACGTCTTCTCTTCCTTGCTTGCTTCTGGACTGTTAATACATGTTATGTTCTGTTCCCAGTGTCCTTTCCTATACTATGATGTCCCCACCTAGCTTTATCAGCGCCACATGCATTAGAAGTCTCTGGCAAATTTTCCAATCCAAACATGGTCCTATTCATCCTGAACAGACTCTCGTACTGCCTGACCATATCCGTAGCCAAACCTGCTCTTGCCTTGTGCACCATGAGAAAAACTTCAGACCCATCTTGTATCCAGAGGATAACTTCCATTATCCGTAACTTTAGTATCTAGAATGATTTCTCTTGCTTAATTTGCTCATGCTCCTCAATGACATGCTCCCAGTGCGCCATGGGATAGTATGTAGAAGATACAACTCCTACAACTTGATTGTGTGTTCTGACACCCATCTGTGCTTCACATTCACATGCATTAACATCACTTTACCCTGTCAAATTTGTTATGTGGAGGTATCTAACCAATTCTTGCTAGTGCAATTGTGCTGCCACAGCAAGCAAAAGTTCTCAAAGTACAGAATTGTAAGCTGCATACATATATTTCACTTAGAATTATCTTTTGTGGATCACCAAGCATCTTAGCGAGTGATCCCTTTGCGTGACCTTGTGCATGCTTAGCATATGTATTGCCGGCAACTATAGTGCAACCACTACCCGTTACCAAATCTTGGTCTGGAACGAGTAGAAGTGTCTCATCCATGCCCAATTCAAGAATCTCCAGATTGGATTTAAGAAAATTATGTTCATCAGATTGTAGACCCTTCATAAGAAAAGCTCCCAAGTTCACCTATTCTAGCTATTGCTTCCCTATTGCTGCCTTCATGGCATCATCTTTGAAGACAAACAAATGTAGAGCATAGACCCTCCTAAACCATGTGTCTCAGAAAACTCGAATGCAATCAGACACCTCACAAAAATAACTTTCTCACAAAAATAACTTGGTATGGTTGTAGCCCTGTACATGTTGCTTGCCTTTGTCAGATTACATACATGAATGCACACTGCCTCATTTCCATGTTGAGCATATCCTTCGAAAGTGACCATCTGGCATCTAGTTCCCAGCATCTTTGATTCCCTTTTCTTGCTCCCTTTTGCAACAAGTCCTACTTCCTCCCATTTGGCATTTCTACACCTTTGAAGTCCCTATAGCAGATGCCATCCTCAACTCTGCACAATCAAAGGCTTTCTCAATGCCCTCGGGTCGTACTTTTAAGGCTCCTGTCTTTGCCTCCCCAATAACTCCATTAGCAATCCCTGCCTTGCCATGACATTGTGCTTCTTCAGTTTCAATAATAATAATTTTAATTGCTTCTCTTCTCATCATTAGGTCTCTACTTATTGCAAATGCACTAGCATCTGCAGCAAGTTCTCGTAAATCTCTAGGGGTGAACCCAGAAGTCTGTGATGCTGTAGACTTTAGCAATGACAGCAATCATCCTCAATCCATAACTTTAGACTGACATTGACTGCCTCCACTCTGCTACCACTTTTAGGCATTTGATACAGTATGGCCATCCATTACTTATGACCACAATCATTCTAGATGCCATGGCATTTTCCCACTTCTTGTTGTTTAGTTCTCCCCTTAAGCTGATTTCATAATCATCTTTGCCTATAGCCTCAGGCACCTGGTTGCAGACTTGCCTTCCACTGAAATTTTCATCAACAATATCTCTAGCATTCTTATTGCCATCAGCTTCTTCAGGGATCTTTTCTGATTCTTCTCGGCAGCCTGATCTCATCTCGGCCTATGGCCTCAGGCACCTGCTTGCAATTTTGCCATCCACTGTGAAAATCCATCACCAGTGTCTCTGGCATTTTTGTTGCCGTCAGCTTCTTCACGAGATCTTTTCTGATTCTTCTCAGCAGCCTGATCTCATCTTGGCCTATGGCCTCAGGCATCTGCTTGCAATCTAGCCATCCACTGTGAAAATCCATCACCAGTATCTCTGGCTTTCTTGCCATCAGCTTCTCCATGGGGTCTTTCTGGCTTCCTATAGCCTGCTTTGCTACATGCATCCAGAGCTTCCATGCCATATCTACGGTGGACCCTTCCCATAAGGCACATTAGGGATCTTTTCGGGTTCCTATAGCCTGCCACGCTACATGCGTCCCAAGCCTGCATGCCATATCCATGGTGGTCGCTTCCCATAAGGCACACCAAATAACGAACATGTAGTTCTTAGCACTTTTCATGGTCCTTCATAAGCATCCTTTCAAGGCCATAGACGAAACCTCAACTTCCAGGTTGCCACTCTTTCCTTCACTCCCTAAGGCTCTTGGTCTCAAGAGCCACCCGCTCTGATACCATATTGGAAAACAAATTGAAGAAATCGTGAACAACAGTATCTTGATTCACAACTGGATGTCGTACATATGTAGAAGTTCTTGAAATGTCGGAACCATGAATAATGACTAGTAAATTCTTGCCACTAATAGATGCTGACCTACAACCTAGTGATAACGGCTAGCATATCTAGCACAACACCTAATACAATAATGTTATCTTCTTATTTTATTCCTACAAAATGAATTGGGAGGACAACGATGAGAGCATTCCAACAAGTATAAGATTATGAATTGAAGTCTGTAAAGTTATGTTGTCTTAAATTCTTAAAACTTTATGAGCAAAATATGTCATAATTTAATGCTGCATTCTTAAAATCAGGTGATAATACACTTGGGGCACAATTCAATTCGAATTAACATAAAAATGTTATTAGCATTTTTACCGAAATGTGCTGGTTGAGGGGCATTTTGGTAATTTTAGCAAACAAGAGTATTTCGTTAACATTTTCTAATGTAGATAGACCATCTAATTCGTCGCTTGAGATTTGCGTCTCGGTTTACTCATGGTGGTTTTTTTGTGATCATCACAATTAGATCTTGCATAGGATGTAAATAGCATGAAGCATTCAAACGTGAAAAGAATGAAGCGTTTTATAAGATTGTTCCCTATGTTGCATCCTCCTCACAAGGATATTGTGTGTACTAGGTAATCTTCATTAGGAATAGAATAGAATAGAATGGTTTTTTTAACGTCCACGGAGACCAATAGGTCATGGGACCCATACAATGGGCTAGTACAATCATTACTACTAGGATTAAAAAACCCCTGCCTCGAAAGGTTTTCAAGGGAAAAACCTTTGCAGTAATGATGATACTAGACAAGCAGAGATAATGGCTACTGAGGGCTCAGTAATTGCAGATGTTTATCTAGAACCTCAAGTATGTATAATGCCAAGTCATGCACAGATGGTGCTCTGAGAAGTTGTGGAAGCGTGGAATGCATTGCACTTGCGTGGCCTCGTCTGGCGGAGCCGCCGGGTCCTTTACACGGCGTAATATCGTCCTAATGAAGATTATCGGACAATAATTGGCCGAACAATGTCGATTTCCTACTTTATATATTAGACTACTCTATTGATGGTCGATTGCATGGGAAAACCTTCATTCAGGGCCTTATTGAATAAATTAATATTGATTGTGACAATATGAGGTTCAACCCACTTTAATAGCTCTGCTTGCATGCCATCTAGATGTGCTGCCTTGCCATCTGCAAGCCGTTGCGACATCTGCTGTGACGAGCCTGCCAAGTTGATCCTCTTGGCAACTCGGGATCTTGTCTAACTTAAGGCTAGACCTAAATGGGACTTAACTTGACAAAAGTTGCAATATTAGTGAAGAATTTAATCTTTCACTTTGCCATTCGAAATGATCCATTCTTATTCATCAAAGACAACAAATATCCAAAAGATTTAATATATATAATATTCTCAATATATCCAACATCATAACAACTGGTCAAATCAAACAAGAGCTTCTAGCTCTGGAACTCAACCCCGATCCTCAGCTACATTGCCGACGCCATCTTGGCCACTGTCTTGCAGATTAACTGCACGTGCACTCAATGGGGTTATTCCTCGCGCACTTATGACTTTATCATCCTTTGCCTACTTCTAAATTATAGAAATGATGGTGATTTTTTTGAACTTTCTTAACTTTTTTATAGAAATGAATTTAGTAGAATTAAGATGTCTTACCAAAAATTAAGATCTCCTACTATAGAATAGAATGTCCATTAATTTGGCGAATTTAGTATACATTAGGATGTAATATTATCAAATTTTGGCGATTTTATAAATCTTTTGTGCTAACGCAGACCATCAAATTTAGATCTATAAAATTGGTGAAATATAGCATTTTCACGATATATCACACCTTAAAGTCATCACTGTCCACGTGACTAAGTGGGGATCCCTGGCTGCCACTGCATGCATGGAAATGCTCTGGAAATCTTCGATAACAAGAACATAAGCACAAGCAAAACAAGAGGTTCTATGTGAGCACAGTGCTAAACAATAACAACTTGATCCAAGGAGATACCAAACTCTGAGCAACAAAAGCAAAGAACATAACCAAAATAATAAAACATCAGAAACATAGGGGACAATGGGAAGCTCAGTCAGCCTACATGCAGGCCCTGTTAGCATAAACATGCCCAGCCAGCTTGCATTTCGAGCCCCATTGGCGGAGTTGGTGGGGTAAACCCCGTATGCGCATAGCCTTCCCGGCCCACGTCTGGCGCTGGAGGACCTCTTACCATGGAGTCACAAGAGTTAACGCACAACCTCAGCAGGAAGCTATGCCTGTGAGGAAGACATGTCCGGGGTCACAGAGTACAGAGAATCACAGATGAACACGAGCATGTCGAAGCAACCTAGACCACTGAACCTAGAAGCCCGATTACAGAGGACGATCCAAGAGATAACAAAATACCAAGATAACAATGGGACAATGCAAGGACCTTAACATGTGATGTTCATTAGAATATTTACTATGTATGTGTCTACATCCCCTGATATTCCCCTGCAATTTTAAAATAGCTTGTCCAAAGATCCGATGTAAGTCCAATACTTATACACTTCATTAGCAATTCTAACACTTATACACCTCTTTAGCAATTCCAACACTTACACCCAAACGACTATCTCCCCCATAAGGAAGTCACACTTATATTAGCTTATAGGGAATTCCTTAGACATTATAGCTTACCAATTTTTTTATATGTAATCTCCTTGTCGGGCGGCCCATGGTCGCAATCCATCCCAGTCGAATTAGATAACTCCACAATTACATCAAATTGATGGTGTGCCTTTGCCTCAATGTTACAAGGTAGCAACTTCCCAGGCATCTGTTCAACATTCTTCTCAGGTTCAAGCTCCTATTGTTATTTCTTCATCTATTCATGATCAACCTTTGCCAGTTGCTTTGCATTCCTCGGCTATGGAAGATGCTCTATGTATAGTTCCAATGGTGTCGTCCTTAGCACCGTCAGCTGCAGCTATAGTTCCTACCACTCTCCCCATTGTTGCTTCTGCTTCTCATGCTTCTGAGGTTGTTATGGCTGATGGTCCTAATCTTCAGTGCGTTAATGAGTCATGGCAACAGGTCAATTGGAAGAAGGCAGCGAGGAAGAAGTCTGTTATGTCATCTCACGAGGCTATCCTGCCTCTTACTATCCAGTGGCATGATAACTTGATGTCTGTTGATGATCATCTCGATGTTGCAGAACATGTTAATTGTGATGAGGCCATTAAACGCCTCAAGGTGGCACAAGGAGTATGATTATGTACTGTGTATGGGTGGTTTTGCTTAGTGGACTATCTCGTTCTCTAGGTTTTGAGTCCCATTTCACAGGTCCCTTGTATGTATCTTGATGTTCCTTGATAATAGACTGTCGTCCTTAAAAAAAAAAAGGGTAGCAACTTCCCAACATTATTCAATTAAGGCACTCTTAGCTAAATTTTTAATATTTTAATATTAAAATTCCACTTCCTTAGCTAATTAACTTAATGGTGCAAGCGATGCGGATACTTAAAATTACACCTTCCAGTCATAAAAATCCATATGGTTCCTGATCGCAACTGCTTGTAACTTCTGCCAACTGGTCCCTAGGCTAGGCCCCATCTCCAGGAGCCAAGAAATACCAATTTTCCAAAGTTACAGGCTTTTTAATCTAAATTACATGTTCTTCCTTGTTATGTTATAGTCAAAAGCAATACCAATTCTTAATGTATTTTGCCCCCTGTATTCTAACCAAATCACTTGCAGCTTGCCTACTCGGTGGATGGCCTGCTAGATTCCAGCATCTTATATTTCCATATTCCTTTTCTCACCATTATGGATCTTAAAATAACAGTTAATTAACAAGCAATAAATTAACAATTCCATAAACAATAAGCAAAGGGGAAACTTCAAAAAGTTATAGGAAGGAAGAAAAGGCAACGCAGATTGCTTCGGTTCATATTCTTGGCCTCGATTCACCTTCTACCAGTGACCCATATTCAAATCAGCCTGTTCCTGGCCCAAATTAGCCTAAGGGACGCCTCACATGTGAGCGGCAAAACTTGCCGGACGTCAAGCCGTTCAAGACGCTCTGGTCTGAACTGCTCCAGCAGTTCGGGGACGACCGGCTCAGACGTCAAACCGGCCGTCTCAAATTTCGTTCATGTGAATGTGTTTTCATTTACATGTGAGGCGTCTCTAAGCCAAATCATTTCGAGGTGATTCCAAGAATTCTGGCTCTTGATATGACGGCCTTGTTGCAGACAAAAACCATTGTTGCACCCTATAATTTCCTAATTAGATCTATCCCAAGCCAATTTCGACCACTCTAAAGCTCAAATCGGCACTCTTCATTCACTTTTGGCATGATTTGATCTATGTTTCAAGGATTTTTCTCATTTTTCTTGCATATTTGCATCTGATAGAACTTCTTTCCTCTTGTGTAGCACTTACAAACAGGAATCGATTCAGCCTTATACCCAGGAGTTCCACATTAAAGCACAGTTTCGGCCTATTCTCTACAAGATTTATGCTGCTTCTCTTCTTTCCAAGTAAGTAAACCATAATTCAAAAGCTTACACAGAAATACGAAGCTTAATCTTTAATCCTGTGGTCAACTCAATCCAATAGCATGCTTGAATCTAATCACAGCCTTATGAAATCACAACTGGATCAGTGAAAAACCCCACCCCACCTGATAAAAAGATTGATGCAGTCTCTTCAAGCTCTGGCCTCCATAGCACCACAAAGCTCCAAAAATCTCTTGCAAATTAGTCACATTCCAAAAAGCCCTCTTTCCAAAAATTCCATTTTTTGCGAACCCTTTGCTCACATGGATATATGCCATGCATATATTCCCATTTATCATGTATATGCATTATGTGAAAATATTGTACAATACTGACGTCCAACAGGCTAGGACCATTGCAATTTCTCCCCCTCTAAAATTTATCGCATGTCCTCATGGGTCAATTCTAGGAATTATCATGCTTACTGATAAAATGCACTAACAATTGGAAACAAGATACACAATTGCTACTAACAATGAGACAAAGCAAAGCCATCTAACAAAGCAAAGCAAAGTTACTAACAACGCAAAGCATAGCATGGAGCTTCTGCAGCGCACATGAAGATTTGGTATTGCGAGCGATCTATTATTGTGACAGCTCTAACTTTACCACTTTGCTGCCTTCGCTAAATGGTTCTATCATTTGTACCCCATCTGTCTTCAGGCTGACGCCCCCTTTGATTCCATCGAGGCTCTCCACGGCCTCTGCCTCTACCAACATTTGGATATCTATTGAACCGTTCTCCTCTCATGCCACGTCTATTTAGTTGTTGTGAATCCAGGCATTGAGGAGTTAAGTCCCTCTATACTGCCAAATACTGGGCAATTATTCCTTGAGTGTTCTGTTTCTCTACAATGGAAACAACGCCCCTCTTCAAAGCACCGCCGCCTTTCCTCATCAATAAGCCGTGGTGGTAACTTACTACCTCCACTTTGAATGTTACTTGCCCAATTCCTCATGTTATTACTCTGGACCTCCACAGATTGGCTAGCAGATGGCTCCCCTCTAAATGATCATTTTTGGCTATACGAGTTACCAGCTGCGCAAGAGGAAGGTGTCTGTCTCTTGCTTTGAGTGTCTAATATAGCTTTCTCCGCCAAATCTGTTTCTCGATTTTTGGCAATCCGAACAACTTCCTCAAGGTCTTTATAGGCAACTCCTGACATCGTACTTTTGATATCTACATGAAGGCCTTTCACAAATCTGGAACACAACTTGGTTTTATACATAACAGGACATTGAGATTGCAACCTTCTAAATTCTCATTGTATTTTGCCACTGTGCCAGTCTATACTCAATCAAAACTCGTTCATCTTCTCAACCTTGTACCTTGGAGCTGTGAAATGACCCTAAAGGCGGTCTTAAAACCAGCCCATGTAGTCTGTATGGGAGTCTTCCACAGATCAATCAAGCATGTCTCCCACCAAACTCTTGCAAAGCCTCCTAGCATTGCCTGAGCAAGGAGAACCTTCACAGAATCCTGCGCTTTGATCAAATCAAAATAGAACTCCACCTCACGGAGCCAGGCTTAGCATATCGTCTTCTGTTGTGTTCTCCCCTGTGAACACTTCTCTTTTGATGTCTTTTAACACCTTCTCAATTGCTTTCCCAGCCTCACTCTTTTGATGTGATGCACTTTGCTGCAGAGCTTGCTGGATAGCTTGCAAGATACTAGTTACATCTTGAACTCCATCTCCCCCTGCACCACTAGCATCACCAGCACCCATGATCTCCGACTACTCTGTACATAGACAATAGGAGCATTAACAAATTACTTCAAGGGTACGAATCATTTCCAAACTCCTTCTAAGATCCAACATTGCTCTGATACCAACTGTAACCTGCCAAGTTGCCCTCCTCGCAACTCGGGGTCTTGTCTAAGTTAAGCCTACATCTAAATGGGTCTTAACTTGACAAAAGTTACACAGTATTGGTGAAGAATTTAATATTCCACTTTGCCATTGGGAATGATCCATTCCTATTCATAAAAATCCAAAAGATTTAATATCCATGATATTTTCAATATATACATGATAACAACTGGTCAAATCAGACAAGAGTTTCTAGCTCTGGAACTCAACCCCAATCCCAGACTACATTACTGCCATCAACTGGGCCACTGCCTTGGGGATTAACTGCATATGTACTCAATGGGGTTAGTTCTCGTGACTAAGTGGGGATTCCTGGCTGCCATTGCGTGCATAGAAATACTCTGGAAATCTTGGATAACAAGAACATAAGCACAAGCAAAAGAAAAGATTCCATGCGAGTATAATGCTAAACAATGACAACTTGATCCAAGGACATATCAAACGCTGAGCTACAAAAGCAAAGAACATAGCCAAGATAACAAAACATCAGAAATATAGCTTCAGGACAATGGGAAGCTCAGCTAGCCTACATGCAGGTCCTGTTAGTAGAAACATGCCCAACCGGCTCACATTTCAAACCCCGTTGGCAAAGTTAGTGGCAATTACTTGTAAGTTCTGCCAACTAGTCCCTTGTCTAGATTAGATCCCATCTCCAGGAACCAAGAAATACGAATTTTCCAGAGTTATAGACTTTAATTACATGTTATTCCTTGTTATATGATATTCAAAAGCAATACCAATTCTTGCGTATTTTGCCCCTTGTGTTTCACCCAGATCACGTGCAGCTTGCCTACTCGGTGGATGGCCTGCTAGATTCTAGCATCTTATATTTCCATATTCCTTTTCTCACCTTTATGTATCAAATAACGGTTAACAATTCCATAAACAATAAGCACAATAAGCAGAGGGGAAACTTCAAAAAGTTACAGGAAGGAAGAAAAGGCAACGTAGATTGCTTCAGTTCATATTCTTGGCCTCGATTCACCTTCTACCAGTGACCCATACCCAAATTAGCCTGTTCCTGGCCCCTAGCCTAAGCCAAGTCATTTCGAGGTGATTCCAAGAATTCTGGCTCTTGATATGACGGTCTTGTTGCAGACAAAAACCATTGTTGCAGCCTATAATTTCCTAATTAGATGTATCCTAGGTCAATTTCGACCACTCTAAAGCTCAAATTAGCACTCTTCATTCACTTTTGGCATTATTTGATCTATGTTTCAAGGATTTTTCTCATTCCCAAATTGTATTCTATTCTATTCTATTCTATTCTATTTGCATCTGGTAGAACTTCTTTCCTCTTGTGTAGCACTTACAACAGGAATCAATTCAGCCTTATACCCAGGAGTTCCACATTAAAGCCCAGTTTCGGCCTATTCTCTACAAGATTTATGCTGTTTCTCTTCTTTCTCTTCTTTCCAAGTAATTAAACCATAATTCAAAAGCTTACACAGAAATACGAAGCTTAATCTTTAATCCTGTGGTCAACTCAATCCAATAGCATGCTTGAATCTAATCATAGCCTTATGAAATCACAACTGGATCGGTAAAAAACCCCACCCCACCTGATGTAAAGATTGATGCAGGCTTCCACAGCACCACAAAGCTCCAAAACCCTCTTGCAAATTAGTCACATTCCCAAAAGCTGAAAGAAATGCAGGCATTGTCATGTCATAATCATTTGAATATGGCTGGAACCCATGGTCTAAACAATTGCATGGTTGCAAGGTTAAATATTAACCTAAACATTATTTGACCTAGATAATGTTTCACAGCCGAAGTATTGAGCTATCTCGGTTAAATGAAACAGTGATACAGATGATTTTGGGAAATAGAAACTTCCCTACTGTGATCTCGGTGGAAAATATAAAACAAAGTAGTACAGATTGTTGTGTAGACGGTGAAGTTCAGAACTGTCAGATTGTACAATTGCTTGAGTTATCGGATGTATATATTCAAGCATTGATTGTAATTGTTGCACAGGGAATTGGTAATGTATTTGTGAATAAACAATGAATAGTGTTAAAGTCAATATAGATTGAATAGTGTATTCGGCTCTAATCAGTGAAATACATTGCTAATTGTTTAGTGGTGCTATGACTTTAATACTTTATGATACATTAAGGAATTGGATAATAAACTTTTGTATTATTATCTAGCTAATTCTTCAATTGGTATCAGAGCAATGTCTACCAGGTTTGGAGCATCATTGCTAAGTGTCATAGATGAATTCAAAGGAGGATCTGGGTTCCAAATATGGAAAGAAAAGATGAAGCGTGTTCTGATAGCAGAAGACTTGTGGGAGATTATTGATAGCACAGGTGGGAGGATTGCAACAAGCCAGTATGGAGTTGTTAATACAGGAACTACACGTACAAATCAGGGAAGAGCTTCTTTTGAAGTAAGTGGTACTTCAAGTGGTGTTTCTGTGACAAGTGCAGGGGGAAGTACGATTGAAGATGAAAAAATCCGAGAAGCAGAAGGTATAATCACTAGCAAAGTTGGTCCTACTATTCTGCTCAAACTCAAAAATAAAACTTCTAGAGAAATGTGGGCATACTTGTTGGACCATTTTGAGAAGAAAACATGGCTCTAATGGCCTTGTCCCACCATAGAAAGATGGGTGTGGCGTACAATAAAAAATTGGTTAGAGTAGGCAAAGTTGAAGGATTCTACATCTACTTCAGATGTCAATGGATGGATGGAGAAGATTCAACCCCCACGAATGATAGTGGGATCCACACACTTGGTAACTAGATACCTAATACGCCCTGAAATCCTTTGGTGAGTGGAAACCGGAATTGCCCATTCTATAGTACCCGCCTCTGCGAAGAAGACGGTGATATTTTCCTATAGTACTCACAAGCAGGGAAGAAGAGCAGATATTCTGGTAGTACATTCACACCTAGCTCTATGGGCATGCCTCTTGAGGGGGCTCTTTGTTAATTTTTTATCTACAATAATAATATACTCCTACCTTCAAAAAAAAAAAAAAAAACATATTCGCAAATTGATGTATTGGAAAGTAAGCTCCAGAAATTGAAGTTTCACGACAAGGATGATGTGGACATGTTTTTTGAAAAGTTTGACACTATAGTTTTTGATCTAGAAGCTGCAGCTACTAGGATGACACCTAAACACGAAGTTAATGCAATATCAAGGTCTTTGTCTGAATTTGGACAGTTATCCGAATGCTGCAAAAACAAGGGATGTGGCTGAGAATGTGTTATGAACAGAAGTAGAGCATCAACTCCTGATTCAAGAAGAGGAACAAAAAGCAGCAGAAATTCTTTACACCAATAAGGAAAACAGAGGTCGAGGAGCAGGCAGTAAAGGGAAAATTGGCCCATGCTATAACTATAATTCTTATGGCCACATTAAAGCTAACTGCCCTAAAGTGAATGAAACAGATCTCACATGCTATAACTATGGCGCCAAAGGACACTTATCAAATAATTGCTCAAGTCCCAATTATTCTAATCCTAAAGAAAGAGGAAGGGGAACTCGTGGAGGACTTGCAGGAAAAGGAAGAGGAGCAGATAAGTGGAAAAAGGCAAGTGTCCATTTTACACAAGAGGTTGCAAATGAACAAGAAGAAGGATCTGATCATGATGCTAAGATAAACTTTCAGACCTTATCCATTTGTGAAAATAATAATAAGATTGATGATGACTTTCTGATCTTAGATAGTGGAGCTGAGAGATCAGTAACACAATCAGTTAAAATGTTAAAAGAATGCAGTGGAAGAAGATCGGGATATGTGCCGGTCGGCAATGGAGAAATGCAAAGAATCGAGGATATAGGCATACTTGAACTATATGATATAAATGGCAAAATTGTGAATTTGAAAAATGTTTTATGTGTTCCTACGTTACTGAGGAATTTAATTTCTATATCTCAACTAGTGGATTTGGGATTTAGAGTCCTTTTTGAGAAGGTCGATTGTAAGGTGTTTTTTTGGAGATGAATTAAAGTTCATTGGAAAACGTGTTGGAAATCTTTTGGGTAGTAAATGTTTGTCATGCATAAATCCGACTACAATATGTTCCACTAGGACATGGCATGAAAGATTAAGCCACATCAATATTGCATATGTAAATGTCATGGCAAAGAAAGGACTTATAATAGTTTCAGAAAATATAGCAGATCCATTTATATGTGTTGGATGCAAACGGGGGAAACACACCAGACTGCCATTTTCAAAATAAAAAAGAAGAGCAAAGGAATTGCTTGATTTGATACATACAGACCTATGTGGTCCGTTGAATGTGTCTAGTGCTTCATCGAAAAATATCATACCTTAGAATTAAGTGAAAATGGAGCGGTGAAAACTTTGCTCCAAGTCTAGCGTTGAACATAATAATATTCTTTATTGTCGATTATGTCGCCAGTATATTAAATGGCTCATATTTCTAATGGTTTAAAAAAAAAAAAAAACTTGTGAGTTGTCGCCACTATATTGAATGGCTTGTTTTTCTATTGGTTTGAAAAAATAACAGAGGTAATATATTCGTGATGCGATTATAGACTTGAAGGTCAATGATCGCGTCGTCGTGAATCCTTGATCTAGTGTATTTCTTGATGAATGAATGCTCACGCATATTTGACCTAGCATTTTTGTGAAAAATTTATTGAAGGTCATATGACCATTGATGCTTGTGTTGGCTACATATAGGTCCTTATCAATTGGTCGAACGAAATGGTGCCAAGAAAAATTGTTATCCATAGAGCTTGTATGATTTCTTGATGATCCGACCGGAATTGAGAGGATAAATAAGAACTAGGCATCTACATTCAGCCAAAGACAAGTCGGCTCCATTCCCATGGTTGTTAACATAATGAGAATAGATGCAATTAGATCATGCTTTCAATTCAAGCTTGCTTTTGCATTTCTCGTAACTCTATTTTATTGCATGAAAGTGAAGCATGTTTTGTTCTAAGTTGCTGCTCAAGTGAAGTTAATTATCTGAACATCTATTGCCTTGTTGCTAAATGGTACAATGGATATGGATCATACTCTAAAAGTAGTGCAAAAATAGATATAATAGTTGGAATTACTAGTTAATGTAAGAAATTATGCTCAAAGTCCATAATGACTTTAAGGATTGAAACAAATATATCAAAAAGACAACAACGTAAAACAATATAATAGACTACTAACATGCATAGTAAATAAGCATGTGCCAAAAACATATAACACACTTCCTAAACCAAATGTGGTTTTTGAACTAATAAGAAAAACTTGAGAGGATTGAAACCAGGTTAAAACCATGTATCTGATCATGCTAACTAGTATGTAAAATCATCTTAGATTATAATATTGACAATGTAGGCTCAAAAATCACCTCCTAAACTAGCAATAATTTTAAGAAACTAGTGTAAGACATATAATTAGTATAAGAACTGTGATCAAACTAGTAGTGATATTACAAAACCATGAAAGTCATCTAGTTTTCGTTGACATTACGAGTTGTATGTATTAAAAACAATCATTATACTAGTTTCCATAATGATTATGAATGCAAGTTAATTTTTGGGGGCCTTGTGAATGGCATGATAGCCAGATTATTTGTTAGCCATTATTATTTGAACTATGAAGTTGCCCTGATGCATGAACTATTTAATGGCATGTCTGATGCAAGCTATGAAGTTCAAATGCACTATTATTCCTTTGTATTCTAATGTCACCCTCACTCGTTTACATGCATTGACTAGAATTATCCAATCACCTATATTTGGTTGTATCATGGCATGTATATAAATCCTTTGGTTCTTGGAAGCAAGGGGATTCACATAGTTTTATCCATACAATATAGGTGAATGACCCAAAAGGGTTTTTTTGGGGCTTGAACCATACATATACTCTTACCTAGGGAGGGTTTTTTAGGTGATTCTGATACAATATATGGCTGAAATGGGGGGTCTTGGTGTGACGTTCCCCAAATCCATACGATGCCCCCATCGTATAAATATGGAAAATTTCCCTCCCATGGCGAACCCATCACCACGGAAAGGCCTTCCGTCTGACTCGGACTACTTGTGATGGCCAAGTGTCCGGGTTGCGTGTTCAGATGCACAGATCCTTCTTGATGCCCAACAACGAATTATCAAAGCATTCACGTGCTCATCAATTGCTAATGAGGTGAAGAGCCGTATTTGGGAGCACTATCTTCAGATTCATACCTACTTATGAGTTTTTGCTTACTCTACATATTGTTTAGATGTTGTATTTGAGTGGGGTGGTTTTGCTCTAGTGGATATTCTCTCCACTGAGTTATTAGTCTCCATTGTACTCTATAACTTTCTCTAGATAATAAAGGCTCAAGTCCTTCAAAAAAAAAAAAAGGACACGTGGTGTCATTCGTCCCACGCCTTCTATGGGAATCCTATATAGCGGAAGCGTATATACATGTTAGCATCTAGCAACAATACCAATAAATAATATACCACCACGAAGGGTGGCCCATCATCATCAATGAAAGGACAATATAACCATAAATAACATGAGCAAAACACCATAACAAGGGTGCTACACGGGGCTCAGACTCCATGGGGGTCAACTGACGGTCAGGGCCTCAAGATATCAGCAGATGGAAAGATAACATGGCGTTGACTGGCATAAGACAATGGCACTCCATCCGCCCCTCCTGTACACACTTTGCAGATAGGCTGAATCATGCTAGGACGTGCTTGTACCCTCCGGAGACGCAATCCCAAGGAATCATCCTATGGGACTACTCCGTGTTACATCTCCCCAGTCCGATGAGACAAGTTGGAGAAGCTTCCCCTCCCGGATCACAACGGTTCCCTGGGTGTGCTAGAGGATACCTGTCACACCTGCAGCACCTGTATCTGTACCTGACTTACCCCCCTAAATCTACGCAAAGTCGAGGACGTCCATAAAGGCCATATCCAACGGCCCATACCCAGCCCGCACACTGTAGGAGCCCCAGTAGCCACGCTCAGCAAGGCTCCACCCCTGCTTCACCAATTGTGTCCGTTGTTTAGTGCTGAACCACATCATAGCATCCACAGCCAGGTTGGCTCTTGTGCACAGGCCGCATTTACTGGGTTTTAAGAGTTCTAACTAGGAACATCTCTACTTCTAGATGGCCTTTAGGTCTCTACCCCCCTTTTACCCATACAACACAAGAGGAACAAAAAGAAAGCTATTCTTATACATCCATCCATCCATAGCTTCGAATAGAACATAAAATAGAGAGACTAATCATCCATCTAACAAACAAGGGTTAGTTCCTAACTAGAATATCATGCTAACTAAGCCTACTAACTGGTATCTGAGCTAGATCTCCCATCTCTTAGGTTCTCCATGCCTTGCTGGTGGGATGAGCTCCTCCTCCTTCTCCAATTGCCCCCCAATTTGATTTGGGGCAAATGGGGGTGTAAAATCCCAATTTGGGTGTACCAAGATAGCAGGTCTACCTTGCCCAATTGATTTGGGCCAGGTGGCAACTCTAGGTTGGCTAATATTAACTAATTTGATATTTTAACCCCTTTTAATATTAGGTTAAGCCCTAAATTCGAATTAGGGTTTAGGGTTAGGTTTCCACATTAATAATTAATGATCATCATAGCTAACCTTAGCTTATGAATAATTAATGTGCCATTAATTATTCATAGTGATGTGTCATGTATTTATACTCAACGTATAAATACGTGGAACATCACATTTGGGAAGATTTCTAAGGTGTATACAAGGGGGTTTGGTGACCTTTGGCATGCACATGAGATAACTCCTATAAGTCGTATTTAATTAAAGTGGGACTCATTCCATTCCCACTTTTTTTCGGAACCCTGTTAATTTACACAAAAAGGAGCACCCCGACCCGAAAACTATCCTCAATTCGAATTTTTGAATAAAACTCTGCATCCAAGCTTTGCTGCAGTTTTCTCTGGTTAGCGAGTCGAGAACAAGAACAATGCAACTGAAACAAAGGAAATTCATTAAAGTTTGTTTTCACTGACAACTTTAGTGGAAAAACTAGATGTTATTGTCTAACTAAAGATCTAGCATTTGATGCATTTAAATTGTTTGCCAGTGAAGTTGAATGTGAAACAGGGAGGAAGATTAAGTGTATCAGATCTGACAGAGGAGGAGAATACCAGGAAAATTTGTAGTCTACTGCAATGAAAAGGGGATCAAACGACAATACACTTGCAGTCACACACCCCAACAAAATGGGATGGCTGAAAGGAAGAACAGAACCATTCTAAATTCTATCCGGGCAATGTTAAAGCACAATGGTCTTCCGAATTTTTTATGGGAAGAGGCCGTCTGCTGTACACATACAAAATCTTTACCGTCTGCGAGCTTAAAAGGAGGTATACCTCAAAAACTTTGGTCTGGAACTCATCCTAATTATGAGAATCTTAGAGTGTGTGGATGTTTGGCATTTGTACATGTTCCTGAGGAACAAAGGGTCAAACTTGATGACAGATGTTGGATTGCATATCTGGTAGGATATGACAGACATTCTAAGGGATATAGACTTTATGATCCACAAAGAAGGAAGATCATTATTATCTGAGATGTTACGTTCGATGAAGGACAACTCTATAAACCTAGAATCTTAACCAACAAAGTTGATTCTATCATTTCTGATGCAGAAAGACTAAACGATGGGAGTGTTCAAACAAATAATCATACAAGTGAATAAGCGAAATTGCAGCAAATTATTAATGATTTCAATGATGTGCAGGTTACTAAAAATAATGTGGATGTTGATAATCTTGCTACAGGTGAATTAGAAGAACGCGGAGCACACATTGAACAGCCCACACCTATTCAAAAAAGAACTGAAGTCAGGACTGCCCCGTTGAAATAAGTGATATTAGGCGAAATCATATTTCATATTTTAAAATCATAGGCGCCTCCAATCATAAATGACTATAAGCGAAAGGAGAGGTGCCTAAAGGCCCCAACATACGATCTGGTTGCAGGATCGACGAATCTGACACTGTAGTAGTCCAGGGTGCACCTCCTTTAGAATACGAGGATGCTAGATAGAGCATTGAACACTACGATTCTCCTCCATTCTGGAATGCATGCGCTTCAAATGATCAATGCATGCAATCTTATAGTTCCCGACATATTTCGAAGAACCCAATTTAGAAACAAATGCGAAAAACATCCCTTTTTTTTGCTATCATCTTCGGCCCTCCAATTGGTATATTCTCCTTTTATTCCCTCCTCCACACTAATCTATGCCATTTATTAAGTATATTCAAAGCATATTCAGCAAACATCACCACCTCACCTAGGGTTTGCCCATCCGCCAAGCCAAAAAAGATCTAATTTAGAGCCAATTCACATTATGTTGATCAATGAAATAAAATACATTTAACCTTTAATCAAAACATTTCTAGGTTAAAAGAATGTGAATTATATGGGCCTTCAGTTCAAAATGCTGATTTAGATCAGGAGAAGGATTTATATTTGTACATAGATATAGCCTATATGCACTTCTCTGATAGCCATATTTTATTTCCTAAACAATCCGCGAGGTAAAATCTACTAAAATTGTATCACTCGTATTTAATGTTGTGTCCAATAAATTATAGATACAGTAATGCGCATAGCACAACCATAGCAGTTTCATGCAATGGGGCATATATTTTATTAGATGCCCAAAATTAATTCTAGCAGTCTATGGTCGTATATTGTTGAGCATGCCTACATTATAAACACTATCTGGCCCATTAATGGTGCAGTAAATCAAAGGTCCATCTAAGCTCCATTCTGCTTACAAAGAACTGATTAATTATGCCAGCTCATCTTCAATTTAACTCTGAACGCTTCATTTGTTAATTACAGATTCGTCAAAAATAGCAATGCAAGGACATGGGTTTCAGAGGTGATAGAATTCTTAATTATATTTCCAAACTACTGAGAAAATCCCTTGCATGTCTTCTGTTAGCTAGTTGTCCCATCAACACTGTATTTAGTCTAGGCTAGCTTATGGCATTAAATAACATAAAAACTCAGTGCAACCGATTTGACACACTGTCTACAAACCTGTCTATTATGTTAGAAAAAATGTTGGCTTATCATCTAAATGGGTATCGAAGACATACATGTGTTGTATTACCAATAGGAATCGGAAAAACCGTCAGATGTAAAGTCAAATTAACCACCTTAAACAACCATCAAGGACTTTCTACACAGAATTTCATTCCGAGCAACATAAACAATGCAGGTAAAGCTAAAATTCAAAAGCACGCCCTCCGACTACAGATATGCTGAACTTAATCTTAATATCTAGCATTATAACAGGGGTTTTTTTTTTTATGTTTTTGTACTATTTTCTCTAAGGTTTTCATAAGATTTGGTGGCCGTATTCATCCAGGTGTACTAAAGAGTATTTCTAGAGTGCAATCTTTTGTTAGCCATTGATTTTAGAAAAGGGGGCAAATCCTGCGGTGGGGGCTTTTTTGTGCTGATTGTGAATATCCTCCCATCATTTTTAGGATTTTTTTTAGGGTTGTGTAGATTAGGGTCTGGTCTATGGATTGGATTCGCGGGAGGCCTTCAGGTCGTGGTCTTCTGGTTGTCGTGGTTTAATATCTAGGGCTAGCATGCATGAGCTTATTGTTGCAGGGAAAGCCTTGGTGATTTTCAAAGGAATCCGGAAGGGAACTGCCGGAATGCATCAACTCAGATACAAGCAGTGTAGGGGCTTATTGTTACAGAGAAAAAATATTGGTGATTTTGAATGGAGTCCGAAAGAAAGCTGCGGGATGCATCAGTTCAGATTCAGAAGCTGATGAACAGTGCCATTGCTCACTGGGTGAGCATCCTCCCACAACGTGGAAATGGGGAGCAAATTTTCTTCCTTCTTTTTCTCGCCCATTTTCACGGCTATGGCAGAGCTGCAATTACGGTGCCGACGGTTATGGCACCTGCTTTGCCTAAGTCTGAGTTCTTGCATGTTTTTTCCTATTTATGCCCTGTTTTTCCCTAAGTTTATGCCTGTTCATCCTTTGATTTTTGCCCGTTCATCGCCAAATCCACCCTTTGGAGCTTCTTTCCGGTAGCATGAAGCAACGACAGCAATTTTCAAGTGCAGATCGGCCATTCCTAGGCTCTTACCAACAGTTAGAGTATAGCTGCGCTATGGAATGAGCAAGAAGTTCTACGGCCACTGGAAATGGGATTCTGCCTCAAACCGGTGGTGATTTGTCTGGTCTTTTTTGTCTTTATAGGGGATTAAGCTTTAGTCTTATTTATCATTTTTGTTCTTGCTTTCCTCGTCCCCTGTTTCGAGTTTGTGTCATTGAAAGCTTGGCCGCAGTTTGTTTCTTCTAAGAGCAAGGGGTCGTTGAGGCATCTCTGGCTCAGATTCTATGTTTCTTCCAGGTTTTTTTCTAGCAGTGTACAGGGCTATGGCACTGGGCAGTGATGGCAGAGTTAGCCAAGAAACTGAAGAAACTATTAGGCGGTCTGGATAGCGCATCTGCAGTTTGTTCTAAGTTTGCCCATGACAGAGATTGTATGTGAGTCGATTTACACCCTAGAATCGACCATGATTTCTTTTCTTGCTGGTTCTTGTGTATTCTTTCAGGGATTTTGAACTGGAACAGAGTTGCGGACTGTAGATGGTATTGAGCAGGTCGATTTTCAGCTGGTTGTAGTTCAACTTGTTGCCCTTTTGTTCTTTCGCCTATGATGCTTTCTGATTTGTGGGTTCAAATCCCATGGTAGTATCCCATGGTATTTGTGACGAGGCTAGGCCGCATCGCGGCTTGGGTGCCCCAGCAGTTGGTCTTAGGCCATGCTTCTATTGGTGGCTTTCTAACTCACTGCAGTTGGGGTTCTGTTACGGAGAGCATTTACAGTTGCGTGCCAATGATTGGATGGCCGTTTGAAGTGGACCAGAGTACTAACTGCAAGATTATTGTTGAACATAGAAATATAGGCGTAACGTTCTCAAAGGAAAAAATAACTGAAGAGAAGATTCAGAAAGCTATTGAAGATCAAATGAGGGGATCTAGAGGAAAGGTTGCCCGGAATAATGTGGAAAGGCTTCGTGATGCAGCGAAGAAAGCTCAAATGAAAGATGGCTTGTCAAAAAGGGCTTTGGAGGATTTTGTGGAACATATGGCCGGCACTGGAAGTGAATGAAAGAAAGATGATATGCCGCACCTTCATACTCATCCGAGCTTGGTAAATTTCTTATCTATGAAAATGATATCAGAATTATGATTGAATTACATTTTTGTATACAATGAAATCTGCTAATGAAGGGATTGTCTTTTAACAGAACCTTGTGACGCCTGATTCTGTTACTATTACATGATGTATCTAATGTTGCCAATACATCTTCGTTCTTTATTGGTTAAGGTATCTCATCGTGCAGGAGCTCTTTTGAAAATGTTTGGCAGGATATTTCATTATGTTTGTTGTTATTGACTAGCAGGATTTTTAGTACCTCCATTAATCAAAGTAGGGTATTCGGAGTCTCAAGCTCAAAGTCTAAATTTGGAGCCTATAAATTATGCAATTTAAAATATATGGTTTGCAATAACACATCATTTACTTTTATTTTATTTTGATTTTTATTTTATTTTTTACCTCAAAGTTTATCTATGTTTGTTTCTTTTGGGGCCCGAAGGGCCGAAAAAATTTTCTAATATAACAACCAACATAACTACTATTAACATTAATTAACACAAACCATTACATTAAACATGTTTAAAATTAAATTCCCCCTTAAACCCCCTTTGTTTGGGTGCATATTCACACGGGGGGTGACGTAGGGCAGCGAGAGCCCCTGTAATTATGTTTTGCATGTACAAAATCAACACCATATAGTACATTGCCTGAAATCTTATAGTATTTTGCAAATCTTATTATACAATATAATAAATTCTATACATCCATACCCCACAAACGAGGAACTTTGTGTACGGTGTAGATTAAGGAATAAGGGGTGTGAATATGTAGCAAAATAATAGGAGGTTCCAGTGGGATTTGATATGGATGCAAAAATAACAAA
Source organism: Isoetes taiwanensis (assembly GCA_021234155.1). NCBI lineage: Eukaryota > Viridiplantae > Streptophyta > Lycopodiopsida > Isoetales > Isoetaceae > Isoetes > Isoetes taiwanensis. The sequence continues at coordinate 31,988,468 of JAJEKV010000001.1, forward strand.
ATCTTGAAACTATAGACCATATATCCCTAAAATAATTGAAAGGGTTGTTATAAAAAAATATATATGTAGATTCAAGATAAAAAATAATCATATTAGTTCGCTGGGTACATTAGTTAAAACAGTCTTATTAGGACATTGAATTATTTTGGTAGAGGTTCGAGCCCCCGTATTTCATATTCTAAAATCTGTGACGTTCCAGCACAGTATACGCCCCCAGGACGTATATCGTACTGCCACGTCACGCGTACACGCCACCCCGATTGACGTGTACGCCAACGTATAGCCAAGTGGGTAGCCCCTAGGGGGCAACTTGCTAAGAATGTGCATTAGTATTAATGTGCACATTTTCCAATGTACACATTAATGTGGGCACACATTTCCATGTGGCCACTTGATGCCAAGTGGGCCATACCCATAGGTGCAATTAATGTGCACATTTTCCAATGTACACATTCATTCATGTGCACACATTTCCATGTGGGCACATTTGGCCACCTAGCCTTAAAGGCAAGTGGGCCCATTTCCAATTATCCCACATGCCAAAAGGGGATAATTGGAAACCCTAGCCAACCCCTTGTCTATATAGGGTTGGAAACCCTAGCCAACCCCCTTGTCTATATAGGGTTGGAAACCCTAGCTAACCTAATTTTCGATTTTAGGGCTTCAGAACTCTGTTTTGGCTGCCTCAACAGCCAAAACCGCATCCCAGACTCTGACTGGGAGAATTGCATCCTTAGTTTCTCTCGGGTTCGAAAGCCAGGGAGATGGTCGAGCTCAGTGGGGGAGGAGCCCCTCAAGGATCAGGTATTTGGCCAATTAGATAGTCTAAACCCTATTTTAGTCATTGAATCAGTAGGTTTAGCCTATTAGATTGCCCACAGCAGCCCTCTAGATCTCTAGATAGCAGATTCTAACTAAAGAACCTAACTCTATGTTGTAGATTAGATTTAGTTCTTTAGTTCTCTGTGAAGTATATGGATGATGCATCTCTATGAACTCCTTGTATTGGGAAGGGGGGTAGAGACCTAAAGCTTTGTAGTTGATGCTCCTAGAGTAGCCTCTAGCAATCGTAGATGCGGCCAGGCACAAGAGCCACACCCGGTTGTGGGTGAAGGGCCGACCGGGCTTATAAGGAGGTTCATGTTCTGACTCTTGAACGACCCCTATGGTGTGTTAGTACTGCCGGGGGTCATTGTGACTAGGTCTAATGGCTTGCCACTGCGTGTGGGCAAGGCATGGGCTCGACACTCGTGAGGTGGTGAATATGACCTTCCATTGAGTTCAAGTCGAATACGGGCAGTGGCCCTCTAGTCACCTTGAGTCAGCATTGTAGATCTCTGGAGGGAGAGATCCCTACCTGCCCCATCGGAACTGGGGAGATGTAACCCAGGATATAGCCCCCTCGGCTATGCATCCGGCGGGCTACAGTCAGGTCCCAACACTTTTCAGCCTACTCTGCAAAGTGTGCACAGGAGGGGCGGATGGAGTGGACAACCCTAGGCCATGTTCTTATGCCAGCCAAATCCATTGCCATGAATTCTGTCTGCAATGAACTCTGGAGACCCAAGCTTGTCAGTCCATCCCTGTGTCTGAGCCTTGGGTAGGATTCCCTATGTGATGTGCTGATCTTCGTCTATGCAGATATGTGGAGGACCATCCTTCGCGATGGTCATATGATGTTGATGTATGTGCTACTGACATGTATGTTTACGCTTCCGCAGCTAGGTAGGCCCTGAGGGAGACGGGGTGCAATGACCCTTCCACTCTTCCCACTGGAACCCGTTACGGTTTGCGGTGTCATGTGGAGGGCCCCAGATTGGCACGGGCGGGTATGGGGATGAACTGGTTGTATACGGTGAGTGCACCGTATAATGCAGTAGGGGACGCCACAAAGGGTATCGAGCTATGTTCTTGGAGACCAAGAGCAAAGCAATCGCCATGTTCCCAGAGAGCACTAACTTGATAGGATCCTCAAACCTCGAAAAATGAGAAAATTTTTTTTTTTTCTCATTTTTGTAGTTATGCTAAGCTAGTAACAGCTTAAAAATGAATAGAAACGTAAAAAGACTAAAATTGATGAGCCAACATCCAAAAAGTAGGGTGGTCTCATACGTCGCGCCAGGACAGATTTCTACATTCTAGAAATCGGGCCGGGCTTAACGGTGAGACATTCAAATTTTGACACCAAAAAAAGTTGTAAATTACAAAGAAAATATCTTGATAATTCTAAATTTAAGCTAAGAATTAGTAGATTTAGCATGTTACATGTTAATTTAATAGTGGGCCCCACCATGTCTCACACGCCGGCCAGACAGGTTTCTAGATTCTAGGAATCGGGCCGGGCTTAACGCGGTGAGACCTTGCTTAATTAGGTGTTTTAGATGCCTTAGACAACCCAAAAAGGTAGTTTAAAAGTTGACCTAAAATTGGCCCTATAAATAGAACCGGACCCTCCCATTTTTTTTCCGACCTTCCCGAGAACTTCGCCAGGTTGCCAAGACGATCTTCGGGCGCTTTAGCTCCGATCGACAAACCGTAGAAAATGATGGCCCGCGACGGGGCGCATCGCAAGGAAGCCTAGCCAAGCGGATCCTCCACGCCGCCGCCCGCCTTTTTCACGGGATTCTTCGGGGAACGCCTTCTCCACGCCGACGGATCTTCGCCGAGCGAGGAATCAGGGTCGGACCGGAGCCACCACACGTAGATCTTGGAGGACGACGGGCCGACGCCATGAGTGAGATCCTCAAGAAATTGCACGGCAGAGGCGTGAAGGGAGCAAAGCAGAGCAACACCGTGGGGACGCCAACCCACAGTGAGGAGCAGAGGGAGATCCACCCGCAGGAGGAGTGTAGGAGAGGAGCAAAGAACCGGGCCGCGAACTCACCCCGGAGGAAGAGGCCGACTTAGCACGCCTGGCCCACAAGTAACGGTCAAAGAGCCACGGAGCAGTAGATCAAAGGGTCGAAGACGGCGGATCCAAGAAGAGGAGGGCCAAGGCCATCAAGGCAGGCAAGAGGAAGCTGGTCAAGGTTGGGAAGAGGGCAGAGAACCTTGTCATCAACGAGTCGTCGGGAAAGGAGACCCCGCCCACTACCGACGATTCGGACCAAGACTACGTGCCGGGCGCAGACGGGGCAAGCTCTTCAAAGCCCCCGGTCGTAGAGGAAGAGGTACCCGAAAGCTGCACGCCCAAGAGCGTGAGGAGGCCGGCAGTGGCTTAAGCCCCACCATTTCCGACGTGGGATAGAGTCAAGACCCCACGGCCGCAGCGGGAAGCCTATGTGATAGACCCCTTAAAGGTCTATCAGAAGAGAATGAGGGAGCACAACGCATATATGGCGAAGTGGGAGGCCTACAACACCTATTACCAGGAGCACCGGGTGAGAACGATTGAAGGCGGGCACCCGACGAAGAGCCAGACACTAAAGCCCCCTCCACCAAAGCCCAAGCCCCCACGAGCACCCGGGAAGAAGCGGAACAAGAAGAAACAGGAGGAAGACAGGGCACTCAAGGAGATCCGCCACTTCCAGAAGAGTTACGGACTCCTGATTCCCCGGGCCGCCCGCCCGTCCGCCGTCCAGTCATTCAAGAATACAACACAGACATGCGCGTGACAGACGAGATGTTGCTGTGTTTGCAAGAGGCGGCCGAAGCCCACTTAGTGAAACATTTTGAAGATTCAACGGCCTGCACGGTGCACGCGAAGAGGGTTACCCTCATGAGGCAGGATATGTATCTTGCCAGGCACATCAAGGGCGAACGACCTTGAGTTTTGTAAATAACTGGGAAAATTTTGTTAATATAAAGAAAATTTTGTGTAAATAAAGTGTCAAACCTTGTTCAAATAGGTCAAGATATCGATCCCTAGCTTTTGTTTTAATTAAATTAGAGTTTTGAGCAAAATTGAGACGATGTCTCACACGTCGCGCCAGGACAGATTTCTACATTCTAGGAATCGGGCTGGGCGCAACGTGTGAGACCATGCCCAAAAATGCCCAAAACAGCTCCAAATCGACCAAGTAAGGGGTCAATTCTGCCTAACTCGATGAGTTTAGTGGAATTACAGTCTTAGATCACCTAAATTGAGTAATCCTAGCCCAATTAGGACCTATGTCTCATACGTCGCGCCAGGACAGATTTCTACATTTTAGAAATCGGGCTGGGCGCAATGTGTGAGACCCCGTACCATTTCTTCACTAAATGATCTCCAAATTGCACAATAAGTTCAGTAGCTCTCCTTAGCATGCTCAAACCCTAGAAATATACTTCAAACTTGCAATTGCATTCCTTAATAGGTTAGAATTGCCTAATCTCAGTAAATTCTAAGTCAATCAAAAATTAGGGTTTTTCCCTTTCCTATAAATAAGTTCCCCATTTCTCAATTGGTACCCTGCAAATTTGCTCCCCACTGCTTAGGCGATCTTTCAGCTCCCGAGAGGCTTTTCAGATCCGTTCGATACTCCCTTCCTTGCTAGATCAATGGCTACTGCTGATTTCGGGCGATGGTATAGCGCCAGTGCCCATGCTACTGAGGCAGATGTCAATGACATCTTCCAAGTCTTTGTGAAAGAAATTGACATCCAAGCTACGCTAAATGCAACCCCAGCTTATAGGCAGGTGCTAGCAGAATTTCAAGCTAGGGTAGGACCCTCCCTTGTCCAAGTCCCCCCTTGCATAGGATACTTTGTTCCCCCGGCCCCTTCAAGCAGCTTTGGGGCGATGTCCCCAACATCGCCAAATACTTGACTAATAAGGCGCAGAGGTTACCCGATTACATGGTCCCGACATTAACAGGACCAAGTACTTCTCTTACACCACGCCCTAGCCATCTTCTTATCCCATCGCCGAGAACCCGATGGGGGCAACCTCTATCCCTCCGGATGGAGGTAGACCCCATAGCCGAAAGCAGGAGGAAGAGCAAATGCTGCTGCAGTATCAACAAGAACAGGAAGCAAGAGAGGATGAAGAAGAGTCGGACGACGAAGGATACACGGAGCTCTTTCGGACGAAGAACGGCGCCAAGGAGAGCAGAGCTGATCAATTTCGAAAGCGATGCCAGGGCATCGAAGTTGCTCCCCACTTGGGCTAGGCATCACAAGCCTAGCCCCTATCATCATCGACGGAGAGGAGTATCTACTCCTCGCCGACATCCGTAACCTCCCCGAATGTAGGGAGAGGGAGCTCGTGTTGGACGAATCGCCCACCAGCCGCGGGGCAGATCGACTGGATGACTTCATCGCCGTGGGAGCATCAGACTTCCCGCCCAAGTGAGGGAGTCCGACACCTACACGTGGGAGACGACCTCCGACATCCGTGCCTACAAGCAAAGATCGTGCAATTGATGGACGAAGCGAGAGCCGCCAACAGAGGAGGAGTTCCTCGCCTCCAAGAGCAGATGGGGATCCGTGGGAAGACCACGAGCATCCTAATGCCGGGTCCTTCGATATCACCCCCGCCAAAAGGAGAAGGAATCGACCTCGTGAGGCTCGACCGCATACAATTGAAGACTACGTGGAGCCCATCAAGTAGAGGTCGAATTTAGTACGCTGGGCGGCATAGAGTCGAGGCCAAACAAGCGAGAAGCTTCTACGCGACACACAACGATGTGTCGCCGTACTACTTACCATCGCTGATGGATGGGAGAATAGCGTAATTCACCGCAAGTTCAGTCCTGCAGGCTAAGAAGGAGTGTTTATGCTGATTGCACTCTTAGGCTTCGGCTAAGGCATGCATGCTCGAATAGCAAAGAAATGTCGACTATGTCGTTTTAGTCAAGAGGGCAATGGCACTTGACCTCTTCGACTTTGCCATCCCCCACCGACGCGGGGAGATTAGCAAAGGATCGCGCCCTTACATCCCGACCGCAGGGTGGAAGACCTGGTGAGAGCCATCGGGGAGGCTCGCCCGCCAGCATCATCGAACTTGGGTCACTCCGGTAGGGACGGCCCAAGTTAAGAAGTTTCTTGAAGACAACCCGCCTTACCGGGTGATTTCAAGACTAGCTAGACTCTTGATCCCGGAGACTTTTTGTATTTAAAATATTATATGATATATAAATACAATTCTGCTGCACTTTAAATGTTTTGTTGATGTATTTTGCCCCACAATTATACCAACAAACATAAACAATGCAAGAGAACAAATGGAACTAACCATATAGCCATTAATCACTTGTGGATGCAGCTAGAGGGCTAAGCGCAGGGGAACGACAAATCGCGAGACCTTATAGAAGAGCAAACCCCGCCCAGACACCCCAAGCAAGGAACCTATTTGAAGATAGGGAACCCATGACCCCAGAGCAGGAGATAGCCCAGATGAGGACGGATCTGGAGCAGATAAAGGCATTACTGTCCGTGCAAGCAGGAGTGGGTTCGGTGGGCAATGCTCAGTTGCCGCAAGCATCAGCTCGGAGGGAAGGAAGGGACAAGAAGAGGAGCAAGAGAAGGAGATCCCCCAGTCCGGAATCTTCCGACTCAAGTTCAGACTCAGACTCCGACTCTGAGGAAGAGGAAGAGCAGGCTCAGGAACGAACAGAGGGAAGGCAGAGGAACACCCCAGAGGGACGACAAAGAGATACCAGGGCCTCCGACTACCAGAAGAAGGTAGATTCCGCACTGGGCAATGTATGGAAGGCCCGGAAACTGGAACAGTTCTCAGGGGAGAACAGGTCAGGCTTGGAAGCAGAGGCATGGCTGGACGAAATGAGCGAGTACGGAAATGCTTATGGCATGAAGGATAAGGACAAAGGCAGAGTTGCAACAGCCAACTTGAAAGGAGCCGCTCGGATTTGGTGGAAGGGGTATGCAAAGGCACACGGCTTAAGCAGGGATGCTTGTAAGTTCAGAAAGTTTGCTAAAGCCTTCAAGCGCCATTACGTTCCAAGGGAACATAAGTCCAGCATGATGCAGCAGTTTTACCGTTGCAAAGAAGGCAACAAATCAGGCCAGAAATATACGAGGAATTCATGAGGCTAAGGTCAGTATGTGCCGGGTTGGGAGAGAAGCATGCAAGAGAAAGCTATATCGAGGGGCTGAATGAGGAGATCCGCAAGCTTGTGAGAGCAATAAACCCTAGGACAAAGATCGGGCGTAATCCAAGGCTATAAGCTTGCAGGGGCCTGGGACCTCGTAATAGCGGGCACAAGCAAAGCAGATTTCGTGAGAAAGGCAAGGCGACAGAAGCTATAGCCCCTGTGGCAGCCGGCCCAGTCCGGCTAGAACCCAATATGGTGGGAACCGTGGGAAGCAAAGCAGGAGAAGAAGCGGTGTCCTTCAAGGACAAGCAGAGAAGTCAAACTACTCCAAAGCAAAGGTAATCCTTTTGCAAGTTTATGCCCAAGGAAAAAGAGGCAGGAGTGCATAGAAAAGCGGTTGTGCTTCAGGTGCTTCCAAATCGGGCCATAGGACAACAAACCGCCCCTACGCCATGAGTGCAGCTCTAGCGGAGTTGGGAGATTGGGAAGCCCCCGCCGGACGACGACGGGCGAAGAGGCCCGCGACTATATTCGTGGTGAGTGTCATATCTTTGCCGCAATAGATACAGAGCAAGCAGAGAGCCAAGATAAGGTAATTTCCAAAAGAGGGAAGGCTAAAGCTAAGTCCTTCATAGTCTTGATAAACTCGTGAAGTAGCCATAACTTTGCATCCCCCGCAATGGTTCGGGGATGTTGAAGTTGAAGCCGCTAAAGTCAAAACCAAGACCCGTTGTTTTAGCAAGTGGTGCAAGAAGGCGTGACGGCGGGCAAGAGAATTAACTTCGACATCGACTTGCCGTGGATTAATATCGGATGGGAGCAGAAGTAATGGGCATTGGAAAGTATGACTTGATCATAGGAATGGAGTACCTTGGGCCAGCAGGGGCCATTATCGACTGTGGAAAGCGGAAGGTGACCTTCCCAACGCCCGGACGGCAAGATCATTGAGATAACAGGTAAAGAAGTTGTTCCCATCATGCAGTGCATGTCTTCTAAACGGCTGTGCAAGTGCATCAAGAGTGAGCAAGTGGCATACATCTTCAAGCTTGAGATTAGTGAGCCGGAATCGAAGGAAGCAAAGAAGACAACGCTGGCCAAAGAAGTTGTCAAGCAAGTATCTCGCCTAATCACGGAGTTCCATGATCTCTTTCCGGATGAGATCAAGCAGCTCCCTCCTTATAGGGGAGTCGAAAAGTAGATAGCACTCGAACCAGGAACAAAGCCAACAAGCAAGGCTCCATATAGAATGACAACACAGAGTTGCCTGAGTCTGAAGAAGCAGCAGTGAGCCGCCGACCTAGGTTTCATTAGACCTAGTGTCTCGCCGCTTGGGCGCCCATTCTTTTGTCAAGAAGAAGGATGGATCTTTGAGGATGTGCATAGACTATAGACAGTTGAATAAGCACACCATTAAGAACAAGTATGCGCTCCCAAGATCAGACGACTTGATGGATCAGCTCCAAGGTGCAAAGATCTTCTCCAAAATCGACTTAAGGTCAGGTTATCATCAGATCAGGATAAAGGAAGAAGACATCCATAAGACCGCCTTCAGAACGCGGTATGGGCATTATGAGTTCACAGTAATGCCTTTCGGCTTATCAAATGCCCCCGCAACGTTCATGAGGCTCATGAACGATATCTTCAGGGAGTTCCTGGACACCTTTGTAATTGTTTTCTTTGACGACATTTTGGTGTATAGCAGATCCCTTGAAGAGCACGTACAACACTTGAGAAGAGTGCTAGAAAAGTTGAAGAGGCACCAGTTGTACGCCAAGTTGTCGAAGTGCCACTTCGCAACAGAAAAGGTGGAGTATCTAGGTCATGTGATCTCAGCAGAAGGCATCTCAACAGACCCCGCCAAGATTGAAGCCGTCATTCAGTGGCCGGCACCGAAGAATGTGCATGAAGTCAGAAGTTTCCTCGGCCTAGCAGGGTACTACAGGAAGTTCGTAAGGAACTTTGCTAAGATAGCAGCCCCGTTAACAGACCTGACGAGGGCAGAGAAGGTGAAAGATTGGGTAGAGCATTGGCACAAGAAAGCCCAAAAGGGGTTTGAATTGTTGAAGGAAGCTTTAACAACAGCCCCAGTCTTAACCCTGCCGGACCCGGAGAAAGATAAGCTTGTAGCAACAGATGCGAGTAAGATAGCTACAGGTGCAGTGCTTATGCAAGAAGAGCGTGTGGTAGCGTATGATTCCAGGAAGATGAACGACGCCGAGACGCGCTACCCAACGCACGATCAGGAGTTGCTGGCGGTTGTCAGGGCATTAAGAATATGGAGGCATTATCTCTTGGGAAGGAAATTCCAATTGGATACCGACCATCAGAGCCTCCAATATGTATTCACGCAACCACACCTTTAATCCGAGAGGCAAACGGAGATGGATGGAGTTCCTCAAGAATATGACTTTGATATAGTCTACAAGCCGGGAAGCTCAATGTGGTAGCAGATGCGCTTTCAAGGCATCCCCCGACAACTAGAGTGCATTGCAATGCAATTTCGACGCTCTCCAAATGACTTTGGTAAAAGGATTGAAGAGTCCTTGCCAACGGATGTGGATTTCAGTGGAAGTATGGGCAAGCCTTTCAAGGAGGCCAGAACGTATAAAGAGCGGGAGGCCTTCAAGCATTATAAGAAGGAAGGCAACCCGTTATACCATAAGAACAAGTTGTGCGTGCACTCAATCATCGTGTAAGGAAGTTGATCCTCCATGACACGCGACAAATGCCCCAATAGCTGGCCATGCGGGATTCATGAAAACATATTTCAAAGTACGCAGCAGCCTATTATTGGCCGTGAATGAAGAAGGTGTAGCTCGCTACATCAAGGAATGCCGCCTATGTCGCCAGACAAAGGCGGAGCAGCTTCAATTCCAGGGCATTAGAGCCATTAGCGGTGCCAAACGCTAAGTGGGAGGTAATCAAAGATGGATTTTATCACGTGACTCCCAAGATCGGTGAGAGGCAAGGATGCCTTGATGGTAGTGGTCGACAAGTTGTCGAAGATGGCACATTTTGTGCCTTGCGTAACCACGATACTGGCCGATGGATACGGCAAAGCTCTTCACCAAAGAGATCTTCAGGCTTCATGGCATGCCAAGGGAGATCATCTCCCGACGTGGATCCGGTTCATGAGCCTTTTGGCAAGACCTCTTTGGCGACGCATCCGCACGGCTATCCATGAGCACGGCATATCATCCTCGAGACGGATGGCCGACGGAGCGACCAACAGATTTTAGAGGACATGCTACTAAACTATGTCCGGAATAAGTAAAGTATGTGGGAAGAATTTATTCACTTGGTGGAGTTTGCATACAATAGCACCAAGCGGGGAATCATCCCAAATGTCGCCGTTTATGATCAATTACGGCTATTATCGCCTAACTCCGCACATTTGGCACAACCCCGTCAAAGGTGGAAGTTTCGCAGCCACAGATGTTGGCCGATATGCAAGATTTCCTCAGAGAGGAAGTTCGGGCTATCCGCTAGCAGCAGCAAGAAGTCGCCAAAAGAGCATCGCCGACAAGCATCGAAACAAAGAAGAGAGTTCAAAGTTGGAGATGATGTTTGGCTCAAGATTAAGGTGAAGCAGCTAAGCTCGGGATCGGCAATTGCAAGAAGCTTGCTCCAAGGTGGGCTGGACTCGTCGAATAGTCGAGAAACTAGGCAATCAAGCCTACAAGCTAGACTTGCCAAAGACACCTAAAGATTCATAAGGTCTTCCTGAGTTTGTGAAGAAGCATACCACAAATCCGCACGAAGTCTTTGATTCGCCAACGTTGTTGGAAATGATGGAGGAACAAATGGAAATAGTTCCGTAACTGATTCTTGATAAAGCTTTCAAGAAAACGAGGAGATCAGAATTCCTCCAAAGATTTGGTCAAGTGGAAACACTTACCGCTGGAAGACGCGGCGCGGGTACTTAAGAAAGATTTATTAAAGCAAAGATCCACAGGTTTTATGGAGCAATGGGACGGCAAGGTCATCTCCAAGAAATCGCCTGCATGTCGATTTGTGTAGGTTAATTCTTGTGTAGCTAAGATTAATCCACGATGCCACCTACGCTTAGTATGGGTCGCGATGCGTTGTCACCGATGATGGGACCACTACGGTGATCTCTAGGGCGTGGTGTAATGTCAATGTAGGCATGACCGCGTTTCTTCCGCTTGGGCGAAAGTGGAAGGTAGATTAGAAAGTCTACTGGTCCCCACTAAGTAGGCGACCTCGAGAGAAAGGAGGTCATTGAGGAATGCATTGATAGGAAAAGCACCTTTAGCCCCATATATGCTTTGATAGGAGGAATCCATCCTTCGCGCCCCCACGCGAGAAGGATATCCTCCACGCTGGGCAACTAGAGGTGTAGGCATGAGCGGCATATAGGCATGTAGGCGCTGTCTCCGCGGCCATAATGGAAGATTCACCCTCTTCCTACGCCGGGAGATTAGCCATGCATCCATGTAGATAGGTGGGGTGGTCACCATATAACCAAAAATTTTAATTAATAATTAAATGGTACTAACGTAGTGTCGACACCAGGCAGCCCAAAAAGCTCCGGAGGGCAAGGAGGTCGAAGCTATTTAAGACTTGCAACACAAATTTTGTTGGAATGTGTTGCAAGGAATCAAGGGTACCTCGAACGTTAATTTTAAATTTTGATAAACTTAATAGTAATGTTAAGGGAATGTTGGAGTAATCTGTTAGTAATGTTGTGAATTGATAAGTTATTTTATAATATAATAATGTGATAAAAGTATTACCTTAAGGTAATCGTAATAAATGTGTAAGTATTATAGTAGTATATCGTATGCATCAGGTTGATTGCAGGTTAGGAAGATTCCAAGGTGGGGAGAACCACGATGCTGCGGACAGCATCATTTCAAGGTGGGGAGAATGTGACGTTTCCAAAGACAAAGATCGCCCCGGGACGTATATCGCATCGCCACGCCACGCCAGCATTACCGCCACCCCGATTGACGGTATGCCAACGATAGCCAATGGGTAGCCCCTAGGGGGCAACTTGCTAAGAATGTGCATTAGTATTAATGTGCACATTTTCCAATGTACACATTAATGTGGGCACACATTTCCATGTGGCCACTTGATGCCAAGTGGGCCATACCCATAGGTGCAATTAATGTGCACATTTTCCAATGTACACATTCATTCATGTGCACACATTTCCATGTGGGCACATTTGGCCACCTAGCCTTAAAGGCAAGTGGGCCCATTTCCAATTATCCCACATGCCAAAAGGGGATAATTGGAAACCCTAGCCAACCCCTTGTCTATATAGGGTTGGAAACCCTAGCCAACCCCCTTGTCTATATAGGGTTGGAAACCCTAGCTAACCTAATTTTCGATTTTAGGGCTTCAGAACTCTGTTTTGGCTGCCTCAACAGCCAAAACCGCATCCCAGACTCTGACTGGGAGAATTGCATCCTTAGTTTCTCTGGGTTCGAGCGTTTCAGCAGGATGGTCGAGCTCAGGTCAGGAGGAGCCCCTCAAGGATCAGGTATTTGGCCAATTAGATAGTCTAAACCCTATTTTAGTCATTGAATCAAAAGAGGTTTAGCCTATTAGATTGCCCATGCAGACCCTCTCTAGATCTCTAGATAGCAGATTCTAACTAAAGAACCTAACTCTATGTTGTAGATTAGATTTAGTTCTTTAGTTCTCTGTGAAGTATATGGATGATGCATCTCTATGAACTCCTTGTATTGGGAAGGGGGGTAGAGACCTAAAGCTTTGTAGTTGATGCTCCTAGAGTAGCCTCTCTAGCACTTGTAGATTCGCCTCAGGCACAAGAGCCACACCGGGTTGTGGGTGAAGGGGCCGACCGGGCTTATAAGGAGGTTCATGTTTCGACTCTTGAAACCACCCCTATGGTGTGTTAGTACTGCCGGGGTCATTGTGACTAGGTCTAATGGCTTGCCACCGCTAGCGTGTGGGCAAGGCATGGGCTCGACACTCGTGAGGTGGTGAATATGACCTTCCATTGAGTTCAAGTCGAATAACGGGTTGGCCCTCTAGTCACCTTGAGTCAAGATTGTAGATCTCTGGAGGGAGAGATCCCTACCGCCCCATCGAACCGGGAGATGTAACCCGTGATATAGCCCCTCGGCTATGCATCCGGGGGGCTACGATCAGTCCCAACACTTTTCAGCCTACTCGCAAAAGTGTGCACGGGAGAGGGGCGGATGGAGTGGACAACCCTAGGCCATGTTCTTATGCCGCCCAAATCCATTGCCATGAATTTCGCCTCATGCAACGAACTCTGGAGACCCAAGCTTGTCAGTCCATCCCTGTGTCTGAGCCTTGGGTAGGATTCCCTATGTGATGTGCTGATCTTCGTCTATGCAGATATGTGGAGGACCATCCTTCGCGATGGTCATATGATGTTGATGTATGTGCTACTGACATGTATGTTTACGCTTCCGCAGCTAGGTAGGCCCTGAGGGAGACGGGGTGCAATGACCCTTCCACTCTTCCCACTGGAACCCGTTACGGTTGCAGTGTCATGTGGAGGGCCCTGTATTGGCACGGAGCTGGTATGGGGGATGAACTCCTGGTTGTATACGGTGAGTGCACCGTATACGAGTAGGGGACGTCACAAAATCTTAGCCAAAGTTGTATAGAGGTTCGATATTCCCTCAAAACCTTATGCGAAATCGTATTTTATATTTCAAAATCATAGCCGCCTCCAATCATAAATGACTATAAGCGAAACGAGAGGTGCCCAGAGGCCCCAACATACGATCTGGGCCGTAGGATCGACGAATCCGACGATTGTAGTAGTCCAGGGTGCACCTCGTTTAGAATATGTAGCAAGCTTCACAAACAAATGCATCAAACTTTTTTGCATGCCAGGTTCGTATGTATGATATTTGCAATCCATCTGCACTTGCTCCAAGGATACCAACACAATTTGCGATCTGACGAAGACTACCATATGCACCTCGTATTTTGGTTGGAGAGATCTGCAAAGCATTGGCAAAAATATAAGATATATTAAGTTGAATACTTAGTCACTTGAATATATTTTATCTCGGAAAAATATAGGGCCAAAACATGCCCCCAATTCCTAACCCAAGACCAACTAAAACCTGGCCTGCAATCATCATTTCGTAGTTTGCTGCCTTTGCACTGCACATTTAAGGGAACAAAATTAATTCCTACTAATTTGTGAAAGGTCCATTGTTGCCAATATGTGAGCATCGTTGTACCTTATAATAAAGCCTCCAAACAGCACAATGTTATTCTCTCATGATGCATTAGTCTGTATGTTCACTTACATAAAGTTATTCAAACAAGCCTATGCTTTTCCTTTCAGGGTTATAACTAGTAGCCCCAGAAAATAAGCAATAAGTACTTATTTAGCAAATAAGGGAGGATACGTCCTTGGATTTCTCATCCAGATACCCTTTTGTATAAAATACCATGTATATCTCTGCTGGTTCGAGAGGCAAAGTTTGAAATGCAGCAGTTACCTTCTCTAGCTAGAGGCAAAGAATGTGAGATGATGTACGCAGTACTAGGAGATGATAAAAAATCTGAAAGGAAACATGAGAGATGTTGCCTATACCCTTGACCCGAGCAGTTCAGCAAAGAAGTTGTCACGACATTCTTTTTGCTCGCCTCAAGAATATATTTGCCATGACCTCGTGACCCACAATAACTAATCCATGAAAAATCGACATCTTAGCAGCAGGCCAGATCATATGTTGTCCATGTTTTGTCGATCTGCGTGAGATATACACAAAGTATAAGAATAATAACCGGCAAAAAATCATGAGGGGAACCAAAAGTCTGTACAAAACATTGCTAAGGATTTTCAAGTGGTGCAAAAAATGAGAGCACTAAGAACATTAAAAACTACTTTGCCGCCAAAGCAAATCGCTTTGCCTCTCAATATTTACCCAGCATAGTGAGCTCAAGTTAAGAAAATGAGACCCGATGAGCAATCGAAATAGAAACTAGTTAGCTATTGCATGCAAACAAAACAAACTGTCAACAATTGAAATAAACCATCATTTAGTTAAGCTTAAAAATCATTTGGGGATTTACCCTTTCATAATACCAATCATTCTTAGGTTGTACGACTTCTAGTAGGAAACCCAGCTTGAATAATATTTATTTACACAAATCTTGCTCCAAGATTAGGCAAAAAATGAAGCAATGCCTCGGATACATTACCATCTTGTAAATCACAGGGATAATATGAAGCTAACATAATCCAATGCTTTCAAGAAAAATGAAATATAACCAAGAGTTGTACATCGTACTACTGCTCGGATCATAACAAAGCAAGATTCAAGTAAGAAGCATAAAACCCTACATTACTATATTAAAATTTACAGGGATAATTTGAATCTAACAGAATTCATAGCTTTCAATAATACCTAGAAGTTCTTTCATGCCACAGTTTTCTCGCATCCTTGACTTCGTTTCATGCAAGCTCCCAGTTCCGTCGGATATCCCTTCGAGCCCGTTTAGGCAACAAACCTCGAATTCGGCGTTTTTTTTTTTCCTCTACTATCTCTCGCCTTCAATTTGGCATATACTCTCATTCCTTTTAACTATTCCATCTAAGCCATTCATTTCATATATTCATAGAATATTCCTTGAATTACACAACGTGGCATAGGGTATGCCCACAAAAGACGTAGCCGAACTAGGAACAGCAGAGTGAACCCTGGGTTAGATGGACGAGGTTTTTCGATGCAATGGCTACTCCGGGAGCTGAAATATTAGCCAATTCGGTGGCATGGTCCGGCTACCATCTCCATAATCGGGATTCGAACGATAATTCTCGTCGCCCCAGGTCCTTGCGCTATGGTGGATGTTGCGCCCAAGTGTGTCCAAGTCTTGGTACCAACGTAAGTGATATTGCAGCTGCGTTGAGAAAGTGTTCAAATGGCAAGGCCCTTTCAGAAGGCATACGGATCCACCATCACATCATCCAAGTTGGGTTCGAAGGAGACAGGTATCTATCCAACCTTCTTATGCAAATGTATGGTGCCTGTGGGGCTTTACAGGATGCACGAACTGTGTTTGAATATATTCCAAAGAAAAATGCTTTTTCATGGAACATCATGCTTGGGGCTTATGCTCAGCATGGCCAGTTAAGAGAGGCCTTCCAGCTGTTTGAAAGGATGCCCAAGAGGGATGTGGTTTCATGGACTTCTATGATCTCTGCATTGGCCTCACATGGCATGCTTCAGCAGGCAATTTATCTCTTTCAACGGATGCCTCAACGAAATGTAGTATCATGGAATGCTATGCTTAGAGGGTATATGCAGCAAGGTGATCTGAAGCAAGTTCTTCTTCTGTTTGAAGAGATGCCCAAAAAGAACATAGTCTCTTGGAATACCATTCTTGCCGCGTGTGCTCAACATGGTCTACTGGAACAAGCTTTAAGCTTATTTCTGCAAATACCTAGTCCTGATGTTGTTTCTTGGAATACAATGATTTCAGGTTATGTCATGCATGGACAGCTTAAGAAAGCACTCCATCTATTTCATAGAATGCCTGAACATGACACAATTTCATGGACAACAATCGTTTCAGGATTTGCCCAGCATGGGTATCTCAGAGAAGCATTATATTTCTTTCAAAAAATGCCATACCAAGATACTGTTGCTTGGAATGCCATGATTTCAGGTTATGCCCAACACGGACTTTTCAAGGAGGCCCTTAATTTTTTTAATCAAATGCTGAAAAGGGATGTGGTGTCCTATAATGCTGCAATTGCTGCGTATCTCCAGCAGGGTCTCCTTAAAGAGGCCTATCAACTGTTCAAGGAAATGCCTGAGCGAAGTGTTTTATCATGGAATACTATCATGGCTGCCCATGTTAAGTATGGAAAATTACAGGAAGCGCTTGATGTGTTTAACCAAATGCCAGAGCGAGATGTTATATCATGGAATACCATGCTTGCAGCATGTGCTCAACAAAGACAGTGGAGAGATGTGCTGTGTCTCTTTGAGCAGATGCCTGAGAAGGATGTCACTTCTTGGAATATCATGATATATGCATGCGCTCAGGAGGGACATCTTGAAGCAGCTCACAAATATTTTGAGCAAATGCCCTGCAGGAATGTTGTCTCTTGGACCACTTTGCTTTCTGCGTATGCCGATCAAGGATACCTTGACAATGCCTTGCAATTCTTTGAGCTAATGCAACTAGATGGTGTAAAACCTGACAAAATCAGCTTCGCCAAACTTATTAATGCCTGTGCAAACCATACAGATCCAATCAAAGGAAAGCAAATCCATAGTCTGATAGTAACTTGTGTATATGACACTGATGTTCTTGTAGATAACACACTCGTCAACATGTATGCAAAGTGTGGTCAACTTGGAAATGCAGTTGCAGTGTTTGACACAATGTCTGAGCAAGATATGTTTTCATGGAGTTCAATCATTGCAGGATATGCCCAGCACGGGTATGGTGAGATGGCACTAAAATTGTTTCAGCAAATGCAACTTCAAGGGGTGACTGTTGATGATGTGTCTTTTCTTTGTATTCTTTCTGCTTGTAGCTATTCTGGCCTTGTGAATGAGGGTTATCATTGGTTTGTTTCCTTGAATCAAGATCACAGGCTTAAAAGGTCGTTGGATCACTATAGTTGTATGACTGGGCTGCTCGGACGAATTGGACGAATTGACGAGTCAAGGGACTTTATCAACAACATGCCAATTTATGCCGATGCTATATGTTGGAGGGCTTTCCTTAGCAATTGTAGAATCCATGGAAACGTCAAGGGTGCTAGTGAATATGCTCTCCATCTGGACCCAAATGATCTAGTGGCATATATACTAACGAATAGTACAGAACCTTAACACAAATAGTAATAATAATAGCAACTTATTTCAATCAACAATTCATAAACATATATGTAGTTAATAAAAATCTGCAGGTAGTTGAGCTTTAATTGAAGCCTAGCCCTTGAGACAATACTAGATAATGGTGCAGATGCTCGTATTAACCTCTAATTCCATTTTGATAATCAGTTTCAGTATTGATAAGTTGTAGTGCTTGTGGTTTGTTATGAATCTTGAATTCATTCAAGTATCTAACCAGACCCTCAATCACTTCATTAGACCATCCAACATGGGGATTCCTTTTAATTTTTGAAGCTAAAGTTGGAGGCATGTACCAATGGTGCAGCTGTTGCAACCAAGATTTGAAAGTTGAATTCAAACCTATGCTTACCTGTCTTGATGCATATTGAGGTATCCTTCTTTTACCACTGATCCTCTCATTTTCTTGTATCGCTTAGGAGCCTTTTTCCCGTGCTTTGGAGGCACAAATTGTGTGCTGCTAAGGGCGATAACGCCCTGGCCCTCGGGTGTTACTTCACAAATTTGGGCCAGGGCGTTATCTACACCATATTTTGCATGTTCCTATTTGTGTAAAAGGTAAACTTTTCATATCCACAATAAACGTAAACTTTCTAAATTTTCTACTTTATGGCTAAATCTATCTTTACGGTTAAATCCGGGCCCGGAGGGCCACGCGACTTACCTGGAATATTCCATATGAGGCTAAATTCTATTTGCTATGATGGAATCCTAAAATTGAAATACCAACAGTACAAAAATATGCCTAAAAAAAAAAGACCCATTCAACAAATACATAATAGTTAAACTTAATGAATACGAAAATACAACTTCTTAAGCAATCCAAAAGACTACCAGCAAATGGCTCCTTGGGAATCGATTCCCAAGCATTTCCACAATGGCTCCTTGGGAATCGATTCCCAAGCATTTCCACATAGCTAAAAATTTGAAATCATGCCTGGTATTTTTGCGTGCGCTAGGCGTCCAGTATTCTAAGTTTCCCAACCTGCAAGTTCTAGACCTTCTATTCATTCTGTTCTGCCACATGTGAGGAATTATCATTTCCAACAAGAACTCACTATCATAAATGAATACAATACAAGTGTGACGCTGCCATCACTTCGCCACATTTTTCGATTTTGGATCTGACACTCTGCTACATTCAAGAAAATAGCAATCAAGTTTTTTTGCAGATGCTAAGAACACTTTTTGGCCTTTGAAAATTTATGTCATCTCTGACACACCTTAGGTAACGTGCATCAGGTTTTTTCCACAAGAATAGTATTAAAATACACTGAGGAATGTTTTTAGTTCATGAAAAAAGTCAATTTTGAGGACCATAAGAGAGGCCGATGGCCATAGCCAAGCTTTGTAGAGCTCGAAGGTTTGATGCTTCAATGGTAAGTCGATAGGGATTCAGTGGAGACCCAGCTCCATTTCGAGCATGATAAATCCTGGATTTCATGAAGTTTGGGGTTTAAGCTTTCCTCGATGATCCTACAAGGAATCTGCTTCTGTGTTGTGGATTCATATCGATGTTGTTCGTGGTAAAATTATTAAAGGGTGTGGTTTGCTTCGTTTTCTTTGGTTGTTTAGCTTGCTTGCATTGATCGCATAAAGTTTTGCATGTAGCCATTGCATTCTTGTCTTTGGTTGGTCATAGCTGAGGCATTTTCGTAGGTTAAAGAAGAGCAGACCTTTTGTGCTAAGAACTGCATTTCTGTGTGCTTTCCCTGAGTTAACTTATTTCAATGGATGGATATGTTCGCCTATTTTTGTTTTTCATATGAAATCATGGCCTGTTAAGTTATTTAAATCTGGGGATGGCTTTGATAAGGAGCCATTAGAAGTTACTAATAGTTTCAAAGCCAAAAGTTCAAAGGGAATTTAGATCACATCTGGATTAAGCGAAGAAACAAAGCCGAGTTTCATGGGGATGAATTGCGAAACAAATCGTGGCCCAAATCGAACAAGCTATGATTATTTTTGGAGCACTTAATCCGATGCAAAAAAGATTTCAAGTACAAAACTATGACAGTTGAGAACAGGGGCCTAGCACTCATTAATAGGGGAAACAACACCTGATATATTCCTCAGAGAGACCACGGTGGAGCTCAGTGTTGTTAGGTACTTTGGGTACGATATGGATGCGATACGTATTTAATATATTAATATGTGTTCTATACCTCTCAGATTAAAAGTAATTTAAGTACATTTTTTATATTTATTAGGTACTTGTAAAATACATAAAATACATACTTTACGTATAGTACGTTAAATATTTTATGACATTTTTAAAAACAGTTATACAGTCTATAACTGATATGGCACAAGCTTGGGGGCATGGCTCAGAGGAAGGATTTGCAGAGACAAACACAGAGGCAAGGGCTTTTAAGATTAATATTTTGATTGATTGTTAGAAGTCTTAAAGGTTAAAATTAAAAACAAGGAAACAATCAATATGTTAAAAAATATGCAATCGCGACCAACGACAGATGGAACTGCCGGAGATGTAGCCGGAACTGATCCAGGGATCATCCGGACTTGTTAGCTTTTAGCAGAAAAAGGCCCTTAGATGGCCGAATTGCAGGAAAAGGGCACTGGATTTAGCCGAAAAGGTAAAGGGAAATCTAGATTTAAACGCTTCATACCTTTTTAGAATAGAATAAGAGGCAATCGATCTGCAGAATTGGGGCAGCCGGAAGTGTTTGTCTGTGGCAGAGAGGCTGATCGCCCAAACCTGCAGAAGAATACTAATAATTTATTGTTAAGTGTCTTACTGCGTTTTAGAGAATCCCAGAGAGGCTATCCAGCTGGTTAGCAGACTCTCAGAATTGGGAAGAGACTGAGCCCAGTCTTATCGTGTTTGCAAATCAGAGCCCGGTTGGGTGGATAAGTTGTGCCGGAAGAGTTTATCTGGAGATTCCAGATTGTTTTGGATTAACCATGTTTGACAGTTTTGCAGACAGAAAAGACCGATTTGTATCAAGTGGTATCAGAGAGTAAGTTAATCTTGTTAAAATAATCCTGTGTAGGCTTTAACACGTTTCGAGATCTTGTATTAGCCAATTCGATGTTACATGATGACTAGAAAGTTCCAGAGAGGTTAACTGGTTAGTTTAACAGACTCTCAGAGAAGGAAGGAAGAAATTGTTGTTGTTCTTGATGCAGGGAAAGTAGAAAGGACAAAAGACAAAAAAGATTGTCCTGAGCAGTTAAAGTTTAGAAGATGTTGAGCAAGAAAAGCATGCTTTGCAAATGATCAGAAAGATCCATCCTTAAGTTGACAAAGAGAAGGCAGAAGCCTAAGAGATAGAGGGCGAATTCAGATTAAATTTACAAGCCTCCATGTTATTGCATCAAATTCAAATTTGTTGCTTCAGATACAAGAGGCAGAGCGAGTCTTCTCTTTGAGGTTCATACGAAATAATACTAGCAGTTCCATATCATTTGTGCTAATGGATAAAAGATTTGTGTTGTTTCATGGATACAAAAAAAGGTAGAGCCTAGCAGGTGTATGGTAGCCTCATCGCCCTTTCTCTGGGTACCCTTGGACTCTGCATCTCCCTTGGCCTCTTCCCTGCACCCAGGTACTCAGCGCCGATGGATTGCTGCAGGGGTAACATCCATCCGTGACTGGTATTGGGAGGGTCATCTGGCACCGTGGGAGTTTTTTAGGGAGAGATTTGGCCTTCGGCGGTGGGACATACGGACTTGGGCCAGAATTGCCAATGCTATTCCATTGCAGTTGTCTTCTCAAGTCAATCGCGTTTGGAAGTCGCATAGTGGACTTGATGCATCTCAGTTTGTAGCATCGGCTTATGAGCTCCTAGCGCTTCAGGACACGTTGCCGCCTTCGGATAAGTGGTCGCTTAAGCTTCCAGGGAGTAAGTGGCCCGCCATGTGGAAGTGGGCGTGGAATACATTGCCTCCTCCTAAAATCCGTACCCTTTTGTGGCAGATCTTGCACCGTAGCCTCAGGGTGAATGTCCGAGTCCACAGGTTCAAGCCTCAGGTAGCAGAAACATGCCCTTTATGTGGGAGGCGACGTGAGACCATTGAGCACTGCTTTGTCCTATGCACAGAGGTAGGGGCAGCTTGGTCCTTGGGTTCCAGATATTTATTCGCAACCTTTGCAGCCACCTCCTCTGCCTAATGGTCCTCGACCAGTAACTCCGCCACCACCACCAAAGCTGAGAAAATGGTTAGAGAAAGTAGACATGCCGTCTTTTAAAGGGGGAAAGACAAAGCCTGTCAAGGTTGTCAGCTTCATCAGTCAGTGGGAAAAGTTTTTTGAACGTGTGCAGGCAACAGATGTGGAAAGACTGCAAGCCATGGATACCTATCTAAAAGATCAAGCCCAAGCATGGTGGCAAGGCAGACGAGAATGTGATCCCAAGATCACTGACTGGGAAAGTTTCAAAACGGCATTTGACGCACATTATTTGCCCTCTAATTATCACAGTGAGTTGCGTAGGGAATGGGATCGTCTGAAGCAGGGGGAAACAGAGAGTATTCAGTCTTACACTTCCAAATTTACTCACTTAGCGGCACTAATAAGGAATCTGGATGGGAAAGAGCTTCTGAGAAAATATGTCAGCGAATGTAGGGACGATATCTATGCAGAGATGGAGATATTTCATCCCAAAGATTTAAATGAAGCCATAAAATTAGCATCTGCAGTGGAACGGAAATTAGATCCCAAAGTAAACTAAACAAGTTTGTATGTGCTTGTGATTGCTAGTTTGACTGAGCATTGTATTCATTTGGTTTGAGATAATGAAAGTTTTTCAAATGAATGTTGCTCTAGAGTTTAGAAGGGGGCAACTATGACTGCAGCACAGAAGCCAGACCCTTAGAATTGTCAGGCAGATGGTAAGTTTACCAGCCTAGAAGAAATCCTTTCAAAGCAGATAGTCAGGCGACTAGCTTGGAAAGAAAGGTGGTTATTCCAGCAAAGCGGATAGTCAGTTGACTAGCTTTGGTGATCGAGGACGATCAGCCTTGGGAAGGGAAGGAATTGATACGGCACAAGCTTGGGGGCATGGCTCAGAGGAAGGATTTGCAGAGACAAACACAGAGGCAAGGGCTTTTAAGATTAATATTTTGATTGATTGTTAGAAGTCTTAAAGGTTAAAATTAAAAACAAGGAAACCATTGAAATAATCAATATGTTAAAAAAAAACTAATGAAACAAAAGGCCGCTGCAATCGTGACCAACGGCAGATGGAACTGCCGGAGATGTAGCCGGAACTGATCCAGGGATCATCCGGACTTGTTAGCTTTTAGCAGAAAAAGGCCCTTAGATGGCCGAATTGCAGGAAAAGGGCACTGGATTTAGCCGAAAAGGTAAAGGGAAATCTAGATTTAAACGCTTCATACCTTTTTAGAATAGAATAAGAGGCAATCGATCTGCAGAATTGGGGCAGCCGAAAGTGTTTGTCTGTGGCAGAGAGGCTGATCGCCCAAACCTGCAGAAGAATACTAATAATTTATTGTTGAGTGTCTTACTGCGCTTTAGAGAATCCCAGAGAGGCTATCCAGCTGGTTAGCAGACTCTCAGAATCAGGGTATTTTTTAAGCGCCCTATATTTTTATAGGGCCAGAAACAACTGGCTACTGGCCATGTAGAATAAATAACTTGGCGTAGTTTGGCCTGGCGATATTTTGCACCTTCTTGCTAAGATGGCGTAACTGAACTGGCGCAACTATGATATTTTTATTTTGCTACATTAACAAATTGGCTACGAGCAAATTTGTGTTGGTTAAGATAGGAACATGCTTTAGTAGTGAAAACACGATGTTGGCCACAACCACCTAGGCGTCTTCCCAAATAATACGTTCAAATTGCTTTGGATCATAGTCCTTATCATCTATAAATTCATAGCCTTCATCAAGACCCTCAATTTGGCCTATGAAAGTGGACGTAGGCGATGATATAGTGATGCGCCGCTTTGTCCTTGATGCCGCAGGTTCTAAGAACTCATTTATTCTCTTTTGTGAAGCCCCCTCCATGCTGCATAAATTCGATGATTGGCATCAACAACTACTTTTGCACATCTGAATAATTTTGCACAACTGAATAGGGTAAAAACTAACCTGAATTGATGAAGCTAAATCTTAGATTGTAGATGGGAATGGATCTCCATCTCAACCAAATCATGAATACAAATCTGGAGTGCTTTGCAAATGACAATAAAATATAATATTAAAATTATCATCCCATTCATATTCAGAGACTAACATCCCATTTATATTTATATTCACATGAATAACGAAACAAATGCATACGAGAAGAACAGGAAAAACACAGGCTCGACAGGGTAGAATAAATTAAACCTGTATGAAAGGGCAGTTTCTGATGCTAGCTCAGTCAAATTGAAAAATATATATGAAACCCTAATCCTAGAGGACTATAAGTGGCGATTCTTAGATGGACATGTGGTCGAGATGTAATATGGCCACCCCCTTACCCGTTAAAATTTACCTTAGGTTCTAACTGGCTACCTCGATAAGTTTATTCCCACGTACAAAAAATCGAATTGGCCACACCCTGCGCCTAGCCGAATTTAGTAAATATTGAATTGGCTACTAAACAAGTAAAATGTACAAATTCGTGTTTTGAACTGGCCACTACCCTTCAGTCAGGGCATGAACGTATCCTACTCTGGCGTAGCCAACCATTTCTGAAAAAATATGAATGTGTGGCCAACTGGCCCGCCGGGGCCACTAAAAAATACCCTGCTCAGAATTGGGAAGAGACTGAGCCCAGTCTTGCCGTGTTTGCAAATTAGAGCCTGGTTGGGTTGTGCCGGAAGAGTTTATCTGGAGATTCCAGGTTGTTTTGGATTAACCGTGTTTGACAGTTTTGCAGACAGGAAAGACCGATTTGTATCAATAACACTTGCAATTACAACAGATTTTCAGTTTTAAATAATAGATCATACTATATTCTCCATATATATGTGTTTTCTCAAAAAATTTAGCCAATATTTGCAAGTCCAAGTCCTGCTTCTAGTGACGGTTCTTAAAACATTGGTACAAAGATTCCAATATTCTTCACGTAGCATTTTCTTTAATCAAGAACATGCTAATTGCGAACCAAACAATGCAAGTTAGTGAAACATTCACGTAAAAGAACCAAATTTGATATCCAAATTAGAAAAACACATGCTGCCTTTAGAAAAGCACGGGCTGCCTTGCAACTCCAGAACCTTAGAAAATGTCTTTTTACAAGAGAAATGTAAAACAATCTTATGTCATTTTTATTCCTTAAATTCCACCCATTTAAACAGCAGTCTGGTCCTTTTACTACATTTTATTTACCTGAAATATTGGCCTATGACTTCAAAAACCATAGAATATTAATAAAAGTTACATGGTGACTGCATTGGTTGTAATTGGATACCATGAAAGCTACTTACTAGGAAATTATGGATACATGGAGGAAACTAGCCTTATGAATACATGGAAGGCAAAAATTCAAGACATGCCAGAAAATAAAATGTCTTGAAGAGGCATTTTTCCGGAGTGTAGAATAAATTAGGATTTCTGCAGAATACCCTAAGGATGCTTCTATCCTAAACAGCTCTGCAAATGCATTAATAATTGAACAATCCAAAAGCACCTGAGCAAGAAGAGGCGCCTGAGGTTGAGCTGAGCATCTGCTATTACAACCAAATACATGAGATTTTGTTGTAGTTGTAGCTGGTATAAAATTGCCAAACTGCATAAGACAGGCCCAAACAGTAAGAACACTCAATAATTTCTTAAGAACTGCAAATACAACTGAATATTGCACGCTTATTGTGCTCCGGGAGGGGGGGTGTTGAAGGTGTTCCTGGCAAAATCTTCAACCCCAATGGTTTAGAACCTCCAGATTGCTTGAGGCAACCACTCTGAGTGAAAAATCCCAAGAAGAATGCTCGAATAGTGATTATGCACAGCTATCCCTAAAGAGAAAAAAGGCTGCCTTGCAAAAATACATGCCAAATGCAAACCAAAGGGACTTTACTGATGATTCTTGATTCTAAAGCTGCACAAGACCTTGAAGGATGTTTGGGAAAAAGTCAGATAGATTTTGATTAGAAGAAAGGAAGGACTTGATATTTTTATCGTCCATGGAGACTAATCGGTCTATGGGACCCAATACAAAAGCGCAGCAAGCGAATTACGACCCGGATTAAAAAACCCCAGCCCCGAAGGGTTTTCGAGGGAAAAACCGTGGCAGCAATCAGCCTGCTGACAAACTGTTCCAATATACGAAATGCAAAAACACACAAATATATACACTCATGTACCGTACCCATAGTGCCCATTCGAAAGCAGCGTGACGGGGCAAAGGTGGGCTTGCGCAGATCCAAGATTACCTCGAATGATATGCGACCCTAGGGCACGCATCATCGGCGGGTGTTCATCGGCAAATGTAGGGGCAAGTCCGGCCGCACTAAGGGAACGATCCGCCCGGATCCGACCCAATCCCCGGCAACTCGAAAGTGTGAGACTCATCCTCAATGGCACCCGTTTGATAGCACCGACAGAGCCTCGCCCCGGCGGGTTCCCCAATCCACCCGCCGCCTTGATGCGGAGATGGTGGGCACGGCAAATGGAGGCAATGAGTCTCCGCTTTTTGAGGGGCAGCTGGGAATGCGGTAGAGGCAAGGGCCCCGCCAACGCGGGTTGATGTGCTCCTTGTAATGGGCCATTTTGACCTCGCTCTAGAGCGCCGGGTCCCAGAGCTTGCCAAGGAAGCAAGCGCCAGGTATTCCCATAAGCTTTTTCACGATCGGCCTCTGGTCCACCTGCGACGCATCATTGCTCTGCCGACGTTCCATCCGGGCGAACCATCGATCTCTCTTACCCTCCAACAGGCCCGAGCGGCTGCGGGCCCATTGCCCGCGGTGTAAGCAGTGCGGGAGTCGAGCATCACCCATATTAACCACTTTTCTCGAAAGTAGACGATGTGGCTATCAAGGGCTGCCCGCTGAAGCGCAAGAATCCGGTTTCGCAGCGAGAATCGATAGGGAACGGAAGGTTTCACCCCAAGTGCCCGTGCCAAAATGCCTTTCGCACCTGCTCCAAGTCATTCCAGTCGCCAAAGAAACGATCGGGGCCCCAAACCTCGACCCCCGTCTGAAGGGACGGGCTCGACGGTCTGCTTAAAAAGATGTGACCGATGGCCCCAATCATAGAGCTCTGCCACGGTGACCGTTGTTCCGCATGGCATAAAGTGCTTCCAGCCTCTTTGTCACATATAAGCGGATGGGCGTCTCCCAACAGGCGAGGAGGGGAACTCCACCCCTAGGTACTTGTAGGTGGCCGTGACCTCCACAGGCGCCCCTCGATATGTGAGTGCAGGAGGCGTGGGGTGGCGTGAGAAGAGGATATGAGAACCACCT
This sequence comes from Isoetes taiwanensis, assembly GCA_021234155.1. Classification (NCBI taxonomy): domain Eukaryota; kingdom Viridiplantae; phylum Streptophyta; class Lycopodiopsida; order Isoetales; family Isoetaceae; genus Isoetes; species Isoetes taiwanensis. Next base: position 32,015,680 of record JAJEKV010000001.1, read on the forward strand.
TGGTCTTGGCCGATTCACGCCGCATGTCCGTAGCCCGGCGTAATGTGTCTAGGACATCCGGATGAGACCGCATAGCTTCGGGGTGTGGGCCGAAGGTCAACATCGCCCACATAAATGAGCCGGGCGGATGACCTGGTGCAAAAGTCGATGCCATCCCCCCATGCTCAAGAAGCCGGGGCTCTAACCGGTCAATGTAGAGGCCAAAAGTGTTGGTGAGAGGGGGCAGCCCGCCGGACCCGATACTACCGGGTGAATGCTTGGCCCGTCCTACCGCGATCCCGCCAAAACAACTCTCATACGACCAGATATGGCATTTCGCACGCAGCAGCGGCAGCCCCAGTTGGCCTTGAGCCTAGCCTACGACTTTTCAGGGGGACCGTGATCGAAAGCCTTCGGGAAGTCAAAGCGGCAATACAAGACCTACCGATGGTTTCGGCTATCTTCAATCAAGGCCCGCAGTAAAGATATGGTCAATCGTTGAGTGGCGGGGTCTAAAGCACGCTTGTGTGAGGGCTCGCGACATCCGGCCTCTGTCGGCGTGTCAACTGGCGCCGCCGAGAATGCCGACCAACGGTTTGGCAAATACCGAATCGACCACGATCATCCGTGTAATTGGCGGACAAAGGTGGGTCGCCCGCCTTTGTGAATGGGGACAACCCCGCTTGTGGTCCATTGTCGGGGAAACCTTCTGCAATGCTCGTTGTTGAAGGGGTAGTGAGGATCGGCACCCCGGCTGCCGCCCATTTGAGTAACTCACTGCAGATTGTCGAGGTCGGTTTGCCTTCCCATTAGCCAGCCGTTCGCGGGCCCTCCACAACATCCTCCTCGCGAGAACCAATGGGGAGCCATCCCGTGGGGGGGTATGGGCATACGCTGGCGTCCACTGGTGGGTCATAGAGCCGCTGCAAGTACTTGCCCCCCTTGCCCGGTGTGATGTCTCCTCAGAGGGGCGGGCTGGCCTTGAAGCACTCTCAAGGCCAAAAGGTTCGAGGATGAGTGTCCGAGGGGGCGAACATCTCCCCACGGTGCACGGCAAGGTACCGCGCCTTTGCCTCGCCGGATGGGATGCGCTGACTGTGCGGTGGCCTTGCAAGGCGGTACACTGGATCCAGAATGTGACGGACTGGCGCTTGCGTTCTTTACACTCCGCATCAAACCACCGGTTACGCGGAAAGGTTGTTGTCCCTGAGCGGCTACGGCGGGGGGAGGGGGGGTCTCCCAAAACACCTGTCGGTTGCATCCCGTAATAGCTCATCAAAGCGATCTGTCTGCGCTGCTCTAGTGTGGGGGTCCTTGAATTGCCGGGCAGGGCGTCCATGAGCATCTCGGCGTAGCCCCTCGCACCGCTCATAATCCGGCCAAGAATCGAGGATGGCGAGGGGCTGGCATAGTGGGGTTCTGGCGGCTTGCCAAGCCATGTCCAAGTAAAGTGGGAGGTGATCTCGACCGACCTCCTCATCCGCTTGTCGGTGCCCACCCGAAACGACTGATGAGATGCATATCTTGCGCAACTACGAGCACATAGTCCACCACACTAGATCCTCCTTCCTGATTGTCCTGCCTGCAGGTGCACTTGTGAGAAGCAGCCACCGCGGATGAGCCATTGCAAATTATCAAGTCGAAATACCGCGATAGCAGAGCAATCGTCACAAAGCGAAAGTGACACGGGCCGTCATCCGATTCTCGTGGCGAGGTTGCCTCTGGGCGGGCGAAGGCAGGACATCGTCGACCGAGGGGGTCAAGTCTCATGGGATGCTCTACTCCTGTCCGTCTGCATTGAAATCCCCAAGAAGGACGACCCTACCCAACTGCTTGTGCTGCCGTATATCATCATATAGATCGACATAAGGGTCCATCTTATCCGCATCGGAGTGGCTGCGATAGAAGGTGCTGTCTGCGTGAGGGAAATAACAGGCGGCCAGAAAAAGAGGGTTGCCACTGGTATTATGCACACGAACCCACAAGTACCGGGTTGTGTCCGTCATTGCCTTCTGGAGGGTAACCGAATGTGCCAAGGTTGTCCGGTAGTAGCAAGCAACCCCACCAAGACCCTCTCGTCTCTGCATTGTGTATTGAAGACCGAGAAACGTTGGTAACCCGCAGATCGTAGCCTCGGCCCGCATGCTCCCATGTCTCCATGAGAAAGATGAGATCCATATCGGCTGCCACGGAGTTGAGACTGTCCCCCTTCTGCCAAGGGAAGCCTCGACAATTCCATGAGACCACCCGGAGGCACAATTCCTATTTGTCAGCAGCAGTGGTATGCGCAGCCTGAGTCGCGGGGGGAGGACGGGAAGCAGAGGCTGAGTGAGAAGTAGATGGAGCGGAGGCAGCATGTGGCTGAGAGGGCGTGGGTCGTGAGGGAGCAGGAGTAGGAGCAGGAGAAGGGGGGACTGTGGTAGGAGAAGCAGAAGCAGGGCCACGTTCAGCTGCGATTGGGGCTGCGGGGTCTGCAGCAGTAGCAGGCTGGCGAAAAATGTGCATCCTGCCCCGAACCAATCCTGCGGCACCCCCTTGGTGGCGGATGCCTCTGACCCTGACAAGCTCCTGTCTGCGTGCCTCCTGTTGTGCGGGTGTGAGGTCCCGGTCCACGTACAGGGACGTCCCCTTCAGCATCTTGCCCTGGCGCAATATGGCATCACGCACCTGCGCATCCGCAACCGCGAATATGACAATGCGGTTACGACCCGGGCGTTGAGCCCCATGGCGGACTGCTCAGGACATGTGAACTGGCCCAGGGAATGTCATCCGATTGAGAATGTGTGTTCGGATGTTGTGGGTGAGACTCTCCCCCTCCTCTTCTAGCATGCCTCGGACTACCAGATTGTGGCCTCTCCGTCTGCGCTCTTGTTGGAGTTCTGGATCAATATCCGTGGCAGAGAGTCAAATTTTCTAACTGGATAAGGCTAACTCTTTTTTGAGAAGTGATACTTGATTCCCTCTCTGGGATGTCTGCACACAATGTTCAAGAATGCTCTATGCAGAAAGATGTGTACTTTTTTTGGAATTTTGATTTTTATTTGGCTGTCTGTCACAGACTATGAACAACAGGCAGATCTGGAATTGCTAGATGTTTGGATGCCCTTGCTTGCTTTTCTAAGCAGTATCAATGCTTAAAAATGCCAGTGCAAATAATCAAATGAAGATTGCTTAGGTACAATGTAAATATGGAGTAATGAGGGCAGATCAAGGGTCTAGTGATGCAGGCTTAAACTACTATCAATGGATTGAGCAGACATGTTAAATATCATGAGCCTATGCTACGTGTATTGGTATGCAATATTTTTTCTTTTTTCTTTCTCAAGGTAGGATGCAAGGACTAAGGGTTGTACAGGTATGACAACTGGCACTAAATCAATAAGAAGCATTCACAAATTTGTCAATAAGGCTCGGATTTTCATTCAACTCAGAATCACACAGGCAAATAATAATAATCCCAAGCTCTAAGTCTTGAGCACAAGATGAAAAAGGTACACAATGAAATAAACTGCACAAATTTGTCAATAATTCATGCAAAATCTCATGTTTGGAAGGCAGATTCAAGCTCCAGATGTATGAACCGATCTTTCTTCAAAGCAATCGATCCGTCTTTCGCCTCAAAGCCCTCGAAAAATTCTCTGAGAACAAATCCCCTTTTGAATTCCGTTCTTGGCAAATCCGGGCTGGAATTTTATTTTTTAGCTTATTTGATAAATTATTGGTGTCATAAAGGCCGATCCAACTGTCAGGGTCATGATTGGATCTTGGCATTTCCAGAGATTAGGGTTCTTGGCAAATCTTTCGAAATATCCCACATGCCAAATTCGTAAAGGAGGACCAGGGTATAAAACAAAAAACAAAATCAATATTATTAATATATTGCGTGTTATATCCACGTGGGCCTCGGCACCTCCACCGCCCCACATGCCCGGATATACAACGTGGCAGGGGGTGATTGGCTGAGGAATCTAGGCTGGGGAGGGGGGAGTGGAGGGGGTAGATAGTTTTTTTTTGCAATAAGACAAATTTTTGGAATTTCTTTTTTGCTAAGGGAATCTTTTTGCTCTTCATGATGCTGGAATCTTTTTTGCAAAAGCAGCTTTTTCATTTTTTGGACCTTTAAAGGGGTAAGAAAAATGGTAATGTGGCAAATAGGCAAGATGAGTTGGCAATGTGAGGATGACATGGCAAGTGGGGTGATGAGGTGTCAAACAAGTTGGCTAAGAATATTTTTTCTAGTCAAAACATGAGATGAGGTGGACATGATGTGTATGACATGTGGATGATGATGTGGAAGTGTTGGTGATGATGTGGCAAGATGATATGTCACCCTTATGGATTTAACCATGTAAATTGAAGGTGGCCGGATTTGGGCCTGTGTGATTTCGGCCACTTTTAGTAGAGATGGGGAAGACAGATATTGCTCCAGCTTCTAAGGCTGCGGCAAAACGGCGTGAAGCTACTGCCAGTTTGGTGATACGTGATCCCCCAGATACGGTGCAAAAAGAGGTAAATAATTTAGTTGAAAGTTCTTTGCCATCGTTGGTGATTGCTCCAGGGGTTCTTGAAGAAAGGGATTTTCCTCCCTTGCAAGGCGCTGCGAGTAAGGGAGTGGAAGTTGATGGGAATTTGCATCAAATAGGTATAGAGTCCAGTCCTAATGTAGGTGCTCAGCCCCAGGCAAATGATAGTGCTTGGAAGTCATCTGATTCTGTTACAAAAGTTTTATATCAAAGATTTGGTGATTGGCTTTGTAAAGATATATCTAGTGCATCTAGAAAGGCAAGGGTAGCAGCTTCTTTACAGGTATTGTCTGAAGGGAGTAAGGATGAGTTGTCCGTAATCTTGGACACATTGAAAGCTCGACAGACTCAGCTTCAACAACAATTGCCTCCAGATGATATATTTTACCAGTCTGACTGTCAGGATGTAGTTGAAGCTTCTGGTATTCCTGTGGTTGAGGTGGACCATCAAGCTCATATTAAGTGTGCTGAGAACCTATCCTCATGTGCAGTCCTTGGTTATTTTACTGGTGGCTATTTGGATTTTTAACGGCTCCGTATTTGGTTATCTCGGCTTTTGAGACGCCTTCAGCTTCCTCCTTTTCAGTCCATCAAGTTGTTGGCGAAAAACTTTGTTCTTATTATGTTTGAAGGCAGTGATGCAGTGGACTCTTTGGTATCAAGAGGGATTGATCCACTTGGTGGGGAGTATATGATGTATCAGTATTACTCTCCTGGTTTTACACCAGATATGGTTCGCGCATTAAAGATGCCTTGTTGGTTCTCGATACCTAATCTTCCTCCTGATCTAATGGCCCATCAATTTCTAGTTGCAATTGCAACTGGTCTTGGGGTTCATATCTCACATTCCATCATGAACGGTCCAAGGATTTGTGTCTCAATGCCAGTGGACTCGGTTTTACCAGATCGTATAGTGGTGAAAAGTGGGCCTTGGTATAAGAAGTTGGATCTTAAGCTTCTGAATGGTCCAGAATTAGCCCGTCTGTTTCCTGACAAGGAGGCTTTTGCTAGCTTTCGTCGAGGCACTCGTGCATCTCAGGCATCTATTCAACCTTCTTCTCAGGCTCAAGCTCCCGTTGTTACTTCTTCATCTATTCATGATCAACCTTTACCAGTTGTGTTGCACTCCTCATCCATGGAAGATGCTCTAATTCCAGTTCCGACAGTGTCGTCTTTAGCGCCATCATCTGTACCTGTAGTTCATTCTTCTCTCCATGTTGATGCTTCTTCCTCTCATGTTTCTGAGGTTGTTATGGCTGATGGTCCTAATCTTCTGTGCGCAAAAGAGTCATGGCAGCAGGTCAATTGGAAGAAGGCGGCAAGGAAGAAGTCTGTTATGTCATCTCGCGAGGCTATCCTGCCTCGTTCTATTCAGTGGCATGATAATTTGATGTCTGTTGATGATCATCTCGATGTGGTAGAACATGTTGATTGTGATGAGGCCATTAAACGCCTCAAGGTGGCACAAGGAGTGTGAGTATATACTGTGTATGCGTGGTTTTGCTTAGTGGACTATTTCATCCTCTAGGTTTTGAGTCCCATGTCACAGGTCCCTTGTATGTATCTTAATTTTTCTTGATAATAGATTGTCGTCCTTCAAAGAAAAAAAACCATGTAAATTGAAGAACTTTTGCAAAGGATGGAATTTCAATGGGGTGACACGTGTATAATGTGACATGGCAATATGGATGACATGCATGATGATTTGGCCACTTTTGAATGATGTCATAGGTCAATTTTAATACCAATGCATATGATTTGCATTTTCTAGGCAAAATTTGACTTTTAATTGCTTTCATTAGGAATTTTGCACTTTCTCTCACCATTTGACTTCTAGAGAGAGAAATTTGACCTTTGACCATGAGTATGACCAAGTTAAGTGGAAATTTATGCTTTAATGAGATGGTGATGGTATGATAAGCATGTGTGTGATGTGAATGGCATGTGAGGAGAAGTTTTGACTAGAAAAAATCTTCTAGGCCAATTTGCCTTAGGAGATGAAATGTAGGCATGGAATTTGGGTCTTATGGGCATGTTTTCATGGTAAAGAATATGGAAGACGCAAGATGAAAATCAAGGAATGTAGTTATGCCAAGAATTCAAATAGTAGCATCACATACCAAGAACTCTTCAAGGGGTCTTCAAATCTTCAACATTTGCTTGAGTCACCTTCCATGGCATGCTTGTGTGATCTTTGTCAAATGTCTTCACCTTGGTCTTCAAGTCTTCTTCTCAAAATGTGCAAAGATGCATTGTCTTTGTATATCTGTGTTCAAATCAAAGTGTGAGCATGAGAATATGAGAATGTGTCTTGCTCTTCCATGCTGCCATAGCATGGCAGCATTATGCCAAACTAAAAGAATAGGCTGGTCCCCTAGCCTCTTGTTTTTTGCTTGATAATCAGAGTACAATTCCAGCTAACTACCAATGTGGAGATATGCTTGGCAGCTTAATGGACCTGCAGTGGATTGAAAACAGATGGTAGTGGTAGATTTCAATATGATATGAATATGAACATGGAAGTGATTTGCAAATGAACCTGTATGACAAGTGTGATCATTAGTAAAAAATATGAGATGCTGGATAGGAATGTGACAGCAGTTTAATGAATCTGGTGGAAAAGAGTGAATACCAATACCTTTTCAAATGTAGGATATTGATAGGATTCAATAATTCTCTGCCATCAACCACATCTTTTAGGCTTAGCCAATAAGAATCTTTCCCTGCTTTGCCAATAACTTCAAAAGGCCCTTCCCATAGATTTTCAAATTTAGCTGCTATGTCCTCCCTTGCCTTATTCCATTTTAAAACAAGCTCACCCAATTTGAGAGTACCTTGGAGTTTGTGAGCAGCCTTGAATGCTGCAATATCCTTGGCCTTTTTAATCATGACAGCATTCTCTGCCTCATACCTGTACTCTTCAAGCTGCATTAATCTTACACATCTTTCCTTTAAAGCATCATCCATTTCTAAGTTCATCTGGTATGCTAGTCTGAGTGATGGAAGTTCTAATTCAATTGGCACTACAGATTCTATACCATAGACCAGACTGAAAGGTGTCTGTTTGGTGGAGGCCTTGACAGTAGTTCTATAGGCCCATAGTGCATCATGGATTTTTAGGTGCCAATCTTTTTTTGAAATGCTGATGGTCTTTTTAAGGATTGACTTTAGAACTTTATTGGTTGACTCTGCTTGGCCATTGCCCTGAGGGTAATAAGCTGAACTTTTGTTGTGTTTAACTTTCAGAGTAGCTAATAATAATGCAATGGTTTGACTCATAAACTGGCTTCCCCTATCAGAGATAAGTTTGAAGGGAATTCCAAATCTAGCACAGATGTTTTCATGAAGGAATCTCGCAATGATATAGGCATTTGCTTCCCTAATGGGAATTGCTTCAGCCCACTTGGTAAAGTAGTCTGTGGCTACAAGTATGAACTGATGCTGAGCTGAGGAAGGTGGATCTATTGGACCTATGAAATCTACACCCCATGTCTGGAATGGTCCTGGGGAAGTTATAACAGTGAGAGGAGCTGGTTGCAATGTTTTCTTGCCAAAAAATTGGCATTTATGACAGCATTTTATAGCATCATAGCAATCTTTGAAAAGATTACGTCCTCCAAGGAGAGCCCATCATGCAAGGGGCCATTAGGTTGAAGGTGTGCCTGGGCATGAAGCTGGATCTTGGTTTGGGGGTCTGGGGTTGGGTTGTGGTTTGATTGGTGTCACCATCTAAATTGGGGTCGGGGTAAGGGGCTACATAAGTGGCCATAGCTGTTTGGGGGTGTGTGAGATGAGGTCCAGGCAGAGATTGGGCCAAGCGGAGGTGTTGCTCAAGCTGCACCATAGGTAGGGCTATCTCATAAAGTGTTGTGTTTTGGAGATCTAATAGTGTAGTTTGCATCAAACACCTCAAGCTACACCTCAGTTAGGGCCATCTCATAAAGTCTTGTGTTTTGGAGATCTAATAGAGTAATTGGCATCAAGCTACTGGTATTGTGAAAGCTAAATGGAGTTTGTGTTGTGGTCCTAGAAATGACCATGCGAATTCAAATGTGTAATTATTGTTGTTGGCCCATTGGACTTTGCCTTTGGTCCCCAAGGGGTATTTGTGATTTTTGGGTTAAGGTTTTGGTTATAGTCTTGGTACTTTTTTCTTCTTAGGGTTCCTTATGGTATAGTCTAGATTCCTCGATCCCAAGAATATCTTAAAATTGGACCCAAATGCAAAAGACACAAATTACAATCCATCATTATTAGGGCAAACAATAATGAAAAAAGCGACCACAAAAGATCACCATACCCAAGCGTGCACAAGTGATAGGACCATGTTTCTAGCCTTCAAGTTCATCAAGTTCCCTTTTGTTAAAAAATATGAAACCCTAAACAAACCTGAAACATCATAAGGAAACTCCTTGTATTGGAACTTTGACAATGCAAAGCTGGGGTGATATACTAGCCACTCTATTTCCCCGCATAATGGACCTAGTACCTAAATGCCTGCCGCTTAAGATTATACATACATAAATTGATAAGGGAAGGAGAAGCATATGGCAATGTGCCAATCTTTATTATCCGAGCCTAACAAGACAAGGAAGCGCAAACGACATAAAAAAAAGCAAGAAGAATGTATCGCTACAGTGGTGTCATTCAGTCCAGACCTTGTACCACCAATAATGCTGAGGCACTCAATCAATCACTTCGAAAACAGAAATTATACAACTATACATTTATTCAGCCCCCCGGCCTTGAGTCAAAAAACAAGTTGTTGTACCTGACCTCAAGATCTTCTTGGCAGTTGTGTCAGCAACAAAGTGTCCACCACATATACCCTCATGACATGCCTCAATGATCATTTTGGCTTCTTCATAATCAACACACTTCAACAATACTCCCTCTTTGTCAATCTTGCATAACACATCCCCAATCAGCCTGAACTTTTTGCACTTCTCTTTAAACCTCCTTTCTTGACTGCTGCTCAAGTCCTTTGGCACCTCATTGTTTTCAAGATAATTCCTGATATCACATTGCCAGTCCAAGTCTTTTGCATGAAAAGCAACCAAGTTAGTAAAACAATCAACATCATTTAATCCTTCTTGATCCTCGTGTTCAAATAGAGCGTAGGGCAGATAGGAACTAGGATTTTCAACTAAGTTCACAACTTTGACAGTAATGTTATAAGCCTGAACTTTACAAGCCCATCTACACAACTTTGCTTTTGGTTGTTTCTTTGCAAAGAGGAGAGATAGAGGGTTTTGCCTCATATAGACTTGAATCTGGTTATTTTGCAGCAAATGTCCCTGTCTTTCTATCAGAAACATCAAGGCAGCTGCACTCTTTTCCAGTCTAGGATATCTTAGCTCAGTATCAGACCACATTTTGCTGGCAAAAGCAATAACATGGTCTTTTTGTAGCAATGCAACACCAATTGCCCTTTTAGTGACACTAATATAGGCTTTGAAAGGCTTTTCTAAGTCTGGGGGCTTTAGCAGAATAGAATTGATGATTCTATCAAAGGATTCTTGACATTCTTCTCAACCAGAATATGTTTGCTTTCACTCTTGGAGAATTTCCCAACCTTTGTGAGGTTAGAAATTGGATTCATAGTGTGTGAGAAGTGAGGGACATACATTCTCAGAAAACTAGTCATTCCCATGAAGCATTTTACCTACTTGAGTATTTTTGGAGGGGCTAGCTTCTTCAAAGCCTCAATTTTAGCTTCTGCTACCTGAATGCCTTTTGTAGACACTACATGTCCAAGCAATTCTCCTCTTGAGCAGAAAAAGACACATTTCTTTGGGTTTAAACTGACACCTCCTTTCCTGCACAAGGTAAATAATTTAGTTAGAAAATCAAAATGATCTGTGAGGGAAGTTCCTAAGCAAAGATCATCCAAGAAGACACAAAATGCATTTGAAGGCATATCCTTGAAAATAGTGTCCACGGCCCTTTGGAAAGTTGCAGACGCATTCATTAATCCAAAGGGCATTCTCTTCATGGCAAATGTTCCCCAAGGTGTAATGAAGGAGGCCTTTGGCTGATCTTCCTCCTTTATGCTTATTTGGTTTAAACCTGAAAAGCCATCTAAGAAAGAATATATTTCCTTGCCTGCAACAGCATGTAAAACTTCTTCTAAAAAAGGCAAAGGGGAGCAATCTTTAATGGTAGCTTTATTCAAGTCCCTATAGTCAATGCAAATCCTTATAGTTTTATTTTTCTTCTCTACTGGCACAATGCAAGATAACCACACAGGATTTACAATCTCTGCAATCACACCTGCATCTTTCATTTTATATAATTCCTCTTTGATCAGGCCTAATAAGGATCCATTAATTCTTCTAAGCTTTTGAACCACAGGTTTCATACCTTCCTTGTTTTTTTATCTCAAACTCACATATCCTCTTATCAACACCAACTAACTCATCATAGTCCCAGGCAAACATCAAAAAATTTAGTAACAAAGGTATTATCCTCTTCTTTGAACAAGTCACCAACATAAAGAACTCTATCTAGACCCTTTTTGTTCAATTTAACTTCCTTTACCTGTTTCTCCTCACTTGCATTGATTACCAGAATAGGATAGAACTGTTGCAGGTCTTTTTTTCTCCAGTTCCTCTTCTTGAATTGCTCCCTCAGCCAAATGCTTAAGCAAAACACTTATGCATAATGCATCAGCTTCAGAGTTCTGTTTCCTTGGGACGTGAGATAGTCTCCAGGTCTTGAAGTTTTTTAATTCTCCCATAGCTTGGTTTCTAAGTGAGATCATGTCCTCATTTTTGGCCTAGCACTCCCCCAATATTTGCTGGCAAACAAGCTGAGAATCTCCAAAGATAACAATCTCATTAATATTCATATTCTTAGCTTCTTAGAGTCCTGCTATTAGAGCCTTATATTCTGCCATATTTGAGGTTGCATTAGGAAATTCTGCCTACTTTTGCAAGCAATCTATTAGAAGAATCTTTGAGGATAGTAGCAGAGGAAGCAACACTAGGTCTTTTGGAAACACCACAATCAAACCATAAGTAAGCAAAATTTTCTTGTTTAGGCAGAGCTACCTGCATAGGGGATTCTGAGTTATATATTGGATCACTTGCATTCAATTCAAACTGTCCACATGGATTTGAGAGCAGCATGTCTTCTTCTATGAAGTTTAAGGCTTCAAATTCACCTACTTTGTTGTAGAGTGTTACCTTTTTCTTATCATTGGAGATAGTGCATTCCCCTTTTGATCAAACAGGCCTGGCATCAATTGTAGAAAGCCACTTCCTTCCCAAAAGCAAATCATAAATATCTGATTTTTCTTCTATCCCTTCAAAAGCAACCACAAGAAAGTTAGCTGCAACAAAAAGACCTTCCACATCAATTGGTACATTGCTGACTATCCCTACAGGGCTGATTTTTGTGTTTGAAAAGGATTTTAAAGCCATTGCAGCCTTTTTATCTATTTCAAGGCCAACATTCTCATAACATGATGAGGCATAACAATCAAGGGTGATCCTCCATCTGATAGGACCTTGGTTAAAATTTTCTCGCCCATTCTGGCAACACAAGTGAAAGCCCCTGGGTCATAATCTTCCTGAGTAAGCATGTGTTCCTCAATATGAATGATTAGAGCAAACTCATCTTCTTTGGTCAAATTGAGTACCTTCTTCCTATAGGATGGAGCTACCTTGAGCAGAGTCAACAAGTCAACACTAATTTTAAAAATTTTAAGCAAATACTCAAAATCCTCACTATCTTTATCCCTTTCCAAATATTTCTGAACAAGGGGAGGAGGCACAACCATATTTTGCTTGATTTCCTTGTGTCTCACAGCATTGGCATCCTCATTGGCTTGTGCCGGCTCTTTCTCCTTTGCATTATTCATTCCTCTTGTATGCACAGCCATAATTTCCTCCTGTTCTTCAATCTCCTGCACAAATCTGATGGAAGCATTTTGCTCATTAGATTTAGATTTTTCTTGCCTAGCAAAATACTCTTTTACACTACACCTATCCTCATAATGTCCCACAGCTTTACAAAATGCACACACAGGGCATTCTTTACCAAAATGCCCCCTTTTACCACATTCAGATTTGGAGTTCTTCATCTCTTGAAGTTGCTTGGTCATCTCGACTAGAGCCTCTGATACTTTGGTTATTTCAGCTCTCACTTCTGCTACAGGACCTTCAACATCGTCTGTTTTTATTTCTTTTTTTCTTTCTGAATAGCATAAACTGGTACAGGTCCTGGTCCCATGTATTCTTGCTCATAATCTGGAAAGAAAGGGTCATGAGGTGAGTGCATATCATCTGGTAAGTAAGAAATCATATCTGCAATTTTAGTGGCCTTAGTGAAAGCCTTATGTATCGTGTCAAAGCCTTCTTGTTTTTGGATCTTAAGCATCTTCCTGTGTACTCTTGGTCTACTGCTTAGACCTTTGATAAAGGATGCTACAAGGTGTAAAGTATGGTTAAGAACTTGGTTAATCTGGCACTTAACAAGATAAAGATTAAACCTCTCCACATATTGGTGAACACTCTCACCATGCTTTATATGAAAGGTTTGCAATTCAAAAATCAAATCCTGAGGATCCAACAGCTTGCCAAACCTTACCAAGAATTTCTTGACTAATTCGTCCAAAGAGTTAGCTCCTAAACTCATAACATATTCAAGCCAAGCTCTGACCTCATCATTCTTGAAACACTTTTTAAACTCAGAGAATTTGCAACCCTTCGAATATATGGATATATGAATATATATATCCATATATCCATAGATACAATAGAGATAAACATATGCCATAAAACATGAGAGCTCCTACCCAAGGCTCAGACACATGGGGAGGTAGACTGACGGCTAGGTCTCAAGATAGAGCAGACCGAGTCATAACAATGGCGGGGCTGGCTATAGACAATGGCTAGGGTTGACCACTCCATCCGCCCCTCTTCAGTCTACCTCCCCATGTGTCTGAGCCTTGGGTAGGAGCTCTCATGTTTTATGGCATATGTTTATCTCTATTGTACCTATGGATGTATGGATGCACTACCCTTCGAGGTATTTCGATGTATTGCTATTGCTAGTTCTGACGTTGTTTATGCTTCCGCTGTGATAGGAGCCCATAGGGGAAGGGCGTGCAAGACACCTTCGTGTCGCCTTCCCGTACTAGGGATACCCTGGAGTGCGGGATAGACAGAGGGCCCGTGCGGTCGAAGGACCGGATGGGGGATTTCCTACGGAGTGTACGGCCGGACGCCGTATATTTTGTAGGGAGTGTCACAATGGTATCAGAGCCATGTTCTTGGTTGGCCAAGAACTAGCACTGACCATATCCCTAGCTAGGTAGTCTAACCGGCCTAATAGAGTGTGGGATGAAAATTCCACCATTGAACCTCGAAAATAGGGGGAAAATTTTCTCCTAGGTAGTGGGTTCGTAAAATTAGGTCAAGTTGTTAGACATAGGAGAAAGAATAAGTCGAATTAACATTCTAGTAAAATTAGAGTGAAAATTATGCATGAGCATCAAATTTCACCCAAAATGGGTCGAAGAATCATCCCAATCCGAGACCCGGGTGAAAAATGGCGCAAATCTATAACTAGCACTTCAAATCATTTGGAAAATTCGATTTTTAAGGTATAATACAGCAGTAACCATCAATTAATAAGTATGTATAGTGGGGTAATTAATAAGGGAGGCTAATTAATAGGGCTATTAATAGTAAGAGAATATTCCCTAGAGCATCTTCCTTTTTAAATACACTTTTGTCACCCGTTTTCCCCTATCTTTTGCTAAACCTCTCTCCTTTGATCTCCAGCTTAACCTAATCAGTTTCCTTAACCATAAGATATGGCACGCACCAAATGCACAGCCAGGAAGTTCAGCCCCAGGCACACACCTTCGATGGCAGCAGCAGCAGGTGGTGGGAAGCAGGGAAAAAAATTAAGCATGCCATATATTTTTCAATAAAAAATGGTTTGGCTATTTTTCAAAATTTTACAGTACTTTATGATATATATTTGGCTAAAGTTATTATTACCATTACATTTATATGTACTTGGACTTGGCCAAAATTTTGAATTAAGTACTATAAACTTTCACTTGGCTATTATTTCTAACTGGAAAAAACAAAACAAAAAAAAAAAATCTATAGCTTTAAATAGAATAGAATAGAATAGAATAGAATAGAATAGAATAGAATAGAATAGAATAGAATAGAATAGAATAGAATAGAATAGAATAAAAAATTAACGTCCCTTGTGCCCTCAGGCCCCTGGACTTGTGTAGCATGGGCGAGCTCCCTGAAAGGGCGCTACTAGCACATCACGCTGTTCTGATGTAGCCTTTTCTGAAGGCTGACTTTTTTCTATTATTACCAGCACCCCGCTTTACGGCTTCATGGCCGTGCGGTAATGCATCGTTATCAATCAGCTTTTAACTGAACAATTTGTATGGGGTTTATGAGCCGGCTCTTGTGCGGTTCATATTACAAACCCTCTTTCCCTGTCTATGACCAAGACTAATTAGTGACGCCGATTACTATCAGGATTAAAAAACCCCGCCCCGAAGGGTTTTCGAGGAAAAACCTTAATAGTAATGGGCTCACTGATGCACAGTATTATTATCAGATCCTTTTTTCGTCATTCTGGATTTTGGATTTTTCCCACGCCATTATTGTTAGGCTGCAAAAACTCTAAACTAAACTGATTAGTGCTGATTAGGGCTCCAATCCGAAGCTATGAATATGTAGTAATTACTGTCAACATAACATCACGCATCTAAAGGTCCGTGTTTATAACCAATCTTGAGATATTTTCTAACTACACTATGTTAGCACAATCCCCAGCTTATGTATTCACTGCCTAATATTTCAGATTTACACTAATATAAAGCGTCTAAAGAACCTTCCTAATTTCATACATAGCATGCATATACTATGCTGATAAAACTGATGCATTGTGCAGTGAAACTGTCCAATTTCATAGCTTACAATAGCAGATCTATATCTATAGCTAATGATGATAAAGAATGAAAAGATCAAACATCCAGATTATGCAGATAATGGTATAACCCTTTTGTTTTGTGTGTCACTAGATATTCAATTCAAATGAAAAGAAACCTGATTAGATGAACGTCCTCATCTTCGAGTTTTTGAAGGCCTGCAGCATAATTGATTGTGCTATTCCCCGCTCCACTTTGTTGAACATTTTGTAGTTTGCAAAACTTCTTGTAGAGCCCCAAACAGGGTTTTTGATTACTCTATGGATGTCTTCACATAAGCTGCAACACGTCCTCAAGCACTTGATGTAAGAGCACTTGTAAGCTATTATTCATTTTCAGTCATTTTGGTGATCCGGGAACCAGTTGGAGGGTCGTGCCCTCGCTATCCTAGCCTACGGCGGGGGTTAGACCCCTCAGTTCGTAGCGTATCCCAGTCTCCTTATGCATTATGTCTTTTCATGCTGGCTGTTATTCTATGGTTTCGAGTTTATAGTGGTCCGGATTACCAGTTGGTGGGTCCATCCCTCGCTATCCTGGTGTACGGTGGAGGCTGAGCCTCTCTGTCCCGTAACTTATTCCGTCCACTTTTTACTCAAATGGATTTGCCTTGCCTGTGCAGCCCCTCGCCTCTGCTGTATTCCCTAATTTGTTGCTCTTCCAAAATCTGCCATAGTTTGGCCACTTGTAGAAGCAGAACTGCCATGCCATCTGTCTACTCCGAAAACAGATGTTTTTGAGCCCAACAACCTAATGATGATACCCTATGCCAACTTGGCAAGGCTATCATTTCGAAATTTTCCTCCACATTTAGATGTTGGTCTCTTCTGGCCCGAATTTGCACCCAAATGTTCTTCACCTCTTGTAATATGTACTACAATTAGAAATAATAATCAACAATCAAGAAATATACAATAATATTAAAAAACTTTTAACAAAAGCTCACAATATAACTTATAATATCCATGGTCTGAACAACATTCAATGTAATGACACCTTCTAGATATGATAATCAAATTGCACTTATCTCTAACCCTTGAGGGAAAATCTTATGCAACCAACTCGGGCATCTAAAGAGATATTGGCCATCTCTTACAATTCTTTTTTGAAGACGCATGTATGGTATATGTAATAGAAATGCATAGTTTGAAAAATTACAATCACTGATGATGGTAGATGGGGATGTGTAAAAGTCTATAATAGGAACTCATTTTTGTTTGGCTATTAATGATTTAATATGTAATTATTGTAATATAAAGAAAGGCTAATCCCTTTTTCTTTAAGGAAAAGGGGAAAAATAGTTTGGCTAATCCTAAAAAAATACCGAAGTATTTGTTTTAGCTATGGCTATTTTTCATTTTTTTAAAAGAAAGCTCCTTTCATAAAATTCGCCGCAAAAATTTTCTAGACCTCCTAAAAAATTGCCATTTCGCTATTAATAGCCACTAATTTTTTCCATGGTGGGAAGAAGATCCCCGATCATCTCAAGTCGGGGAGGGAGGAGTCATCGAGCTCGACAGACGACACCTTCCATGCCTCCCAAGAGAGGGATACGTGCCCCGCATCGTGGCATAGAGATAATCCGAAAGATGGTCTCATTCATCGCTCACCATACCTTTCTTCCTCCCACATGATCCTCCTGGTCATGCGCACCCTTGATGCGTGTTGGCCTAGAGAATGCCTTTAGAGTGTATCTCATCATCGCTTACACTTCCAAAACTTTGGCACATGCACTCTACTGACTGGAATGCATATGCCCCACTCAAGCTAAACTAAGAGATACACTTATCTAATCACCTGGCAAGTCGGCGTCGACCAGCTTGGAGATGACTCGGCCGTCGAACTCCTTCATAAAGTTCGAGTATTGCTTCTCTAGATCCTGCTTCAATACCCACGTTGCATCTTCCACAGATAAGTGCTTCTACTTAACCAAATATTGGAGGAACTGAGACCTTCTGGTACTATTTCAACTTGTTCCTTCGTCATTTTCAACAAAGTTGGAGTTTCCAAAACTTCATCGGGATTTGGATTGTGCCTTTTTAACAGGCTCACATAGAAGACCTTATGGATTTTAAGGTGTGCAGGTAAATCGAGCTTGTAGGTCTGGGCGCCTACGCGCTCCAATATCTTGAAGGGACCTGTCCACCTAGGAGCGAGCTTCTTGCAGTTCCCGATGCGAAGCTTGGCTTGCTTCACTTTAATCTTGAGCCACACACACTCTCCTACCTGGAATTCTCTTACGGTCCTATGCCTGTTGGCTACACTCTTCTGCCGACTCCTTGCTGCTAGGAGGTATCCCTTCACCTCTTCCACTAGCTGCTGTATATCCGAAAGCATTTGCTGGGAGACTTCCACTTTTGACACTGGGTTGTGCCATGTATCTGGGGTCAGACATTGATACCCATAGTTAATCATAAAAGGGGACATCTGGGACGATTCTTGCTTGGTGTTGTTATAGGGAACTCTACCAAGTGGACGAAATCATCCCACTTAGACTGGTTGTTTCAAACATAATTCCTTAGCATGTCCTCTATGATTCGATTGGTTCGCTCCGTTTGCCCATCCGTCTGAGGATGGTATGTTGTACTCATGGAGAGCTTCGTCTGAATCATGCTGAACAAGTCTTGCCAGAATGCGCTCATGAACTTTGAATATCTATCCGAAATTATTTTCTCGTGGCATCCCATGGAGTCGAAAAATCTCCTCAGTGAACAATATAGTAGTATCTAGCGCCGTGTCTCCTGTGGTCCTACAAGGCACAAAGTGTGCCATCTTGGACAACTTGTCCATTACCACCATCAAAGCATCTTTGCCTCTTATAGTTCTTGGGAGCCCGATGTCGTATTTAATTAAAGTGGGACTCATTCCATTCCCATTTTTTTTCGGAACCCGGTTAATTTACATAAAAAGTAGCACCCCGACCCGAAAACTATCCTTAATTCGAATTTTTGAATAAAACTCTGAATCCGAGCTGTGCTGCAGTTTTCCCAGGTTCGCGAGTCGAGAACAAAAACAATGCAACTGAAACAAAGGAAATTCATTAAAGTTTGAAACCAAAGATGTAGTTGAAAAAGAATTTTTATTAATAAATTGAACAGATACAATGTATTTTACATCGGACGCAGAGACCATGGCGGTCTTGCTGTCACTACAGTTACATCATCTTGGTAGGTGGTCCACCTTAGGGGATTAACTTGTGGCGCTTCTTCATGCCGTCTGTAAGCCTTGGGGGCAACCTGAAGAGTGTGGAATGCCTCACGTGGAGGTGCCTCTGGAGCTACCGGCCGACCTGTCCACCCGACTTCTCCACTCGCCTCCCGCAGCCTTTCATCGAATATGCTCCTTCCCCAACCTCCGTGGATGTTATGCAATGCTTGCAATATGCCTTGAGCTTCCTGGACTTTCTCTTTGTTTTTCGCCTGTTCTTTATCCCCAGGGTGTAGCGAGCAACCTCTGAATTCGCGAGCAACCTTGTCCCAAAGGCCGGGCAAGAGTGTAGCGTGACCGGGATCTGTGCCAGAACGGTATTTCTTCGGCCTTGAGCTGGATCTGTGTCGCCTGGAGCGGTCTCGTGATGCCCGAGCGGGATCTGTGGCCGGTGTCGGATGCGTGCCTAAACCACCGGAGCAAGGAGAGTATGATTAACAATTACGGTGCCATTAGTCAAAACGAAGAAAAGAATGTTGAAATCAAATTACAACGGAGAACATTCATTCCATACAACCGCATCCAATGGCGTGGGAAGTAGTGTCTTTCTCGACGAAGTCGAGAAAGGCCCATAAAGTCAAAGTACAACCATTCTCATTAGAATATGGTTGCATCCAATCACACACGGAAGCATACAAATGCTTTTGTCAACGAGACAATCAAGCATGCCTTTCTCGACTCGCGAAGTCGAGAAAGGCCTGTGAAACCCAATGTACAAGCATTATCATAATAGATTGTACAAGCATTTCATCAAACACGACAAGCATGCCTTTCGACGACTCGTGAGTCGAGAAAGGCATCAAAACTCAATATACAAGTATATTCATTACAAAATGGTCAATACATGTGTTCACGTTCGATTACAATATTCACACAATTTGACTATATCAAAGCGGGGGTCACTCTTCTTGTTCACCAAAGTATTTGTCGTCCATAGCTTTCATGATCGGCTTGCTCTCTGGATCGGGTTCCGTGAGGCTCGGATAGTTCATAAGCACATCGGGCGACAAGAATGGCGAAGAGGGATTCCGCCAAGGCAGATGTAGTCCGAAGGACAACCACCTATCCGTCTCATATTCTTCAGGTCGATATGGCTTAGCAATGATTGTATTTTTGCGTTATGATAGCACTTGTAGGCGGAGTCGTCTATGATCAGCATGTTGTGTTTGCCATAGTCCCGAATTGCTCATAAACCCCGGCCCGACCTTTTCACCATTATAGGCTTCCCCTTTGTGATGGCTGGATCGAGGTCCTTCACATGCTCGACCCTTTCGTTTCCCCAAACGAACTTGAACTTCAAAACTGAAATGCCGAGAACACCAAGAACATTGACAATATTTTTCTTTGCCATACAAGACCATATGCCCACTTCGAATCCCCGTGCCAGGCACCAGTCAATAATTTCCTTAGCTCTAGGCCTCGGATACACTATTTTATGCTCTGTTTTCATTGGGATCTGCGAGGTGTTAATCTCGGGGACGTCTTTGTCGTGGTATACTGCAGCTAATACTCCATTGACGTCAAATATTACAAGCTTGGTGGGACCAGCTGGATCCCAGTTGGAGTTTGGCTCTGACCATATTTCCGGTTCATCGGGATCCAAATGCGGGATCATTATCTTTTCAGGTTCTTTCTGGCTGTGAGCAGTGTCTTGCTCTGGATTGTCTTTGTCCTTTTCATTCTCCTCGCAACGTGAACCGCTGCCCAATGACAATGATCCGGAGTCGTTGAGCTGGAATTCCCTGAAATGATGACATCTGTCAGAAAGGAAACGAGTTTTCTCGACTCGCGAGTCGAGAATGAAAAGAAAAGGTATTGAAAGGAAACGAGTTTTCTCGACTCGCGAGTCGAGAAACACCGATAGAGCAAAGTAAACTCACCTCAATCTCAGGTTTTCAATAATGTTTTCGGCAGCATTCTGGTCCAAACCTTCGACATCCTCGTCTCCGTCAGCTTTGTCTCCCTCGTCCTCGTCGTCTTTACTGCTTCCATTTGTCTTCCTCCCCTTGAAATGCTCATGAAGCAGATCCAGGTATGACTGAATGGTTTCAACCATGTCCTTATTTCCAACCACGGATATAGGTTTCATTCCAAACAAAGATAGCCCCCGAGAGAACAGGCCATTCATGTACCACTTTCGATACAATTTGATCTTCCTCGACCAAGCTGGTTATGAAGTACTTGATAACTCTTGGCGGATAGGAATTCTATGTATAGGACCGGTCGCACCATCTTTGCTGACCTTGTCCATCGATGGAACATCCTCCATAAACCTGCCCCCTTCCAGGGTTCCATCTGCTCTTGAGAGATCATGAACTTGTCGAGATAATGATGCTCGCTAGACCACCACTTATCCAGGTCGACCGCCGATCTTGAAATCAAAACCAAAACTATGTTGGCAAAGCTTGGTGCCTTCGGCAAGCCAAGTCTGCACTCATGATCAAGTTCATATATGGAGTGCATGATCTTGTTGGTGAAGTTAATATCGGTGCCCATTGGGAGACAGCTAGTTGTTTGATTGCCCGCATGCAAAAGACAAGGAAACCGAAAGTATCCAGGTCGGTCATGTCCGAACACGCCTTGTACCCTTTGCTCTATGTCGCCTTTGTCATAAAAAGGGTGGGGTCTTCGATCATATTGATGGCAAATAGTGCCACGGGTCCAGGTGCCAGTTCCAGACCACCAAATCCCTTGTGTCCCAAAGTAACCAGAAATGGGGGGGAGCTATCGTCTGCCTTAAATGGGACCACCCCGAATCCAAGCTTCCTTTTCAGAATTGCCATAGCACGTTCAGGGAAAGGAAGGGTTTTGACGTTACGCTTCAGCTTGGTGTTGATGTAGGGTTGACATAGACGGTTCAATTCCTTCATGTCTTCCTCATCAAGGGCAGCCTTTTCCTTGTAATAATCAAAATCATGGTATTCATTAGATGCAACGTTGCGTAACTCCGTGATGCCTTCTTCTAACTAACGACGCCGCCTTTAGGATCGTGGCATAATCCTTTAGATCCCCGCAATTTAGAACTCCCGGTCTTCCTTAGCAGGATTGTTCCTCCAAGATTTTGCCTTGTAGGTCAAAGCGTTTCTTTGTCCGTGAGGCCCCTGTATCCTCTTCATGAACTGCTTGTCAAACAACTTGGGGTCCGCCTGCTTGGAAATTCTCCATTGTCGTCCTTGACTTGCCTCTTGTCCATTGAGCCCATATGTCGGTCCATTTCTCCCGGACGCCTCGGTGCTAAGAATGAGGTCATATTGGTCCGAGAGAGACTCCCCACCTTTCCTTGGTGTTCTCTTCTTCTTCTCCTCTTCTTCCTCTCCCTCGTCATCTTCTGTCCCTCCGGTGAACATATCATAGTTTCTCAAAGGTCTTCCACTTATCCGAGGGAGCCCTGTTTCCTTTAGGGCCGAGGACAACCCAATGCTTTCCCTTTGTTGTCTAGCGTGTATGATCCAGTCGGGGATAAGGGCTGCATTCGGACAATGTACCAATGTCGGAGCATGAAAGTATCTACAAACACCCGGAATAAGCGGTAAATAGTAGCCCGGGTTTTTCATTTTCATGAGTCGAGAAAGTCCCCTGAATGTCTAATTTTCTTTTTACTTCTGCGGTTTTTCATTTTTCCCGAGTCGAGAAAGCTCTGCGATCCTTTGATTTTCTGCGTTACCACGGCTTTCGACTCGCGAGTCGAAACCCCGATGATAATCGGCAAATGTTAGGATGGGGCTTTTCGACTTCGCGAGTCGAAAGTCCTGAATGTCTAATTTTCTTTTCGCGGCTAAAGGGTTTTTCGACTCGCGAAGTCGAGAAAGCTCCGCATCCTTTGATTTTACGTGTTACTCGGCTTTCGATTTCGTGAGTCGAAACCCCGTGATAATCGGCAAATGTTAGGATGGCGGGGCTTTTCGACTTCGCGAAGTCGAGAATGGAAAGATTCGAGAGTTATTTACCTTACGTAGGCGGCTTTTCGGCGCTATTGTGTTACAGCGATTGGCTAATCTTTGGCCGCGGTTCGGTTCTTTGGCGTCTCCGTAGAAAGAACTCGCACTCTCGCTTGGCATATCTATCCTTGATCCTTTGCGGCACCTCCTTCTCCGTCTGCAATACTTGAGCCGCCCTCGAATCCGACCGTCTACAACCCGAACCGGACTTCTTTTCCCTTGAGGATCTTCCTCGGACTTCCGGTGAACAACTCACTGTCGACCGCTAAAAGGTATGACATCCGCGGGCATTGGATCGCAACGGGATGTCGCACCATCGGGTTCAGAATCTCCGGCATGTGTCTTTGGATTAAATTTCAATGGTTGAACAAGGCGGCATCTCCGTGCAAACCTTCAAATTGTAGATCTAATGTCCAAAGAAGCTTGTGTGATATTCCCAACGGATAATCTTGAGCTAGGCGCTCCATTTTTACGTGCCCCTCTCTATGAAATCCTGATCTGATCATCTGGATCGAGGTTTGGGGACTCGACCATATCTTCGTCTCCTTCATCATCTGATTCCTCCCGTGTGGTGTCATCATCCCCATCTTTGTTTTTTGGTGGACTTTTTGTGTATGAACCACAACTTCATTCCCCAACATGTAGAGTGTTGTAGAGTCTTCAAAGACGGTAGAAGTGAAGCTCCCGTATTGAGCAGTTTTTTCCCCGACTGGAAATCTCCATACCAAGCTCCCGGATGTTAGGGTTCGGCCTCCTTCATCCCTTCGGATCCTTCCACCCAAGGTTCTCGACAATTTAAAGGCGCCGGCCTTTTTTTTGGTGCCCTTAGCCTTGCTCATGGAAGAGTGAGAATAATTTGAAACCGCTAATTTTTGGTGCGATAGAACTTACTCTTTCGGCGTCCTCGACATGTAGTGTTAAATGCTGAAACCGCAGAGGCGGAGAGCACAACACCGATTTTCTTGTACTTGTCTCCGGAGCTCTTCTTGTCCCTTTGGTGTAGAAACAGATCTTTCTCCTTCCCACTTGTCGATACCTCGACATACCACCAAGAATCTGCCGCTGTTTCAAGAAGCTCTGTCTCCAGTCCCTCGATGACGAAGAATGGAGTTCGGCCAGTGATCACCAGTGAGTCCGAGGTGAATGCTGCAAGAAGAAAGGATGGATCAGTTAAGGTATTCCGCCAAAAGAAAAACCTCAGAGCTCACCTGGGGTGTTTGTCTTCTTCTTCTTGCTGCCATTTGGTAGAAGCATCCCCTCGGGCGCCTCGCTTCTTGGACGGAGTCATGTCTATATGCCCTCTCATCCTCTCGCACCCCTCTGTAAATTAAGTTTCCTCCGCGGGTTGTGAGTTTTAGGACTGCATGTAAAAAAGATCGGGCGTGTTCTTTAGTTTGAACTTAAGGACATGCAATCATTTATGAAAAGAAGCGGGCTAAGGGTACAGCACGGTCGGCTTTAGCCCGCCCAAACACTATTTCGAAATTTAATCACATCAAGGGACTAAGTGAGCGGAGCGTAGTTTATCTTCCCTGCGGCATTGGGGACCTCGAGTTCGGAGGGGAGCATCGAATATTAGCGACTTAGGAATGGCGCCGACGACGCGTAAAAGTCGCTAACGGCGCCTTGCATATGTGTTTTTCGACCCAGCGTCCCTATTGCAAGCGGTTGATTTGATCGATGAGCACGGAGCTAAGGTAGGAAGCGGAGAGGAGCTGCCCGGACAGGGAACTCTACAACTGCGGCGCCATGGAAGCGGGGATACGCGAGAATCGCAGGTGATACAAGTATTAGATGCGAATACACTCTTGAAGAGACCGGCGGAAGAAGCAAAGACTCTAGGTGAGGTGCGGGATCCGTGATCTGATGGCCCAAGGAATTACCGCGTGAAGAGGTGAGTTTGAGGAGATGCCTATGTTATTTTCGCTTGTAGAACATGCCGTATGTGTTTAAATAATGGAACTGGCGATAAGCTCGACGGATTCATTGTTTCTTTGTCGAGCATTTTTCAACTTCGATAGATGATTTACTCTCGGGTTGAGAGATGCTCGGCAAAGGAAACAATGGATCGGGGTAAAGAACAGATTCGTTTTAGGTGTGTTTTTTCATGGACTGTTTACTTGGAATGTTGTACATAGATCGAGGCTAGGACTAAGGCCCGGGAGATGCGGTTCAAATGCATCCTCTTGTAGTTAGTGGGAGGGGCCTCCACCCTGTCCAGAACCACTCCTCTTCGCAATATTCGAGGAAGATGGTTCAAGGAGAGTGGCTCAGAGGGCAGGCTAGAGGCACTTGGGACTAAAAGCGGGGGAGAATAGAAAGTGCAAGTATTTGTAGAGAATGCAAGCCTTGGCTTCCTCTGTGGTTTCCCACGTGGTTAGTTGTAGAGGCCTCCACCCGGTCCAGAGCCCCTCCCTTCGCCAATATTCGGCGAAGATGGTTCGGAAGGAGAAAGTGACTCGATTTGGGTCGAGGCCCTTTGCTACTGAACGAGGAGAATTGGTTTGGCTAAAGGGATTCTCGACTTGCCAGTGAGAATGCTTGGCTTCCTGTCTACATTCTCGACTCGCCAAGTCGAGAATGCCTTGGCCATGAAGGAACTCCGGTTAGTACACATGGGTGCCGGTTGGGTAAGGCATTCCCTTCATGACCGAGAATGCATACAGCAAGCTCGTGGTTTCCCTGTGTGGTTAGTTAGAGGCCTCCACCCAGTGAGCCCATCCCCCGCCCAATATTCGGCGAAGAAGGTTGAAGGAGGCGGTCTTTGATTGGGCAGGGTAATCTATGACCACACATAGGAGAATTGGGTTGCTAAGAGTTGGCTGCGTGACAAATCAAAAACACTTCCTCTCGCAATGTCCGAGGAAGATAGAAGGAGAGTGTTTAAGACCGTATGTGCCAGCTCTAGAGTGCACTAGAGACTGCGTTTTTCGACTCACGAAGTCGAGAAAGCAAAACAAGAATCCTCGTGGTTAGTCGTAGAGGCCTCCACCCAATCGAGCCCATCCCTTCGCAATATTCGGTCAAGATGGTTCAAGGAGACGGTCTTTGATTGGGTAGAGGCCTATGCGTTCAACAATGTGAGAATTGGGTTGCTAAGAAGTTGGCTGCAGGCGGTCAAAACCACTTCCCTTCGCGAATGTCCGAGGAAGATAGAAGGAGAGTGGTTGAGGATCTGCCCCTGAGCCAGCTCTAGAGTGCACTAGAGCTGCGTTTTCTCGACTCACGAAGTCGAGAAAGCCGCCAACACCTCGAGTGGTTAGTCCGCTGAGGCCTCCACCCGGTCTGAGCCAGTCCTCTTCGCAATATTCGATGAGCATGGTTGAAGGAGAGTGGCTCGACGGGTGGAGGCACCGCGCGACACGCACAAAGGGCCATTGGCGGTATCACATTCTCGACTCACGAGTCGAGGCTACGCAGCAGGGTTCTAAAGAATGTGAAGACATTGGGTAGGCGTGCAATCCCGGATCAAGGAAGTCGAGAATCCCTCAACACCTTAGCAGTCGAGTGTACACTCCCTCTTCGCCGCCTGAAGTCGAGAAGTTCTCGACTCACAGTCGAGAAGAAACTGTACTTCCGGATTGTTGGCAAGTTGAAGTATTCTCAACTCGCCACTCCTTCTCGCATGTCTCCTGCGATTGGATTTTCTTTGTGAGTTAGAAATGGAGATTCCGTGAAGCAATTCCTATTCCGAAGTTCTTCTTTGGGAGAAAGACATTCCTAGTTATTTTCTGTTAATGCTCTCTGCAATATCTTACTTCCTAACACCGGTCTCGATGATTTCTATCTCGGTTGCTTGCTACTACTCTAACCACTATTCTCACTTGTGCCCCTGTACAATGTATTCAATTCAACCACAAGCAAGAAAAAGATAACAAAAACAGAAAACAATACAAAGATTAATGAGATTAATGAGAAAACAGAGAAAGGTGGAGAACAAGATGCAGAACAAAGTGGAGAACAAAGATGAGAAAAATGAGATTAAAAAAGGGTATGATATTACAAAAACATACCCGGAAGATTTCTTCGGATGAGGAGGAGGCTTCCCGAAGTTCGCTTCCATGTGGGTATAGTCGTTGACAAAGCGTGAATAAGGATTTGTCGGGCTGTAAATTGTATCAGGGATTAATAAGAGCCTCTAACAAATGTAATATAAGTAAAATGCACTAAAGGACTTTACGAGAAAACTAAAAAAGCAAAGACTAAAAGGGCCTCACTTTCTTCTCAGGTAACGCCTCGCCGAACAATGAATCCTATAGCGAGAACTTCGGTATTTGAAGCCGCCCCGATCCGTCGACCAAAGTCTTTGTCATAAGATGGCGCTGGAATCGCTTCGGTTCGATCGATCACCTGATCGCAAAAGCGGGCCTAAGGAAACAGGGGAGGAAGAGTGATCGAGAGAAAGCGAGGGGAGGAAGAATGGTGGGGGAGAGGAAGAGGGTGCGATTAACTCGGCCGCACCCCGAACCTCGTAAAAAGTGCAATAATAAAACCATTGTCACGTGTGGGCCATGCCCTCCATGGCGTGGTGTGGCGGATAGTTCTTGACATGGCCCACGGTTTCAGCCTCAAGAGGCGCCACGTGGCCATGACAAAATATGAAAGGGTAGGTTATATGTTTATATATGTTATCTTATGTATTTAATAAGGTTTCAATGGTTGTATTTAATATGGTTTCAATGGTTGTATTTAATATGGTTTCAATGGTTACAATGTTTACATATGGTTTAGAATGAGTGTGGTTGTATGCTTTAATATGGTTATATGATTTTAGTTAATATGGTTGTATGATTTTAGTTAATATGGTTGTATGATTTAATATGATTATATTTAATATGTTTGTATGGTTTTATATGGTTCATATGGTCATATTTGTGGTGTTTGGGGCTATATGGTTTTAATGTGAGCTTTTTCATTCGGGGGAGCATGTGAGATGAGTAAAATGGAGCCGTGGAATTCCAAAGGAGGCCATTGCCCTAGGCTCCAATGGAGGAAGATGGGTTGCCTTTTGTTGCACCCTTGCAACAGCAGACGGCAGTATTTGCAGAGGGCATAATAACCGCATTGATCCATTTGATAGTGTGAATGATGAGAGGCTGGGAGATGAACATCTTGGAGTTGGCATTGTGAAGCTTCTTATCGAAGTTGATACTATCATGTCCCAGGGAAGCTCTAGTGATTGCATTGTGTGCTCAGGGCTGCTGGAGTCCCAAGCTCAGTTGAGATGGCCAATTAGATTTATTACACACAAGAATGGTGATACTCTAGAATGCCCTACTGAACTACACACCCCAAGGCCCACCCAAGGCCATGTGGAAGATTTGGTGGTCGATGAGCATCCTTTGATCACAAGGAAGAGACGCTATGTCTTTCATAAAAGGCAGCCAAAGGTGCCCAAGAGGCCTAGAAGTGACAAATATTTAGAAAGGATGGAAAGTATGGCACCAACCAAAGAAAAACCGGAGGCAATTAGGGGACAAGAGTGTTGCAACCTAGATTGCACAAGTGCATTACAATGTGGATGACCTCGTGCAGATAAGGTCCCAATACATTGGACAGCTTCAAAAGATAGGATTAATTTCATTTACTCCTTGTGTAGGAATTCCAGCTATGATGAAAACACAGGACGGCTGCTATATCAATTGAGGGGAATGAAGGTATGTATGAGAGCATTGAGATGGATTCTTGGGGTGAGCAAGTCTTCATTTTCTGATACTTGGAGCAAGGTTAGAAAAGGGCACACTTTGTTCCAACATGGTAATGCACTCACTTTGAAACCTAGAGCAAATACTCTAAAGGCCATTGCGCCTTCTTCGAGAGCTTTGTGAGATACATGTCTCAATCTATGCCCCACAAGTCGAAGGTGAACGAAAGCACGGTGTGCAAAGCGAAGTGGTGCAAAAGAGTGTTGCCACAACACTATATCCAAAAGGAGTGCCTTAAGGAGGTCAACTCCATCCTAGAAACCACCGGAGGTAGGCCTTTTTCTCAATCACATTTCAGCAAGTTATGGAGCACTCACTTTCCGGACGTGAGTGTCCTACAACACATGCCATTCTCAACGTGCAACACTTGCATTCAACTCAAGGATACACTTGCATCAACCGCATAGAGAGAGAAAGAAAGAATGGCAATTAGGGAGCAATTTGCAGATCACCAAAGGGACCAAATATCATGTAGACAGGTTGTATTGGCAAAGTGGAGAACATTTTCCGAGATGCAGTGGGACAAATTTTTGTGTATAATTCATGATAAGATGGACCAACACAAGACTTTCTTGCCAAAGCTAGATCCTTTACCCAAAGTTGTCAAAACGCTTTTTGATGAAAGTAAGTCCTGGCGGGTGTATTAACACATGGTCATGGAACTGGAACATATGGTCATTTTGTGCTTGATCTATGGAGAGATGATCCAAACTTCCATGTGAGCTCTATTTTCAAGTGCCCGAGAACACTAGAGAAAGGATCGATAGAAGGGAGGAGGTATTCCCCTTCAAAGACCCATTTTGAGGCTTTGATGGATGATCAACCGCTTTGTTACCAAAGGCGGATAAAAAGCTCACATCCAAGGTGTCTAGTGAATCAAGGAGGACTTGGGATGATTTCCCCTTACTTGAGAAATCACCGCCCGAGGAGCTATGTGTTCAGTTGGACAACTGTTGTTGGAAAGAAAACAAGAATAGATGGATGTTTGGGGCAATGTCATACTTTGGATGCCAGTGGGAGTATTCAAAGTTGTGAAAGTGGGATTCATGATGGTTGGGCATACGCATGATGATATAGATGGATTCTTTGGAACTTTCTCCACCAAGCTCAAGAGAGAAAACGTGACCACTCTCCCCGAACTAATGGATGTGTTTGAGAGCTGCATTGACCCCAACCCAATGGCTTTCTTGATGGATGAGGTTGATTGGAAATCATTTGTAGAAGGATACTTGCTAGATGGCAAGGACCGGTTGATGAGGACACACAAAGCCACTTCAATTCAAGTTTTGGGTTAGGGATGGAATACCAATCATGCAATATAAGTGGAGACCAGGTGACAAGTTGTGGATGCCCTGTACAAGGTATCGAGTTGTGGCAAAGGGGTGCTTTGCTTTGGTGAAGTTCTCATTCCTAAAGGGCAGCCAAAACCACTACCTCCCTTCAAGACAGTCAAAGACTCTAGCCACCGGGTGAAGGGCATCAAGGATTACATAACGCTTTGGGATGATGTTCGAAATGGAAAGCACACCTCCACTCTTAAGAAAAATCAAATGGACTCCCTAATCAAGTCTTTGGGAGAAAGTTGTGACATGCTTAGAAACCGAATGACCATGTGGGAGGGAGCTAAGAGACGGGTTTTTGCCGAGTCAAGATGGGAGGGTTCTCAAGGTGCAAGCACGTCTAAGAATGCTCACTTGGGTCCCAACAAGGGTTCCAAGTGGTTTGTGGGAAGTAAGGCCTCAAAGCCAAGTGGTTTGATCTTCCCTGAGTGGGATCCTTTGAGGACATCAAGGAAGGATACTTTGTGCTAGTAAGGCCCGATGATGAGGACTGTCCAATATGGTTAGGGGTGGCACTCTGATGTGACCACCACTATGCCCGATGGAGAGGAGTTGCGCCCCGATTCCAAATTCAATATTGGGAGCCCATTGGGAGGCACAAGAAGGGCAACTTGAAGGAGCAATACACCGTGGCTTTGAGAAGAAGTGGAGGGCAAATTATGCTGACCCTCAAAGGAGGGAATTGGTGGAGTGTGTGGTATGGTCATATCCAAGTTCTCACATTGCAAAAGACAACACACACAAGATCCCAAGAAAGGAGATGGACAAGGCCATGAGCAACCTCCATGCTATATCATTGTATGAGGGTGCATAATATTGAGAAGTTTGAAAACTTTCTCAACTAGTGGTTTGTAAAATTTATGAGGAAAACAAGTAACCCAATTCTATGTGTGTCATGTGTAATTCTATTCAAGCAATCAATTCAGAAATTTCTTTTATGGTGTGTGAGTCCCATTTTCAGTCCGAGTCCCAAAATTCAAAATTTGTCCCACTTTAATTAAATACGACTTCCCGGTGATAAAGTCCATGCTAGGGTGAAAGCATGCTAGGGTGTACCATTTAAAGTACTTTTTAGGGAGTGTGAAACTACCTAGAAAAGTACCCAGCACTGGGTACTTGAACTTGCATAAATGCCGCAATAAACAATAAGTTTGAGAATTAATTCATCTATTTTAGTCTCTAATACTATTGTTATCCTCTAGTACTATAGATTGACATGTTAATGACCTTCCGTTCAAATTTTTTTGATTGATTTTAATAGAAAGAAGAACCAAAAAATACCAGTTTTAAAAGTACCCAGTGTAGGTACTTTGGAGGGTTCCAAAAGTGGTACACCGTAGCATGCTTTTACCCGCTAATCACTTCCCGTTTCGCATTTGGCACAGGCAATAGCTCTAAAGCTCCAGGAATTCGGAGTTGCTCCACCTTCGTTTGCTGACATAGCTGGCACTCGCGAATATACTTAGCTATTTGCTTCTTCATGCCGGGTCAGAAGTAACTACTTCTGATCTTAAAATATGTCCTCATGAACCCTGCATGCCCTGCTATTGGGCTATTGTGTGTGTCATAGAGTATCAACTTCCTAACTCCTGATGACTCTGGCACACACAATTTATTTTTGTGGCACAGTAGGTTACCTTCCTTCTTAAAATGTTTGAAGCTTTCCCTCTCTTTGTCTGTTCTTGCCTCCTTGGAGATGCTTGCCCACACTTCCTTAAAGTCACCGCCTGATGACAACGTTTCCTCAATCCTCTTGCCATACTCACTAGTAAGTGTCGATATGGCATTGCAGTGGACTCTTGTCTCTAATGGCCTCCTAGAGAGCGCATCCGCAACTACATTCAACTTGCCAGGCTTGTAGATTATCTCGAAGTCGTACTCCTCAAGAAATTCCATCCACCTCCTTTGTCTTAGATTTAAGAGTGGTTGTGTAAAGATATACTGGAGGCTTTGGTGGTATGTGTCCAATTGAAACTTCCTACCCAACAAATAATGCCTTCAGATCCTCAGGGCGCTCTCACTATGGCCAAGAGCTCTTGGTTCTGAGACGGGTAGCGCTGCTCGGTGTCGTTCATCTTCTTCGAATCATACGCAACTACCCTTCCTTCTTGCATAAGGACTCCTCCTGTTGCTAGTTTACTAGCATCTGTTGCCACTAACTTGTCCTTGCTTGGATCTGGGAGGGTAAGAACTGGTGCCGTGGTCAATGCCTCTTTGAGCTTCTCAAATGAGGGTTGGACATTCTCAAGCCAATGTTGCACCCAATCTTTCACCTTCTTATTCTTAGTGAGGTCCGACAAAGGGGACGCCCACTTCGCAAAGTCCTTAACGAACTTGCGGTAGTACCCTTCCAAGCCAAGGAAGCTTCTTACTTCTCCCACATTCCTCGGTGCTGGCCAATCCACTATGGCTTCTATCTTCACCGGATCCATCGAGATTCCTTCGGCTGTAACTACATGCCCCAAGTATTCCACTCTACCTGTTGCAAAGTGGCACTTTGAGAGTTTGCCATATAAGCGATGCCTCCTTAGCTTCTCTAGAACTCTCCTCAAATGCGATGCAGTTCCTCTATAGTCTTAATATAGATTAGGATATCATCAAAGAACACAATGACAAATTCATCCAGGAATTCCCTGAAGATGTCGTTCATCAAGCGCACAAATGTTGTTGGCGCGTTCGATAAGCCGAAAGGCATTACCGTGAACTCATAATGACCATTCCGCGTTCTGAAAGCGGTTTTGTGGATGTCTTCTTCCTTGATCCTTATCTGATGATAGCCGGACCTTATGTCAAATTTTGGAGAAGACCTTTGCTCCTTGCAGCTGGTCCATTAGATCATTCGCTTTTGGCAATGCATACTTATTCTTTATTGTTTGCTTATTAAGCTGACGATAGTCAATACACATCTTTAGACTTCCATCTTTCTTCTTGACGAAAAGGATGGGTGCTCCAAAAGGAGACACGCTCGCTCTTATGAACCCGAGCTCAAGCAGTTCTTGCAACTGCTTCTTGAGCTCAATTAGCTCTGGTGTACTCATTCTGTAGGGGGCTTGCTGGTAAGCTTAGCATCTGGTGCTAGTGTGATCTCACACTCCACGCCCCTATAAGGTGGTAGTTGACGGATTTCATCCGTGAATTCGTCATGAAACTTCTTTATGAGCCTTGCTATTGGCCTTGGCAACTAACTCAAATTGGGCTCGCTTTTCTTCACTTGACTAGGCTCACTTACCTCTAGCCTGAGGATGTAGTCTATTCTATCTTTAATTATGCTTTTCTGCAGTTGCTTCATGGAGATACACTGCATAGCTGAAGGTACATTCTTACCTTTGACTATATATCGAGTCCCATCTGGCGCCGTCATAGCGATCTCGCCCGTGTCGCAGTCTATCATAGCTTTAGCTGGCCCGAGGAACTTCATTTCCACTATCAAGTCGTACTTCCCAATGTCCATGACTTTCGCACCCATAAGCCATTTGCTTCCACTAAGGTTTATTTCAAAGTTAATTCTCCTCCCCTTTAGTGTGGCGGATCGCGTCGCTTGCCGTGGTGACTGGCTAACCTTTGACTTTAGAATCTTATTCTTCATTAGAGCAGCTAGTCTTGGAGAGGCAAAGTTATGGGAACTACCTGTGTCTATCAAGAATACATATGGCTTGCTATCTATGATTCCTTCTGCCGAGATGACTGTAGCCTGATTCTTGACCTCTCCTGACTCAATAACAGCGCAAATTTTACACTCACCTTCTATATAGTCTTGGGGTTTCTGCTGGTCGCCTTCCTCGCTATCCCCTTCGGTTGGCGATCCCCAAGCGTTCAGCTCCGCCAATGCCGCCTGCATAACAAAAGGGCAATTGTGCGTTCGGTGCCCTGGCTAGAAGCACCAGAAGCACAACTTTTTCTCTATGCATTCCTGTCTTTTCTCCTTGGGGATGTTGTCTAAGAGGAATCTTACTGACTTTCCCCCTGAGGTGTCCTGCTGTTTGCGCTCCCCATAAGACCCTTTCCTGTCTGATTTTCCTTAGTACTGGCTCCCTGCTGGAATGGAGGGTGCTTGCCTGGGTTGATACTGCCCCGCTGCCTTCCCTTTGTATGGTAGCTATTTTCGCCCCGGAGTTACTGGTGCCTCTTCCAAGCTTAAAGCCTTATCCTCAGCCTCCCCAACTGTCCTTGGGTTGATTGCCCGAACCAACCTCTTAATGTTGCTGTTTAACCCTTCAATGTACCCATCCACTGCTTGTCTTTCCGTGATCCTAGGGACATTGAGTCTCAACCTCATGAACTGGCCACGGATAAGTTGCCCTGATCCAACCTGTAAAATTGTTGTATCTGTCTACTAGTGTGGGATCTCGGGACGTAATGCTTACGAAATGCCTTGCTAAAGGTCCTGAACCTGCAATTATTCCTCCTCAACTTATTG
Organism: Isoetes taiwanensis; assembly: GCA_021234155.1. NCBI lineage: Eukaryota > Viridiplantae > Streptophyta > Lycopodiopsida > Isoetales > Isoetaceae > Isoetes > Isoetes taiwanensis. The sequence continues at coordinate 32,049,761 of JAJEKV010000001.1, forward strand.
CCAAGGAAATATTGTGGGCAATTTCAACTTCGGTCCTGCGGCGATTCACCTCTTGGTACAAGGCGAAGGTTTCTGCGAGCTCGATGTCTTGCTCATGGAGAAGCCCCCTCGTGAAGGACAATCTGTCCGCCGCCTCGATACTCTCAACCGCCAGATGACTATTCTCTTCGTGAATTTCTTTAAATTTCTTCATCACCATGGCAAGGGTGATGTCCATAGGGAGCTCAGGGCGCGGGGGAGGGGTTTCCTGTTGTGGCCGCTTACTAGAAGATGATGGAGATCCATCGTGAGCAGGAGGCGAAAGAGGAGCGCAAGTGGAAAGGTGGAAGTGGAAGATCGGAAGAGGAGCGGAAGCAGAAGTGCTACTAGCAATCTTATTTATAAGAGAAATTTCGTAGTAGCTTGTGTCACACGATGCGAAAAATGCCATTGGTCAGGCAGATGGACCGTCACATCTCGCGTTGTGTGAAGAATTTTTTTTTTTTTTTTTTAATAATTTTTCATTCTTACCAGATAAAATACAAATAAAATTTCTCCTATAAATAATTTCAATGATACATATGTAATTTTATTGATACGAAGTCTAATCTATATAACTTACAAATTTTCAAGTTCCATCTACAATTTCCTGCTCGTTCAATCCCCTTCCGAACTGATCTAGCATGGGAATCACTCCCATGTTATCGAGCCCCGCTTTCAACCTCAGATGATTTAACCTCAGATGATTATTTGCACGCAGACGTCTTGGTCGTCAAAATATTCCAACATGACATACCTCCGAATTGCTATGACCCTTGGATTGGACGTTTTGTTGAAGACGATAATCTCTCCATTCCTGAACCTTGAGATATATCGCAGCAGAGTCGAGTTCTTTAATCTTTCTTGCCCGCCTTGTGCATGTCAGCAAGAAAAGTCATAGACTTCCCACAAATAAGACACCTCAAGGTTATCTTCTTCAAATTTCTCAAAATCCATGAGGCTTATGCTACCACGATTAACTGAAGGCTCTTCTAAACTTGTAGATGTTGTTGGTAGCTTTGAACGAAGATGCTGAAATTATTCTTCCGTTGGCAGATTCTTCTCCTCTTCAGCACAATGAATCTGTAGCCTCTCATATGCTTCTTTAAGGTCTATAGCATTACCAGTGTAAGATGATACTTCAAATATTTCCTTGTCGAGATCCTCTACAAAGTTTGTACCTAGTTGTACCCATTCAGCCAATGTACTGATAATTTCGTCTTCCCTAGCACACATACGTAGCAGCAAAGATAGGTTCCTAAGTATATCACTTAACAATAAATTTTTCTTTCCTTCCACCAAAATTGACGCTATATCAGACAACCTCTCTTCATCCTCATCCTCTTCAGGATCTTCCTCGTCATCATCTTCCTTCTCTGGTTCACACAAAGCTAATGCATCCAAGTCAATTTTCCTAGCTTCTTGCTCTTCTTCCTGTAGATCTATCACCATTTCTGTCTCGTCGTCTTCATCATCACATATAACCGACCCACTTTGACTTAATGATTTCATTGTTTCCATTTTCTCATTGAAGCATTATTTAATTAAAGTGGGTCAGATCTTGAAATTTGGGACTCAGACTGAAAATGGGACTCGTGCTATAGAAGAAAAAAATGTTGAATTGAATGCTTGAATAGAATTACACATCACACACAAAGAACTGGGTAACTTGTTTTCCTCATAAACTTTACAAACCACTAGTTGGGAAAGTCATAAAGCTTCTCAATATTATCTACCCTCATACAATGATATAGCATGGAGGTTGCTCATGGCTTTGTCCATCTCCCTTTTTGGGATCTTGTGTGTCTTGTCTTTTGAAATCTGACAAGTTGGATATGACCATACCACACACTCCACCAATTCCCTCCTTTGAGGATCAGCATGATTTACCCTCCACTTCTTCTCCCAACAGTCGGTGTATTGCTCCTTCAAGTTGCCCTTCTTGTGTCTTCCAATGGGCTCCCAATATTGAACTTGGAATCCAGGACGCAACTCCTCTCCATCAGCCATGGTGGTGGTTACATCAGAGACTGCCACCCCTAACCATATTGGACAATCCTCATCGTCAGGCCTCACCAGCACAAAGTATCCTTCCTTGATGTCCTCAAAGGGATCCCACTCAGGAAGATCAAACCACTTCGGCTTTGAGGCCTTACTTCCCACAAACCACTTGGAGCCTTTGTTAGGACCCAATTGAACATTCTTAGACGTGCTTGCTCCTTTGGAACCCTGCCATCTGGACTCAGGTAAGAACCCGTCCCTCAGCTCCCTCCCACATGGTTGTTCAGTTTCTAAACATGTCACAACTTTCTCCCAGTAATTGATTAGGGAGTCCATGTGATTTTTCTTAAGAGTGGAGGTGTGCTTTTCATTTCGAACAGCATCCCAGTGCGTTATATAATCCTTGATGCCCTTCATTAGTTGGCTAGAGTCTTTAACAGTCTTGAAGGGAGGTAGTGGTTTTGGCTACCCTTTAGGAATAAGAACAACACCTTTAGCATCCCGTTGCCACAACTCGATTCCTTGTACAGGCATCCACAACCTGTCACCTGGTCTCCACTTATATTGCATGATTGGTATTCCATCCCTAACCCAAAACTTGAACTGAAGTGGCTTTGTGTGTCCTGTCAACTGATCCTTACCATCTAACAAGTATCCCTCGACAAATGATTTCCAATCTGCAACCTCATCCATCAAGAAAGCCATTGGGTTGGGGTCAATGCAGCTCTCAAACAAATCCATTAGTTCAGGGAGACTAGTCACGTTTTCTCTCCTAAGCTTGCCAGAGAAATTTCCGAAGAATGCATCTATATCATTATGGGTATGGCCAACCATCCTGAACCCCACTTTTACAACTTTGAATACTCCCACCGCTGTCAAGTATGACATTGCCCCAAACATCCATCTATTCTTGTTTTCTTTCCAGCAGTTGTCCAATTGAACACATAGCTCCTCAGGCAGTTGTTTCTCAAGTAAGGGGAAATCATCCCAAGTCCTCCTTGATTCACCATTAACCTTGGATGTGAGCTTTTTTATCTGCCTTTGGTAACAAAGCGGCTGATCATCCATCAAAGCCTAAAAAATGGGGGCTGATGGGGAATACCTCCTCCCTTCTATCGATCCTTTCTCTAGTATTCTCAAGCACTTGAAAATAGAGCTCACATGGAAGTTTGGATCATCCCTCCATAGATCAAGCACAAAATGACCATAGGTTCCAGTTCCATGCCCATGTGTTAAGACACCCGCCAGACTTACTTTCATCTGAAAAGCGTTTTGACAACGCTTGGGTAAAAGGATCTAGTTTTGGCAAGAAAGTCTTGTGTTGGTCCATCTTATCATGAATTATACACAAAAATCTGTCAGGCTGCATCTGAGAAAATGTTCTCCACTGCCAATACAACTGTCTACATGATATTTGGTCCCTTTGGTGATCTACAAATTGCTCCCTAATTGCCATTCTTTCTTTCTCTATTGCAGTTGATGCAAGTGTATCCTTGAGTTGAATGCAAGTGTTGCACTTTGAGAATGGCATGTGTTGCAGGACACGGATGTCTGAGAAGTGAGTGCTCCATAACTTGCTGAAATGTGATTGATAAAGAGGCCTACCTCCAGTAGTTTCTAGGATGGAGTTGACCTCTTTAAGGCACTCTTTTTGGATATAATGTTGTGGCAACACCCTTTGCACCACTCGCACACCGTGCTCGTTCACCTTCGACTTGTGGGGCATAGATTGAGACATGTATCTCACAAAGCTCTCGAAGACTGTAATGGCCTTGAGAGTGTTTTCTCTAGGTTTCAAAGTGAGTGCATTGCCATGTTGGAACAACCTATGCCCTTTTCTAACCTGCTTTCAGTATCTGTAGAATGAAGACTTGCTCACGCCAAGAATCCATCTCAATGCTCTCATACATACCTTCAGGCCTTTCAATTGATATAGTAACCTTCCTGTGTTTTCATCATAGCTGGAATTTCTACACAAGGAGTAGATGAAATTAATCCTATCTTTCTGAAGCTGTCCAATGTATTGAGACCTTATCTGCACTAGGTCATCCACACTGTACTGGACTGTGCAATCTAGGTTGCAACACTCTTGTCCCTTAATTGCCTCCAGGTTTTCTTTGGTTGGGGCCATACTTTCCATCCTTTCTAAATATTTGTCACTTCTAGGCTTCTTGGGCACCCTTGGGTGCCTTTTATGGAAAATATAGCATCTCTTCCTTGTGATCAAAGGATGCTCATCCACCACCAAATCTTCCACATGGCCTGGGGTGGGCCTTGGGGTATCTAGTTCAGTAGGGACTTCCAAACTCTCACCATTCTTGTGTGTAATATATCTTATTGGCCATCTTAACTGTGTTTGGGACTCCAACAAGCCAGAGCACACAATGCAATCACTAGACCTTCCCTGGGACATGATTGTATCAACTTGGATAAGAAGCTTCACAATGCCAACTCCAAGATGATCATCTCCCAGCCTTTCATCATTCACACTATCAAAAGGATCAACTGCAGTTATGATGCCCTCTGCAAATACCATCTCGTTGCAAGGGTGCAACAATAAGCAGGCCATCTTCCTCCATTGGAGCCTAGGGCAATATCCTATGCTGGGCTTCCTTGGCTCCATTTTGCTCATCTCACATGCTCCCTGAATGAAAGAGCACACATTAAAACCATATACAACCATTAAAACCATTAAATCCATTTAAACCACTAAAACAATTTAAACCACACAGAACCATTACAACCATATAACCATTAAAAATATTAAAACCATATAACCATTAAAAACATTAAAACATTATAACAATTGGAACATTATAAAACATTGGAACATTATATAACATTATAACCATTGGAACATTATAAAACATTAAAACATTTTAACGTCCATGTGGCGCTTCGTCAGCGACCGCTGACATGGCCATGTCAGCATTCCGGACACCCAGGTCACGGATGGCATGGCCCACACGTGACAGGGTGTCATAATGGCAACTTTATCGAGGTTCGAGGGTGCAGCCAGAAATAACTGCACCCTCTTCCTCTTTCCCCGCGACCCATTCATCCTCTTTCTCTGTTCTGTTTTTCTATTCCATCTCCAGAGCTCCCCCTTGGCGATCGATCTATTCCACCAATTCCGACGTCTTCTTATGACAGCAGACTGGTCGACGGATCGCGACGCTTCCAGCGCCGAGGTTTTCGCGCAGTTCGAGTGTTCGAGCGGGCGTTACTGCCTGAGAAGAAAGTGAGGTTCTTCTCTGTAAGTTTTTAGCTTCTTTTACTGCTTCTTTTTAGTTTTCTGTAAGTCCTTTACTGCACTCTTACTTATATTCCTTTATTAGAGGCTCTTAATATCCCCTGATACAATTTCCAGCCCGACAAATCCTTATTCTCACATTGCAAACGCCTGTAGCCACATGGAATCGAACACGGGAGCTTCCTCCTCATCCAACAAATCTTCCAGGTATGTTTTTTTAATATCATACTGTTTTTTAATATCTCATTTGTCTCCACTGTTTCACTCTGTTTCACATGTTGTCTCTGTTTTCTCCTTTTGTTTTGTTTTCTGTTTTTGTTTTCTTTTTCTTAGTTTTTGTTGAATTGAATACCTTGTACAGGCATAAGTGAGACTAGTGGTAAGAGTAGTGGCAAGCAACCGAATTAGGAATCCTTAGAGACAGGTGATAGGAGTAACAGAACATTACTATGAATGATTCACAAAAGAAATTGCTAAACTGTCTATGAATGTTTCATAACAGAACATAACTATGAATGAATATTTCTAACTATCAACTAAGAATAGGAATTGCTTTACAGAATCTGCAATTCTAACTCACAGCATATCCTCCCCTGTAGGAGAGGTGCAGAAGGGAACCCGGCTTTCTCGACTCACGAGTCGAGAATGCCTGTTTTGCCAACAATCCAGAAGTACAGGCCGCCTTCTCATTCGCGAGTCGAGAATTTCGACTTCGAGGCGACGGGGAGTGTACACTACGATTGTTGGCTGGTTGAGGAATTCACCGAATGTCGCGGGGATGAAAATACCCAATACCTTGTGTCGGTCGTGTCCTCCTCCACCGGTGAACCACTCTCCCCCGGACCATCTTCATCGAATATTGAGAGGGAGGGGCTCGGGTGGAGGCCTCTGACTAACCCGAGCGTCTTTGTGCTTTCCGACTTCGTGAGTCGAAAAACCTAGTCTCACACCGCGATGCCGGATACGAGTGCATTCTCCTGGCGACTAGCGAGGCGGTGCGAGCCACTCTCCTTCAAACTATCTTGCCGAATATTGCGAAGGGGAAGTGGCCGATTTATTCTAGGCCTCAAAATACGGGGCTTTCGGTATGTTTTCGTGCATTCTCGACTTCGAGTCGAGAGTGCCTTAGATAACCGACCAACACTCGGGGGTACTACACGAGTTTTGCTAACTAAGGCATTCGACTTGCGGTCGAGAATCTGAAGCAACAACACTTGCATTCTCGACTTCGCCCGGTCGAGAATCCCTTATGACCCATTCTCCACGTAATGCGGTCGCGGGTACCACCGACCGGTCGAGCCACTCTCCTTCGATCCATCTTCCTCGAATATTGCGAAGAGGAGGGGCCGGTTGGGTGGAGAGCCCTGCAACTAACCACGAGGGAAACCACGAGAGCTTAATGCGCATTCTCGACTCGCGAGTCGAGAATGCCTTAAGCACAGAGAAATGCAACCCTTAAGGCCAGCATTCTCAAGGCGCTCTGGCTGTTTTCTCGACTCATGGGGCGAGAAGACCCGCTACTCTCACAAACAACCCAAGGTTGAGTGCATTCTCCTATTTTTAGTCCTAGGTGCCTCTATCCTGTCTGAGCCACTCTCCTTCGGACCATCTTCCTCGAATATTGCAAAGGGGAGTGGCCCGGACTGGGTGGAGGCCTCTGCGACTAACCACAGGGGGGATGCATTTGAACCGCATCTCTAAGGCTCAAGACCTAGCATTCCAAGCAAAAATACAGACACTTGAAACTGTTCGCGAGTTGCTCCGATTTATAGTTCCCTTGCTGAGCATCTCTCAACCTAGAGAGTATCTTGACGCTGAAATATGCTCAACAAGGAAACCATAAATCGGGCGAGCTGTCGAACAGTTCCATGATCAAAACAGAGAGCTGTTCGAGTGTTACTCCGATCCATTGTTTCCGTGTCGAGCATATCTCAACCCAGAGACTATATTTCATCTCTGGACGCTGAAATATGCTGGACAAGGAAACGATAAATCCGTCGAGCTTTCGAGCAGTTCCATGTTCTAAACACATCTGGCATGTTCTACACACATAATGAAACAGGCATCTCTGAAACTCACCTCTTCACGCAGGAATTCCTTGGGCCATTGTATCACAGATCCCGCAGCCTCACCGAGAGTCTTCGCTTCTTCTGTTGGCCTCATCAACAATGCATCCGCATCAAAAACTTGTATCAAAGCGATTCTCGTGTATCCCTCTTCCATGGCACGGCAGTGAAGAGTTCCCGTGTGCTGCAGCTCCTCTCCGCTTGCTACTTTAGCCCCGTGCTCATCGATCAAATCAACTATTTGCAAAAAGACACGCAGTTAGAAATAGACAGAGAGTAAGGCGCTGTTAGAAGCTTACAGCATCGTGGCGCCATCCGTGAACTCGCGAGCAATCGATCTCCGCTGCCGCTCTAAGCGCCCGGAACTAAGCGCCCCGCTGCCGAACTAAGCGCCCAGAAATCTCCATTGCGCTCACTAAGTCCCTGGAAATGAATGAATTTGGAATTAGTGTTTGGGCGGGCTAAAGCAAGCCGTGCTGTACCCTTAGCCCGCTTTTTTTCCTTAAATGATTGTGTGTCCTTAATTTCAAATTTAAGAACACACCCGACCTTTTTTACGTGCAGTCCTAAAACCTCCAAGGCGCGGAAGAGGCTCAATTTACAAGGAAATTCGAGCAGCAAGAAGATGCGGGGGCATACAGATATGGCGACTCCATCGAAGAAGCGAGGCACCGGAGCGGAAGCTGGTTCAAGCGGCACCAAGAAAAGAAAGACAGTGACTCCAGGTGAGCTCTCAGTTTTGTGTTCGGTCAAGATACCTTTACTGATCCATCCTTCTGTCTTGCAGCATTCACTGCGGAGACGCTAGTGATCACTGGCCGAACTCCGTTCTTCGTTATCGAGGGATTGGAGACAGAGCTACTTGATACACCAGCAGATTCTTGGTGGTATGTCGAAGTATCAACAAGTGGGAAGGAGAAAGATCTGTTTCTGTGGCAAAGGGATAAGAAGAGCTCCGGCGACAAGTACAAGAAGGTCGGTGTTGTGCTCTCCGTCTCTGCGCCAGATTCGAAGCATCTTACATTGTATGTGGAAGACTGCCTGAAGGGTAAGTTCTACCACACGAAGAAGTTATCAGTATCTAATTACTCTCACTCTTCAATGAGCAAGTCGAAGGGGACCGACAAAAGGCCGGCGCCTTTAAATTGTCAGAACCTTGAGTGGAAGGATCTGGAAGGGATGAAGGAGGCCGGAACCCTAACATCCAGGGAGCTTGGAATGGAGATTTCCAGGGTGAGGGAGAAGTTGTTCAACACCGGGAGCTTTACGTCCAGCGTGCTAAAGACTCTAAAGCACTCGGCAGTTACCCAGGATGTTGTAGTTCAGAAAGAAAAAACTCCGGACAGGACTGCAGATGAAGCAGATGAGAGTACACGGGAGGATTCAGATGCTGAAGATGAGGAAGATATGGTCGACTCCCAATTCTTGGATCCAGATGAGCAGATTAGAAAATCACAGAGAGGGGCCCAGAAGATGGAGCGGCTGGCTCGGTATTATCCATTGGGGATATCACACAACAACCCCAAATTTTGCTCAATGTGTAGTTTTTTGTTGTTGTTTCTGCAAAAAAACAACATTTAAAGACCACCCATAGTATTGTTCCAAAAATGCTAGAAACAACGTGTAGTTTTTTAATAAAAAGTCTATGCATAGAAAATTGATAGTTCTGTTAATAAAATTCAATGCGTTGTTTTTTTGTGTTGTTTTTGCTAAAAATAACGTATGGTTTAACAGAATATCCACATGTGGTTTTTTTAAGTAGTGGTTGTTTTCAAGTATTGTTTTTACTAAAAATATATGTGGCTTAATAGAATATCCACGTGGATAGTAGTTGTTTTCAAGTGTTGTTTTAACTAAATAATAACATGTGGTTTAAGGAAATATCTATATGTGGTTTTTTAAAATAGTTGTTTTTAAATGTGGCGCTTTTCAAATAAAGACACATAGTTTTAAAGAACTACATGTTGTTTTCGTGTATATTCCAAAATAAAAAAGCATTATTTTAGCTAATTAGATATCAACACGTGGCACTTTAAAAAAAAAAAAAAGTTTTTTTTTTTTTTTTTTTCATAGCCTTTTGGGAGTCGAACCCAAACAAGTCCATAAGGCATTATTAAATTGCAATCCACATTCTATCATTACATTAAAACATTATTATGTTTAAAATACTACATCAATGGTCAATGATTAAGGTTTAAAACATTTAAATAAATGTTTAAGGTTCACAACATGCTTGTCTATTTCTTTCCATCTAGTTCTCATACTAAATCAGTTAAAACAGTATTCTTTCCCAATTTTATAGAAATGTCTACAAGTTCTCCTTTATCAGATTTTGTATTGAAGATCAGATAGCATAGTATTTAGCTCATAGATCAAATATGCTTCTAGAGCTGAAAGCTCATCCGCTTTCTTGAATGCTCCATCATGAGCCATTCCTTCCACCAGACTGCGCTATCCTTTCCGGATCTATGCAAGCCCTAACCTGTCATACACAGCCGAATCTTAGTTCTCCAAGAAAACTTTGGCAAAACAGGAAAACAGGAAAACAAAAATAAGGTTACCTGACAAGCACAAGCAGGCAGGGCTTTGGCCATGAGGCCTTGGCAATCATTTTTATCTCGGCTAAACACACGGACAAGAAGTCCTTCCTGCATACAAAAATATAAGTCTGAAAAAGAATAACAAGGTAAATATCAGAGGTAATAGAGATCAATTGATTCTTACCTGACATTGCCAACTCTGTTATGCGCAATAACTCCAGTTTTTGCAAGCCTGGTTATGCTTGCTCAAAAGAAGCCAAAAACAAACTTGCCTGTGAACAAAGTACATAGCAGGATTTTCGCTGGTTCCATCTGATAAAAACCCCCTAACTGAGCAAATAAAATTAGAACACAGACTAGGCATAAATCGACTTTCTGAAATCTACAAACATCTCTGAAATATGTTTCGTAGTGCTTTTTTCGTAGTACCTTTGTATCAGAGCAAAACGGCCTGCAACAGAACCTCCGGCTTCCTGCTTTTTTGCCTCAAGCTGGACAATAACTCCTCTTACCTGTTGAAGAAGCAGCTTTAGGGCCGTTAAAGCGGTCGATGAGGTCGTGAAGAAAGCCGCCATTCGCCTTAGCACAGCATTCGCCATCGCCATTCCAGCCATTTACCTTTGCACAGCATTCGAGCCATTCGCACAGCGTTGAACCTGATGCAAGCACTGACCTAAAGCTGGTGAAGAGGATCCGGAACAAAATGAAGCCAAATATTAAAAATGGAATAGCCCATCTGAATCGGGCCATATCCTGGAGTAGCTGAGAGCCAAAATCTAGCCCAACACCAAGCAGAGAATGATAATAATGCAAAAAGCTCAAATTTTATGCCCGAAATTGTAAATCGCTGCTTGCCTTCGCCACTTTGAGTTGTTTGAGCCGCATGTTGGAGCCGCATGCTGGAGCCATTCGCCATAGCTGGGCGCAATGGTGGAATAGCTGGGCGCAAGAGAGGGCGGTCAATAGCCATAGCTCGAGCGGAATAGTCCCGTTAAGGCGGGAATAGTTTCCATGGTGGGTTAAGGCGGGGATAGTCCCGTTAAGGCGGTTGAGGTGGAGGCGGGAAAAGTCCCGTTAATTTGAACAAGCAATAGAATGATAGGACCTGGAAAATCCAGGCCGTCCATTTTGGCATTAATCTCGGCCATTGAATACATAGATTTCTATATAAGTGATATTTATTAGATAATATTTAAAAATTAAAATGGCCAATAAACTTTACTAAAGTATTTGTTCGTCAATGACATCAACCAAGGTCCAGATTCCACTACGCCGTCCGTTGCTACAGGGACGAATTGGTGGAGCCACGAGTGTCCAATTAATACCATTGTTGGGATTCAGTCGCAGTCTGAAGCCTGGTGGAAGTTCCCGATGTGGAGTGAGATATCACAAAAATCACAGGTGGGGGATCTTGCAAGGTGACATTGGCAAATTTTGGGTGACATGGCACCTAGGCTCCAACATGCCAAGGTGGCAAAAACATGCCACCTAGGCTCAAATATGCCACCTAGGCTCCAACATGCCAATCTTCTATTGGTCTAGTGGTAACACACTAGTTCCTTAGCAATGTGGTCTCGAGTTCGAGACCGTCCAGAATCGCACTCGGTACTGTTGGGGGTCAAATCCCAACAGACGCAATGTAAGGTGGTTGGGGGCAGGGCCCAACCAAGCAATGTAGTGTGGTGTGTGGTCACATGTCCACTGCCTAGTGGCGTGACGTTAAAACTACTATCTATCTATCTATCTATCTATCTATCTAAGGTGGCTCAACATGCCAATCTGCTAAGGTGGCTCAAACATGCTAAGGTGGCTCAACCATGCCACATGGGCTCCAACATGCCAATCTGGCTCAAACACGCCACCTAGGCCTCAACGTGCCAAGGTGCCTCGAACATGCCACCTAGGGTCTAACATGCCAAGGTGTCTCAAACATGCCACCTGGAATCAAATATGCCACCTAGGCTCCAACATGCCAATGTGGCTCAACCATGCAATGTGGGCTCCAACATGACAATATGGCTCAAACACGCCACTTAGGCTCCAACATGCCAAGGTGGCTCAAACATGCCACCTAGGCTCCCATGTGGCATGTTTGAGCCACCTTGGCATGTTTGAGCCACCTCGACATGTTGGAGCCTAGGTGGCATGTTGGAGCTCGCATGGCATGTTTGAACCACCTTGGTATGTTGGAGCCTAGGTGGCATGTTTTGAGCCATATTCACGTGGCATGGTTGAGCCACCCTGGCATGTTTGAGCCACCTTGGCATGTTGAAGCCTAGGTGGCCCACGTGGCATGTTTGAGCCACATTGGCATGTTGGAGCCTAGGTGGCATGTTGCAGCCCGCGTGGCATGTTTGAGCCACCTTGATTTTTTGAGCCACCTTGGCATGTTTGAGGCACCTTGGCATGTTTGAGCCTAGGTGGCCTGTTGGAGCCTAGGTGGCATGTTTGAGCCACCTTGACATGTTTGAGCCGAGGTGGCATGTTGGAGCCACCTTGGCATGTTAGAGCCTAGGTGGCATGTTTGAGCCACCTTGGCATGTTTGCGCCTAGGTGGCATGTTGGAGCCTAGATGGCATGTTTGAGCACCTTGGCATGTTTCAGCCACTTTGGCATGTTGCAGCATAGGTGGCATGTTTGAGCCACCTTGGCATATTGGACTCTCGGTGGCATGTTTGAGCCACCTTGGGAAGTTGGAGCCTAGGTGACAAGTTGGAGCCCACGTGCCATGTTTGAGCCACCTTGGCATGTTTGAGCCACCTTGGCATGATGGAGCCTAGGTGGCCTTGGAGTCCACGTGGCATGTTTGAGCCACCTTGGCATGTTTAAGCCCACCTTGGCATGTTTAAGCCTAGGTGGCATGTTGGAGCTTATGTGGCACGTTTGAGCCACCTTGACATGTTGGAGCCTAGGTGGCATGTTGTGAGCCACCTTGGCATGTTGGAGCTTAGGTGGCATGTTGGAGCCCCCGTAGCACCTTGGCATGTTTGGGCCTAGGTGGCATGTTGTAGCCTAGGTGACATGTTTGAGCCACCTTGGCATGTTGGAGCCTAGGTGGCATGTTGGAGCCCATCTGGCATATTTGAGCTTAGGTGGCATGTTTGAGCTTAGGTGGCATGTTGGAGCCTAGGTGGCATGTTTGAGCCACCTTGGTGTGTTGGAGCCTAGGTCTTAAGTTGGAGCCCACATGGCATGTTTGAGACACCTTGGCATGTTGGAGCCTAGGTGGCATGTTGGAGCTCGTGTGGCATGTTTGAGCCATCGTGGCATGTTTGAGCCTAGGTGGCGTGTTGGAGCCTGCGTGGCATGTTTGAGCCACCTTGGCATGTTTGAACCACCTTGGCATGTTTGAGCCTAAGTCGCATGTTGGAGCCTAGGTGGCACATTTGAGCCACCTTGGCATGTTGGAGCCTAGGTGGCATGTTGGAGCCTGCATGGCATGTTTGAGCCACCTTGGCATGTTTGAGCCTAGGTGGCATGTTGGAGCCTAGATGGAATGTTTGAGCCACCTTGGCATGTTGGAGCCTAGGTAGCATGTTTGAGCCTAGGTGGCATGTTGGAGCCTAGATGGAATGTTTGAGCTCCTTGGCATGTTTGAGCCACCTTGGCATGTTGGAGCCTAGGTGGCATGTTTGAGCCTAGGTGGCATGTTTGAGCCTAGGTGGCATGTTGGAGCCAACCTTGGCATGTTGGAGCCAAGGTGGCATGTTTGAGCCATCATGGCATGTTTGAGCCTAGGTGGCGTGTTGGAGCCTCGTGGCATGTTTGAGCCACCTTGGCATGTTTGAACCACCTTGGCATGTTTTAGCCTAGGTCGCATGTTGAAGCCTAGGTGGCACATTTGAGCCACCTTGGCATGTAGGAGCCTAGGTGGCATGTTGGAGCCTAGGTAGCATGTTCGAGACACCTTGGCATGTTGGAGCCTAGGTGGCATGTTGGAGCCACGTGGCATGTTTGAGCCACCTTGGCATGTTGGAGCCTAGGTGGCATGTTGGAGACTGCGTGGCATGTTTGAGCCACCTTGGCATGTTTGAGCCTAGGTGGCATGTTGGAGCCTAGATGGCATGTTTGAGCCACCTTGGCATGTTGGAGCCTAGGTAGCATGTTTGAGCCTAGGTGGCATGTTGAAGCCTAGATGGCATGTTTGAGCTCCTTGGCATGTTCCCATGTTTGAGCCACCTTGGCATGTTGGAGCCTAGGTGGCATGTTTGAGCCTAGGTTGCATGTTTGAGCCACCTTGGCATGCTTGAGCCTAGGTGGCATGTTGGAGCCAACCTTGGCATGTTGGAGCCAAGGTGGCATGTCGGAGCCTTTGTGGCATGTTTAAGCCACCTTGGCATGTTGGAGCCTAGGTGGCATGTTTGAGCCACCTTGGCATGTTGGAGCCTATGTGGCATGTTTGAGATAACTTGGCATGTTGGAGCCTAGGTGGCCTTGGAGGCCACGTGGCATGTTTGAGCCACCTTGGCATGTTTAAGCCTAGGTGGCATGTTGGAGCCTAGATGGCATGTTTGAGCCACCTTGGCATATTGGAGGTGGCATGTTTGAGCCACTTTGGTGTGTTGGAGCCTAGGTGGCATGTTGGAGCCCACGTGGCATGTTTGAGCCTAGGTGGCATGTTGGAGCCTAGGTGGCATGTTGGAGCTCGTGGCATGTTTGAGCCACCTTGACATGTTTCAGTGTAGATGGCATGTTGGAGCCCGCGTGTCATGTTTGAGCCACCTTGGCATGTTTGAACCACCTTGGCATGTTTGAGTCTAGGTGGCACGTTGGAGCCTAGGTGGCACATTTGAGCCACCTTGGCATGTTGGAGCCAAGGTGGCATGTTGTCAGCCACCTTGGCTTGTTGGAGCCTAGGTGGCATGTTTGAGCCACCTTGGCATGTTTGAGCCACATTGGCATGTTGGAGCCTAGGTGGCATGTTGGAGCCCGCGTGGCATATTTGAGCCACCTTGGCATGTTGGAGCCTAGGTGGCATGTTGGAGCCCGCGTGGCACATTTGAGCCACCTTGGCATGTTGGAGCCAAGGTGGCATGTTGTGAGCCACCTTGGCCGGTTGGAGCCTAGGTGGCATGTTTGAGCCACCTTGGCATGTTTGAGCCACATTGACATGTTTGAGCCACATTGGCATGTTGGAGCCTAGGTGGCATGTTGGAGCCCGCGTGGCATATTTGAGCCACATTGGCATGTTGGAGCCTAGGTGGCATGTTTGAGCCACCTTGGCTTATTGGAGCCTAGGTGGCATGTTGGAGCCAGTGTGGCATGTTTGAGCTACCTTGGCATGTTTGAGCCTAGGTGGCATGTTGGAGCCTAGGTGACATGTTTGAGCCACCTTGGCATGTTGGAGCCTAGGTGGCATGTTGGAGCCCACGTGGCATGTTAGAGCCCATGTGGTATGTTTCAGCCACCTTGGCATATTGGAGTCTAGGTTGCATGTTGGGGCCCACGTGGCATGTTTGAGCAACCGTGGCATGTTGGGGCCCACGTGGCATATTTGAGCCACCTTGGCATGTTGCAGCCCACGTGCCATGTTATTAGATTGAGTATGGCATATTTGAGTCCTTCAAGAAATGCCTATATGATGCCAAACCAGTCTCTATCTTTGGTTCTTTGTATCATTGTGTCTTCTACAAGTTGGCAAGTGATGGATGTCTTCAAGTTTCACGCTCTACAAGCTCTCTCACACACACATGTATGAAGTCAAATCCTAGTGAGTGTGTCAAGCATGCATACATCACTTCTATCCCGCCATTTTTGTGGCAGTAATGGCATGTGGACAACTTGGTCATACATGCATTCTTGGAAAACCATAAAAAACCACACCTCAAAAAAACACTACCTTAAAAAACACCACCTTGAAAAAAAACATCCTTTCAAAAAACTATACCGCCCGAGAAAACAACACATCCTTAAAAAAGAAACTACACCTTCTTAAGAAACCAATCATTCTTAAAAAAAAAACTACGGCTCCCTAAGAAAAACTACAGCACATCCATGAAAAACCACACCTCCGTATAACTACGTGTAGGTTTTTTTTAAATCTTCAAAAAAACAATCCGTGTTTTGTTTTTACTGTTGTTTTCAGCCGTGGACCAAATGTTGGGGTGAGTGTGTCACACAAGCTGCTGCTGGACATCAGATGCCTGAAGGTTTGCACAGGAGATGCCGTCTTGTTCAACCACAGGGAATTTAATCCAGCACACATGCTGGAGATTCTGAACTTGATGGTGCAGCATCCTGTTGCAGATCCAATGCCTGCGGATGTCATACCATTCAGCAAATCGATCGGTGAGTTGTTCAGCTGGAAGTCTGAGGAAGACCTAAAGGGAAAAGACGTCAGGTTTTGGGTTGTGGACGGCCAGCATACACAGGCACTTTACGCCTTAGGATCTGGCAGGTCTTTCTTGTTGTTGTATGCATATTCAAAATTACGACCATAGTACTCAGAATCCCTAATGCGTAAAACCAGACGCATGTCCTTCGGCATGACAGTCACCCGCTTGGCATGTATAGCTGCAAGTTGAGAGTCCTCGAACAGACTAACACCAACTGCTTCCACTGCCATTTGAAGAGCATTCAAGGCAGTTGCTTGAATCCTGTAAGTGGTGTTATGTATAGCTGCACATGCTTGCAACAGCTCTTTCACAAACCTAGCAAATGGAAGACGTGGAATAACCAAGTCAGTGCTCTTCTGATACTTCCTTATCTCGCGTACCAGCATTGCCACTAGGGCGCCATTGAGGATGAATGTCATGCCCTCCAGATCTGCCCAGCGTTTGCCCATATCAGAGAGCGGTATGTTCGATTACTAGTGCCTGACCAACCGTTGCATAAGTTGTTGAATACGGCGTCAGTGGGTTTGTTGGGGTCATACCTCCAGGAGGTTATGGATGCACGGACTCAGTTGTGTCTTCCGGGACGGCATTGAACTGTGCTACACAATTGTACAGCATGCCAGCAGATTGATTACTGCTAGGGTTTTTCCCTCGAAAACCCTTCGGGACGGGGGTTTCTTAATCCTGTCAGTAATACGTTTGCTGCTCTCTTTTTTGTTTGGGTCCCATAGGCCAGTCGGTCTCCGTGGACGCTAAAAATCCATTCTATTCTATTCTATTCTATTTAATGCCCTGCTTCGTCTTCCGCTTCCTTCTTTCTTCTTCCTTGCTCTGTTGGTTGTTGTTGCGGCTGCTCTACACTTGCACCCTGTATGAAAGGATACATAGTCATTGTGGAGATTCGTCCGTACATTTTAGGGTTAGGGCTAGGGTTGGGATGAGGGATCGGATCACAGGACACGAAAATTAGTCTGTGCAAAAAAAAGAACACAATGCTTGGTATGCATCGTGTGATCCCGACGTAACTTAGCCTTAAAAAAAAAATGCAAGGCTAACTTTCTAAGAAAGAAAACAAATTATATTTACGGCACTAGGCTGGTGACGTTGGGTTCAACGATGCCCCTAGAGTTGCCCCTAGGATCCGAATACTTCCTCAAGGTGGGATTGAATCCTGCCTACAAAGTGTGCATGTATGGCCAAAGTTTTGCCCAATGGATGTGTGGTGAGTTGGTATAGGCCTAGTAATGCCAAAAATAAGTGTTCATTTGGTCATGGGTTCAAACCTTGCCAATGTCACTTATATTTGGAAGTTGGTTACTAGGGGTATACGATGATGATCCCCGACGTGGTAGAACTTAAAAGCCTATACATGTCCTCCACTTTGGCTGCTCGTTGGCAGTGGGACAAAAACTAGCTAGTTCGTAAAAAGACTAGTCTAGACCAGTAAAAGTTGGTTTACAGATTACTGTGGCTGGTTTACTGGTTACTGTCTAAATTCTAGCTTGTGCGTCTTGAAGGACAACTGCATGAGGAATATCTAAACCCTGAAAGATAGACAGTCTTCTGCGCTTCCAGATGGACCATAACAACCATCCTGATGCTAAATGAAATGCTTGGCTCCGCAACTTATTCCAAGTATCCGGATAGACAGCCAGAAGCACTTGCTGACTTGTCAATGTCACATGAAAAAGAGAAAGCAGCCAAGACCAAACAGGCTGGAGATGAACACATAAAAAGAAACAATGCTCAATGGTCTCGGCCCCTTTGCTTGCACAAGGGCGTGAGTGCCGACACTCGAGGATCAAATGTGGACAAGCACGCTCACACGAGGACATCTCAGAAGAATTTGCCACCAAAAAGCACGACCACCTTAGGATGGAGTAGTTTATCCCAAGCCCAAGTCCACATAACGCCTCCAATTAGGAGGTGAAAGCCGGAAGGGACCACCTAGTGGGCCGGAAGGATATCACTATTGACAAGCGACCTATACATAGAATTCACAAGCCTATGCTCATGAATACTACGGTGGGAAACCTACATGCACCCTTCAATAGCCTCTGGAGCAACCAATGGCGTAGTACTAGCAACCTTTTGCCAAATAGGTCTCGTCCCATCGAGACAATGAGAATTTTGTTTGAAAGATTTGCCATGTCGCTAATCGCCGTAATCATACCATGCCGCGAATCGGCCAAGATTTCGCTAAGCTCCAGCCGTTGAGTTAATGGATGAACCGAGGCACAAAGTGGAAGATTATTTTCCATGTGTATCCACCAACAAGGGGCATTCGGTGATGACATGCAACAAGATCAATCCGAAATAGGGTCCGTATTGTCTCCCATGACTCCAGCAAGCCTTTCAAAAAAGGAGAGGCATTAGGAAAAGGGCATAGCTGATAAAAGAGACTCCAAGGAAGAAGCGGTTTTAATGAAGCTTTCCTAAAAGGAACACAATGTGCAAGTGACTGCTTCACCAACCGCACTCCAGGTGAGTCAACCATATCCTTAAGGGTCCTCCAAATGAATTTAGAAATTAGAATCTTACTCTGCAAATGGAAGTCTGTCATACCCAAACCACCTGCAAATTTTGGCTTGGTGCATTTGGACCATGCAACCTTGAGCACAGCATGCTCCTCAGTCCCACCCCAAATAAAGTTACGGACAATCGTAACAATCACCTGAAATTTTGACCGAGAAGCCAGAAGGGCAGAGGCCATATAGACATGGGAATTAATTAAAACATACTTAGCAACAGTTATTCGCGCTGGCAGAGAGAGCTTAGCAGTATTCCACCAAAACAAATGCTTACGTAACCCTTCAATGATAATATCCCAAGCATTAGAGGTAGAAATATGAATACCCACAGGTATACCAAGAAGTTTAGTAGCCTTCCCATGAGGAAGCACCTTCCAAGGAAAATCCACAACACAAGAAGGCACAACCCCATCAAGTGTCCATAATGCAGAACACTTTGGCCAACCAACAAGAACTCCAGATGCTAAAGAGAAAGTGTCAAGAAGAAGCTTTGCATTCTGAAGATTGTCTGTGTCAGCAACAAGAAAGAGGAACGTGTCATCAGCATACTGGTTACAAATTTCCTGTGAACCATCCTCCATACTCAACCCCTGCACTATCCCATCCTGCATGGCCTTAGCAAATAGCTGTGAGAGGACCTCAGCTACTATTGTGAACAAAAGTGGAGCTAATGGGCAACCTTGGCGAACACCTCGCCCAACCGAAAAAACAATGGAGGGTTCCCCCTGAAACAACACAGTAGAACGTGCCGAGATATGGAGCTTCATAACATCACTGGTGAACTGCTGACCAAAGCCCAATGTTAAGAGGCTTTTTTCCAAAAATTCCCAATCTACACTGTCATATGCTTTGGCAAAATCTAACTTAAGATAGACTATATGCTGACCTTTCAATCTGACCCAATACATACCCTCATAAGCAGCAGCAACATTGTCTAAAATGCTCCTCCTTGGCAAGAATCCAGATTGAATAGGAGAGATTGATACAGCCAAGACATCATGCACTTTGTCTGCAAGGGCCTTCGCAAATATTTTATACACAGAAGACAATAATGTGATAGGGCGCCAATCAGATATTGTCTTTGGCTCTTTACACTTGGGAATAAGAGAAATACAGCCAGTATTAATGATCTTATCCAAACTTCTGAACCTACGAAACTCACAGAAAGCATTTTAAAGATCGCAACCCAACCAATCCCAATATTCCTGAAAAAATTCCACTGGGAAACCATCCAGACCAGGGCACTTGTCTTTCTTTAAAAGAGAAGCTGCTGAATGTAAGTCATTGATGGTGATCTCTGACTCTAGGTGTGCACGCTGCTCCGCTGACACAATGGGGTGGACCTTCGACAAGACTGCAGATTGCATATCCTCCTGAAAGGGCAACTGATGCCTGGAAAAAAAAGAGGAAAAGTGGTCGTGAAGATACTGCTTCAATTGAACCGGATCAGAACACTCTGAACCATCAGGCAAAATAAGGGAGTTAATAGATGCCATCATACGCCTTCTCTTAGCGGCCCGAAAAAAGAAGTGAGGGCATCTATCACCAGATCTAAACCATTCTAGTCCAGCCTTTATCCTAGCTTGATTCACATGAGCCGTCTCAATGGCTTTAATCTCTGTCAAGATTTCTTTCTCTCTAACACCAGAAGAAGGGGCAAGTGCACGGCATCTCTGTAACTCCTGATACAACCCGGTTAATTCGCCTCTAGACCGAACCACCTGTGCATGACCCCACTGCTTTGCTAAGGATTTAACAGCCCTGAGAGCAGCAACAATACCAGCCATGCCACCACTACGAGAGAATTCATGAGACCATGCATTCCGACAACCTGCAATGAATTCACTATCCTTCAGATGTTTACTATTGAGCTTGAAATAAGTTTTTGTAGCTCTTCGCCGTAGAGGTTGTCCGGTAGAGAACCATTGTGGATTATGATCTGAACAACTGAAGAAAATCAGCAGCTACTGCATTATAATAGCCACGATCATGTCGGGCGTAGGCTCTACCATTGCCTGTCCATCCATTGCACCATGTGAACGATTGATCACCCTCGATCTCCATAAGGCCACAATCATGCAGCAGGCGTTGCCATTGCCCCTGCTCAAATCCCTGAACCACCTGTGATCCCCTGCCACATCTGTCTGCCTCAATTTCAACCATATTGAAATCTCCAATGAGCAACCATGCCACATTATTGCCTAGCCTGAGAACTTTGCTACGAAGAGAGGCCCACAAAGCTCCCCATTGACGCGGATAATTGTGAGCATAAACATTCACTAAACCACATTCTTGCCCCCGCTCTTTCCACTTAACAATTATCCAACGACCAAACCTGTCTACTTGAGTGAAAGTGACATTCAAAGAGGACTTCCATGCAGTAAGAACGCCTGCTTTAGCAGAATCAGCAGCCGCCACAAGCACATTATAATCACGCCCCAAAATGTTGGCCAGCTTTTGAACCTCGCCTTTACGGCACTTGTGCTCCTGAAAACAACATATATCCATGGGGAACTTAGATAGATAGAGGGACAATCTACTCCTTTTGCTTGGGGAAGAAGCTACTCCCCTAACATTCCAAGAAAGAATATTCATGTGGGCAATTGAGGGTCCTCCACATCCATCTCAGTGGCCCCAGGAGGATTAACTGCATCAGAGAGGTCTGCCCATCGTGTGCGAGTAAGTGGCAAGGGGGAGCCTCCTCTCAGTTCCACCCTTCCATTGTGTCCTGGAACAATTGGCAGAGGGGAGCCTCCGCTCTGCTCCACCCTCTCCATGTTAGGTGCAGATTGTGATAAGGGAGAGCCACATCCCTGCTCTGGCCCTCCACGGAGTACCTCAGGTGCACTACCATGCCTATCTCCACTAGGATGTGCCGCCTGAGAGGCAGACTGAGCAAATTTATTACGGGCAGCCTTCTTTAAATTAACTTTTGTCCAAATTGTCAGTAGCTCTTTCACCGTTCTCGCCGCTCTTGAATCATTTGCAATTTAGCTCTAGCATCAGCACTAAAAACTGGCACAGACTGCATATTCGAGGCGGAGGGCATATCAACATCCTTGTCAATTGCATCTTTAGAGGACGTGGACTGAGGAGGCACAACTCTGGGGGAAGCAGAAGGGAGAGGCGAAGAAGAAATCGGAACATTGGCAGAGCGATCCCGCTTAGCACGAAAATTTGCAAAGAGCTCAAGTTGGGGAAACAAATCAGCAAGTTGCGGACCATTCAGTAGTTGCAAATCAAATTTGAGGAACATAGGCCCACTATTGATGATAACTGAACTAGGCAGAGCTCGACCACACGGCAGAGAAATACAAATCTTAGCACCATCAACTATAGAGTGAGCCAAGTGAGTACCCAAACCATTAGCAACACTCACAAGGAAGTCCGGCACAAGTAGATCAGGTGGAAGATTTACAATAGAAAACCAACAAGGCATCTTTAACGGTGAGAGACCAGGAGAATAAGGTTGGTATAACACGTAATCCACCACGAGCTACCAATTGATCAGCAACAGCAGCATCATCAAACATAACCAGAAAGAAATTTTTCTCGAGCATTTTCAAGGTGCGATAAGCAGGAAGACCAATCCTGCGGAGATGGCCTGTCAACCAGTAACCAAGCTTCCTAATATCCAGATACGCACCGGTATAACGGCCCACCACACCAAATGACATCAAGTTACTGATACATCTCGTATGCAAATCATGATCAATCAAGACAACATTGTAGCGGATGCCATTAAAGTATCTCGCGACACCCTCGTTTGATAGAAGACATCCACGTAAGGCAATTCAAAATCAAGTTGACTCTCCTTTGCCTCAAGCTCGCTAAGCTAAAACTACCAATATCCTTCTTGTTATTCCGAACTATCATATCAATAGCGCCAGAGACTCGAGTAGAAGAAGCGGTGAAGGCATGTCTTTCTTAATCCACTCACCAAATCGCCTCGTGTGTTGTTGTTTGGCGTGGCAAACCGCTCTCCAAGGTAAGGTAAGTGGAGCGATCAAGGTGGAGAAACAGGGGAGTGGAAGCATTACCGGAAGATGCAATTTGACCCGTAATAGAAACCACGGGTGCGTAAATAACTAAACATGACCTCGTGGAGCCAACCGAGGGAAATCCTCCAGAGAATCTAGAGTCCCCTCCTTCGTGACGCTAGGACCCTCAGGACGAGCCAAAGGATTATTGTGCATCGCTACAGACTCACCTGGCACTGGCAGGGAGGAAATTGAAGACTGCAGAGCCACTTTGGAAGAAGAAGCTCGCAACGCCATAATGGCCGAGATTTAAAATAGCAAATCCGGCAGGACAAGCAGCAAAGAAGTACCTGATGCAACACACCTCAGAAAGCTCTCGAAATCAGCTTTCCAACGCACCAAAGATCATCAAATTCTCGCAGGTCTTTCTTGTTGTTGTATGCAGATTCAAAATTACAACCATAGTACTCAGATGCGTAAGACCAGACGCATGTCCTTCGGCATGACAGTCACCCGCTTGGCATGTATAGCTGTAAGTTGGGAGTCCTCGAACAGACTAACACCAACTGCTTCCACTGCCATTTGAAGAGCATTCAAGGCAGTTGCTTGAATTCTGTAAGTGGTGTTATGTATAGCACCACATGCTTGCAACAGCTCTTTCACAAACCTAGCAAATGGAAGACGCGGAATAACCAGGTCAGTGCTCTTCTGATACTTCCTTATCTCGCGTAGTGCTTTAATGCCCTGCTTCGTCTTCCGCTTCCTTCTTCCTTGCTCCCTAACTCTATGCTTGCCTCTCATTGATAGCAACATACTCACCCACGAGCCTATGGAAGAGGCGCCCGAATGAATAGTAGAGAAGTCTTGCGTCAAAATTTGATAAGAGGGTTGCTGCATCTGACAGTAGGCGAACAAAGTAGCCATTATTTTGGCCGGCGATATGATTCCCGAAAAATACGAGCCATTAATGTTGCTGCAATGCATGTGCGGACATCCCCTATAAAAATCCGCCATGTGGATGCCAAGTAAGGCTGTTCATTCTTCTACTTGCCAACTAATATTGATTTTGGTAAAAAACGAGCAAACCTGATTGGCTATGACGCAGAATTCTTTAACCCAAGTTATGAGCTATTTTGAGATTCCAAATCCGCCCAAATGTTCTGCCTTGCTGAATCACACCTCTCTGTCTTCCACATTACAGGACATGTCAACAAGACTTCACTGTTTCCATGCCAGGAATAGCATGTAAAGAGCCATTTCTATATACATAAAGAAGTCCAAAAGCACAATTTGTACTATAAAACGCCAAACCCCTTAAAACAATAAATCCAACAACACAAACTCCGAAGCCCAACCAAGTGAGCCCGGGAGTCCAAGTTGCGAGCAAAACAAAGTACCATAAGACGCCAAAAGAAAAGCAATAAATTCGACGACCTGCCTGCAAACAAGAGACACTTTAATAAACAAATCGTATACCGTTAGAACAAGAGCTACACCTACAATACAAAAATTTAACTCGCCAAAATGGTCTCGAGCATGGCTGCTCTTATTGTGGTTCATTTAATTATATTCGTCATTCCTCTTACGATTGTTCTAATCAATAGATTTCCTCGTATTATGGCATGATTCAATATTAGTACTAATAGATGCATCGACTGACATGAGCAGGCATCGACATCTGCTGGACTGCCTCCTGTCCTGGCCTTAGATCCTTATGAATCTAAGCTAAAACGTAGTTTATTCCCAACAAATCTACACCCCTAAAATGATGTAATATGTCAGTATACACTGCACTTATCCACCTCTACAATCTTATTATAACGACAAACACAATATCTGTGAATAGCATTCTCTTCTTTGAAGTCCTACCCAATCCTCTATTTGCTGTACGCAGAAATTTAAGATTGGATATCAATTGGACAATATAAAGTTAGAAATGATACATTGATTTGCCTCTCTTACTCTTAGGCACATCAAGACATTTTAGTTTTACTGTGCCCATGAACAGTTCTTGTCACGTGTGCCTTATCACATCCTCGAGATTAGTTTGGATTGCAGTCATATGATTCAACACTTGTCATTTCCGTTCATAATTCATTGACTTTGTCAATCTATATATGCAACAATCCCTCTTGAACCGAATTTCCTTTCTGATCATTATTGCCATTTTTTGGCTCTTATCTCCTCGTCCCTTGTTCTCCTTCTTGGTACTTGCTTTGGGCAGACCCACTCCTCCAAAAAGCATTTTATTGCAATCAAGATCATTTGACATATCCCTTTCAAATTTTCCATGTCAGGTTACTCCCTGAAGCACAAATCTTCCCAAAAACCTCTAGGCATCAACCTTGCTCCATAGGATCTTGGCCTGTCATATTCTACCATCCGCAATCTGTTGAAGCTTGTAAAAAACATCATATTCAAAAAATCCAGATATTTTGGTTTGAGCACCTGTGGATTAATGGGTACCTGAGCCAAAAGTGACCAGTGACAATGCATAACCATTCACAAACCTCAGCTTTGTTGCCAAAGGAAATTGTACTTTTTTTTTACCTTAAATCAATCCTTTCTGTAGAAATTCCCCAAGGTTTTGCCAGGTTCAACAAAGCAACGTTAGATTTAACAACTGCCTTCGATTTGTCCCACCATTATTAGGTATATGCAATTCTTATTAAGAAATTATTTCATGCTCCCTGTCCAAAAAAAATAGTCATTCGGAGTTGAACGAACCAGGTTGGGATACATTTTCTGCAGCAGCTTTCCACATATATAATGGTCTTCTAGATAAAAGACTTTTGAGCTCCTTAGTTCCTGTAGACTGGAAGCATGCTGTTTGCAATTCTTTATCCTTTGAGACCAGACTTGTCTGATCTTCTTAACATCAGTAGGAAAACAAAAAAGAGACCGTGTCCATCATGTTTTCCATCCCAAAGGCTTGTTCTATTCCAATTGTTTTTTCTAATGTCAATGTTCAGTGAAGAGTCATTTTTATCATTGTTTTGCTATATGATTTGGAAATGCAGTTAGAAGAAAGTACAGACCTGTGTGCTTGTAAAGCTGACTTTACACAATTTTGGGGAGTTGTATCCAACAATGTTTAAATTAAGATAGTGTAGTTTTAAAGGTCAAAGAGGTGTGTGAAAGAACATCGACTTCCAACCTATCAAGCTCAATGCAATTCCCCTACTTTGCCACGGTTTTCAGACCTACATTTTTTGACATCAACATTATGTTGGCAACCGGGATTTATGGAAGTCTCAGCTTACATCACACAAGAAATCTTAGCAAAGCTTAATCTACGGCCAAGATTTGCTTTCACACATGATATGTTCATGCATTATTTCTTCAAACAAGTCTTCAATGATGCCAAACATTTGAAAAGTGTAACAACCACGCAGTTTTTGAGACATAAATTTGCACAAAACGATGACACACTCGCTTCATTTACCAAGGAATTAGGTTAGAGAGCCGTATACTATACAAAACACAGACAAAAAGAAAATTGATAATATGTGTGACCCTTTCATGATGGCTGTTTATTTATGAGTCCTGGATAACTAGCTATACTTCTATAATTCCGAAATGCTATGTAGAAAGATAATACCTATGTGTCTAATACCTATGTGTCATGTTTACTGTTTGTGTGAGGGAACTAGAGCCATAGTGTAATTGCTGCTATTCTTAATTATTTGGTTCTCATATATGATACTTAACCAATTTCGTTCTCATGACCTAGTGGCGGATAACCAATTTCGTTCTCATGACCTAGTGGCGGATATAATTAAATATTAGTATGTTTAAACAGTGCAGGCTCTACAGTCTAGATGGTAGAAAAAGGATAGGCTCCATAGATCCTGTGATGATACGGATTCGGCTTTGAAAGGAAGAAATTAACGTGAAGGGTAGGGACCCAATAAAGCAATTGCATGGTCAAGTAGTACGCACCTCGAAGGCGGCGCCGGTGCGAACGACGACGTGATACATGTGAATAAGATGGAATTTGTTAAGTTCGGAAGGAATGGAGAGGAATGCAGGGGAGGTGCCAGGCCGAGGGCGGCAGAAATGGATGAAATGAGGCTCCACATATCCCATTTCAAAGTCATAGCCGCATTCATCAGTTAAAGGGACATACCTTTCCCAGCCTAAAGCGTTTAGCTTCGATTCCAGATCCTCAATGCGCCTCATTTCCTCCTTTGTGGCCCTGAAAATCAACGTCCTCCGCCGCCGCCGCCTCCTCGCCTCAGCCTCCCCCTCCACTTTCATCCGCTTGCGACG
Organism: Isoetes taiwanensis; assembly: GCA_021234155.1. Lineage (NCBI taxonomy): Eukaryota > Viridiplantae > Streptophyta > Lycopodiopsida > Isoetales > Isoetaceae > Isoetes > Isoetes taiwanensis. The sequence goes on from JAJEKV010000001.1 coordinate 32,076,757, forward strand.
TTCCGTTCCGCTCCTTCGGGAAAAGCCACCCCTAGTCCTACGTGGCATTTTTAACAAACGCACGAAAACTCCATGTGGGTTGCCTTTTTTTGGTGTAATAGTGTGCTAATTAGTCGCGCACAACTTTGACAACAAATCCAAAGACTCTTTCTTGTGGATATACTATTGTCGCTGCAACATCAATGCCCTACATCACACGTTGTAAGCAATATAGGCCTGCCTGTAGAGGTTATTAATGACAATTCTTCTTTTTGTAACCTTATCAACAAAGAAAACAAGGTGCCCACGCAGTATGGATTGCCCCAATGCCATGTGTTATTGCTTGTATTTAATGTATATAGATGATTCGCTAAGTTCAAACACATGGAAGAAGTTTGAACACATGGATCCTTAATATACGTCACCCTAGCATAGCTACCTTGTTAGTGATCTAAGGACCTCATTGAAAAAAGTAGTGTGATGTTGGTATATGGATGTAATGTTGTAGGGCTCACTCTTTCTCACACAAAAAAGTTTGTTGTTCCCTTATGCAATTATTATGATACAACCTATAAATTTATAGGGCATTATTATACAAGTAAGAACATGTTTTATAAGGAATGTGTACATGGCACCTCACTCCTTAGCCATAAAGTACACTCATAAACGTTCCTTTTATCTCCTCAATCATGTCCACCACCATAGATATAGAGCTTCGTTCTAAAATCCATAAGTCATGGTTGCTCAGGTCTTGTTGTTAGATCTAGAATCCATAAGCCATGGCTGCTCAGACAAAATTAGCCTCACTAAAATATATAATATAAATTTACCATCAATTTTAACTCTAAAAGCTCTAGTTTAGAATATACAATAGATAGAAAAATGTCAATTCACAAGCAAATAGTCAAAAACACGCATAAGTACAAAGCTACTGAAATACATAATATCTTACAAATTGCAATATATAACTTCAACCGGGAATTTGACAAAGGCTACAGCTTCAGAGATTGAATAGGCTAATGATCACTTAACAACCTCAAAATAGGAATATAACTTTAACTCATCGCATAAACAAGAGATAATTTTTTTAGTCCTTTTAATAAGATAATAGTTAAAGATAAGATAAGATAAACTTTTATCGTCTGTCGAAACCCAATAGGGTTATGGGACCCATACAAGAAAAGGGGGCGGAAGCCCAAACAGACGGAGCAAAGAAGGCAAAAGCCCAAACAAAATCAAGCGGCAGAAACCCAAAGAAAACAAAGGGCCAAGGCCCAAAGAAAACATAAGGTCAAAAAGCCCTAGTACAAACAAACAGGATGAACATGCTCATGGATGCTAAGGATACTAGTGCTATTGAAATGTTCTAGACATAACCTATCCACGGGTTGGAAGGCCAGTGGTCTTAAATAATCGCTGCTCCTCCTCGATAGACTGCCCATTGCTTATGCTGGCGCACTTCCCTTACTCTACAGAGTTCATCCCTGTGCTTGCACAACTGTATTGGAGAAAGATAAAGAGAATACCTATATTTGAGCATTAAATAGCCATCTCTGTGGCCTCAATATGTATTCAAAATAAATGCCCTAGTGTATCCTCTTCAACAGTTGGAAGAATGTGATTCATATCAGGGTGGCTTATTCCATGTGAACTCCACATATGCCAAGCAGAGAAGTCTATGATACAATATCAGCTTCAATAGGCATGTTGGAATAAACTCCTCTAATTCAATCCAGCCAACCACCCTGCTCAAGAAGACCAGCTTATGCAGCTGTGATACTCAAGCAAGGGGACTATGTGATTAGCAATATTGATATATACAACCGATAATCCTCATTTAATAGCCTTGCATGGCAAAATTCAGACAACTGCCCGATACTTTGCCTTGACCTTCACCACCAATATTCCACCACATTAAAATGTTAAATTACTCCCAGCAATGTAGCATGCATGCAAAAATTATAAAATCATGTGCCAAAATTGGATATAATAGTTGTTGGTGTTATCAAAGCCCATTGGTGCCAAGATTACCAAGGCAACTGCCGAGAACTGTAAAACTAGACTGCATGGTCTATTATGTATTGTGCAGAGACCTATGCCCGGATGCTTGAGCATGATCTGGAGGGACTATTGCAGCTCCCCACACTTCAGCAGCAATCTGTCCTGCTCTTCTGATAGCTGCTGAAAGATGCTTTGGGAGAGGCCACTCATGGAGGACCTCGGGCGCTACCACCTTCCCCCCGCAACATATGGTTCGATGATGAGTGTCGGGAGATCAAATGCAGACTCCGGCAAGTCAAGCCTCGAATTTTTACCTTTTCTAAACAGGGGTCTGTCTCGGATTTTCTGGGGATACACCATAAAGCTATCAGGGATTTTCTCAGATGGGCTTTATTTATAAAGCTCGGATATAGTCTCGACAGTCTAGGATTCCCGAATACGGTCTTGGATCCTGCTGCAATCTCGTGCTCAAGTATTCCGGCCATATCTCCTTCTTGCTCAAGCATTCCGGCCATGTCTAGATACGAAGTACCTTTGCTTGGAAAGCCTCATCCATTGATCCCTCTTTATATAATAGTGCTGCCAGATCCTATTTTGCTGATTTTCCTTTGCTCTGATTTCCCTTTACTCTGAATTCGCTTTGCTCTGATTTCCCAATTCGGCCCAGGATCACGCAGATCCTTGCTAATAGATCAGAACATAAGATGTTTCATGTTTGGAAAAAAATCATGACATTCCTAGTCAAGCTAACTGTGATCAACACAACGAACATAATTACAGTGCTAGGGGCAAGCAATTTGTCAGATCAGTATATCGCCTTCTTTTAGCACCACAACCCCTCCAGTTGCCAGATGGATGGCACCTACATGTTCCACAGCCCACTTTGTGTCGTACATGGCAATGGCTTTGGGATAGGTTGCTCCACCCTAAAGTCTCTGTACTGTGGTGGCAGGTTATCCACAGGTGCCTGCGGGTTAATGCCTTTCGACATCGCTATGATCCTCGCATATCTGCAGTATGCCCACTCTGTCTCTCGGACGTTGAGACTCTTGAGCATTGTCTCTTTGATTGTCCTGAGGTTCAACCAGCGTGGTCCTGGCTACAAGGTTTGTTTAACAGTACATTGGACTGCCGATGCATCCTTTTGGCTTCCTATCCCAATGCATGGCCTCCAGCTAAACAAAGGGCATTTCATCTTGGTTCCGGTTGGCTCCTATGGTCGATATGGGAGCGTCGCAGACACCACATCTTTCAGGGCATTTATTCATCTGCACACAGTGTTATTACAGTGGCCCAGAAAAAGATATTGACAGCCTATGAGTGTTCTTCCCTTGACTCAGAACTGGTGGAGCGCATCTGGATTCAGTATCTTCGAATTGATTCTTATCATTAGTCTCCTATTCTGGAGAAAGTACATTGTGCTCCAGGCTCGTGCTCCTGTAGCATCTCTGTGTGCTTACACAGTTAGATGAGACATGTAAATTTTGTACTTTTTCTCTGATTAATAAACTTTTTGGCTTTCGTCCTTCAAAAAAAAAAAAAACAAAATGAGTTGCTTCATTTGATAATGACTATAAGAGAATGTTGTTTTTTAATAAATTAATAGCATTTTCTAGTAAAATGATCTTATTCTGTGTCTTTTGAGTACTTTGCCATTTTTTTGCCGTTTTCGTTTTCCGTAACTATGATTTGGGTATCGAGTTCTCTACTACCACCCACTGGGATGCTGCCATCAGGTTGCGTGTCATGGCGCGTTGGAAAGCACTATATGCCATGCAGAGCAACAGCCACAAGGTAGAGTTGTATGCCTGGGCCACCAGTCACACCTGTTTAGGGCCTTGGTCGAGCCAGTTCTCTTGTACGGGGCAGAGGTGTGGGGTCCGTTGATATCCCTCACCACCTGGAATGATCTCGAGAAGGTGCAGAAAGCCTTCTTGGCACGATCCCTTGGTTAAAGTTCACAGTTCCATACCAGATCCTACTCCAGGAGACAAGTTTTCTACCCCTTCAACGGGCTGCATTGGAATGCCATACTATTTACTTCCAGAAGGTGGTCGCTATGGGTGATACATGTTTGCCCAACCAGGCTTTGGCCGTAGCAATGGGTCCCCAGCCTCAAAGCCAGCTGGAAGGACAAGCAAGCTCAGTGGTTCTCATGTTGGGATGTACAGGCAAACAGATGCGTACAGGTACGGACAAAGAAGGATCACAATGCACTAAAGTCGTACCTAGATGCTAGTTTCCTTCGCAAGCTCTGGGATGCAGAACATTAAGATGGCACACTATCAGCAGCAAGTCAATTCTATGCTCACGAGAGGCCCACACCAGTACTTGTGTACCCATTTGCCCACGAAGAAGCGCAGACTTATAGCTTCCATTCGCACTGGTGCACATTATCTCTGCATTGAGACAGGGCGTTGGACTCAGGAAGCACGGGAGGATAGGCTTTGTCAGTGTTGCCACCAGGATGCCATTGAAGATGAATGTCATGCCCTCCAGATCTGCACAGCGTTTGTCATATCCGAGCACGGTATGTTCCCGGGGATACCACTTAATGTATAAGGGATACGCCATGTGCGAGGAAGGGGTCATAAAAAACCCCTTCGTATACGCTTTTTTTAAGGTCTAAAAAACCCCTTTCCGTATGAAATACATCACTAGAGATTAGATTTTTTAAGGTCTAAAGAACCCCTTCCCGTACGTATTCGTACGCTTTAGGTTAAAAAAAACCCCTTATCGTCCACTCACATGGTATATACGGCCTACACTATGTGAATCCCCCGACCATGTTCAATTAGTTGTGCCTGACCAGCCGCTGCATGAGCTATTGAATACTGCATCCGTGGGCTTGTTGGGGTCATACCTCCAAGAGGTTATGGATACACGGACTCAGTTGTGTCCTCTGGGACAGTATTGAATTATTGTACAGTGTACCAGCATACTTATTACTGCTAAGGTTTTTCCCTCGAAAACCCTTCGGGGCGTGGGTTTTTTAATCCTGACAGTAATACGCTTGCTGCTCTCTTTTTGTTTGGGTCCCATCCGTGGACGATAAAAAATCTATTCTATTCTATTTTATTCTTTAAGTGGCAGGATGATCAGTTTTAGGAATAACAAATTTATGTATGTATTGATCCGGTTATGCATCTCTCATTGCTTTGAGCAACATCTCTTTTGCTAGAAGAAAAATTGCTAAAAAAACCTGTATAAAATTGAGGACATGGCGAGCAGATTAGCTAACGTACTGAATTGCGGTCTTGCAGTTACTTGTGCAATTGCAATACAGTAATAAGGTATTAGGTATTTATAGTAAGTGATAGATTTTCTAATTACCTAATTAAAGTGCTTTGTCCGAATTGATCCAGTTTCTGCCATTTAGCGACTTTCACTTGATTTTGAGTTTACATTTAAAAAAACTATAAGTTCAGAGTGTTCCAGTAGTTGCACGTTGGATAATCTGAAACCAAATCTTTGGGTCTGCCTCAAAGATCAGAATGAAGTACCGAGGAGGTGTTGAAGTATTCTTTAAAATACTGAGGAGGTGTTTGGACTTCGTATGAACATGACTATAAGTGATGCAGTTTCAACACTTGACTTGGATAAGAATCTTCAAAATGATTTGGAAGCAAGCATGTTCTAATCCACTAATATAAGTGTATGCTGTTGTAGGCAATCAAGTGGACATATCCTATTGGACAACATGGCCAATGTTAAATGTGTAAAGCAAGAATGTGGAGGATATATCATAAATTAATTAAGGAAAGTGCTATTTTTTTGTAAAATACGTCCAGTGAGCATCGTTGATGTGTTAAGTTGAAGTAAATCGGATTAAGAAAAGGATCAAGAACTGCTTCTTGAAACTTTAACATCATGAAAATAATAGGTAGCTATGCCTAGGGTATTTAATCATATATAATCTGCTTAAGGGAGGATCAACCTCCTCACACAGGCTGGCTTTCGACCCCGCCACTCAACGATTGACCATATCTTTATGCTGCGGGCACTGATTGAAGACAGCCGGAATCATCGGCTGGACTTGTATTGCTGCTTTGTGGACTTCGCAAAGGCTTTTGATCGTCCCCGAGAAAAGCGTAGGCTAGGCAAGCGTCAGCTGGGGCTCGGCTGTTTGTGCAGGAATGCCATATCTGAGTTGTATGAGAGTTGTTTTTGGCGGGATCGGCCGACGGGCCAAGCATTCACCGGTAGTATCGGGGTCCGGCAGGGTTGCCCCCTCTCGCCAACACTTTTTGGCCTCTACATTGATCAGTTAGAGCCCGGCCATCGAGCATGGGGGATGGCATACAACTTTTGCACCGGGTCATCCGCCCGGCTCATCTATGCGGACGATGTTGGCCTCATTGGCCCACACCCGAAGCTATGCGATCTCACTGGATGCCCTAGACACATTTTGTCGCCTCTGGAACATGCGGCGTCAATCGGCCAAGACCGGGGTGGTTCTCATATCCTCTTCCCGTCACCCCATGCCTCCTGCACTCACATATCGGGGGCGGCCTGTGGGCGTCACGCCCACCTACAAAGTACCTAGGGGTGGAGTTCCCCTCCTCGCTCTATTGGGGGAGGCGTCTATCCGCTTGGGTGATGCGAGTGGAAGCGCTTTATGCCATCTGAGAACAAAGTCCTGAGCAGAGCTATATGATTGGGGCCATCGGTCACATCTGTTCAGGGCATCGGTCGAAATTGGAACTGTCCTGCAATGCGGGGGTCGAGGTTTGGGGCGGTCGTCTCTTTGGCGACACTGGAATGACTTGGAGCAAAAGTCGCGAAGGCATTTTGGCACGGGCACTTGGGGTGAAACCTTAAGTCCCCTATCGGTCAACTGCGCAGAGGCGGATTCTTGCCTGCCGGTGGCAGCCCTTGATAGACACATCGTCTATTTTGGAAAGTGGTTGCTATGGGTGATGCTCGGCTCCGCGACCGGGCTTTACTTGTGGCCATGAGTCCTTGGCCGCTTAGGGCCCTGTTGGAGGGGTAAGAGAGATCGGTGGTTCGCCGGATGGAACGCGGCAGGAACCTGATGATGCTATTTGAAGCTTGGCCCGATCGTGAAACTGGGGGAGTACCTAGATGCTTGTTTCCTTGGCAAGCTCGGGACCCCATTGCTCTAGAGCAGGTCAAAATGGCCCATTACAAGGAGCACATCAACCCCTGTGTTAGCGGGGCCCACGGCTCTACACTGCGTTCCCCGCCTCGAAAAGCGGAGACTCATTGCCTCCATTCGCCTGCATTGTGTGCCCACCATCTTCGCATCGAGGCAGGCGCAGGTGGATTGGGGAGCCCCGCCGGGCCAGATGTGCTCTGTCAGTCTTTGTCAAGCGGGTGCCATTGAGGATGAGTCTCACACTTTCGAGTTGCCCGGTGTTGGTCGGTCCAGGGCGGATCACGCCCCTTAATGCGGCCGGACGTGCCCTTGCATTTCTTGATGAACACCGTCGAAGCGGGCCACGGGGTCATACATCCAGAGGTACTTGGACTGCTTGAGGTCACATTTGCCCCTTTGTTTGTCCGTGACTAGGCACTCTGGGGGTGGTGCATGATTTGTATATATTGGGATGTTTACGCATTTTATATGATTAGTACGGTTTGTCGGTGATTTTTGCCCGCGGTTTTCCCTCGAAAACCTTCCGGTGGGGGTTTTTAATCCGGGCAGTAATCCGCTTGCTGCGTTTTTGTATTGGGTCCCATAGACCGATTGGTCTCCGTGGACGATAAAAGTACCTACCTACCTACCTACCTACCTCATGATTTAAAACACTAACTCAAAGTGTAATTAAGGATCTATCTTCTTTCACTACAAAGTGCATTTTTCAGTTCAGAGACATGTTGATAACTTTTTCTCAAGCTCATTTCTGGCATTCATTACATACACTTTTTGCGCATGCATTTGTTTTAAATAAGGATGCGTGACGTTAAAATACTATCTATCTATCTATATATTTGTGGAAATTTTCATTATCCGTGGAGTTTTTTTGTTAATACATTTAATGGCCACATTTGTGATGTTGGTTTTATGCATGTAAGCCTCAAGCTGCCTTTGTTGATGTAGAAATAGAGGGATGTAGAAACTAGAGTTCATATATTTTTTTATTATGTGAGCACAAATTAGTGTAAAATGTGGCACACGAGGTGATAATTTACTTCGAGTTGAGGATACTCAAGAAACTTTGGATATGAATGATGAACATTTGCCACTATTTTACCAATCAAGATATTCAACTATAGATTGGCATTGGCAATTGTTACCTCCTCCAAAGTTCCACAAGGAACATCCAGATGGATGCTAATAGATTACTACTTTGATTGTAAGAAATGAGGTTTTAGATAGAAAAGAACATTTTGTACAAGTTTAATTAACAACTACCCTATCAGTGGATGCTTTGAGCGATCATGCACCCGCAATTTAAACCGATCTTGATAAGTCATTAATAAGGCCCACCTTGGAATTCTTGTTTGATACATTCATATTTTGCCATTAATCCTTGTCCATACATTTCTTATATACTCAATACGAGCTTTCACTTCGTGGTACAAGATGACACAAGATGCAATGGTTGATGTTAGATATGTGCAGAAATGGGAAAAGAGTGTTGGTTAGCCCACTAAAGAAAATGCCCAAGCTCTTATCCAATTATTGATAAACAAGACTTCAAACTAGTGGCTCCAAAAAACCAAATAAAACTATACCTTCCAAGGTCCAAAAAGGGGCATGATTAAATGCTATTACTATTACTATTACTACAAGAAATTTATCGCGGCGGCCAAGGCCGCCGCGAACATTTCTCTTTACCAACCTCTATGAAGGGCATTAAAAAAAATAAAAATCAACTAAACAAATCGTTGATTAGTCATGTTAACTAGTCCAAGCTAAAAGGTAAGAACATTTAAATCCCCGAAATCTATTCCATTGATAATGCGATACTAAAGTGACGTGAAGGATTTACATTTCAAGTTTCTATTTTGTAATGTCTTTGGTTCCTAGCCTGCTTGTCTGGATTTATTATAACGTTACTAACATGTCTAATTAAATGCACTATAATTTCCAATGATGGAAAATTCTCAATTAGGAAACTAAATTCTGGACCATTTCTTTTTGTTTACACTCGTGCAGTTAGACTCATCATTTAACGTCCTAATTCTTTCGCTTTAGTTTAGAATTGCTATGGCTACTTGATGTAATTTTAGCAAATAGCTGGAAAACATGCAGGAGTTGAACCCGCACTATTGCCATGTGTTTTGTGCCCGTAGGATAGATAGGTGCTATAGTCGACCACCATGGGATTCCCTCTATTATTTGTTCTGTCCTTTTTTTGTTTCCACCATCCGATGACAGTCAGTGGGTTTTGGGCCTGGGTGGGGATTGCCCATTACCAATGGCTTTACCACTAGAATGTCACCGCGATGGATGTTCTTTTTACTACCCTCATTTTTCTTTTTTTTTTTTTTTGTACATCCGATGAGAGTCAGTGGGTTTTGAGCCTGGGTGGGGATCGCCCATTACCAATGGCTTTACCACTAGGCTGTCACCGCGATGAACACTCTTTTTATTATTTCTCTCTCCCCCCCCCCCCCAATTCAATTTTTTTTTTTTTTCGCATCCGATGACAGTCAATGGGTTTTGGGCCTGGATGGGGTCGCCCATTACCAATAGCTTGACCACTAGGCTGTCATCGCGATATCTTAGAAATATGGATGAGGGAATCCCATGGTAATTGAATAGCACGCCATCTATCATACAGGCTAGAAAAGGGAGTTTTTCTTTTTTCTTTTTGCTTTTTGCAACATACCTTATATGAAACCCTCCAAATATTTATATGTGATAGTATCGTTCGCGAAAAGAGTGTTGGAGAAGTCATGCACACCTGTATAGAGAAAACGATCGAAGAAACATGCTTGTGATAACCATAAAAGTTGGAGAGTGCATACCTTATTCGAAGTTTTAATTCTTATCATTTCCTTGCATGACCTGTGTAGAAAAATATTCGAGGAGAACATACATTATAGACATAGCAACTCTTTATAAAGGACGTTTTTAGTCCGCTTCATTGTGTTTTCCGGAGAAAGTAAGATAAGGGCGTCTTCTCTTCTCCGCATGCGACTAAGTGCAGTGTATAACTGGCCGTGTGCAAATACATCGGTACGCAAGTTGATAACGACTCGATCCAATGTTAATCCTTGGCAGCTGTTGAAGGTGGTTGCGTAAGATAATCGGAGGGGTAACTGTCGTCTATGTATGGTCCATGGCCGATTCTCTGGTTGATAAAAAAAGTCTGTTCTAGAGATTGGATATGTGCATGCATCCTCTTGAGCTGTATCATCTAATACTTTTACCATCACAAATTTTGTGTGCATCGAAACAACCATAACTCTTGCATTTTTTACCAGACCCTTTTCCATGTCTAATCGTTTCATAATGTGACATATTGCACCTACCTTAAGCTTTAGTTCATGGTTGGGTATTCCAGAATGGGTGAAGTTATTTAGAAAATCTGATGTCGCATAGGGATGGTCATGTATGATTTCATCTTGTTCGGTGATGTGATCATGGCTATAATATAGTTTGTCATTACTAGACAGTCTATTAAGAATGCAACCATTGATATTATCAACACTCTTGTTAATTGGTGACAAAAAGTTGTGTTTTTTGCATATCGCTGAGTCCTGAAGAATGCTAGATGGATAGAGAAACTCAACACTACTTTCAACGCTAGTAGTTGTGTTGAAGATATCCAATGAGACTGTGGGTTCTTCCCAATTTTCTCCAATACGATCAACAAACCGCATCAGTTCAGGATCTCGTGCGTTGCGTATTGGTTGTTCTAATACATGAAAACTTTGCCAGAGTGGCGAGGATTTTATAGATGCGTTATATGCTGCATTTCTCCCTCCTCCCTTGACAACAGGGGCTACCTGTCTGAAGTCTCCAGAGGCGATAAAGTGTTTGCCTCCAAAGGGAAGACTATTCCGGCATAGTCTTTGCAACAAATGATGGGCGCTTTCTATGACAGCTTTATTGGCCATTGGGAATTCATCCCAAATAATGACTTTAGATGCAATGAGTAGTTCTGCTGCTCCGGAATCATGCTCTATCATTGAATGAAGTCCTGCGTTATTTTCTTCCACAGGGATTTGGAACAGGGAGTGAGCCGTTCGCCCTCCTGGATACTGAAGAGCGGCTAATGCTGTTGTACCACAAGGAAGTGCTATACATTGATTGCCTCGTATAGATAAACACACACAATTTAGCAAGAAGGTTTTTCCTCTATCGGCCTTTCCATCGACAAATATAGCTTGATTGCTTTCTGATGTTTCAAGCCATTTTTGAATGAAACTGTATATTTCACGTTGGTCAGTATTCATTATACTTGTCATTTGCATCACAGTATCTAAGTATCTCTGACGGTCAGAAAATTTTTGTAATTCACGCATGACATTTCTTCCAAGACGAGGATGCAGTTGGAGACCGAATGCCATGAGGTTAGTACTATGTTGTGTTAGAATATTGTTGATTAGATGAAGGGATTCATTAAATGCAATTGTCTCATCGTTTGGGTATTCATCTAATAGGTCAATACTCATTGATATTTTGAACCTGGTCCATAGCTCCACCGTTGGACCTTGATCGAGCAGTAACATGCCAAAAAGAAATCGCAGCTGTGTGGGACTCAATGATAGAGAAACTGCTTATTCCATGACTAATACTGACTCGTTATGTGCAGCGAGCAAGCCTTCTGCTTCTGCAGCTTGTTGATACGTTTCATATTGTTGCTCATGGACGATCTTCAACTCATCCCATGTTCTCACAGCACGATGCAGCAAGAGCTGCCTTAAATAAAATGCTTCTCCCACCCGAGGCAATAGCAACCGTATCCTACATACAACTGGCTGCCTTACCCTTTTCTTCACTATGTTCTCGTGAACCCCTCTCGCTCTTGTTCAATATGGACTCCAGATTCAATTGCCAATGCTGAATTATATACAGTCAATGTATATTGTTCGTAATATTGAATGTACGTGAAGGCATCAAACTCATTATCCAGAGGACGCAGGAAGTATCGATCTAACAATGACCTCGTATTCAAATGTGGCAGGTGCAGAGGCAGGCACTTGACGGCAGGAGATTTATTTGTTATATCATATGACATTGTTCTCCACGCTGCCTCTGTCGCTGATAGATAACGCGCCCTCAAGAAATCCTATATTTCATTCCTAGGAGGTCGCCTAACAGTTTCTTCAGATGGTGTATGCCCTGGTGGTTGACATGTGATATTTTTATTTTGATCACTGTTCCTCGACGAGGATTCTGCAGTCGCAAATAGTTTATACCCTGATGGTTGGCACGTGGTATTTTCTCTTTGATCATTGTTCCTCGACGAGGATTCTGCTACCACTTCATGTTGACTGTTTAATGCCGATGGCATGGAAGCCGAGTGCCTTTCTTGGGCTACCCGAAAGTTGGTGTTGTCAAATCCCTTGTAAATGTAACCATAAAGATACGAGAATACATGGACTGTGGATGCAATGTCTACCATAATGTGACAATCTAACTCATGTAGGAGAAAGGCATTGTAGGGAACCACCCATGCATCATCTATGCTCCTCCTCCTGTATTGCACATAACCGTATGAATCAAGATGCGTTGTGGGGTTAATGTCTTTTGGATATTTGTAACAACATGGATTGTCATTTGGGGAGCACCTTCCTGAGTGTCTATGTATCATGAATTTTTGAACCTGTGCTCGAAGGACTGGATCTGTAGGTAGTTCAGCAGAGATGATGTCATCGATACATTCGATTGGTATGTCAGGTTCAGTACGCAAGACGAGATGGACATGTGGTAATCCACGTTTTTGAAATTCTATGATTGTTATCACATACGATATGCGCTGGAAGAATTTATGAAGGAGCTCCTTCAACCGTTGTAATATTCCATGAAAGCATCGAACAACAATCATAGGGACATCAGATGCATTTTGTCCAGGTCTGAGTCTAACTCGTATTTCAGGCCAGTCCACATTTGTAGTCATAGTGATGAATAACGTTGGACGACCTTTTGATCTAGACAAGGCCAATGCATCTGCGACTTGCACAGAGCACCACCTTTGACATCCCAAAAATGAGGAGGGCAATATAATGTCGTTTCGATCGTCATTCTCACGTTCCGAATAATCCTCATCATATTGCACTCTCCGATTGCGAAAATAGGTGTTCCTAAAATAATTCAATCGAGCATCTTCAACTCTTGAATACATGTCAACCAAGTATTCTCCGCATAAACGACCTAATTGGAGAAACCGTTCTTCATGCAACAATCTAGTCCTATACCATTGTAATTGTGTAAAACCATATTCATTTCTAAGTCCCCAACCCAAAGTGCCATGTGGGAATAAGAGAGGGTATTGTAATGGTTCATACATAGGATCAAGAATGTTCATGAAGGTTGGCTCACCTTCATTTTGTACCCAAAATCCTGCAACTCGTGGCGTAATCTCAGCTGTGTTGTTAACATCCACGATGGCTGCAATTTCATTGCTTGCAACAGCTCCCTCAATTGTTATGTATGCCGATGGCAAGCCCATACTTCCCATGGTTCGGAGGTTCCGAATAAATGGGTTTACTTGATCGAGGATTGAGCCAATAATTGCCACCCACTGAAATGGCACGTTTTGGTTTCGTGCCCGTGTGTATCGTTCCGATTCATCGTAGATATACCAATGCATAGGATGTCCCGATTCTGCAATGGGACGTAACCGATGGTAAGTTCAGTAATAGTCACCAACGAAGGAAAATCTAAATTTACAAATCCACCATTCACTCCAAGCACACTAAAGCAAAATAGATTGTTCACTTTTCTTGATAGCTCAGCAAATCCTGGCATGGTGTAAAGGTTTTGTAGTACCATAGGCAATGATGGTAAAGGTGGTAGCAACCATCTCCCTTTGTTACAACAGAATCCATCGTGCTCAAGGTTGAGCAATGGGATCTGACAATATGTACATTTTTTATTCCATGTACACATTACATAACTTCGATGAATGGCTAAATTCATTTGTCGGGCTTGCGCCTGCCAATGGGCCGAAGCGGGTAGCATTATTTCCAATAAATTATTATCTTCCTGCATGTTTGTCTGGTTGGATAATGCAATATGATTTGCATATGCATATCTTGGATCTCTGTCTACTATGGATTTAGACTGTGATCGTCCAGAACGTTCTCTAGACCTTTCTCGCATTCTAAACCTATCTCGTTGAGGAAGCTCTGCATAGCATTCTGCCCGTCTTTGTAGTATGCTACTTCTATCCTCCTCAGACAAATTTGCATAGCGTTCTACCTCTCTTTCCCGGATTCTCACTCTATCTTCTTCCGATAAATTTCTATAGCATTCTATATTTCTTTGTCGTATCCCATCTCTCTCCTCCTCAGGCAAGTTTGCATATCGTTGTGCTGCTCTTTCTCGTATTCTATATATGCCTTCCTCAGGGAGGTTCGCATATCGTTCTGCCGCTCTCTCTAGAATTCTATCTCTTTCCTCGTCGGGCAAGTTTGCATATCGCTCTGCCGCTCTCTGTCGTAGTCTGTTTTTGTCCTCCTCCGCCAAGTTTGCATATCGTTCTGCCGCTCTTTGTAGAATTCTCCCTCTCTCCTCCTCGTTTAGGTTTTTATAATGCTCTCTCTCTCTGTCTTATGCTCTCTCTATCATTGACAGGTTGATTGGTATACCGTTCTCTTCTTCTACATCGTGCCCTCTCCCTATCATCCTCTGATAATTTTGCGTATCGTTCTCTAGCTCTTTGTCGATCTCTCTCTCTATATCTCTCTAATACAGTTCTATCATTATCATCCATGTTTTGTTTTTCTATTTTATCTAAGTGATTAATAACTCGCTGTATCGACACATCCAGACGCAGTTAAAACAACATGAGAACGTAGTTTACCCGATTTCGCTTTCGTTTCCTATTTGCTTCGCACTATTGGAGATCACCTTTCTTAAGAACTGAAATATGAAACAAACGTGTTAATGCACTTGCTAAATCCCTTACATTTAAGAAAGCTAAATTTTCAGGCACCAAAAATTTTATGAGAATTTGCCTAATTAATTTTTTGGTTAGTATTTAAGATTGTTGGCAAGGTTTAGATACTCTAGATATTTTATGAAACATGTAAGGCTAGCCTTTTTTATCTATTTTTAATGCCTTAGCAACCATTGAAAATTTAACTAGTTTCTATCTTCAAGCAGATATGATGAACTCACAACAACAATTAGGACAGATGCGCAACTCCACCAAGGCAAATTTAGTATATTCTCGAGTAAAGATATCAGTGAAAAGATATACATTCTAGATATTTTCCTCGGGCAAAAACATCTTTACGAAAAGACTTACGAATAGACCTACGCAGAAAGTTGGAGCTCCAACAAGAAACATAGTAGGAAAAGGTTTAAAAGTCCTAGAGCACAGAGATCAAGGATGTATAGATTCGAAAAGGTCAATATACTCACAGATTATATTATCTACAAAGTTATACACATTATCTCGAAATTTAACTAAAAAAATGGCTTACGTTGTAGGTTGCACCTTGACTCGGTGGTTTAGACTAGATTGAACACATAAGTTGGAGTTTTATAGGAGGCTATTGCCATGCTCTCTACCAATCCAAAAAATAGAGGTTTCGTCATTTTTTAATTAATTAAAAAAACTAACAAGGCATGTTTTGTCACTTCTAGTGCAAGGTCAAGTAGTAGATATTTGTCTCTCAAAACTATTATTATGTTGCCTCTAATATTTTTTTTTGTTTTTTTTGTTGAAGGACGTCAGACTTTATTCAATCAAAGAGTCAAATACAAGTATAAATGCAGAGACAGGAATAAAATCTCAGCGGATAAGCGGAGACCCACCGAGTGAAGCAACCTGCCTAAGCATAAGAGTGCACATCCAACAACTCCTCAAAAATCAATCGCCTCTTGCGAGGGGCAAGTGAAGAACAATGATACGACTTTACAATGTAACCTTGAGCTTCTTGGAGAACACGATTATCTGCCACATCCAGACCTTTGAAGATTACGGTCTTTCGTCTTTTCCAGATAGTCCAAAGCAACCATCCTGGCCGCTAGATGAAAAGCGGCCTTGTAACTTCTGTCCGGTACTTGGGTAAATTGCCAAAAGCAGTTGTTGACTTGTTAGTGAAACCTGAAAAAGGGAAAACAACCAGTCCCATACCTGTCTAAGGTGTTCACACATGAAAAAGCAATGCTCAATGGTCTCAGATCCACGCTTGCATACAGGACACTGATTTGATATTCTAGGGTTAAACTTATGGACAAGCACATTAACCCGCAGACACCTATGAAGAATCTGCCACCAAAGAACTGCCACTTTAGGATGAAGTAGCTTGTCCCATGCCCAAGACCACACCTTCTGCCATTGAAGAGGAGGAAGTTGAAGAGACCACTTATTAGACGGAGGAAGAACATCAGTATCAAGCAACAACTGATACATAGAGTTCACAAGTTTGCACTCCTTAATTTCTTCATGACAAACCCATACCAAAATATCTTCTTGGTGTGGCAGAATAGGCTGTAGAAAATCAGCAACTTTTTGCCAAAGAACTCTATCCCATCGCCCCAATAGAAACTTTAACTGAAAAGCCTCCCATGTCGACAAGAATCGGCTTCGAGTCATACCATCTTTGCAATAGTTAAGATTCCAGCACATTTCCAACGGCTTTGAGTCAATGGGTGCAATGTAAAGCAAAGTGGTTGATTGTCTACCGAGAGGGATCCACCAACAAGGTGCGATCAAACTGTACACAAGCGGTTGGACTGATGTGAAATAAAGTTTTGATGCGGTGCCGTGAATCTAACAATCCCTTTAAGAATGGAGAAGCATTATGATAAGGCCGCAACTCATAAAATAAACTCCATGGAAGAACAGGTTTGAGTGTGACTTTACCAAAAGGGATACAAGAGGGTAAGAGCACGTGCAATAAGCCGTAACCCGGGAGAATCATCCTTACCTACGAGAAGCCGCCAAATGAATTTTGAGATCAGAACCTTACTCGCAAATGGAAATCTGTCATGCCCAAACCTCCAGCCAGACTTAGGTTTTATACACTTAGACCATGCAACCTTCACCACTACCCCCGCTTCATTTCCACCCCGGATAAAGTTTCTAACAACACCCACAATCTCACGAAACTTTGAGTGGGAAGCAAGAATGGCGAAGCCATATAGACATGTGTGTTGCTTAAGACATGCTTAGCAAGCTGTTACCCTTCGGGCATAGATAGCTTAGCCAGTATCCCACCAAAAAAAGGTGCCTCCGCAACCCCTCGATTATAACATCCCAAGCATCGGGTTGAAACATGAATACCTTTGGGATACCAAGAAGCTTGGTTGCCTTCCCATGAGGCAACACCTTCCGTGGGTAAGCAAGAACACATGGTGGGACTTCATCATCTAGAGTCCACAAAGCGTAACACTTTTGCCGGTAGACCAAAACTCCAGAGGCTAAGGAAAATGTGTCAAGCGTAAGCTTTGCATTTTGGAGATTATCAAAGATCCGCTTTCAAAAATAAAAAGGTATCATCGCATACCTTGATTAATAATTTCTTGAGAGCCATTTTCCATAGGAAGACCCCGATCACATCATCCTCAACAAAGACTAGAAAATAATTGTGAAAGCACCTCCGCCACTATTGTAAAAAGCAATGGAGCCAAGGGGCAACCTTGACGAACTCCTCTACCAACGGGGAAAGACAAAGAGGGCTCTCCACGGAAGAGCTTGTAGATCTTTTTGAAGTATGCAACTTCATGACATCTCTTGTGAATGGGATACCAAACCCTAAAGCCAATAAACACTTCTCTAAAAAACCCCAATCCACACTGTCATATGCCTTGGCAAAGTCAAGTTTGAGATACACAATACGATGGGCCTTTAGCCTTGCCCAATACATACCTTCATAGGCCGCTGCAACATTATCAAGAATACACCTTCCAGGCAAGAACCCAGTTTGGGTGGACGAAATTGACTCAGCAAGAACAACACACAACTTCTCTGTCAGAGCTTTCGCAAAAATCTTATACACTGTAGAAAGCAATGTTATAGGACGCCAATCCGAAATGGTCTTGGGCTCTTTACACTTGGGATAGCACCTGTGTTAAGAATTTTGTCCAAACTTCTGTGCCTCTAATATGGTTTGGCCCCATGTGCTTTCCATTATCTAAAATATTATGTAGCAAGATTCCTTCTTGGATTGTGTAGCAAGGTTCACTTTTGGGTGATTGCAGTTGCTCTTGATGCATTAATTTTTGAAACGGCAGCATCGAAGACATTTCCTAAGCCAAAACATTCCCTTCGCAATAAATTCTTGAAAAACTTCCTTGCATTCTATCGTCACCATTAAAATCCCTTTTCCATTTGTATAGATTGTGCTTTATAATATTCTACTTTAGATTATGATCCTTTTAATCGTTTCGCTCCTAGAAGCTTAATTCTCGAACTTCTTTACATCATCCTTTTATGATTCCAACTTCTTTATTTCATCTCTTTTTTATTCGTTTTGGGTTCATTTCAGGGAAATGCTGTTTGTTGATGTATAGTTTATTCAAGTTTCAATTAAGGATGCTGCAATGTTGAGGTCTTGTCTTGAGATTGTGCAGGGGATTGGCAGTCGAGCCAAGCCAACGCCAATCAAGGGCTAAAATAGTCTTAATGTTGTCGAGAAAACGACCTAAATCAAACATAAGGAGTGGATCTTGGCAAAAATCTTGGGCGACTTAGACAACTCAACAACTGGTACTAAGGTTCTACATGAACTTATGAAGACTAAGAAGAAATGTAGAAAGATGCCAGCTAACTGGCATCGCCATACCAACACCGACAAACCTAAGGTGCGATACTGAGCTGGACATCTGCAATGTACAGCTGCAAGAGAGCCGACAAACTGCAGAAGACTGCAGTCCTTATGTGATCCCTTAAACTGCAAACTGTGATTCTCTCATGTGACCACTTTTCCCTGTTCCTGTAATATTTTTTTGATCCCTCCGTGCTCCGGTCCCTCGGTGATGGCTATGGCAGGTAGCAAGGCTGCCAGACGGACATCCATAGCCAAGGTTTCTGTTTAATTCTTAACACAGGAGTTACTGCCCATAGCTTTGGATTAGGATTTTTCTTACTGAGTTTTGCCGGATTTGTCATGAGGAGCTCGCCACTGCAGCATCACAGACATGATCTGCTTATTGCACCATGCATTCAGTTGCATGCGGTTCATTGAAGGATGTGAATAGTTCGCAAACAGCCCGTTTGCAAGGATTTGGAAGTTGGAGCCTCTTTCCAGGTGCATATGCTTTGGTTTATGCCTTGCGTGCACTTGTTTTGACAATGTGCTAGGATTTTGTAATTTATGGGGCAGAAGAGCTGGAACCAGACCGGTTATGAGCCTTTAGAAGACCCTGTTATGTGCGCTAACAACCGTGGCCTTACAAAAAGAAATGGCAGGGGATGTAGGGTTTTTTATACAAAATATCTCAGACGGCATAGCCATAGCTCTGCCTTTGCCTACTCGGTTCTCTAGGCTAGCAAACAACCTGCACGTAGCTTAATCTAATATTGAAGACCAAAATCAGAGAGCTTACCGAAATACGAATCTGTTTAGAAGCCCCCTGCCATAAACGATCTGAAGCAGCCCGATTTGAGAGTAGGAGCCGCTTGTGGGCTCTTAAATATGCATGCATTCAAAAACATATGGCAGACCTGCTGCCAGGATGTGGCATAGCTGTCTCCAGGCGAATTCCAACAGCAAAAAGCAGCCACAAAGATCTGGCAATGTGGCAACAAGAGCTTGAGCAAAAAACAGCCACAAAGATCTGGCAATGTGGCAAGAAAAGCTTGAGCATGGCTGCCATAATCCGATCAGATCAAGCTGGAGCGACCGCCAAATGTTTGAAGCGATTGTCGAAAGGAAAAACGTGGCAACAAAAGCGAAACTACGATTGCGGCGGAGAACCATGAAAATAAAAAAAATAAAAAAGAAAAATTGTAAACACAATTACATATGTGTTGATTACTATTACTATTACTATTACTATTACTATTACTATTACTATTACTATTACTATTACTATTACTATTACTATTACTATTACTATTACTATTACTATTACTATTACTATTACTAAGGTGTCAAGGATTTTGTGATGGTAATAGGTTATTTAAATTAAAATCCCCCTTAAACCCCCCTTGGTTTGGGTGCATATTCACACGGGGGGTTACTCCGGGCAACGAGAGCTGTCGGATGGGCATATTTGCCCTTCATTCCAAGATCTGGACCGTACATAGCGATCCTCGTTTGTGGGGTATGCATGTAGTTTTTGTATACTGTATATTAAAGTTTGCAAAATACTATAAGGTTTGAGAGAATGTACTTAATGGTGTTAATTTTGTACATGTATTATAAATATATTTTTGGAGCTCTCGCTGCCCTACGTAACCCCCCGTGTGAATATGCACCCAAACCAAAGGGGGTTTAAGGGGGATTTTAATTTAAATGTGTTAAATGCAATGGTTTGTGTTAATAATGTTAATGGTGGTTGTGTGTTGATTGTTATATTGCCGTTATATTAATTACTAAAAAGCACAATAACATCAAGACAAACGAAATATTTCCGCAAAGCATTCATAAGCCATTGATGGAAATAAATTGCTTACATCAGTTTTATCTTCAAACGGTGGCTCATCAATTGCATCATATAATTCATCTGGCAGCTTTATGGTGCAAATGCTATCTTTTAAATGTTCCCAAAATGGCAGTTTCAAGTTCTGGCACTGTTCAACCATCATAGATCCCTTTTGTGAGGTGGGACATTGATGGGAGAATAAGGATATACGGTGTGGACGCCAATCATCTGCAAGTGCATAATGCAAGAATTGCAGGGATGGTTCATGCCCAGCACTAGCACCACAACCATATGCCCTCTCCACGACTGCGAGAACTGCAAAAACTCCAATACTTGATTGCTCCATGAAACATTTCTCTTTAATGTTAAGAATACATGGGGCGGTTTACAGAAACAGAAAGATGCATCTATTTAGAACAACAATACCACTATCAAAAGATTTAGGTATGATAGTACCACAATTGAATGAGTTATCAGATTGAATGAGCATCCACAATAAACTTCATTTCTTCTAACACACTAGTTCCTTAGCAATGTGGTCTCGAGTTCGAGACCGCCCAGAATCGCACTCGGTACTGTTGGGGGTCAAATCCCAACAGACGCAATATAAGGTGGTTGGGGGCAGGGCCCAACCAAGCAATGTAGTGTGGTGTGTGGTCACATGTCCAGTTGGATGCTGCCTAGTGGCGTGACGTTAAAACTACTATCTATCTATCTATCTATCTATCTATCTATCTATCTATAGCTAATAAATTCAAGTGTAGGTAGATCATTTTGACGATTGCATACCATTTACCTCATATGTCAGTCTGGCATAAGCAATTCTGAAACGAATGTAGAATGGTCCCCTCAGACAGTTCCTCACCTTCACCCTGAAAAACCCATAATTATCTGTACAAATCTGAGCATAAACGATAGAGAAAGATCTGCCAGCCTAAGTCTGCTTAGAAGATGAGATAACAAAATTTTCGAGCAGATTCCTTTCTGAAAATGAAGAAATATGTCTGAGCCTTCAAATACAAGAGTGAGATCTGTTTAAAAACATGTTGCGTCCATAGGAGCACGTTTACCAGATCCATATTCTTTTGCGCTGTTGAGCCTGCAACAGCGGCGAAATCGTTACGAGCAGTAGAACGAATTCCACAATCAGACCCATCCATTATTTGCATTGTCGGGGCTCCAGAAGTATTCTTCCCAGCAGGTTTTGATCGCCCAGAAGCCGCAGATCCGCCATAGCCACATCTTAGAGATTTGCCGATTTGGGTACCACAAATCCGCCATAGCCATGGAAGCCCAAAGCTCGGCTGCCGAAATAGCTCCAGATTTGAAGCCAGATAGCCCCTCTATCGCCAGTTGCTATCTTTTTCCAGATCCCACCTTAGAATGGAAGGGTATCCAGGTTTGCTGAAACTTGGAATCCAGCAATCCCCAAGCACGAGTTGCTCCTTTCCTACACAAATCCTAAAGCCCTAAAGTTTGCAATCCCCAAGCACGAGTTGCTCCTTTCCTGCACAAACCCTAAAGCCCTAAAGTTTTTGTAGCTTTAGATTTTTTTGAAGGGTGAAAATCAAAAGAGAAACCACAGCCTCGCAAATCAACGGTTAAAAATTGATGCACTCTAGAAATACTATTTAGTATGCGCACCCGAATACAGCAACAAAATCATAGAAAAACCATATAGAAAAGCGTATAAAATATCAAAAGTTAACCCCCTATTATAATGCTAGATATGTAAGCTGTAAGAAAAATCAAACATCTTCATTATAATAATTGTAAATGAAGAATTGATTACTTCATTTAATTTATTGAAACAACAGACCCTCCTTACCATACTGACCCTCCTTACCATACTCAATCTGGTTATATGATCCAATCATATACGTCCAACAATTCTATTATAACTTTCTCAGATGTTGCTCCAAATGCCAGCCAAGAACATCTATAATATTTCTATATATTTAGAAAAACAATCTCTAAATGACATCTAGCTCAAGCACACTTTCAAAGATGAGATCATGCATCAAATGCACTAACAAAGGAAAAGGATTTAGATTTATTACCCTCTCATCACTTGCTAGAATACTTGCAATGCATCTTCCCCTCTTTCATTGCTTGCATTACTGCAAATCCACCAGAGGAAAAAACTATCCAGCAAGCGAAGGTAGCCTTGTTCTTTGAATGCCATCGAATGAAATTTGAGCTCTTTGTACGTATGTTAATGATAGCAACTAAATATTTTCCTAAGTTCTAGTGTTGTTGTTAGAAGGTTAGGGAAGAATGAGTTGGACCTGGTGTGCCAAAAAGTGCCTCGCAAGATGGGCATCTTATTAATCACCACAAGACATATGATTATCTAACATGAACTATGCTATTTAATAGAGAATAACATCTGCAACAATACAAATAGAGATTTGAACCCCCTGCCATTTGATGGCAGTATAGCCTGGCCTGCATACAAACCACAAGTGAAAAAGTAAAGCTTGAGCACCAATCTATCTAAAGGTCAAAATAAGTAGGAGCATGCCTACAAACCTAGACAACATCATTAATTAATAAATCGAGTTGCCTCCTTTACACTCGAGCCATCCTATCTACACATCATCAGGTAGCTCCAGCAACCATGCCGGAATCAGATCAACCATGCAATTATAAGACTCTAATGTGGGTACAATGTAAAAGCCATGACTTATATAGAGAAAACAGTGCCAGCTTTCATTTAAGAACTCACTATAACTACATGGCAAAAGGAAACTAGTCAGGGTAATCTTATTACAAATGGAGCCTTCCAGGTGCATTTGGTGAAAGATCTTAAGGACTTACATCCATGCCCATACTAAGCATATGCCACGATCAAGTCTTTTAGTTCCCAAGATCCAGGTAGGATCTCGGTTAGAACCTACAAAATGTTTAAGGCATTCCTCGCAAACCTTCAACCTTAGTAGTTTAGAACATCCAGATTACTTCAATCAACCACTCTGAGCAAAAAAGATTGCAAAGAAAACGCTCAATTTTTTAGTTAGAAGTGCCCCCCAAAAAAAAAAAAAAAAAAAAGTGGTCTTGGCAAAACTGAGGCTTGAATTTTGACGCAAATCAAATTCAAAAAGATGCTCTAATATATGAAAGAAATCTATGTGAAAAAGTTTGATGCAAAAACAATATGCGGATCAACCTCAAATTTGCAATCTTGACCAAGTCAAAATTGGTCAACCACCCTGGCAACAAATAATTTTTGGCAGATGGAGCTGTGGAGTTCATTTTTTGATATAGACATCGATCACTGACTTTGACAAACCTGTAGACTAGGTGCATCAGGTTATTTCCATCGAAATCATGCAATCAGGCTCTAAAAAATCGATTTAGGACCTGACAGACTGTCACACTCAAGAAAACATCAAGCAACTTTTTGCAGATGTTACAGACTACAACTTTTTTGGTTTTTGAAACTTTGTGCAATCTCTGGCACGTCCACATGTGTGCATCAGTTTTTTATAACAGAGATGATGCTAATTTGCTATGGGGAATGATTTTGACAGGAAATAGCTACAAAACTCATGCAAATTGGGAACTTAAGGACTTTGATATTTTTTGAAGCTGATTTTTTATGCCACAGCCCCACTGTCCAATGGGACGTGCCCGAGCAAGAGGGCTTGTTTGTAAGATGGTAGGCTATATAATGAACAAGAGATAGAGCATGGATAGCAAAGAAATCATAAACATGTTCCTATAGTATAGCAAGGCCAACTTGTAGTACCTTAGATTCTAACCCTTGTAGTTTTTTGCTTTTTGTTATGGCAAGACTCTCTAATGGATTGGCATACATACCTATTGCATAAATACTCTATGGGCTCTGCTTTGGAAATACAATCACTGAAATTCAAGGCTTACCTTTATTTGGTACTTCATAATGTATCGGATTGATCTCACCAAGTGCGTATTTTCTTTATCATGAACATCATACAGGAGCTTTAGCATTTGATCCCAAGTTCACAAGTCACAAGTCTTGGGCACATGATAAATAACATATAACAATTATTTTCACAAGTTTTGCCTCAAGATTTCAGAGTTTTTTGAAGCAAGGAAGGTGATTTCGAGCAAATAATGATGTTTTCAACCAGTACCAAAGATATGAAAGATGATCTTTGCGCTAAAGCCTTCAAAAAACTCTGATAATGTTCTCTTTTTGAATATCCTCCCTTTTGCCATAGGAAGCTCTGACAATTCCAGGAGACTATGTAGATGCACAATTCCTATTTGCTAGTAGGAGCAGCAGCAGCTGCAGCTACAGATTCAGTGCTAATGGCATAAGGGGGAGCAATAGAAGTGGAAGCAGTATGCGGCATGCGGGCAGTGGTAGGTGAGGCAATTAGAGGAGGGTGTACGACTATAGCGGGTGAAGCAAGGGCATGGCCAAGAGCAGCTAGGTTCTCGAATGAAGGACCCTAAGGGGTCACAACAATTGCAGCATCATTTGATGGCCGGAAGATTTGCATCTTGCCCAGGATCAATCCTGCAGTTCCTCCCTGCCTGTAGACGCTCTTAACATTGGCCAACTCATGTCTGCAGTGTTCCTGTTGTGTTGCGGTCAAATCTCGGTCAATTAACGGGGCAGTCCCCTTCAATACTCGCACTTGCACGTCCTTGGCCATCAATGTGACCACCATGACGACTTGCCTTAACAATTTGTATTGGCGTGGAAAGTCAAGAATCAGCACCGCATGATGTTCCCTCAAAATATATGATATAAGTACGTCTACATTAGGCCACACCACTATACAAGCCTACCGTAGAAGGCTTATATACAATAGTATGGGAAAGGGGCATGGCTAGGTCACTATGTATATAATTTAGCCAACCTTAGGTATAGAGTTATTTCCACATAGCTCCATCCTATTGGTGACCTACCACATGGAGATTTCTCATTGGAGCCATGGCATGTCATGTCAACCCTAACCTACTAAGGGCCAAACTCTAGATCTAGGCCATTTTTCTGGCTTCAGTAGTCTTGACCTCAACTCGCGTTCGTAGCTCCATTTCGAAGATCGTTTGCTGCAGCATAGCCTAGTGCAGTAGCTCCAGGAGTAGAATCTACCCCAAAACATCTGCAGGGTGATGAAGACCACTAGGAGCTAGGGGAAGTTGGAGCTAGGGGGAGTTCCTATGGAGCAGGTATTTTGATTAGATTCCTTGGTAGATCATCTGGAAATTAGTATTCCAGATGAATTGTATTTCTAGTAGAGCCATATAGAACCTTTAGTTCGGATCACAAAAGTAAGTTAGATGCATGTGATTAGAATTAGATGTTATTCTTATTATTTATCATGTTATGTGGATATATGATGTTGGTTGATCTCATATTTCACCCTTATATTGGGAATCTAGTAGCCATTACTTAGATGATGCTCCTAGTTTAGACACCTTAGTTCCTATTATATGCAGCCTATGCATAGACCTCACATGTAGGCTATCAAGTGACTGAGCACCACGCAATGGGGTCAATAGCAAAGTAGAGGGAGGTCCCTGTTGAACACGGTTATTGGGGACCATAGCGGGCTAGGCTTATGGTCGGTCACTTGGAGAGGGCCGGGTATGAGTCGACACTTCCTGTGCAATGGTGTCACCCTGACTTTCATGAGTTGCAAGTGTTGGCCTGGCTCTTGCTTTGTCGAGCTCAGTCAGGGAAGGACGTGTGTCACCATGATCCTCTAGCCACCTAAGGAGCCACTGCAGTCTGGGAAAGGGAGAGGCAACCCTTCCTACCTCATCAGACTGGGGAGATGCAACACAGAGTAGTCTCACTGGGTGATACCAAGAGATTGCGTCTTCGACAAGTTACAATCACGATAGAGCCTGATTTACCCCATCTGCATAGTATGCATAGGAGGGGCGGATGGAGTGGTCAACCCTAGCCATTGTTTACTGCCAGTCCAATCTCGAGATCTTAACCATCAGTCTACTTTCCGATCGAGTTTGAGCCGGGATAGGAGCTCCATTGATGTACTTATGCCTTGATGTATCAGACGGATTTGTGGATGGATTGCGCTACCTTTCGTGGTAGTTGATTGTTATTATTATTGATATTGCTGATGTTTATATGTTGCTTTCGATGTTATAGGAGCCCATAGGGGACGGGCGCGCAAGACACTTATGTGTCCTCTTCGCACGCTCTGGCCATCCTAGGAGCGGGATAGATGGAGGGCCCATATGGCAATCGCTATCGGATGGGGATTTCCCACGGGATGTACGATGTTCCGGAGTGTCACAATAGTACCAGAGCAATAATCTTGGTTACCTTAGATATGTAGCTAACTAGCCTAGTCAAGGAATGGAATGAGAATTCCAGTTTTGAACCTCGATAGTGGGATTTTTTTTCCCATTAGCAGGGCCATAAAGTAGACTAAGTTATAGACTTGGGAAGGAAGAATAATTGAGTCAAGTGAAATTCTAGTAAAATTGGTGTGAAAATTACGTATGGATGCCATATTCCATGCAAGATGGGTTGAAGAATCGTTCAAATTAGAGATCTTTGTGGAATTTGGTGTAAATCCATATTTGGTAGCCCAAGAACTATGAAAAAATAAAAAAATTAAGGGGATCACCATTAATAGAATAGAATAGAATAGAATAGAATAGATTTTTATCGTCCACGGAGACCAATTGGCCTATGGGACCCAAACAAAAAGAGAGCAGCAGGCGTATTATAGTCAGGATTAAAAAACCCACGCTCCGAAGGGTTTTCGAGAGAAAAATCTTAGCAGCAATAAGTATTCTGGTACACTGGACAATTGTATAGGACAATTCAGTAGTGTCCTGGAGGACACAACTGAGTCCATGTATCCATAACCTCCTGGAGATATGACCCCAACAGACCCACGGACACTGTATTCAATAACTCATGCAGCGGCTGGTCAGGCACAACTAATCGAATATATCGTGCTCAGATATGGGCAAACGCTGGGCAGATCTGAAGGGCATGACATTCATCTTCAATGGCGCCCTGGTGGCAACAATGACAAAGCCTATCCTCTCGTGCTTCCCAAGTCCAATGCCCTGTCTCAACGCGGAGACGATGTGCACCTGTGCAAATGAAAGCTATAAGTTTGCGCTTCTTCATGGGCAAATGGGTGCACAGGTACTGGTGCGGGCCTCTCATGAGCATAAAATTGACTTGCTGGTGATAGTGTGCCATCTTAACATGTGTCATAGCATCTGCATCCCAGAGCTTGCGAAGGAAACTAGCATCTAGGTACAGCTTTAGTGCATTGTGATCCTTCTTTGTCCGTACCTGTATGTATCTATTTGCCTGTACATCCCAACATGAGAACTACTGAGCTTGCTTGTCCTTCCAGTAGGCTTTGAGGCATTGGGGACCCATTGCTATAGCCAAAGCAAGGTTGGAAAAATGCGTATCATCGCGACCATCTTCTGAAAGTAAATAATATGGCGTTCCAATGCAGCCCTTTGAAGGGGTAGAAAACCGGTCTCCTGGAGTAGGATCTGGTATGGAACTGTGGACTTTACCCCTCGTGCCAAGAAGGCTTTCTACACCTACTCGAGATCATTCAAGGTGGTGAGGGATATCACCGGACCCCACATCTCTGCCTCGTACAAGAGAACCGGCTCGATCAAGGCCCTAAACAGATGTGACTAGTGGCCCCAGGCATACAACTCCGCATGTTGTTCTGCATGGCATATCGTGCTTTCTAACCCGCTGTGACGCAACCTCATTTCAGCATCCTAGTGGGTGGTCGTAGAGAACTTGATCCCTAAATACTTGTAGGTCAGAGCCACCTCCACATCTTGTCCCTGGTAAGTGAATGAGGGAAGCCTTGGCTGGCGGGATGACGAAACTAGCAGCACCGTAGTTTTGGCCAAGTTAACTCGCATGCCAATGAATTGTCAAAAAGTGTCAAGAGCATCCAGGTGACGTTGCATGTCCTTTGGAGTATAGGCCAGGAGGTCTACATCGTCAGCATATATGGGTTGTCAGATTATGTGGTGCATGAGATGGCCGCCCGCACCTCCATGCTCAGAAAGCTGATCAATGTATAGGCCAAACAGTGTGGGGGAGAGGGGCCAACCCTGACGTACTCCAATACTACTGACTACCGGTCGTCCTGATGTGAGACGTCCTGACCATGCCTCTATAGCCTGTATATTGCGTTCTACAAGTCAACGGGGGTCCCTAGATGCCACAACCTGTCCCATAACTTGTCCTGGGGCACTGTGTTAAAAGCTTTTGCGAAATTCATGAAACAACAGTACACGGTTTGCCGACAATTCTTGCTATCCTCAATCCAGAGTGAAGATATGGTCAATGGTGGAATGCCTGGGCTAGAAGCCTGCCTGTGTCAGAGCACACACCTCTGCCTCTTCTGCCCATATCGTTAGCCGCTGCTCAAAGATGCCAGCCAATAGTTTTGCAAAGAGAGAGCTGACCATAATAGTGCGATAGTTGGCTGGACATTAGGGTCACCTGTCTTGTATATGGGCACAACTCTACTAGTGTTCAACTACGGAGGGGAGCCTTCTTGTAATGCTTTATTGAATAGTGTCGTGAGTACCGGCACCATTGGAGGCCCAGCTCACTTCAGAAGTTCTGCCTGCATGCCATCTAAATCTCAGGAGGTGTAGTAGGGGTAGCAGGGGAGCTTGCGGCAAATGTCATGGTGGCAGCAGTAGGAGCGCTAGCAAGAGGGGCAGCTCCTATAGTGGTAGCAAAAGGGCCTCTGGGTGCTGTAGCAACTTGATGCATTGCATCGGTGACCTCAGCAGGTGCCGGCCTACAAATGCGAAGCTTACATCAGACCAATCCTGCAACACCCCCTCGACGGTGGACGTCCCTGACTTGAGCCAACTCTTGCCAGCGGGACTCCTGTTGCATCGGAGTAAGATCCTGGTCAACATACAGGGTGGTCCCCTTCAATTGCCTACTCTGACGCAAAATTGCCTCACGCACTCAGGTGTCTGCAACCTCGAAGATGACAAAGCATGGGCGATCTGTGTGTTGAGTCCCACGGCGGCATGCTCGGACAATTTGGACTGTGGTATGAAATGCCATGTGAGATAGGATCTGATCCTGGAGGCGCTTGGTGAGACCCTATGCTGCTTCCTCTGAGAGTCCATGCACCACCACATTGTGACATCGTCGGCCCTGTTCTTGTTGCTCACTGAGCCGCGGGGCAACATTGGTTGTCCCAACAGGTGATGACTGTTGTCTGGGGTGTGTGGGCTATTCACAGCAAGGGGGGTGGTGTTCGAGATGGAGTAGGTGTTGTCTGTCTCTCTGGTTGGCACCTTATGGGCTGCTGGGCATGTGGGCTTGTCTTGCCCCGTGATGCAGCCTCTACTACCTGAAGTCGGGAGCCTAGCTCCTGTTGAAATTTCTGCTGCCTGGCCAACTCATTCGTGCATTGCCGCAATTGTTCATGGACCTCGGCATGGAGGCTCTTGCCTTGCTGGGCAACGGTTGCCTGGAGCTCTTGTATCTCCTGATCTTGTATCCCAGCCCTACTCTATAGGGTTCTCTGCTCTGTCTAGCTCGCTTCGAAGGTGGCCCAGAAGTTGTTGCTGCCTCACCAGTTCATGCAGGCAATGCTGCAGTTGTTCATGAGCCTGCATAGGGTGATGGCTATCTCAAGCAGCGGAGCTATACTCCAGTTTTTGTAAGCGGGAATCCAGCGCAAAGGTTCACCATCGATGAGACCACTTTCTGTATCTCGACCCTACTCTGAAGTTCTCTCAACTGTGACAAATCTTTTGAAAGGCGGCTTGAATGCTTCGCATCATGATGGCGGCCTTCTTAGCTTCTGATCGAAGGCGGGAGATGGTTGCCATCTTCTCGTGCTCACATTGTTGCATGTCCTATGTCATGGATTCTATGATGGTGGATAGAGAGTCCATGAAGCCTGCAAGTCAATGGGATCCTGCTTCTCTTGCATCTTCTCGAAGTGCACCAGGCTGATGCTGTCTTCCATGTACTGTGTATGGGTCTCTACAATCCGTTGTTTCTCTGTTGCCAATTGCCTTCTAAGCACCTACAGTATTGAGGACTGCACCTCTTCTATCAAGCCTGTTGTTCGAGTACTATTACCCTGAATTCTTGCCCAAGCTATTTCTAGGCCTCCGTCAATGTTTGATTTACTGTCGGTCATGAGAAGCAGTCTACTGCCTTCGCCTGCACCTTCCTCCTCATGGAAGAGGCTTCCCCTTGGCCTTTGCCATTTAAGGTGGCCCTTCCACTTGGTTCCTCCCAGAAGAGCTAGTCATGCAAGTGGTTGTTGGGTTGTGGGCCGTGTTCTTGGGCATAGGGCTGGGTCTTGGGGGGGTGGACATCCAAATTGGGATCATGGCAGGGGGCTACACAAATGGCCATGACTATTTTGGGTGTGTGAGGTTCTGGAGACAAAACTCGAGTGAGAGAGTAGGCAAGAGAGAATTGTTACGCGTAGGACATTTTGGATGCTTGAAGTAAAAAACAAGAACCGGAGGGTGGAAGAGTTACTAACAGCCCTGCAAGGTGGGACACCCACAAATATTCTCAAGAACTTGGGACATATAGTTGGTACAACCCAAGTAAAGAAGTCCTTGGAGGATCATCCCTCGTCTCAGAGATTCCAAGAATAGTTTAAACTTTCTTCTGAATTATTGTAATAATCTTCCATCTTATGTATATATAATACTAAAGCCAAAATAAGATGATAGTTTGTGCACGATCTTGTCCGTTGATTTTGTTGTGTGTGAGAACTTTTATTGTAAGCCGTTAAATAATTAGTTACTATTTTGCTCCCTATGAGTGGGAATATTTTCGTGCACTTCAATATGATCTACTAAAAATCTAGAAGAGCATTCCGCTGTGGTGCAGATTGCCCAGTTACCAGAACAACCAGAGATAAGTTGAGTTTGCTATTTTATTTTTATTTGTCAGATGCGATAGTTATTTTATGCCTTTTGATTTTTTCCCTTTCTGTTTTGTTAGATAAAAAAAAGATCGGGTCTATGCTTATCCCCCCTGCGAAGGCATTATTTGGCGGCAAGAAGTGATCCATTATTTTAGACGGTTGTGCAAAGGATGGTTGTGCATGCCTTTGCAACAGATGGAGAATGGAGAATCCATGTAGTAGCATTTTGGATGAATATTTAATATATTAAAGTTTGAAGCAATGCTAGTTACCTTTTAACTTCGGCATTCTATGGTTGTTCCTAGAACTAGGTCTTATACATGTACCATTAGATATGCCATGTCCATCGCATTTGTTGATGGGGCTGGAGATAGACAGACCGAGAACCATTCCTTTCTTGAAAGACACCTAATATGTTCAAGCAAATTGTAAGGATGACCCATCACCATGAATTTAAATTGCAAAATTTCCATGAGATGATGGTTTATCAAATCAATCCTAAATACATTACATGATCTTCGTGCGATAATACAACCACTTTTGTTTTGGAAACTAAAGGTTCAATGCACATTTTGCTTTAGTTCAAAAATACATTTTGTAGCATGATACATTTGTTTTTCCTGGACAGCAACGATCAGCCACATAGTGATATTTCCTCTTGTCTGAACAAACACTTGTTGCAGTCATCCTCTTTATCGGCAATCAGAGCTGATATTTGAGAATCAGTTAGGTATATTTCTGCATGTATTTAATGGAGAGTAAGGATTCAATTATTTATGTTTGGAACTAATAATATATCTTTATAGGTGTTAAAAATGCTGCTCATAGGAAGTTGTTTCATGAGCTTGGAATTGTTGCCAATGGCATCCCAATATACGTGTTTACATCTCTAGACTATATTTTTTATAAAGCTCCATAAGATGGAAAATGGGAAGAGCATGAATGTAAGTTGCAAAAACTCTCTTATAATTTTTAGGCTCTTTGCACAAATGTGCAGAATGGATGGTGAGTTCTGTATGTATTACCTACTTCATATATTTTTATGCAAATGTGCCAGTGGACTACCTACTATTTATGACACGAGATGTCACGGTGCACCCTAATCCTGAAAAGGTTGCAGGAAACCAGGATGAACTATGGGATCTCATAAGTTGCATGGTGTATTGCAATATTTGACAAAATTATTGAAAATTATGTGGTTTCGTGGATGGCAATTATTGTAGCACATGCCCAATATGGATATGGTAAGGAAACATTACAGATATTCCATCAAACACAAATCTAGGATTATCTCCTGACAAGGTTACCTTAGATAGCATCCTTTTTTAATGTCGTCATGAGGATCTTGTTGGTGAGTGCTGCCATGTCTTTCCTTCTATCAGTCAAGGCTATGGGATCATACCAATTTTAGAGCACTGTAGTTTGTAGCTATTTGCTTCACATCTTTGGATAGATGGGATGGCTAGATGATGCAATAGCACTGATAAATAACATGTTAGTCGAACCAGATGCTGCATTGAGGAGATGTTTACTTGATTCATGCAGACCTTATGTTGATCTAAACCAAGCAACAGACATTGTAGCTAATATTCTTAAAATTCTAAATTCGCATGCACACTGATTTGGTACTGATGGCTATTCTCCCTAGTTAACACTATTAATTCAATACAAAACAGTTGCTTGTTTACAATTGGAAGAAAATGTGAAAAGAAATGCCAAAAGAGGTTTTCAAAAATCTTAAGCTAGATATTATAGAGCGTTACAGCATATGCAGTTTTAAATTACTGCCTAAAACCTCCAATCCATATCTTTGGAGCAAGGCCAAAGAAGTGTGTGCATGACTTGTTTCAAAAAATCACAGAGAAACAGAAAAACGCGCATGTAACCTTCAAGCTTAAACTCAAGTATAGGGATGTGTTTATAAAAAAGCCCATACTGCTCAAGTCTCATCTCTGTTGTAAACCTTCTTTGTGGGCTTACCTACAAGATAAGTGTGAACATTAGTATTTCATAGCCACTGCATTTGCATCTAGTTTAAGCAATTGGTGCAAGACTAAAGCCCAACCTCATCCATATGGTATGATGCGCTCCCATATACCCTAAGCAATCAAATTGCCATTGTAGAAAAGAGAGTTGCAAATAGATCATGTTTTAGCATCCACAACAAAAGATGATTATGCAATACCAAAAGCCTAAAAGCTACCATCATAAAATCACCCATCTGATGCTAGTTGCCATAAAGGACCTAAAACATCTAAGTTTCATTTCAAATCTAGCAATCTATGTGAAAGAAGAAAATATACCTCATATTTGCTCGTTTCCAAATTTGCTGAAGACGACCCATTGCAACTCAATCTTTACCAGTGTCATTGCCACATCTAGCATACATATTACCAAGATACTTTGTGTAGCAATATTTGACATAAATCTGCAACCCAGCAACAAGGTATGCAATCTTTTACCCTTGTATAATAAGTATAAGGCTCAATTCTTATTGCAGGCTTCAAAAATACTATCATGGCATTCCAAAATACAACATTTTGCCTGGGCATTATTTGCAAAAGAAGGATAGCTTGCTAGAAATGACCATTCTGCTGAAAGGCTGTAATTATGATTGTCCACATCTATCTTTTTCTTTGCCAATTGTAACTGATTGTCTAATTCCAAGCTACTCTTCAACATCGGACTGAAGACTTTCAACTTTGTTTTGCATATTCTACATCAAAGCCTTTTGAGTACTTAATTCTACTGACAACTCCTTTGCCAATTTCTTAGAAGAATGCAGGTCCTATGACAAGGACGTTTTTTCCTGGTTAACTGTTTCTAATTCCTTCAATGATGCCTGTTTCTGCTCTATTTTATGCAAGGGCTTATATCTCTTCTCTGACTCTTCAACAACGGACTGAAGACTTTCAACTTTGTTTTGCATATTCTGCTTCAAGCCTTTTGAGTACTTAATTCTACTGACAAGTCCTTTGCCAATTTTTTAGAAGAATGCAGATCCCTTGACAAAGACATTTTTTCCCGATTAACTGTTTCTAATTCCTTCATTGATACTTGTTTCTGCTCTATTTCATGTAAGACTTATATCTCCTCTCTGACTCTTTAACAACGGACCGAAGAGTTTCAACTTTGTTTTGCATATTCTGCATCAAGGCCTTTTGAGTACTTAGTTTTACTGACAACTCCTTTGCCAATTTCTTAGAAGAATGCAGATCCTTTGACAAGGACGTTTTTATCTGCTTAATTGTTTCTAATTCCGTCAATGATACATGTTTCTGCTCTAACAGGCTACTTTCTATAGTTTCTTTCATTCTAATGAGGTTGGTTTCTGCCTTTTGTAACATCAAGCTTGCCTAAAATACAGGAAAATAGATCAAGTAATCAATCTATAACAAGTGAAATTGCATCACGGACTTTTTAGTGCATGCATACGCTGTTGAAAACCAACAAGAAATTGGTTAAGATATTATTACAAGTATTTTATTACATGAAAAATTCGTAGGCATTTTTACGCCTGCAGCTTGAATAAGCACTGCTACATGCTTTGACTCCTAGTTTATTAAAATATGTCTAGTATTCTATCTCCAGACACAAATGGAAGAAATGCTCATGCGTGTGGATTTGGAGCTCCTAATCTTGATCCTTTTCTTGTTTAATCTTTAAGCCTTCCTACACAGTTGCAAGCATAAACCACTGAGTGGAAGAGTAACAATACCAAATTAAAACTTGCAAACCAAAATGGAAAATATTAGGCCCTGGGTAAAGTTCAAACGTAGCCCTGGATGCAACAATTTTGTAGCTCTTTCTTGAGAAATCCATTTTCTGGTCTGGCCATGCAAAAAATGAGCGTTTTTTCTTCTGTAGTGGAAACAAAGGCAAAGATCAAAACTTTGGAGATTCCATCGACAAATCTGAAGCTAGCCTTCCATTTTCAAATCTAGACTTTCTGAAAAATGAATTGAGTTTGATGTTGGCATGTGAAGTGGGAAACAATGCAAGATGCAAACGAGGTCTATTTCTCTACCTAAAAGAGATTCAAGGTATTTTCTTTAATAATAATAAGAGGCAAGGGACATTTATCATTCTATGCTTTATATGACTTTATCTGCTTTGTATAGGTGTTTAATGGCTCTCGGAAGGGAACATTTGATTTATATTTAAAAACTAGTAATGGGTGCCCGGCGTTGCCGGGCATAAGTACTGTTCTACTATACAACAATGAGGTTGTTGACATAATACATATAGCAATTGATGTATTGAATTGTCCCAATAGGACAATAATGGTATTCTATTTCAATTATCAACTTATACATGGCAACTATTTTGGTGGCAGTTAGGTGTAGAGAACAAAAAAAAACACTTTGCATACGGTTTTAAATAATAATGGCATCTGCAAAAGTAGCATTTAAAAATTTTCTTAACATTTGGACAATATGTTTTTGACCATTCAATGGGCATATGACTTTGTATTATACGTGTTCTCATCATTTAAGATATGCATTGAGAAATTTTTTTCAATGGGTAATATATTATTCTAATGTCCTTAGATAGGAGAATTACAACTTTTTT
This sequence comes from Isoetes taiwanensis, assembly GCA_021234155.1. Lineage (NCBI taxonomy): Eukaryota > Viridiplantae > Streptophyta > Lycopodiopsida > Isoetales > Isoetaceae > Isoetes > Isoetes taiwanensis. Next base: position 32,112,895 of record JAJEKV010000001.1, read on the forward strand.
GGCATGTAAAGTAATTGTTATGTAGGTTATGCACCTTGTTTGACAGGTAAGTCTTATGGGTGATGTGGTTTATAATTATTCAAAAGGTGGCATGATGTTCTGTATGGTGTGAAATGGCATGCAGATGTAGCTATCTTTTAAGTGATATCAAGACGACGTGGGTTAGGATATACAATGGATAGCACATGTTGTGGATCAGGATATACCATGGGTATCAATCACTTCCTAGCAATTGTGGTGTGGGTCAAATTCATTACTTGATGTTTGTATTTGGTCTAGGAAATAAAGACACTATGATAGGCATTCTACTTAGAACTCAAATGCTTTAGGAATAAAACAATGATCTACATTTTATATTAGCATTTTAATTCTATAAGGGACATCATTGTAAGAACAATTAGGCAAGTGGTGGAATTGTAGCTTAGAATTTCTAAACGCTTTAAAAAAAGTATTCAAAGTCATCTGCAACTTCTGAGGCTTTTCATTTTAGAATTCCCAGGTTCCCAATTCATTTGTGGCCTTAAAGAACCAAGAATGCTCCATAAAATTCAAAAGCAGAGAGAGAATGAATTAGTTAGAAATTATGAAATAGAATTCGAACGTGCCCTGACCTAGAAAATGTTATTCTAGGTTTCACATTTTACATGTATACCCTATAATCTATGATTTTTCATCTAAACATTTTCAAAACAATACGATGGGCCATAATTACTCCTCATGAGAGAATGAGTCAAGAATAGCTACAGACAACTTGCTAAAACCTCCAAATGCATCTGTTGAATGCCTATATTGATGGTTTGCTACTATAAGGAAGAAAATATTTAGTTGACATCACAACAGTCGTCTTCTAAAATGAATAGCTAACATCATGGCCTTCTAAAACATGCGAACATTTAATTGGCATCACAACAATGGTCTTTTTGAAATAGATAGCTGGCACCATGGTCCTGTAAAAAGTGGAAATCATACACCAAGTTCTGATGCCACAAAGTGAAGATATAAAGGTACATAATTACACAGCAAAATGTGCGTCACTACAACACCACCTGAATCATGTTTTTTCGAAGAAAATTTGGGAACAATACAAATTTTACAGTGCTCTGTATACATAGCTGTCCAAGTTTCTTCAATGTGTAGTACATGGCAGAAAAAAAGAGAATCATTAGATCTACAAAGCTTAAAAAATAAGATCAAGAAATGGAACTTACCAGCATAGGAATGTTAGTTATATCATGTCCTATTCCATCTTGGCATCAACGATAACCTCGTGCATAAATATTATATTCTGCATGTTCTATCAAGTCCTATTCCATCCTGCCATCCTCGATAGCCTCTGCAGAATACATCCTAGATAGCCTCTGCAGAATACATGCTGGCAAAATATTTGTATAAATGTTATAGTAGTGGCTGAATGCTAGGCCTTCCTGGTAACAGATGCATATGTACTCATAATGCTCCTCTCATATGTTCTCTTACGGCTCATCAAATAAGTTGGTCCCATATGAGTTCTTGCAAACAGGAGCTATCAAAACAGTAAGAGAAATTGTGCATGAGAACTCAGGTTTAAGCAGGCCTGAGATATGACATTTCACTGCCAGGATGATACATTTTAAAAACTTCCCATGGATGGTCTATTTTGAGTCTTCAAGGCAGAACACCAGAAAGAAAAAGAGTAATTGGTCTCTATGACATGCAACTGTAATAAAAGGCATACTTATCAGACCCAACTTATAGTATTTTTAAGCAAGTTGCTCCTCGGTGCCAATAAGCCTGCAATCAATAAATTAGAGAGAGTGTTAGACCTGGACATGATGTAGAATAAAACATAAGCAGACATGATCCACTTACAACCTTCTGAACAAATTTGCTATTTTCTAATAAGCAGGAAACCAAGACGAAGAGCAAACGTTAGCCCTGGACAATGCAATCTCCTAAACAGTAACTCTTCATGAACTGTAGAATAAAATTTCCCATGGCAGTGCAAGTTTAAGCTTTTAATTGCATAAAATGTAAAGCAAAGGACAGAGAGTTGAGCTGCTTATCTAGAGACATGGATTGTGTGCAATTGCTCAAAGAAACATTACAACGAAATGCTCCTTAATGAATAAAGTGAGCAATAAAGTGAGTCCACACCTGCATGCAAACAAAATTTTATCAATAAAGTTTGTCCACACCTGCATGCAAACAAAATTTAGAAAAAACCGTCTATTCTAAAATTAAGATGCTCTATATGTTGGTATGAGATTATTTATTACCAAGGAATGAAGGCCATTATCATTTATTTAGAATAGAGACAGGAGTTTGCTTTTTTAGAACGACTGCACATGCAAATAAGATGGGTGCTTCATCTTCAATGTAGTCAAGGAGCTCTGTCCCTGTAACCTGTAAGCTAGAGAATATTATTAACTCCCTATCAAATTTGAAGTATCAAAGGCAAATAGTGGCCAGAATGATGTTAATTCTAGAGGTTCCATGATATACTTTAAGAAGACTATACATGAAATGCAAACAGTTGTAAACAACAAATATTAAAAGCTTTTGACTATTCACATGCTACTGTTTCCTGCAAACAAAAGCAAAAGTATCAGCCAGACCTCACACTTTGCTGGTTGCATAATTATTTCTGGAAGCCACAATTTAGGTAATCAATCCACCTGCAAATGTGAAGCCTTATGTGGGAGCAATATATGACAACTGTCCCAAATAAACACCTTATGCAGTCACATGTAAAACTCATGTAGTCCTATTAGACTATAGAAGAACTTCATATACATGCCTATTTCCTGTAACAGGTCAAAGCAAAAGAGCAAGTTGAGATTGCAGAAACAGCAAGCTGAGATTAAACTTCATAGAAACAGACACCAACTCTATTGAACTGTAAGGAATCAGCTAGACTTAAACATAAGGTGCGCATACGGTTCTGCCTCCATACCTAGCAATTGAAAGACGAATGCATATAAGAGTATGCCATGGTGAAATTAGGCTGCACATGTATCTTATATTTGGGCTGATTGAGTGATTAATTTGTATAGGACGAAGCTGAAACAGACAGAAATGGACTGCGAGATTTTAAAAAGGTGCTGCGAGACATTAACGGAAGAAAATAGAAGGCTGCAGAAGGAGCTGCAGGAGCTGAGGGCCATTAAGGTGCCTCCAGCATGCGTGATTTCTCAGGATTTTTACATGCCTTTGCCTGCTGCTACCTTAACCATGTGTCCTTCATGTGAGAGACTGGCCAGCGTTGATGATAAACCCCTTCCTCCCTTTGCAAAGCCTGCCTTCCCTTCTGCTTGCAAAATCTGAACAAAACCATCAATCTTCTGTCGGATTTAACCTATTCCTAAGAGTCTGAATAACATTGATGCCCCAGACCTAAGGATGCACATATCAAAACATGGTTGCAATAGCTAGTCATTGTCAGAGTGCAAACCTAACCATAGCTGGATATTAAAGCACCTTGAAAAGGCAGCAAGAGATATATCTGTTTTCCGGAGCAGCAATAGTTTGCCAAAAGAACAATAAAAAGGAAGAAAATTTTAAGAGAGCCAAGATTGATATGGTATAAGCTTTCCCAATTCTTGTTCTGCATGTGCAAAGACATGCTTCTATGTCTGGCCTCAGTAAACGCATAATAATCATTAACCAAGAGGCAACAAAAGAATAACAGAGAAGAAACGTATTGCAATTGGTTTGTTGCAACAGGAAGAAACAAACCTGTTCTCAAGTATGTCAGATTTTTAGCAAGCCACGTACCTCTGCCATTAACGGGGCTCCCAGACTGGAAACTTTCGTCCACAAACGAACCTTCAAAACCTAAAAAAGCATAGACATCGGTGGTTTTAAGAAAGAAATGGAAGTAATCAGATCTCTTATTTGCTCGCCCGCAGTATACTACAACAATTCCACCAAGCTCAAGCAATCATTGCAGTCCGGGAGCGAACCCCAATTGAATACAAAACTACATGTTGGATAATTAAAATGGCAGTCCGGGGCGAGCCATACTTGTTCTACCACAAAAGAATCCAGATGCCTGAGTTCGATGGATTGCACGAAAATTCTCCTTCCCGATCCCTGCCATATCAAATTTGCAATCAGGCGAAACATTTTTGGTGCATCCTACGCGTCTCCCATCAAATACAACCAACATGCATGCACCGCCTCCAAATTTTTTTAAAATCATACTCAGTGGACATGGCCGATTTTTGAAGAATCGGAAATTTTTATCGGTAAAGAAAAACACCACAACCTTAGGAAATTAACTTAGGAAAAAAATCTAAAAAGTTTTCCACTTGCCGGAAAAACCGAATTTAAACAATAGGATAGGATGCCAAGGTCTTGGCCTCTTTGATCTATGATTCCTGAGCAACATTTCTTATGGGAACTTACATGCATTTGGTTGGAAATTCTTAAAGATTTGTTGTAATTTGATAAAGCCCTACTTAAATGCTAGGATACCTTAAACAAACATAAAAAATGCAAGTAATAACCAGGAATTTTGACCTCATGGTGGTTCAAACAATAGAATGCACCATTTTTGCCATGTCATGTGGTATCAATATAGGTAACACATGCACAATTTTTCTCAAGATTCTATCATTAACATTTCCTCATTCAATACAAAATCCACCATCTGTATCAGTTTTGTTAATTTATGCCCGACGAAAATCCTAGCAATGCTGGGCATTTTTTCTTGTGAATATATATTTTTGTTTGGCATTGAAAATGTTCTTTGATATATTTTGCCCGCACAACTATATCATCAAACACAATAAGAGTTGCAATGTAATGTGTATACAGCTAGAACACCCAGGACCGTGGAGCAAAACTGACGCCATGGGGACGAGGGAACTCTAGCCCGACAATTCCAACCAAGGAACCTGTACAAAGAGTTCGAAGTGCAGATCCCCAAAGAAGAGATATCCCAGATGAGATCGGATATCCAAGAGATAAAAGCCTTATTGGCAAAAAAAGCAGCATTTGCACCGGACCAGAACGTTCAGTTATCTCAGGCACCTACTCAGAGAACAGATAAGGGAAAAAGAGGAACCAGAGAAGGAGATCCCCCAGTACAGACTCCTCTGACACCAGCTCTGACTTCAAATCAGAATCAGAGAAGTAGGACAATGATCAGCAAGACCGCCAGGACAGTGAGAACCGAGATAAGGGCAAGAACGGGGCCGACTATCAGAAGAAAGTCGACTTCGCATTGAGCAATGTGTGGAAAGCCAGGAAGTTAGAGCAGTTCTCATGGGATAACAGGTCAGGAATGGAAGCCCTGGTTGGACGATATGAGAGAGTATGGGAACGCTTATGGCATGAAGAAAAAGGATAAGGGCAGGATGGCTACAGCTAACCTCAAAGGAGCGGCCAGAATTTGTGGAAAGGCTTGCCAAGGCCCATGGATTGAGCAGGGATAATTGCAGATTTAAAAAGTTTTCCAAGACCTTTAAACGTCATTACGTGCCGGGGGAACACAAGTGCCACATGATGCAGCAATTTTATAGATTAGAACAAGGCAATAGGATGGTGCAAAAATACACTGAAGAATTCATGAGATTGAAGCTGTATGTGCCGAAGTTGAGTGAAAGACATGCAATTAAGGGGTACATTGAAGGCTTGAATGACGAGATCAGGAAGCTCTGAGAGCTATCAAACCCAGAATAGTATTAGAAGTAGAGGCCAAGCCCTTGAGCCTATAGGGAACAAGTCCTCAGAGCAGTGGACAAAAGCAACAGTACTATCAGGTCAAGGGAAAAGCTATCGGGAGCTACAATCCGAGAGCAACAAGTTCCGCACTTGCTAGACCACAATACAATGCAAACAACGGGAAGCAAGATAAGAAGCATTCTGAGATAAAGGGCAAGCGGGAGGTTCAAACTACTCCAAAGTAGTGAAGTAGTTCTTGCAATCCATCCCAAAAGAGAAGAGGCAAGATAATAATAAAGTAGTTGTGCTTCAGGTGCTTCCAACCGGGACATCGGACGCACAACTGTCCTTTTGTAATGAACGCGGCACTAGCAGAGCTAAAAGGATGGGAGACACCTTTGGAACATGACGACGAAGAAGCTGGCGACTAAATCCAGGGTGAGTGCCACATCTTTGCGGCCATCGACTCTGAGAATGCTGAGAGTCAATATCAGGTCATTTCAACAATAGAGAAAGTCAAAGCTAAATCTTTCATAGTGTTGATAGACACAGGGAGTACCCAAAATTTTGCTTCCCCAAGAATGGTAAAAATGTTGAAGCTGAAACCTTTGAAGTCCAAGCCTAGGCCAGTAGTGTTGGCAAGTGGGGCAATTCGACACACAGCAGGAAAAAGGATCAACTTTGACATAGACTTATCTGGCATCAACATTTGAATGGGAGCAGAGGCCACAAACATTGGCAAGTATGACCCGATCATAGATTATAGGAATGGAATACCTTGGCCCGGCCAGTGCTATAATTGATTGCAAGAAGCGAAAAGTAACCTTAACAGTGCCAAAATGGCAAAATCATTGAGATAATAGGTAAAGAAGTCATCCCAATCATACGATGCATGTCTAGCAGAGCCAGAAACAGAGGAAGACAAGGAGGACAAAGCATTGACCAAGTTGCCGAAGCAAATAGCCAAAGGAATTTCATGTTTTGTTTCTATATGAGATCAAGCAACTTCCTCCATATAGGGGAGTCGAGTATGGAATAGCACTTGAACCAGAGACCAAGCCTACAAGTAAGGCACCATACAGACTGGCAGCTCAGAAGTTGGCAGAGCTGAAGAAGCAGTGCAAGAGTGGTTAGACCTAGGGTTTATAAGACCTAGTGTCTCCCCATTTGGGGCATCTATCCTATCGTCAAGAAGAAAGATGGAAGCTTGAGGATGTGCATTGACTATCGTCAATTAAACAAGCACACCATCAAGAACAAATACGCCTTAGCCAGATCAGACGATTTGATGGATCAACTCCAAGGTGCAAATGTCTTCTCCAAGATAGATTTGAGGTTGAACTATCACCAGATCAGGATTAATGAAAAAAACATCCATAAGACCACTTTCAAAACGAGATATGGCCATTATGAGTTCATAGTGATGCCATTCAGACTGTTCAATGCCCCGACAACTTTCATGAAGCTCATGAACGACATTTTTCGTGAGTTTCTAGATATGTTCATCATAGTTTTTTTTAATGACATTTTGGTGTATAGCAAGTCCCTTGAGGAGCATATACAACGCTTGAGGAGAGTACTTGAAAAGCTAAGGAGGCATCAACTCTATGCGAAGTTGTCCAAGTGTCACTTTGCTACCGAAAGAGTAGAGTACTTGGGACACGTAATTCAGCAGAAGGGATCTCCATCGACCCTGCGAAGAGCATGAATGTAAGTTGCAAAAACTCTCTTATAATTTTTAGGCTCTTTGCACAAATCAGCAGAATGGATGGTGAGTTCTGTATGTATTACCTACTTCATATATTTTTATGCAGATGTGCCAGTGGACTACCTACTATTTATGACGCGAGATGTCACGGTGCACCCTAATCCTGAAAAGGTTGCAGGAAACCAGGATGAACTATGGGATCTCATAAGGAAAGCTAACACTGGTAAAGGAGTTGCAATGGGTCGTCTTCAGCAAATTTGGAAACGAGCAAATATGAGGTATATTTTCTTCTTTCACATAGATTGCTAGATTTGAAACTTAGATGTTTTAGGTCCTTTATGGCAACTAGCATCAGATGGGTGATTTTATGATGGTATCTTTTAGGCTTTTGGATGCTAAAACATGATCTATTTGCAACTCTCTTTTCTACAATGGCAATTTGATTGCTTAGGGTATATGGGAGCGCATCATACCATATGGATGAGGTTGGGCTTTAGTCTTGCACCAATTGCTTAAACTAGATGCAAATGCAGACTTATCTTGTAGATTCCAAAGCCCACAAAGAAGGTTTACAACAGAGATGAGAGTTGAGCAGCATGGGCTTTTTTATAAACACATCCCTATACTTGAGTTTAAGCTTGAAGGTTACATGCGCGTTTTTCTGTTTCTCTGTGATTTTTTGAAACAAGTCATGCACACACTTCTTTGGCCTTGCTCCAAAGACATGGATTGGAGGTTTTAGGCAGTAATTTAAAACTGCATATGCTGTAACGGTCTATAATATCTAGCTTAAGATTTTTGAAAACCTCTTTTGGCATTTCTTTTCACATTTTCTTCCAATTGTAAACAAGCAACTGTTTTGTGTTGAATTAATAGTGTTAACTAGGGAGAATAGCCATCAGTACCAAATCAGTGTGCATGCGAATTTAGATTCCATTTTAAGAATATTAGCTGCAATGTCTGTTGCTTGGTTTAGATCAACATAAGGTCTGCATGAATCAAGTAAACATCTCCTCAATGCAGCATCTGGTTCGACTAACATGTTATTTACTAGTGCTATTGCATCATCTAGCCATCCCATCTATCCAAAGACGTGAAGCAAATAGCTATAAACTACAGTGCTCTAAAATTGGTATGATCCCATAGCCTTGACTGATAGAAGGAAAGACATGGCAGCACTCACCAACAAGATCCTCATGACGACATTAAAAAAGGATGCTATCTAAGGTAACCTTACCATATCTGTAATGTTTCCTTACCATATCCATATTGGGCATGTGCTACAATAATTGCCATCCACGAAACCACATAATATTCAATAATTTTGTCAAATATTGCAATACACCATGCAAATTGCCACATCTAGCATACATATTACCAAGTTACTTTGTGTAGCAATATCTGACGTAAATCTGCAACCCAGCAACAAGGTATGCAATCTTTTACCCTTGTATAAGTATAAGGTTCAATTCTTACTGCAGGCTTCAAAAATACTATCATGGCATTCCAAAATACAACATTTTGCCTGGGCATTATTTGCAAAAGAAGGATAGCTTGCTAGAAATGACCATTCTGCACAAAGGCTGTAATTATGATAGTCCACATCTATCTTTTTCTTTGCCAATTGTAACTGAATGTCTAATTCTACGCTAAGTTTTCATGCAAGGATTTATATCTCTTCTCTGACTCTTCAACATCGGACTGAAGACTTTCAACTTTGTTTTGCATATTCTACATCAAAGCCTTTTGAGTACTTAATTCTACTGACAACTCCTTTGCCAATTTCTTAGAAGAATGCAGGTCCTATAACAAGGACGTTTTTTCCTGGTTAACTGTTTCTAATTCCTTCAATGATGCCTGTTTCTGCTCTATTTTATGCAAGGGCTTATATCTCTTCTCTGACTCTTCAACAACGGACTGAAGACTTTCAACTTTGTTTTGCATATTCTACTTCAAGCCTTTTGAGTACTTAATTCTACTGACAAGTCCTTTGCCAATTTTTTAGAAGAATGCAGATCCCTTGACAAAGACATTTTTTTCCCGGTTAACTGTTTCTGATTCCTTCAATGATAGTTGTTTCTGCTCTATTTCATGCAAGACTTATATCTCCTCTCTGACTCTTTAACAACGGACGGAAGAGTTTCAACTTTGTTTTGCATATTCTGCATCAAGGCCTTTTGAGTACTTAGTTTTACAGACAACTCCTTTGCCAATTTCTTAGAAGAATGCAGATCCTTTGACAAGGACGTTTTTATCTGCTTAATTGTTTCTAATTCCGTCAATGATACATGTTTCTGCTCTAACAGGCTACTTTCTATAGTTTCTTTCATTCTAATGAGATTGGTTTCTGCCTTTTGTAACATCAAGCTTGCCTAAAATACAGGAAAATAGATCAAGTAATCAATCTATGTAACAAGGGAAATTGCATCACGAACTTTTTAGTGCATGCATACGCTGTTGAAAACCAACAAGAAATTGGTTAAGATATTATTAAAAGTATTTTATTACATGAAAAATTCGTAGGCATTTTTACGCCTGCAGCTTGAATAAGCACTGCTACATGCTCTGACTCCTAGTTTATTAAAATATTAGAAATGTTTATGTCTAGTATTTTATCTCCAGACACAAATGGAAGAAATGATCGTGCGTGTGGATTTGGAGCTCCTAATCTTGATCCTTTTCTTGTTTAATCTTTAAGCCTTCCTACACAGTTGCAAGCATAAACCACTGAGTGGAAGAGTAACAATACCAAATTAAAACTTGCAAACTGTTACCCCCAAAGGGCAACATGCTAATGGAGATCTATATGTTCAAACTAGGTCAATTTACTTTAGAAGACTAGGTCAAAGTTTGGAAGATTCTTGGCATTCAACATTGATATGGAGGTCAAAGGGTGTTCATTCTTCAAGTCAACAAGTGCTCAAGGATCAAAAACTCACATGAGGTATTTTATTTAAGGTCAAAGTGCTTAGTCAAGAATATGCTCTAGAAGATTCTGGGTTAAGAAGTTTGGAAGGCATTTTTTGAAGATTGGAAGTTCAAAGTTTGGAAGACCCTATGGTATTTGGTTCCATCCCCTAGCCATTCTCACTCATTTTTATTCTTGCCCCTTTGAAATTCCCTAGCCATTCTCACTCATTTTTATTCTTGCCCTTTTAAAAATTTCCTAGCCTTTTTCCTATGTTTATACTCCCTTTGTTCACTCTTGCATACCCTATCATATCCTGCCTAATTTTTCTTCCCCCATACATCCTTATTCCTCCATAATTTATTCCCACCATTTCCCCCATGGCTTTTGCCTTTTTTTCCTATGCCATGTTCTTGCAAATTCCTCCCCATACCTATTCACCATTGTGCTATAAAAGGGCCATGTTATGTGGAATATTCTCCCTCATAATGCTTAAAATCGGGTATATTCCCCCAAAAATTAGGGTTGCCCTTGCTCCAATGGCTCACTCCTTCAATGTTTTTATGGGTAACCCTTCCAAACCATAGTCTAGCTTTTCAAAAACTCAAAATACGGAATATTCATGGTTTATACTTCGAAAAATACGGTGACCGTATCGCTTGCAGATCTTCAAAAAAATACAAATTGAAAGCAGACCTAAAACTGGAAACAAGCTCGAATCACGCCGGAACCGAGTTTTTAAACCTTAAGACCTACCTAAACCTGGATCCCTGTTCTTAAGCATCAAATTAAGCCTAAATCTAAGCCCTAAGATGCCGGAATCATAAAATTCAAACTTATATACCAGGGAATCAACAACAGAAGTTTTTCGAAGGCCCAGAAGTACTCAGATCCTACATTGATCATTGCTGAGCAAGATCTGGACGATCCTTGAAGTTCTTGAGCTCTCCTCAACTGGATCCACAAGATCTGGTTGACATTACCTTCAAAAATTATTTATTGACTTGAGAAGATTATTTTCCTGTGATTTAAAGCTATGAAGCATCCTTATATTCTGTTATCATGATATATTTACCTCCATATCAATTCAAATCGATTGCCAAGTTGTCAAATCCATCTCTGATATATTATTCTACAATTCTTGCTACAAAATATTCCACAGAAAATTCTAGTGTGTTTTTCTATTCCTTTGGACCACTTGCCATCTATCCTTAGAGCCTGTGCAGTCCAAAGGAGTTGAAATCATTCAAAAATACCAAGTATAGCTCAAATTCAAAAAAATTGCTCTCGGGTTTGGACAGTTTTGACTATATTTTGCCAAATCTAGCCACAAAAAATACTTTTACACATCCAAATGAGGATTTGATTGATTGCCCCTCTTCCCTAGCATCATTGCAACCTATCTACTTTGGAATTTCTCAAAAATATGATTGGCAACTCCAAATCTCGATTTCTGATCACTGTTTTCTACATTTGACCTCTATTGACCAAAATTTGACCCCACTTTGAGCTCGAATAACTCACAGATTAAGTCTCTGACTTGGTCAGAGGTTTTACTGTTGGTTAACTACCACTTTTTTGACCAAGTCTATTGCATCTGACTTAAAAAATCGATCTGCATCTCGACACCACATTTGTTTTGGCAAAGGTACTATTTTTTGGAAATGGGAAAGGTATAGAACTCGAACTTTTTGAACTTGTTTTTGGGATTTCCTTGCATAGATTGATCACCTCAAGTGATCTGGAGGTTCTAACCCCAATTTGAGTGAAAACTTGAATTGGTTCCTTGTGGTTGACCTTTAAGCCAGGTTTAGGGTCAACATCTTGGAGGTTCTACCGAGATCTTCCTGGATCTCAGAACTCATGGCTCCAAAGCAAAAATTTCCAGCAGAAACAGAACCATTAGAGTGTTGATGTATCAGATCATTGCAGAGAAAGGCCATTGCCTTCAAGTTTATCAACTAGCTTACTTCAAAACATGCCATACCAGTTTGAGTTGAATGTCCCTGTTCCCTTGCCTACCTTTGATTCCAGCATGAGCGCTAACCACTTTTTGAGAATATTTGAAGACTATTACAGGGATTATGGTTTCAAGAAAGGATGCAAGCTTTCAGAATTTGAAAAATGTTTCAAAGATGAGAGTGAAGCTGGAGCTTGGTTAACTTATGAGAAGTTAATGGGTACCACTTCATGGGATGAACTTGTCAAGAAGTTTCTGGATAGATTTGGTAAGTTAGCTGCTCCACAAGATTTGGTTAATGAACTGCAAAGTTTTTCTATACATGCAGGAGAAGGTGTGAATCAGTACAAGGAGAGGTTTAGTACATTCATGAGCAGGTGTCAAAAAGCACAAGTCACCATCCCAACTCGTTTTTTAGTTCTTCGCTTTATCAATGGTCCGCAAAGAAGACCGGATATCCAAAGAAAGTTGCTCAAAATCCAAGCTCTTGAAGGGTTTGATTCCATTTACAAAGTCTTTGCCAAAACCACCGATCGACCCGGATGCTCTCTACTTTGCCCGATAAGCATTATGCTTCTCATCATACTCGACCCGTTTTACCACGATGCTCTTGATGCACATTATGATCATCCTCCTTCTATTCCGGTTTATGCCATACAAAAGAAAAAAAGAAATCCAAAGAGGAGGAAGCCAATTCCCAAGTTGCGAGAGGTCAAGTCGACCTATCCAAGGTTCTTGAAGCCTTAGCGAAATAACCAAACAATTAGTTGAACTCAAGGCTGCAAGAGCGGTAAAACTTATCCTGAATGTATTCATTGCAATAGGAATTCTCACCCATCCGAAATATGCTATTGGCAAGTGTGCTCCAAATGTAATAGAAAAGGCCATTTTGGAAAGGAATGTCTGTTTGTTCTTTTCAGTAAAGAGGTTGGCCATACCGATGCTAGGTGTCTTTGTTAAGGAATATTTTGCTAAACGGGGAAAAAGAGAAGAGACCGAGTCTAAACCCCCGTGAGATTTGCTGAACCAAGCACCTCTATAAGGTTTATTCAAGCTCTGAAGTTCCTAAATCTGAAGAAGTTATGGTGGTGCAAACTAGAAGCATGAATGAAGCTCAAGTACATCTTTGAACCAAGTAGGCATTCTCTTTGCTAGGGCCTGTGCCACACTGTAATGGAATCACCTTTCGGATCATAGCTCCACCCCTCAAAGCAAAAATATGGTAAGAAAGATCAAGACTTTGATGAGGTTGATGTTTTGCTTAAAAATTCCAAGGTGAGTGTGGGATCTCTTTACTTTATTAAAGGTTGCACCTAGTTACGAGGAAAAGGGTACTTCAACAAACCAATAGTGAGGTATTAAATGCTTGTGTGAATTTTACATCGATGCCATCGACCTTATTCTAGCACAAAGATGAAGAAGACCCCTGGAGCATTCACATGTTCATTTGCTTTTAGGAGGGTATACCTTTTCTAATGTGTTACTTGATGGGGTTCTCCCTAAATATCATGCCATATCATATTATGAAGAAGTGTGGTTTTGAGGTGGATAAGAAGGCTTCTATGTTATTAAAATCTTTTTATAATGCTAAGATTTCTCCTATTGGTGTGGTGACTAAAGTGCCCATTATCTGAAGGCATAAACTGTAGAGCTGCTAACTTTATTGTGGTGGCTTTTGAAGATATAGGAGATGAATCTGATATTTATGACTTACTTTTGGGGAGGAGATGGTTAGCCACTTTGTGGATGCAGGCCAAGTATGGTCTCAAGGGAGATGTACCATCTCCAATGGCTCTCGACTGCTACAATTTATAACCAAGAGGGCTCCTATGACTCCAAGGAAGAGGTACATTTTATTAAAGAAATGCTAATTGAAGAACCTTTGGGATCTTACTGGGATAAAAATACAAAACCAAGAAAATATGAAATGGTTCCTCTTATTATGGAAAGTGCACCTCCCAGCATACAAGGATCAATAGGGTTCTTATGGTTTGATGGAGGTATCTCTAAAAAATTAAATGTTGCATCATCTGCTGCTATTTTGAAAGACTCTTCTCACAAACTTTTAGCTAAAGTAGGAAGGATCTTTCCTCAAGTCACTTCTAATGTGGCAGAATATAAAGCCTTGATTGCAGGTCTCCAGGAAGCTAAATCTATGAATATTGCCAATATTCACATTTATGGTGATTCACAATTAATCTGCAGACAAGTTTCAGGAGACTATCAAACAAAAAATGCAGATATGGAGCTCTTGAAGAATCAAGCAATGGGAGTGCTCTCGAGCTTTGCTTCATGGGAAATCACTCATATCCCCAGAGAACAGAATTTTGAAGCTGATGCCTTGTGTAGGGAGACTCTCATGTCACACTTAACTGAGGGAGCTATCCCTGAAGATGATCTTGATGACAATGAGGTAAAAGCACTCTGTCCTATTTTGACCATTGATGCATCAGAAAAAAAGGAGACTGAAGAGATTGTAATCACTAAGAATGGTAAGACTCGAACCTTGTTTGTTGGGGATTTGATTGAATATCAAAACAAAGAGAACATACAAGTGTTTTTTGAAGAAAGGAAAGATGTATTTGCTTGGGATTATTCAGAGCTATCAGGTATCAAACCTGATGTATGTCAATTTGAAATTAAGATTAAAGAAGGTTGTAAACTTGTTTTTCAAAAATTAAGAAGGATTAATGCTTCACTAATGGGACTAATTAAAGATGAATTGGATAAGATGTTGGATGCAGGTGTTATTATTGAAATTATTAATCCAGAATGGGTATCTTGTATTGTTCCTGTGGAGAAGAAAAGTGGTGCTTTAAGAATTTGCATTGACTATCGAGACCTCAACAAAGCTACCATCAAAGATTGTTACCCTTTGCCCTTTTTAGAAGAAATCTTATATGCTGTAGCAGGTAAAGAGGTGTATTCATTTTTAGATGGCTTCTCAGGATTCAATCAGATTAGTATTAAAGAAGAAGACCAACCCAAGACCTCTTTTATTACCCCTTGGGGAACTTATGCAATGAAAAGAATGCCTTTTGGACTAATGAATGCACCTGCTACTTTCCAGAGAGCCATGGATGTTATTTTTTAGGCCTATGTCTCCTCAAGAATTCAGAGTTTATTTGGATGACCTTTGTTTAGGATCTCACCCTACTAATCATTTGGAATTGTTGGCAAAAAATATGTTCTTTTGTGTAGGGAATCTGGAGTCAACCTTAATCCAAAGAAATGTATTTTTTGCATCCAAAGGACAACTTTTGGGACACGAGGTATCCAACAATGGTATACTGGTGGCACAAGAAAAGGTTGAAGCTCTCAAAAACTGGTGCCCCAAAAAACCTGAAGCAGGTCAAAAGTTTTATTGGCATGACTAGTTTTCTTAGGATGTATATTCATAATTTTGCTCACATTATAAGTCCTATTTCTAAGTTGACAAGAATAGGCGGGGATTTCCAAATCGAGAGTAAGTATGTTCTGTCACATGGTCATCAGTTGCCAAGAGTCTTTTGAGTTGCTTATAAAGTCCATTTGTGAAGCAACTCTCCTAAAAAAACCAGATTTGGCCAAGCCATTTGAGGTCTACATTACTATTACTAAAAAGGCCATAGGCTTAGCTATTCTGTAGGACAAGCACACCATAGCTTTTGCCAGCAAACAATGGAGTTCAACTGAAGAAAAATACACCAGAATGGAGAAGAGTGCTGCTGCTCTCATGTTTCTCATTGACAGACAAGGTCATTTATTATTGAAGAGTTCAGTTCAAGTTTATATGAAGCAAAATCCAACAGGTTTGTTATTTGGTAAGGCTACCTCTAAACCAAAAATTCAAAGGTGGGCTTGCAAGTTACAAACCTTTGATATTTCTATAAAGAGTTACATCGGGGGTAAAGAGTCCAGTCTCTATTTACCTTATATTTTCTTTGACCATGAGGATGTAGTGGAAGTTGTTGATTTTGTGGATGCCTTAGCTTATTTTACGTGTGAGAGATGATGATGAGCAGGGCCAACAGGATTGGCAGCTACCTATAAAGAATTTTCTACAATTCAAGGAGATGCCCTCAGGATTGACCTCAAGCCAGCAAAGGAGATTTAAAGAAAAGTGTAGGCAGTTCAAAATGATTAATGATGTTTTATGTAAAGTCAACAGGGATGGACTATTATTGAGGTGTGTCAATGAAGAAGAATCTGCCTTGATCATTAAAGAAATGCATGAAGGAATATGTGGAGGCCATTTTGCTGGAGATACTACTGCCAAGAATATTCTCAGTCGGGGATACTATTGGCCTACAATATTTAAAGATTGTTATACTGCTATAAAATCTTGCCACAAGTGCCAAATATTTGGCAAGAGGATCCTTATCCCAGCTGCACTAAACCCCATAATTTCTCGGGACCCTTCCAAATTTGGGGATTAGATTGTATTGGTCCTATTAACCCCTCTTACAGGGGCAACATCAGCACATTATTGTAGCTACAGATTATTTTACCAAATGGGCAGAGGCAATTCCTTTGAGACAGGCTAATGCCCTTACAACAGCAAAGTTCTTACATGAGTACATTTGTGCACGGTTTGGTATTCCTCTACAATTACATTCTGATAGAGGTACTCCTTTTGTGAATGAAGTTATTGCTAATTTATTGACCATTCTTAAAGTCAAACATACCAAGAGTTCCTCTTACTATCCCCAAGGTAATGGTCAAGCAGAAGCTACTAACAAAGTTTTGAAGGGTATTTTGCAGAAAACAGTGGATGATAATCAAAAGGATTGGCATGTTAAATTAGTGGATGCCCTATGGGCTTATAGAGTCACCATCAAAGCAGCAACCACTCATACCCCTTTTAACTTGGTTTATGGCATTGAAGCTGTGCTTCCAGTAGAGCTTGAGCTTCCATCTCTGAGGTTAGCTCATAAGTTGTGTTTGCCTTTTGAGTATGCCTTGCAGGAAAGACTGGATGCCCTTTTGCATTTAGAAGAATATAGGATGGAAGCTGAGAATGCTAATTTGCTTAAAAAAGCCAAGGATTTGGCTGCTTTCAAAGCTGCTCATAAAATACAAGGGACCTTCAAGACTGGAGAATTAGTTCTGAAATGGAATAAATCAAGAGAGGATTCAGCCAGTAAGTTTGAGAATCTTTGGGAGGGTCCCTATGAAGTGTTGGAAACTGCAGGCACCAATTCATATTGGCTAAAGGAATTAACTTCGGGGTTTGTCACTCCCAAATCCCATCAACACTATTCATCCGAAGAGGTCTTTGGGATCAGCACATTTGCTTGTCCCTTTTTATGCTCTAGAATTTAAACAAGTTAGAATTAAATTTAGATGTTAGATAGATTGGATTTCACTTTGTCTTAAATTTAGAACTAATGTCTTCATTAAGTTTATGTTTGCAGATTAGCCAGTATGAAGGATGAGCTATCAAATAGTCTCAGGACAAGGATTTTTATAAGCGCCAAGTGTCATTTGCGGGAGCACCCTTTTTCCATCTTTATTCATCTGTCTCAGTGTGGTCTTGCCCTCCATTCAGCCATGCTCTTTTATTTTTATCTCCCCAAATGTGCACTCTGCAAATTCAGCTTCACCATCATAGCAGAGTTGCAAGTTATTAAGACTAACTAGTTTGTGTGTTTCCATGACAGGTGCACCCTTTTCCCACCTTTATTCATCTGCCATAAGTAGCCCTGCCATCCATCTAAACCTCTTATTCTTGTTATTCATTTCCCGAGAAAAGGAAGCACTCTCGCAATTCAAACTTCACCATCCTAGCAGAGTTGCTCTTGAAGATATTAAGGAGACACATATTCTTTTGTTTTGGCGAGACCTCAACATTTTCACATTTTTCTCCCCCCATACACTCCATTTCCATCACTTTCCCATCATATTAACACTCATTCCCATTCTTTTTCACATATCATATCCCATTCACATTCCCCCCCACCACATTCATTTCTACTCCATTAACACTTACACATCACACTCCCTCTCTACCATGATTCTCACTCAAGCACCTTGGTACAAGATTGAAGACGCTTTATGGCTGAGGGGACCAGCCATTCTTTTGTTTTGGCGAGATGTTGCCCCCAAAGGGCAACATGCTAATGGAGATCTATATGTTCAAACTAGGTCAATTTACTTTAGAAGACTAGGTCAAAGTGTGGAAGATTCTTGGCATTCAACGTTGATATGGAGGTCAAAGGGTGTTCATTCTTCAAGTCAACAAGTGCTCAAGGATCAAAAACTCACATGAGGTATTTTATTTAAGGTCAAAGTGCTTAGTCAAGAATATGCTCTAGAAGATTCTGGGTTAAGAAGTTTGGAAGGCATTTTTTGAAGATTGGAAATTCAAAGTTTGGAAGACCCTATGGTATTTGGTTCCATCCCCTAGCCATTCTCACTCATTTTTATTCTTGCCCCTTTGAAATTCCCTAGCCATTCTCACTCATTTTTATTCTTGCCCTTTTAAAAATTTCCTAGCCTTTTTCCTATGTTTATACTCCCTTTGTTCACTCTTGCATACCCTATCATATCCTGCCTAATTTTTCTTCCCCCATACATCCTTATTCCTCCATAATTTATTCCCACCATTTCCCCCATGGCTTTTGCCTTTTTTTCCTATGCCATGTTCTTGCAAATTCCTCCCCATACCTATTCACCATTGTGCTATAAAAGGGCCATGTTATGTGGAATATTCTCCCTC
The DNA here is from genome assembly GCA_021234155.1 of Isoetes taiwanensis. NCBI lineage: Eukaryota > Viridiplantae > Streptophyta > Lycopodiopsida > Isoetales > Isoetaceae > Isoetes > Isoetes taiwanensis. The sequence goes on from JAJEKV010000001.1 coordinate 32,131,817, forward strand.
ATAATGCTTAAAATCGGGTATATTCCCCCAAAAATTAGGGTTGCCCTTGCTCCAATGGCTCACTCCTTCAATGTTTTTATGGGTAACCCTTCCAAACCATAGTCTAGCTTTTCAAAAACTCAAAATACGGAATATTCATGGTTTATACTTCGAAAAATACGGTGACCGTATCGCGCAGATCTTCGAAAATACAGCTGAGCAGACCTAAAACTGGAAACAAGCTCGAATCACGCCGGAACCGAGTTTTTAAACCTTAAGACCTACCTAAACCTGGATCCCTGTTCTTAAGCATCAAATTAAGCCTAAATCTAAGCCCTAAGATCTTAGGAATCATAAAATTCAAACTTATATACCAGGGAATCAACAACAGAAGTTTTTCGAAGGCCCAGAAGTACTCAGATCCTACATTGATCATTGCTGAGCAAGATCTGGACGATCCTTGAAGTTCTTGAGCTCTCCTCAACTGGATCCACAAGATCTGGTTGACATTACCTTCAAAAATTATTTATTGACTTGAGAAGATTATTTTCCTGTGATTTAAAGCTATGAAGCATCCTTATATTCTGTTATCATGATATATTTACCTCCATATCAATTCAAATCGATTGCCAAGTTGTCAAATCCATCTCTGATATATTATTCTACAATTCTTGCTACAAAATATTCCACAGAAAATTCTAGTGTGTTTTTCTATTCCTTTGGACCACTTGCCATCTATCCTTAGAGCACATGCGGTCCAAAGGAGTTGAAATCATTCAAAAATACCAAGTATAGCTCAAATTCAAAAAAATTGCTCTCGGGTTTGGACAGTTTTGACTATATTTTGCCAAATCTAGCCACAAAAAATACTTTTACACATCCAAATGAGGATTTGATTAATTGCCCCTCTTCCCTAGCATCATTGCAACCTATCTACTTTGGAATTTCTCAAAAATATGATTGGCAACTCCAAATCTCGATTTCTGATCACTGTTTTCTACATTTGACCTCTATTGACCAAAATTTGACCTCACTTTGAGCTCGAATAACTCACAGATTAAGTCTCTGACTTGGTCAGAGGTTTTACTGTTGGTTAACTACCACTTTTTTGACCAAGTCTATTGCATCTGACTTAAAAAATCGATCTGCATCTCGACACCACATTTGTTTTGGCAAAGGTACTATTTTTTGGAAATGGGAAAGGTATAGAACTCGAACTTTTTGAACTTGTTTTTGGGATTTCCTTGCATAGATTGATCACCTCAAGTGATCTGGAGGTTCTAACCCCAATTTGAGTGAAAACTTGAATTGGTTCCTTGTGGTTGACCTTTAAGCCAGGTTTAGGGTCAACACAAACCAAAATGGAAAATATTAGGCCCTGGGTAAAAGTTCAAACGTAGCCCTGGATGCAACAATTTTGTAGCTCTTTCTTGAGAAATCCCGCTGGCTGGAACAGTTCTCAGGAGACAACAGGTCAGGAATGGAAGTCGAGGCTTGATTGGATGAAATGAGAGAGTACGGGAATGCTTATAGTATGAAAGATAATAAGGACAAGGGCAGGATAGCGATAGCCAACCTCAAGGGAGCAGCCAGAATTTGGTGAAAAGGCTATTCCAAAAACCATGGGTTAAGCAGAGATAGCTGCAGACTCAAAAAGTTCTCCAAGGCATTTAAGCGTCATTATGTGCCGAGAGAACACAAGTGCCATATGATGGAACAATTCTACAGGTTAGAGCAGGGCAATAAGATAGTCCAGAAGTACACCGAAGAGTTCATGAGGCTGAGGCTCTATGTGCCAAAGTTGAGCGAAAGACACGCAGTAGAGAGGTACATCGAAGGCTTGAATGACTCGAAGCTTGTGAGAGCCATAGACCCCAGAACAGTATCAGACGCAGAGTCTAAGGCTGTGAGCTTACAAGGAACAGGTCCCCAAGGTAGAGGACAGAAGCAACAGTACTATCAGGACAAGGGGAAAGCCACGGGAAGCTATAGCCCAAGAGCAATAAGCCCGACAGCTGCTAGATCTCAGTACAATGCAAACTATGGGAAGCAAGGGAATGCAAATTTTGGCAACCAGGACAAGAAGCAGGTCAGCTTCAGGGACAAAGAGCAAGTGGGTGGTTCAAATTACTCCAAAGCAGTGAAGGAATTCTTACAGTCCATTCTGTAGGAGAAGAGGCAAGAATGTATTGAAAAGTAGTTGTGCTTCAGGTGCTTTCAGCTAGGGCATCGGGCACACAACTGCCCCTTTGTGATAAATGCGGTGACCCCCGGAGATCGACGAAGAAGATGCTTGCGACTACATCTAGGGTGAGTGTCACATCTTTGCGACTCTGAGAATACTGAGAGTCAATACCAGGTCATCGCGACGATTGGAAAAGTCAGTGCGAAGGGGGGTTCACACATGTATTCCGTAGAATACATGTGCGTGGATGGAGAAGAGGTTTTTTTGAAAAAAAAATGTACGTATACCTGCGGTGTGTCCTACGTTTTGGGGCCTCAAGTGTATGCATTTCCACGGTTCCGGGAGGGTTTTCTTCGACTAGCTAAGGTGTGAGAATATGTTCTGAGGGCTGGGAATCTGAAGCTTGCTGCCAGAAATATGTTTAAGGGATTTGGTGTTTCGGGGGTAATCGTTTGAGGTTTTTTTTTGTACTGTTCCCTTTGTGCCCCATAAAACTCTGTATGATGGAGCGCGTATGAAAGCTAGTTTATCTTTTGAAGCCGGCATCTTTGTTGCTAATGACAACGACAATTTTTGTTGTATTGGCATCTGTCCAGGGAGCCCTTAACCATGATAAAGATATGGCAGCGTGATTTTTCTGAGTATTCTTCCATCACTCTTGATAGCTCTTAGGCCCTTATGATACGCATTTTAACTTCTTGCAGTTTTTTGCTTATGTTTTATTTAATTGCGTCTGTATCTCAGGTAGTCACTGCCGTCACAGCTTTGGCACACCAGAAATTGTTCAAAAGCAAAGTGCCGAAGCAACAAGCCTCTGTTTGTGGGTTTGTGCTATGGATATATACGGCAAGGTTGCAAGAGTGGTTGCACCAAAGAAGTTTTTAGCTGACCTGCAAAGATAAACAGACTTCTTATTTATAATGATTTGTTTCCTAGTGCAGGTCTTGAGAAAGGCAGAGCAAGATCTAAAGCAGGCATCAGAAAAGCTTGCAGCAAAACAAGCACAACTTGCAGCTGTGGAAGCTCAAGTTGCCCTCCTGAAAAAAAGCTTAGAAGAAACAGAAGCAGATCAAAAAGCACTCCAAGACCAATGCCAACTCACAAAAAACCGTCTTATATGTGCAGAAATGTTGATGTCAGCGCTTGCAGATGAGGCAGTATGTTTGAATAAAAATTTAGGTTATCAAATAATTCTATATATGCCTAAGTGGATTAGGATGGTGTAAGCTAAACTATCACGTGATATACATGCTCGCATTATGGGCTAATAAACTTTCTTTGTAGATAAGATGGAGAGAGACAGCAGATGAGATTGGTAGTAAACGGATATTGTCAATAGGAGATGTTTTCCTTTGTTCTGCATGCATATCATAGAACCCTTGTGAAGGCCTGGGTAAATCGTTGCTAGGTAACTTTCTAAATTGTACCTTAACAATTTAATGTAGCTAGTAAAAGCAGCGATGGCCAGTAAATGTTATCTTTTTTTCAGCAGTCTAAACTACACTTTGCTCACCATCTTGTGATTGTGGAGTCCTTTTTTCAGGAAGACTCCGATATTTTTCGCTTCGGGCAGTATTATCAACACCAGTTGAGGTACGCGAGTAGTATTTGGGGCTTCCCTACAGATGATGTCTCTGTTAAGAATGGAATACTTGTCACGCGAGGGAAGAGGTGGCCAGTTATGAATGATCCTCAAGGGCAAGCAAACACCTGGGTCAAAGCCATGGAAGCAAAGAATGGATTAAGGATTCTAAGATTAAATGACTCTGGCCTCCTGAGGACCTTGAAAAACAACATAAGAATTGGGACTCCTGTGTTGTTGGAAGACATAGGTGAAACTCTTGATTCATCGTTGGAGCCAATCTTGCAAAAACAGGTAACATATAATCGTGTTTGCATGTTTGCTTCCAAACTTGCCTTCTTTTTATGGAAGTATTAAATTAGTGTGAACGTAAAGATTCTCCATTTTTTTTTGAACTAACTCTATTATCTGAAATGTCCAAAAATATGTTCACTGCATGTATGGCGGTTCTTTCTGTGGCTAAAACTAACCGTGAAGTCTAGATCCATCTTTTTCTGAAAAATAGCAGTAGGAGCTTATCTGAAAGCATAAATCATTGCTCAAAAGCTGAATATGTCAGATACTAGGAGCTGTGTTCGGATTTTTTTAAGCTCTTATGCTTTATGAGCTTTAGCCAAATATCTGGAGCCTATACATATAATGATGGCTGCGTGATATGATGGTTCCCATGCCAGCAACATATAAATGGGTGTGTCTGATTCATACCTTATTGATGCAAAATGTAGTGTGTTTCTTGTGATGTTGAAATCCGATTTGAAGAAAATGGCAAATGATAGGTTCATTGTCTTTCTAAAACTATGCAAGGCTTGAAAGTAAGATACTCCAGACCTTCTAATGCCGCAGATATACTGTGCAACTACAAAATGTTGATTTATACAAATCTAAGCTTTGTGCTTAGAGTTTCGCTCTAGGTAAGTAATTGTTACATGATATATATTTTCCTGCAAGATGTTATTACATTTCTTTTGCAATGAATCATGGGTTCTTATGCATACGACTTGAATCCTAAAAATAGGGAATATATAGCCAGTTCAGGCTCCGGATGGCAGATCCGAATACCTACTGTTGCATTGGCATATCTGAGTGCTGCTACTGTGCTTCAGGTTCAGGCCCTTTTGTTATTGCACACCAATGAGTCTAAGATCTACATCCAACAACATTTTGTTATTTGTAAGGGATGATGGACATATAATGGTTTGAATTATGGATACAACATGGAGGTAAACTCTTTGTTAAGATACGTTGACATGATTTTGCTTATTTTGTACATAAACACCTCTATGCATGATTTGAATTAGAGTGAAACGATTTGTCATTTTGGGCTTTTTGGTTGTGCAGGACTTACAAAGAAAAGTTCATATTACCCAGGGCTAACTTCAAGGGAGTCCCATTCAAGTCTATTACACGACTTTCAGCAGTTCCTGGACTTTCACATCTTATTGTTGGTCACAACTGTTTTGGTTCATTTGCAATGTGGTATTTTTCTGCCTCCACTATTCATTTAACTGTTAGACTCAAGTGTTATTGTGTTCCTTCTTTTACCAAATGGCTCGTGGAAGAAATGAGTAGGTTTTATACGATGTTCGATCTAATGACATGCTTTTGTCGCACAGGGATATGCAAAGAAAGTGTATCATTTCATCCTTCCAAGCAGAATTTTATCTTAAGAGGGCATGTTAGTTATACTTAGTTATAGAATACATTATTGTCCCTTGTGCCCTGAGGCCTCTGGACTTGTGTAGCATGGGCGAGCTCCCTGATGGGGGCTACTAGCTCGTCACGCTGTTTTGTTGTAGCCTTTTCTGAAGGCTCACCTTTTCCTATTAATGCCGGCACCCTACTTTGTTCCGGCGTCTAGGCCGTGCAGGTGTGCGTCTATATCAAACAGCTTTAAGCTGTACATTTAGTGGGCATCTATGATTTGCCTCTTGAGCAACTCATATCGTAAGCCCTTTTTGTTCGTGTGTTTCCCGATGTCTGTTCAGCATCTCTCGTATTGCATCTGCCAGATCTCTCATTGTTTCTATCCTTGCCATTATGGCATGTACTGGTTGTCCCCATCTTACTCTCCTGTACTTTTCCCTGATGTCTATGTATGTTGGACATTCATTGAGCATGTGGTTTTCGTCCTCTACTTCCATTCTGTCACAGATTCTGCATAGTCTGTCCTGTTTGTCTATTTTCCTTTTCAATTCTCAGATCATGGCACCCCGTCCTGAACTTTGCTAAGGTATCTCTTCTCCGTTTTCCAAACATGTTATCTTGGTACATTTGTTGTCCTATCATCCGCTCTGGGTTGAATATTGACATGAGCTAGAGTGTTTTAGGTCCTGTGTGCTTCTGTAGCCATGCCTGCGTAGCTTTGCCTGCCCACTCCTCGTTCCATTGGCCTTCATTGATCAGTTCATTCAGATTCATCCCCATTTCTCTTGTCCATATTGCTACATCCCTAAACCATCCACTGCTTGTGGTGATGTGTGCCTTCGCTGATTCGTTGATTGTGATGCTCGCTAACTTCTCTGACTTCCCACCTGCATTATTTCTTATGATGTATCTGATGGTCCTTTCCCATGCTCTCACCTCCATAGGTTTCTGTCCTGTCTCATACACTATAATTGTCAATGGCGTGTTTGCTCTCAGTTTGAATTCCTGTTTATGCAGCTGTCTGAAAATACCTTCTTGTTTTTCCCACTTCTTGTCTGTTAGCCCCGGTCCCCAGGCTTCTGCCCCGTACAGCTGCGTTGTGATGACTACCGTGTTGAATAGGTAGCATTTGATTTCCCAGTCTATTATTCTGTTTCTATTGCAGAAGTTTTTCATGTTGTAGTAGCTTCCTATGGCTGCTTGGAATCTAGCATCTGCCCCTTTCGCCCATTTCCCTGTGCCGTGCGTATCATACCCTAGGTATTTGTACTCTGTTGCTTCTTCTAATTCTGTCCCTAGATATTTGAACGGCTTGTGACTATTCCTGTTACCAAAAAAGACTATTTTGGTTTTTGTAAGATTCACTGTTAGCCCTGTCTTTTCACAGAAGATCTCTAGTAGTTTCAGCAACCTGTGCATTCCCTTGTTCTTTGTGGCCATCATGCCCAAATCATCAGCATATAACATGATAGGTACCTTGGTTCCCCCAAGTGTGGGGCGTCCACGTCCCCTTGCTGTTCTGCTATAAAATCCTGTAGGGCATCTATACTCCAAACAGTGTTGGGGATAAAGAACATCCCTGTTTGACTGCTGTGTCGCAGTTTATTGCCTTTCCTTCTTCTTCTATCTTTGCATATACATTATAGTACAATCTCGCAATTGCCCCTACCATGTCTCTCGGTGCCTGCATGTCTATGAGCCTCTGTATGAGCTTTTCCCTTGGTACTGTGTCAAAGGCTTTTCTGAAGTCCACGAAACAGCATATCACTTTCTTTCCGTGGCCCCTATTATGCTCTATTAGTATCCGGAGAGTTACTAGATGGTCTGTTGTTGAGTGTTCTGGTCTGAAGCCTGCTTGCCTCTGTGCTCTCAAATTCCCTGCCTCTGCCCATTGCTTTGATTTATTGTCTAGGACCTTCCCGTACCATTTTGCGAAAATGGAACTTACCATTATTGTCCTGTAATTTCCAGGTTCCTGTTTACTCCCTCCCTTGTGTAGGGGTATGACCCTGTTGTATGCCCATCTGTCCGGGAGCCCTGTGTGTATTATCCCATTGAATATCTCTGTCACCTGCTTTACTAAAATGGTGTCTGCACATTTTAGTACTTCCACCGTTAATCCGTATAGGTCTGGGGCCTTGTTATTGGCCATCCCATTCAATGCTTTCATCACTTCCTGTACATTGAAGCACGGTCGGTCTATCATTTGCAGTTCAGGTCATTAGAGGAAAAATGAGATCACATTTTGTCCCATTAAGGGATGCTTAAAATGCCATGTCAGCTTTTTAAACTGTCCAACAAGAGAAGAGCTCCAGTATATCTCATTCCAGTATTATGTGGCAGCCTGTAATTAATGCAGCTGCAACTAACTTCTGTAGTATCATTTTTTCATTATAACTTTTGATCCAGAACTCCGATTCAAAAACTTTTTGTAGCAATGGGTTCGTCTTCACAAGATCTATCTAGTGATAACCCATTCATACATCTTTTACGATATAAATATATAAGAAATAAGCAAAAAATCATATTTTTTTAAGGTTAACGCATATGACCATATTGAAATACATCATAACCATATATCATTGAAAAGATCTTTTCATTCCGCATCTAATGCAACAAACGCCGCAACATTTTGACAAGTGGATCAAAAGTTATGGGGGAAAAACAACAGCAATGAAGTTGTTGGTGCTGCATTAATTGCAGTTAATAGAGGGTAGCCATTCCATTGGAGGATTCTTATGGGGATGAAATGAGATCTCAAATTTCCTCTAATGATTGGTGCTGGAGATGCCCCTGTCTTATATAATTTTTCAAGATATTTCTCCCATCCGGCTGCTCCAATACTACCTTGTGTGTTTTCACCTCCCCTATTCCCTTGCTTTTTCTCTTTAAATCCACCCCAGAACTTGCGGGGTTGTTTTTTGATTAGCTTGGCCAGTCCCCATTGATGTTGCATCAGATTCTTATTCCTCTTTGCTTTCAGTAACTTCAGGTATATCGCTCTTTCCTTTTGATATGTTTCCTTACCTCTAAGCGCCTTGACTTTCCTTCTCTGTTCCTTGCATTCATCATCGTACCATATTGAAGATTTGAAGGCATTATTTTCCTTTCTCTTCCTTCTTTTCCCGAAAATTTCTAATGCCACTTTCACTGTTATGTCATTGAGCGCATCTCCATTCTCATCTGCCCTGTGCTCCTCCCATTTCCACTTTCCCATATCTTCTTTGATGGCTTGCATGAACGTGTCTGCGTGTTTGCTCTGGAAATGTATTTTCAGCTTTCCCCTGTCTCTCTCCTGTATATGCTGTTCTTCATTTTTCGGTTGTTCCCCCACTGTAATTGTCAGCTGCATGGGCCTGTGACTCTCCCTCCTCCCAATTGGCCATTCTAGTGCCGCAATTTCTGATACTATGCTTGCTGCATGTTCATTCAGTATTATGTAATCTACTATACTTCTCCCATGTGCGTTCTGACTTGTGAATTCCCCTGATCCTGTCCATCGTTGTGCCCCATTCGCTATGATGGTCCCTGTGGTCGTGCATACTTCGAGCAGCAGTTCCCCCTTAGCATTGATTTCTGCCTTGTCCTCAGTTCGTCTGTTCCATTCTTTTGATCTTGCTGTTTGGTTCCATTGCCCATTTGTTTCATCTATGCTTGTGATTTGCGCTTGCTCCTGACCTGTTCTGGCATTTAGATCTCCAATTAGTATCATTGGTCCCTGTTCCTTCCACTTCATCATGGTTTCCCCTAATTCTAACAGTTCTAGTTTGTCACTACTCGGTGGGTAATATGCTATGATCAGTATTAGATCTTTTTTATTTTGTAATTGAATACTAAGTACCATGTATCTTTTATTGACATCCGAATGTAAAATACATGTACCATTTGCTACATTCTCCCTGACATAACAGGCTAGGCCTGCACTCCCTCTTCCCATTTTGAAATTCTTATCTTTCCAACAGGTGAATAGCTGGTAGCCCTCCTCCTCCGGTAGCCTCTTTATGTTGTGCTCCCATGTCTCTACTAGGCATATTATGTCACTGCTGTGTGCTCCCTCAAGCCTCTCTCCGTCGTCCCACGGATACCCAGTGCAGTTCCAGTACCACATCTTCAGCGTCTCCTTCCTCGCGGTTGCCCTCTCGGGGTTTCTGTTTGTTCTGCTTCGTTCACCATTCTTCTCGGTCGCCCCCTGGTCCTTGCTGCCGGGGTTGTGCCCACGCTCCCGCCCGAGGGTCCTCGATTTGTGCCTTCCCCTTTTTCGTTTCTTTCTCCCTCTCTTTGTTTGCTCATCTCGAGAGCTATTGCCGTTAGTGCTCCCCCTGATGTCCTGTTTTCCTGCCCTTGTGTTGGTATCACTATTGGGTTGATGTTCTCCTTCCCCACATCGGTCGCTTTCCCTGGTTCCGGCATCCCATCCTTCTGTCCTTGTCCTGTCCCAGCAAATTCTCGTGTCCTCTTGTGTAGGAACACCTTGCCATTCTTGACCCCTGCCTGTATTCCTGCCTGATTTAGTTCCCTGGCTTTGGCTAGTTCCATGTGCAACCCTTGTCGTTGCATGATTGTTAGAGCTTCCTGAACTATGAGGAGCCCGTGCGCAGTATTCTCTCTTTGGCTGTCAGGTCTCTGAGAGTCAGGTTTATATGCCTCGCCCGCCCCCTCCATTGTCCTGATCGTACTGCTTTGACAATGACGCTCCGATGCTCCTTGAACACCGTCTCTATCACTTCTGCAGTAACTCGATATGTGTCCTCGTTAGGTTTCTCTGCTACCCCTATCAGCCTAACGCCATGCTTAATTCTATTCTGTTCCTCATACTCCATAATATGCGGTTTTATCCTATCAAATGATTCCCATGCATCCAATTCAACATTTCCTTTTTCTAATTCAACAAACCTTTTCCAGATCTTGGCTTTTTCCTCCTCAATCTTAGCGTACAATCAAATTGGAGATTCTCACTCAGATCAATAAATGATATCTGATGTTTAAAAACATCATGTATACATATACTAAATTATAGGAGATTTTGCTGGTACAATGTGTGCTTTTCTTGTTTGCCCAGAAAACAAAGTATGAATCATGATTATGATGGCATTTCATATTCCCCTTGTTGAAAGGCTGAGTTGGAGAATTTAGCGTCTCTCCATGAAAATAATTTGATGTACAAAAAGAAACGGGTGCTTTTGCATTAGCTTGCACTGCGGTTGCCAGCCTTGCTTGTTCAACCTACTTCAACCAGGGCATCAACTAGCTCTTTTACATCTTCCTTCTCCCTCTGCATTCACAAGGCAGCTGACAAACATCATTCTTACAGCCTTAAATTTTGCACTATTTTGAACCCACAACAAGACATTTCTACAACCTTAAAATTGAAAGCCCCAACAAGGCAGCTGATAAACATGATCCATCCTAAAAATTTGCATGATTTTGAAAACCCTAGTAACCTTATAGCCTTTTATTGTTGGGTGAAGAGGTAAGAGAGAGTCTACAATGGCTTTAGCATTGGAAATCGACCAAAACTTGTGAAGCTTGCAACATATAGTTTGGATGTAAATGTAAAGTAGAGGGTAGGCTACATGAATAAATACTGGACGTAAAAATAAGGTTAAGAGTAGGGTAAATTGTGCTTAGACTAGGTGTAAAAGTATGGAATTGGGTATTCTGCTTCGACAACACATGACTGTATACATAGGGGTTTCTATGGAGGGCGAGCTGTATACAAAGGGGTTTCTTCCGACCTGATGCACGCACATGCCATATGCCCCTAACATAGAGGTGAACCCCCCGGGGTCAGTGCCAAGTCCTTGATAGTGTTGATAGACACGGGGAACACCCATAATTTTGCTTCGCCAAGGATGGTAGAGATGTTGAAGCTGAAGCCTTTAAAGTCCAAGCCTAGGCCCGTTGTGTTAGCAAGTGGGGCAATCCGACACACAGCAGGAAAGAGGATCAACTTCGACATAGACTTGCCATGTATCAATGTTGGAATGGGAGCAGAAGTGATGAACATTGGCATGTATGACTTGATCATAGGCATGGAATACCTTGGTCCGGCTGGAGCTGTGATTGATTGTGGGAAGCGAAAAGTCACCTTAATAATCCCAGATAGCAAGATCATTGAGATAACAGGTAAAGAAGTCACCCTAATCATGCAATGTATGTCTAGTAAGAAGTTATTTAGATGCATAAAGAAGGAGCAAGTGGCCCATGTTTTTAAGCTCGAAGTTGACGAGCCAGAGGCAGAGGAAGACAAAGAGGTCAAAGCATTGAGCAAGCTACCAAAGCCAATGGCCAAGCTAGTGAAGGAATTCCATGATTTGTTCCCAGATGAGATCAAGCAACTTCCACCTTACAGAGGAGTCGAGTGTGAGATAGCACTTGAGCCAGGGACGAAGCCAACAAGTAAGGCATCCTACAGAATGTCACGTCAGGAGTTGACAGAATTGAATAAGCAATTGCAGGACTTGCTAGGCCTAAGGTTTATAGACCTAGGGTTTATAGACCTAGGGTTTATAAAACCTAGCATCTCTCCTTTTGAAGCGCCAATCCTTTTTGTCAAGAAGAAACACAAGGCCCCCAAAAATGAACTGCCATATAAAAATGATATCAAATCATCCGAAAACCATGATAGATGTGGTCTTTTATACAACAATTCATTTGATAGAAGAAAACCACATGCTATAGCGGTTTGTTAAAACTGATAGTGTCTTACAACGTGGTTATTAATATTAGTTACTAATGATATAGTGCCTTGCTAAAACTGGTTATGGTTTATGATATGGTTTCAATAGATACCCTGTATACCATAGTGGTTTATTAAAACTAGCATCAGTTTATTAGAACTAGGAATGTTTCAACCCCTAAATGAATAATGTCATAATTTATAGATTAATTCAATTTGTTCAAGAACCATACGTTTTTTCTATATAATGGTTCATGTATAAGCATTGATCATTATAGTTTATGTCAAGGTGGTATAGATGAGACTATAATCATTACCACATTGTCAAACCGTTGCACCTTATACAGTGAGCCAACATCCAGACCAAAATCCTTTTATGGGCATTTGAACAACCTTCTATGCTTTGCTCCTTCTATGCGCTCATTAGGATCATATATTCAGGAGGTAATGGATCTGAGGACTCACATATGCCCCCCGACAACCATTTAATGGGCAGGAAATGACTTATCATGTATGTATGTATATCTGTACAATTTGTCGGCCGTCTTATTGCTGTCACGTTTTTTCCCTCGAAAACCCTTCGAGGCGGGGTTTTTTTAATCTGGGCAATAATCACGCCTGCTGCACTCTCTTCCCATAGGCCGATTGGCCTCCGTGGACGATAAAAAAACATCCTTCCTTCCTTTCTCTCCATATATGCAAAATCCATTCTGCAACAACGGGTGTTAAAAAGGATGGAAATGAGCAGGGGCACCGTTCTCCAGTTATCACAGTCCAAATGCCGTAGTAGTGGAATACGCCATAGCCAGACAAATTTTCTCTTTTTTTATTGCTACGTGTCAAAAAAACGTTATAGGTGTTGCGCACGAAAATAGCTGACGTGTCGCGATTATAGAGAGGAATCCTTGAATAATATGCCAAAAGCATCATCCTACAATATTTATATAGGTTAAGATAGTCTTACAAATATATAACAACTTTGACAATGTGAATTTGATATTGGATACAAATATTGACACTTAGATACAACTACTAGGGGGGTTACAATATAAGAATATGAGGAATATCATATTGATGGAAGAAAGGATCATGTAAACAAGGTTGTTTCTCATAGGGTGTAAACAAATATAGGTAATTGTATAATCAAGCAAGATATGAATAATAAACATGGACACCATCATCTACTAAACGTGCACAACTGAATGCTGTAAGGATACTATTGGATGTTATGTTATTTGCGTCTATGTCGTTATGGTGCATACTCTCGAAATGCTCTACAGATAACCCAACCTCCCCAAGTTGGATATATCCTATGATTAATGTACTCCACGATACCATTTATGGAGCTGGTAGGTTTTGAAAGATTATTTTTGCTGCTTCCGTTCCCCATATTTAGCATATCACCTAAAATAGTGTCAAGCTAAAGTATATTATCAATTATTTGCTGATGAGTATGTTTTCCATTCCATAAGGCACCTAAGGTTCCACAAGCTTTCAACATGCTCACAACTATTACTTTGTTAGCCCTACACTTTGAAGATGCTTATTTTATTTTTATTTTATTTCGTGAAGGACGAAAGGTAAATATCATTACCAATTAGAAAAACAAGTACAATAAGCTGAGAGACAGGTTTAAAACTCAAAGGGAGAAAATGTCCCTCTGTGCAGCCATGACTTTCTTTAATTCACCCATCACTGCTGAAGATCGCTTCTTCATAGCTGCCTTCTTGAGCGTAACAATTCTCTAACATGTTATAAACACTCTAAGGCAAGAAAACCTTCACCACACTGAGCATATCCTATGATCATGGTTCCCCATGATATAATGTCCTTGTTTGGTAGATGGTCGAAAGCTCTTGGTGCTTCCTCCAAGCCACACATTTAGTATACATGTCAACTAGAGAACTATTTACAATTATGTCATCATGAAGCTTATTCTTCATAATCTGCTTATGAATGCACCTAACCTTTTTAATAAAATCAAGGCTAGCGCAAGCTTTCAAAATGCTTAGAAATATGACCTTGTCGGATTGTATGACATCACGCTGCATACTTTCAAAACCATCGAGGGCTAGAATGCCTTCATCATGTTGAGCATCCCCTGCAAGCAATGCACTCCAGATTACTAGATTGCAGATTGGCAATCAATAGAAGACATTGCATGCTTCCTCCAAACAACCTTGCCTTTTTATATATATATATATCAACAAGGGTGCTACGTACCATATTGTCAAAGTGGAGTTCACACTCAATGGTCTTCTTGTGAATGCATCTTCCATGCACTACCGTGTTTCGTAACTTGTATGCTTTCAACATGCCAAAAATGTGGCTTTGTTTAGCTTTTGACCTTTATTCGCATCTAAACATTCGAGCGGCGAACCCTTGCATATCTTTGCAATCATGACACACGCTTCATCGTGGCTAGGCGAACTATTAAAAATAAATATTGGGGAGAAAAAAGGAAAGGCGGAGGGGCGGGATCAAGAAACTTGAAGTAGCTAACAACCGTGAGCAATTCACGGTCGCTACCCATACATGACATCATTGCTTTATTTTAATTTCGATTATATTCTTCTACTTGTGTCCAGCCCATATCTATCCTCAACACGTAAATATTAGGATTAAAAAAATTAGAGTAAAACAAAAATAACACTACATTATCGTTGTTGTGAAAGCATGGATATGAAAGCAAATTTGGAAATTGAAATAGGTGAAGGGACATAAATGACATCTTAATATGCAAAAGATAAGCCCTAAAATATTCCATGTATCCTAAGTGATAAACCCTAAAATTGTTGGCAATAGCGTTAATCGTATCAAAATCTGAGCTATGGTGCAAATCCCCTAGGTGAAAAAATGTTCTTCAATTTAAGATGGTGGAAATGGCAAAGCACTACCTCCATCTATATTTATTAGTCATGACATTTTCCATCAATTTCGTTCCCTTGAGAGAGAGAGATGAAATGGTCTATGATTAAATGTTTTTGAAGCGAAGGTCTATGATGAATGTCTAGGTCAGCTCCGTCTCCTCCTCTCCAAGAGGTATGGGGCTTTAAAATATTCCATTGTTCCCATGATACATCCTGTTTTCTTCAATTCGAATTTCAATTGTGCCCCATAGTTCGATGCAAAAACCACATGTTTATGCGGTCGGTGGAATCCATCCGGAGCCGGTGACAAATCTTGCTTGTTTAATCTGCCCTAGGTGAGCCAAAAAATGGCTCCTCAATTCCGGTTTTATAAGAGGTAAAGGCCTAAATTTGCTTCTACGAGTTTTGATTTATGGGTTTTAAAGACAACTCAAACTATAATCTATGCATTCTTTTAATCGCATTGTAGTTTGTTTCATTGCGGTATCTTTGCTTCAACACTATTTGTTGATTAGTCTGCCATAACTCAAAATCTCTCTACAAACCGAACCTATTAATAAATGTCGGTAGGTCGCTCGAAATATGCTTTGGAATGCATTTGATTTTTGAATGATTTGCAAATAATTTGTGAATGATACATAACTATAAGTATCGGATCCTTCAATATTTCAATTGTGCCTATGTTCTTTTGTAAAAACCACATGTTTATAAGCGGTCAAATGAATTAGGAATCCATCCAAAATATGCGAGGTCCAATTTGTTAGCATGTCTTTAATGCACATTGCCTGAATGGGGAGCAGATCAAATGAATTATGGCTGCAACCACCAAATATAAGAGGTCCTATTTGTTAGCATGTCTCAGTTTTGATTTATGGGTGTTCACAAAGACAACTCAAACTAGTAAAAATCTTATGAACATTAGTTAGTCACACATTGAAGGAATAGTTTTCAATCAGCTATCTTTGCTTCAACAATTATTGATGTTACATTGTTCTCCCGCCATAACACAACCTTCTCGATAACATCTCCAACCTATTAATAAATCGGCTTTCAAAGAAGCTTTTCTCTAAAAGGTTGGATATATGCAAGATTTGGAACCATTTGATTTTTGGATATTTGCAAACAATTTGTGAAGCTACATAACAATATAGCCTTGTTGTTGGTTGGATTGTCCAACCTGATTTGTGCAAAAGACGTTTCAAGTATTGGCATTACCGGTTTTGTTCCATTTTCCCTTGTTTACAAAACCACTTAATCAAATGAATTAGGCTTTCTCTTCTTACAAAGGTGGAAGGCGCGTGTCCTATTTAGTGATCCTGTCACACTGCGTGGACTACTATAAGCACCCAAATATTTGGCCCTGTTTGAAAAACGAGGGAGCATGGATACAAAGGAGGGCCTCTAGGGCAATTACCCACTGTTGAGTCACGGTTACGGAGGTCTAAACAAGCTTCCTTATCAAGAATTTTCAAATGCTTCTATTCTTCATGCATCGAGTCTTTAGACACATCGGTAGGAAAAGTGGAGGACTTGTATAAGAGACATGTCGACCTTATGAAATCGGGGTAGCCCTTAACCCCAAATTTTTATAGGTGTAATTTAGAATGTGACTCAATCTTAGCTTTTTCGATTAGTTATGTTGGCGATATTTATTGGCTTCAACTTGAGTTGTAGCAACCTTTGGCGAATCTTTCGTCCATCAAGTGATGGAATATATACTTTTTCTCAAGTAAAATTTGGGTCTACAAATATATTTGTTATGTCCAAGATACGGTTGCACCATAATTTCACATAATGAATATACATGTTACCGAACATTGGCATATGATTGTAAATCTCAATAGCTCCACATTAAGGGCTAAACAACAACTACACAAACTTGTGCAAAGACGATTGCATATTATGGTGGGGAAGCACAAACCGATTTGATTTCCATTCATCTTTTTAAGATTGGATAAAACCACTTAATAAAAGCAAAAAAACTCGAGATTGCATACCTAGATGTTGGAACCGGATCATGAAATCCATATAACATGCATGGATCCTTTCCTTTTTTTATTTTCTTGGAGGTAAAAAACTCACCAAGAATAGAATTTATTAATTTTACATGATTTTAGGGGGTTAAGGCGAGTTTTAGAATAATTACCAAGAATAAAATTCACATGGGGGCCGAATCCAAGAATCCATCATTTAGTGATGTAGGCTAACTTACGGTGGAGGGAGAAAATTTCCTTATCAAGAATTTTTTATTGGCACAACTCCTAATTGATCCTACTCAACAATAGTGAAAAAAAATGCAAATGTCCAAAAAAATAGCCTTTTGGCGATATTTCGAGCTTAAGGGCTACCCTGGTCTGAATCAAAGACTCAAGTTGAAATTCTAGTTAATCCTACATCCCCAACAAGTGGTTTGATTAGACCTGGAGCAATAAATCATTCAGATGGTGAGCAGGAAATGAGGAAGAACGCAATATACTCCAAGGAATTCGACAGTGAGTGGCATGGGCCAGTGATCGACTTACATGTAGGTTCAGGAACATCAGCTTTTACGTCAAGCCGCTCACTGAGTCTTTCTCGGAGTGGGAGTACTACAATCCCAAGCACTGAGAACTTATGGACCTTGGCAATGGGCGAATGCTTGCTTCCTTATTTTGCTATTCAAAAATATTTAATGTGTGCTTTCTTGCATATATATGCTCTAACAAGAGAAATTCATAAAGGATTCAGAAAAAAAAAATAAAGAATCATGGAGATTGTGGGCTAGCCAAAGTTCTGGCCTTTGAAAAAGAGATTGCCAACTGTTCGTGTGCAGATTCTAAAATGTAGCACAATTCTAACTGAAAGAAAACATAGAGGCATAAACTTAAGCTATTTTAATGTATGCTAAACCATTAACTATAAATGAATTTGTTACTAACTTAATATCGATTATATATTGTAGAACATCATTGGTTTGCTTCCAACACCTCTATTATATACCTCAAAACATTATTGGAAAAACATCATTGGTTTGCTTCCCAACACGTCTATTATATACCTCAAAATGTTATTGGTTTGCTTTTCAACACAGGGTGTTTAAAAGATGCGAAGCCGGTATCTATTTTCATGAAGAACCTGTGTATGTTTTTGTTAATAAACTTGAACACTTTATTTTCAAAGCCATTATCTATTTTTAAGCCGAACCTGTTTATTTTTTATGTAATAAACTTGAATCCTTTATTTTAAAAGCAACAACGGTTCATATGACACTACAACAATGATTTCATAGGGTAACCACCATGAGTTGCAAAAATTCTTAAAGCTAAAACTATTGTTGGTTTACAAATAGATAATATCTTAGTTTTCTGACTAAATTAATATCAACTGTTAATTTGAAACATGATTGGCTTACATCCAACACAAAGTACTTTGAAGATGCAAAACCACTACTATTTTGAAAGATACATTGTTAATTCTATTAATGAGAAACTTGAAGTCTTTATTCTATGTAATATAAATGGCTCATGCAATAAGATCTCCATGAGTTGATTGGAACACCACTATGAGTTGCCTAATTCTTCAAGGCTAAAGACACTAGTGGTTTACAACCTATACTACTAATCCGACAACATGTCACGTCGCAATAGAACATAGCATTAAACCAAGGAAATTCACCACCACAAAGAACCATAGTGGTAAACGATACCAGCAAACCATAACGAGAAATATAGGTGCTTACTATGTGGATATAACACATTGAAAAACCATAAATATGAACCTCACTATTTAACTGCATCTAGTTATTCAACATATTAACCCACAAAGTAATATTAGTTTATTTTATTAGTATTTGATAAAAAATAACATGAAAAACTAATAAGATTTTTTTTTTGGGGGCCTTGTGAAAGATGGAAGTCTCAAAATGTGCATTGACTATTGTCAATTGAACAAGCACACCATCAAGAACAAGTATGCACTACCTCGATTAGATGATTTGATGGATCAGCTGCAGGGAGCAAAGGTTTTCTCCAAAATAGACTTGAGGTCAGGGTACCACCAGATCAGAATCAAGGAAGGAGACATCCATAAAACTGCATTTAGGACGAAATATGGCCATTATGAGTTCACAATGATGTCATTTGATTGTTCAACGCTCCGGCAACTTTTATGAGGCTCATGAACGACATTTTTCGCGAGTTTTTAGACACATTCATCATAGTTTTCTTTGATGACATTCTAGTCTACAGCAAACCTTTGGAGAAGCATGCCCAACACTTGAGGAAAGTACTTGAAAAGTTGAGGAGGCATCAGCTATAGATCCTAAGATCACCAGCCTTAACGAATGAACCTAATCATGTATGTTTAGGTAGATAGATTAGATGTTATTCAGTATCTCAGTTCTTTTATGATGATGATGTTCCATTCTATGCTCTCCGGTGTATGTGGGAAGGGGGATAAAGGCCCTGAAACCTTCAGTAGCAGATGATTCTAGATAACCTCATTAATTCCCAATTAGTGCGGCCCGTGTACAAGAGGCCGCCTGGTTATGAGTGGCGGGGCTAGACCGGTGGAATAAGGAGGACTTGCCCCATTACAGACTGATCCCTCTGGTGTGTAAAGCCTACCAGAGATCTTAGCGGGCTAGGTTTAATGGCTTGTCACTGCATGTGGGCAAGGCATGAGCTCGACACCTCTTGGTTGATGAGTCATCTTCAATGAGATTCAAGTCGAAGAAGGGCAGTGGCCCTCTAGCCGCCTGTGATGGGCATGCATGCCTCTAGAGCGGGTGATCCTCCTCCTGCCTCATCGGGGCTGGGGAGATGAAACCTAGTAGTAGCCCCTTTGGCTACGTACCCGACAGGCTACGGTCCAGTCCCTCTTCAACCTACTCTGCAAAGTGTACATTGGGAGGAGCGGATAGAGCAGACTACCCAACAACCATGTTCCTATGCCATCCCTATGAATTCTGTCTGCAATGACGTTTGAAGACCCAAGCCGTCAGTCCATACCCTGGAGTCTGAGCCTTGGGTAGGATCTCCCATGTGATGATGATATTGTTGATGTATTTATACATGTATGTTATGGTACAGTCACCCTTCGAGGTGACTATATTTGCATTTGATGTCATGTGCTTACATTTATTCATGCTTCCGCAGCTAGGACGGTCCTGAGGGAAGACGGGACAAATGACCCATCCATTCTTCCTCATCGATCCATTGCTAAAGGATTGGTGTTAGGTGGATGGCCTCTGTCAGCTTGGCTGCCAAGAGGATGAACTCCACCTTCCAATATGATGGGAGCATCGTAGAAGTAGGGGACGTCACAGTACCCCTGAACTGCGTGTTTTTCACTCAACTTCGACACATAAAGCCTCAGTCTCATGAGTCCTTCGGTGTACTTCTGCACCATCTTATTGCCCTATTCCAATCTGTATAACTGTTTAATCATGTAGCACTTGTGTTCCCTTGGTATAAAATGACGCTTAAATGCCTTGGAGAGCTTCTTAAACCTGCAGCTGTCTTGGTCATCATGGGCCCTGGCATAGCCTTTCCACCAAATTCTAGCCGCTCCTTTGAGGCTAGTTGTAGCCACTCTGTCCTTGTCTTTGTCCTTCATGCTATAGGCATTCTCATACTCTCTCATCTCATCCAACCAGGCTTCGGCTTCCATTTCTGATCTGCTATCCCCCGAGAACTGGTCTAGCTTCTTGGCTTTCCAGATGTTTCTCAGTGTGGTGTCAATTTTGTTCTGATAGTCGGCCCCAGTTCTGCCCTTATTTCGGTTCGAACCGTCCCGATGGTCTTGCTGATCATTGTCCTGCTCCTCTGATTCCATGTCGGAATCGGAACTATTGTCGGAGGAGTCCATGCTGGGGAACCTTCTTCTTCAGTTCATCTTCTTTCCCTTATCCATTCTTTGAGCAGGTGCCTGGGGTAACTGAACGTTTCTGGTCCGGTGCGATTGCTGCTCTTTCCGCCAATAAGGCTTTTATCTCTTGGATATCCGATCTCATCTGGGATATCTCTTCTTCAGGAGCCTGCACTTCAAACTCTTGTTACAGGTTCCTTGGCTGGAATTGTCAGGCCGGAGTTTCTTTATCCCGATGGCGTCGGTGCTGCTCTATGGTCCTTGGTACTCTAGCTGCATACACATTAGATTGCACTCTTATGATTAGCTTTTGTTTGTTGTTGCATTGGTTGTGTTTGATGATATAATTGTGCAGACAAAAGTATATCAAAGAATATTTATAATGCCAAACAAAATATATTCATAAGATAAGTACATTATTACAATGATTCAGAAGGAAACTTAAACTATTCTTGGAATCTCCGATATGCAGGATGGACCTCCAAGAACTTCTTTACGTGGGTTGTACCAACTGTATGTCCCAAGTTCCTGAGAATATTGGTGGGTGTCCCACCTTGCATGGTTGTTACTAATTCTTCCACTCTTCAGTCTGAGGTATATGCCACAGTGACGGCTAGTCTGCCCTGTCGGTAAGAAACCATAAAGTGAAAGATGCTTAAGGCTATTGTTCTCTTCACTAGTATGATATGGTCGATGTTTTAAGGCAGTCGCACATGTCTACTGAATCCTGAAAGAGCAATCAGCATGGACACCCCTTCTTCTCCCTGTGGGTTGAATTGTCGGTGGATCACTGCTATCCTTCTGTCAGTGAGGAGTGTGAGGTAGTATCTCAGGGCCTTGTCATGTCCTGTTTCTCTTGCCTCATCTCCGATCCTGATGCTGGACCTATGTCTCCCCGAGCAATCATCTATTGGGACTGCCATCAGGTCCTTATAATCTGCAAGCATGGACCTGGAGGAGGTCTGGTTGACCTCACTTCTGTAGATGCTAGCTACAGTCGTCGACGAGGAACTAGACAGGAGCGCACTGGATGCCCATCCGTTCTTGAATGCAAATCAACTCCTCCTTTGAAGGCAGCTCATGTTGGATCATCATTTGACGGATGTTGCTATAGGCTTCCATGTCAGATGTTGATTGCCCCATATAGGTGTTGGCTTCCTCTATGCTGACAGGGAAGTCTTGAGCCTCCCAGTCGATGAAGTCATCGAGATCGGGCTGTTGGCATAGAAGATGCAACAGCTCATCTTCCCTGTATCCTCGTTGTTTGCACTCCAGAATGTTCTTGATGCCATGCAGTAGGAAATACTCTTGGCCCTCGATCATGATCGCGGTTAAGTTTTGTGATGCCTAACCCGAGTGGGGGAGCTATCCTTGTCGTCTTTAGGTCTTCGTCGAAGCTCTGAAGTTCCTACTCAGCTTGTTGCTGCTCTTGGATGGGGTCAACTTTGATGAGGTCTTTCACGTAGTCGATGTGCCCTCCTTCTTCTTCTTCCTCCGGTTCTGAGCCTTCATATTCTAGGAGCAGCCGATCTTCTGCTGAGGAGGCATGGGGCTCTATCTTTAATGGCTGGATAGAGGGTTCCCCTATTTGGGTTTGGGCTCGATGAAACAAGAATATATCTACAACAATGATGTAGGAGAAGTATCTTTTCCTGTTTACTGCCACAGTCGTATAGTCTGGCATGCAAGCAGCCTTGTTGTCTAGGTACTTAGCAATGTTGGGAACATCGCTCACAGGCGGCTTGAAGAGCTGCTCTTGTGCAAAATATCCTATGTAGGGAGAGAGCTCTACCAAAGAAGGGCCCCACTACTCACACAATGCGCGAGAGCCCCGAGCTAAATTTTAGCTAAAGTTCTGGGTGCACTCTATGAGTAGTCACTCTTTCTTAACTTAATTTTATGTTTTCTAGACACATTCTTAGGGGCATGATAGGTTTTCCTAGCTTAAATTTTAATTTTAAGCCACCTTATGCGATTAGATTACTCTAATTATCTATCTTTCTTGATGAACTATGGTCAACTATCCACACAGTGCACGAGAGCCACGAGCTAAATTTTAGCTAAAGCCCCAGACACACTCTATGAGTAGTCACTGTCTAGTGGCCAAAATTTTTGGTTCCATTATAATTTACAACTCTGTTTTTTGTTAACTATTGCTAGCTTAGCTTATAATTCTAATATGAGAAAAAAATTTCCCTTTTTTCGAGGTTTATACTTGGATTGTTATCTCCAAGATGGAAGTTCTAACTGTTAGTACTAACTGGGAAAATGTCCAGTGCTTGATCTTGGTCCTCCAAGATCATTGCTCTAATACCACTGTGACGTCCCCTGCTCATATACGATGCTCCCATTGTATAAGAACCCGGAGTTCATCCCTCTTGCCAACGCACGAGCTAACAGAGGTCATCCACCTATCATCGAATCCTTGCTATCTGACAAGAACTCGATGGGGAGGAATAGACGTGTCATTCATCCCGTCTCCCTCGGGATCGTCCTAGCTGCAGAAGCGTGTACAAATGTAAGCACATAGCATCAAATAACATATGTCCACCTCGAAGGGTGGCTCATCATAACATAGCATCTGTAACAACAACATCAGTAACATAAACATAAGGGGGATCCTACCCAAGGCTCAGGCTCAAGGGGGTCGACTGACGGCTCGGGTCTCCAGAGGTCAAAGCATACAGAGTTCATGACAATGGACTTGGCTG
This sequence comes from Isoetes taiwanensis, assembly GCA_021234155.1. NCBI lineage: Eukaryota > Viridiplantae > Streptophyta > Lycopodiopsida > Isoetales > Isoetaceae > Isoetes > Isoetes taiwanensis. The sequence continues at coordinate 32,155,314 of JAJEKV010000001.1, forward strand.
GCTTAGAACATGGTCATTGGGTAGTCTGCTCCATCTGCCCCTCCTGTGCATACTTTGCAGAATAGGTTGATAAGTCTTGGGACTTGACTGTAGCCTGATGGATGCATAGCCAAGGGGGCTACTCTTGGGTTTTATCTTCCCAGTTCCGATGAGGCAGGAGGAGATCACTCCCTCCAGAGGCACACATGCATATTACAGATGGCTAGAGAGCCACTGCTCGTCACGACTTGAATCCCATTGAAGGTGACGCGTCACTCAAGAGGTGTCGATCCGATGCCTTGCCCACACTCGGTGACAAACCATCAGGCCTAGCCCGCTAAGGTCCCTGGTAGGTTTTACACACCAGAGGGATCAATCTGTAATGGGACAGGCCCTCCTTATACGCCGGTCTAGCCCCACCACCCACAGTCAGACGGGCTCTTATATATACACAGGCCGCATTAATTGGAAATTAATGAGGCTATCTAGGTACATCATCTACTAAGGCTTTCAGGGTCTCTACCCCCCCTTCCCAATACACAGGAGTGCGCCTAGAAATAGAACATCATCATCCATAGAACTGAAATATAGAATAACATCTAATCTATCTACCTAGACATACATGGTTAGGTTCCTTCGTTAGGGCTTTGATCTTGGAATCTATAGGGCCTCTAAGGCTAACCTAACATACTAACTCGCCTAATGCGGGACTAGAAGTTAGCATTGCACAATAGAATTGCCATCTACCTGATCCTTGGCTTGCTCCAACTCCTTGGAAGGCGTCCATGCTCCTGTTCGGGCTGAAGGCGAATGAATTCCAAAGTCTGTTGTGCAAAGCGGCCTTGGCGGTGCCTGATAAGGCAGAATGGCACAGGCGCGAGGCCGAAATGGCTCTTGGAAACTGGAATGCAAAAAGGGAAAGTTTAGGGTTTCCCTTTGGCTCATTCACATGGCTCTTTTAAGGTTAGGGCCAAAGGTCATGTAGGGCTTTCCCATGTGGCAAAATGGGGTTATTTGCACATGTTAAAGGTATGTGCACATAAGAAGTTGCCCCTTACGGTCGCCGTGTACATGTCGTCACGATTGACATGTACTAGTGACATGGCAGTATAATATACATATTCCTACCATATATTATGCTGGAACGTCACAACTGGTAACGTTTATACCACTAAATGAGGATATAGATGAAGTAAACAAGAGTGCCTACTGCACCTATTGATTATTACAGTGTTGATCGAGCTATTGATGAGAATGACGCAGGGGTCTATCCTGTTAAATTTTTGAATGCGCAAACTCTGAGTGGGATGCCTCCTCAATTGGCATTGAAGGTTAGCATTGTCATGTTGTTGATGTCTATTTCTACGCGTAAGGGACTCTACAATAATGGCCTATTATAGCCATATAAAGAGTGTTTAAAGGAGAGGCATGGTATAGTCCCCCCGGGTCAAAAAGGCTTTAAAAGGGAGCCTCAACCCCTGAATTAGACAAAAACAGATATATAAAGAAGTCAAAGACGTAGTTGACGTCCTTCTTCCATTTTCCTTTGTCCTTTCGACCAATACCCTTACTGAGGATAATGAAGTGACAGTAAGGACAGTAGCAGAATTGAGCCAGTGCAGGATTAAATCTCCCTGAGTGATCAATGGCTTCACAAACAATGCCTCTGCGAGCATTGTAATTCTGTATGCACGAGAAATCACAATTGCATAGATCTCCATGAGGAACGTTAGATGCCGGTCCGAATTGGTCTAACTAGAGGTCACTGGCCATAAGATCGATTCTGTTCCAACTCAGCAACTTGATCAGCACCAAGATATTACCTGAGGAACATAATTCAATATCAGTGAGATAGGAAAACTTCATTAATCCACAATATACCATATTCTGTCTGTTTTATGATAGCATTCGGCCAGATAATCTCATGGTTAAAAATGATGGCATTTCTGGCTTTCCACATTCTCCACAGGAGGATATAGATTCTCCAATCAGAGGGAGAGTGAGAGAAAAGGATATCCACCAAGGGGGTATTAGGCAAATTAGGCATATTGAATTTATCAGCTGCAAGCTCTAACACCCATTCTGACCAGATACAATACTTGAATAGGTGGTCTTCATTTTCAGGGCCCTGCACACATCTATTAGAAATGTCAGTAAAAGCCATACCAATTCTATATCTCTTGGAGTTGGTAGCCAGGACTTTCTGCCAAAGTTGCCAGACAAAGGCCTTAATTTTAGGATTAATTGGGGAGTGCCACATGAATCTGAGAACGTGCTATAAATGCTGAGATTATCAATGGAAAGAATATTGGAAGTAGAGTGTTTATATTTTGAATTTCTTTGGTGCCGAATAATGAAGAACTCCCGTTCCAGTTAGAATGCATGCAATTTCCACTGCGTCAACTTTTGATATGACAATCAACAAGTCCCAGGGCCAAACAATTAAAATGGTTGGTTTGTATTGCCAAATCTAGTATTCAGTCGTGGACAACTCTACGAATCGCCAGTCAGCCATATGGCATCCGTTCTCGGGCCTTGTACACACTGCCCGTCACACTATGGAAGCTGGCCATGCCCGAAATCGTTACCGTAACCGCAAGGGGAGGAATGCCGAAGGCAGGGCTACGTGGCACTCTTGAGAGCTCAAGGAATCCAAGGCATAAAGATACTCATTCTATCGAAGGGTGGAGATGCTTTCGCAGATGTCGACAGATCAAGATATACAACAAAAAGAACTCCTCTAAGTGTCAGTCTAATACTTAAAAATCTCTACTTCCAATTTTGCATTGTTCGCATGGATTTCTTCTACTTTCTTTCTTTTTTGTCTTAATTACTTAGTTCTTCATCCAAGTAGATAGTGCGTATTTTGGTTCTGTAGTATGTTTTTTGGTCACCATGTTGCCAAATGCCTAAAGGATTACAAGAGTCAACATGTCTCCAATGTTACTTTTGTCATACGCGTTCTTAGGTCATGGTATGATTGGGAACGAAAATACCATGCTCATGTGCATGGGATGACAAGCGTGGATGTCGAGGAGCTCATTGCAAAGCTCAAAGAAATATTTTGTACTTACGAGTTTGTTAAGTTGGAGCACTTCATCCAATTAACTGATGACTTCCTATTTGCTCAAGTCTAACCACGGGAACATTGTTTACGCGGATGTGCTTTGACAGAGATTGGTGAAGGATAAAGTACATGTATCTACCTGTTGGGTAATATAGTGCTTTGACTAACCTCCAATTATTTGTCAAGATGAGAAACAATACCGTACACTAGCGAATTGGCATTTTAATAGCAAAAGAACTCACCTGTGTTGGAATATATAATGGAGCGCATTTTAGGGTCTACAAATCGTTTCTTCCTGAGGTGATATCTGATTCCATTCTATGAGCCTACCATCGGGATGAGTTGTCTCACTTGCTCGATAATCGTGAGACATCGTGGGCAGATCGAATCAATGACTCACCTCTGCATTTCACTTTTACCCCGACAAAGATGTTATCTGTCGGAGAAGTGAAGATACCAGGAGAGCATCCAACAAAGTACAACATTAGGCCCTTGATCATGATGTGCGCCATGTGGAGATGCATTAGAGTTCTGTCATGAACTAAAATACGTCAATGAGCCAGGACAAGATTTTGTGTTTAGCCCCGCAACGCCGGGCACATATTTACTAGTGTTTCTTAAATAAGTTTTGTGATATCAGTGCTTTGGAGTTGGTAAAGTCATCGCATTACAAGCAGATTAATCCTGCGCTTGTCATAACAGTACTTGTTAATACACTTACAGATGAAAAAAGACTAGTAACATTGCCCGGCGTTGCCGGGCTAAGTAGCAATATGTTATGTTCGGACATAGAGCTATTGAGAACATAGGCATACAACAATGCCTAGCAATGCCAAACATGGAGAAGTTTGGCATTGCAACTTCTTGGGTAGTTGTCGACATTTAACTTTTGACTTCTAATTAGTAGTTGTGTTGGGGACTTAACATGGATTAGTGCACAACTACATGATAAACTACTATAATTGCCATTTATTCCAAAGGCAAATTGGATACTGCAAAAAATCTTTCCAATTTATGAATTTATCACAACTTTTAATCCAATTACATCTAGAAAAATTAATTACGTAATACAAATTACGGAAGGACATGGTCTAAAAGAGCCTCAATTCATCGTTTATAAGATCTCAATCTGCCAAGCTAATGGTACTCAAAAGGAAAATGCAACACGGGCAAAAGCAAGGAAGGAAATAAATGCATGCTTCAATTGTTCGATCTATTGCCCACGCTAAAAGCCCATATACTTGTGCAAGAACATTTTACAAAGAAATCTGCAAATGCAAGGAAGAAACTGTCAGCTAACAGAGACAATGGTTAGAGAGCTAACAATTTTGGGGCCAAATTGTGCTCCAAAATACAATAGAAGGAATTGCAACTCAGCTCAACAATTTACTTACTACTATATATAGTCCATTTCATATATATAGTCTATTTCAAATATGCAGAGTGTGCGCCTCTTAAATGTCTTGCAAATCTAGCAGGTGTTGAGGCAGGCCTCTAGTTTAGTTCGAACCACATAGGGATGCAAATCATAAACAAAACAAATCAGATGGTCAAATATAGTGTTAGGATAAATAAATAACGTGAACATCCCTTGTAGTACAGATCACGTTTCCAGAAGTTTAAAGATGACCATCTCTAAAGTCACTAATGCTTTATGTATTGCTATCAACTGCAAAAATGCATAACTGAGACATGGCTAAAACAACATCATATTCCTAAACTGTCTCAAATAATGCAAGCTCTAGGAGAAGACATCATCGCCGAAACAAATTCTCAAGAATCTTATTGTAGCTCAAGGGAAAAGCCTGACAAACATTGCAGGAGATCTTTATTTTACATACATCTTACCTTAGATGTTAGTGAGAGAAGATCAGTTACTTTGTTGTACTTATTGTCCAGGTTTGGATCTAAAAAAAAGACAGTAAAAGGTGGTCAAATTAACTTTACAGGAACTCAAATTGAAGAGATTGGATAGGTTCAATAGTCATCATTGGAGTTATAGTTGGCATCTAAGATAACATTTGCACACAATATACTATATACTCAAATGCTTAGAAACAACCTGGCTGACCATGATGACAGTGGTAAGATGCTGTAGAGGGCCTCCCAAGCGAAGCCTGAAATAAAGCAAAGATGAAAGCTCATGTCAGCTCTTTCACGATTGATCGAAATTATGAAGCTCAAAAGTTTGAGAATATGTGCGGCCTACATTTCTACAGAGCCTATATCCTGCCAAACAGCCTGCAACATGCCCATGAAAGACTGTTAGATGCATTATCTCCATGCAGAAAATATCATGTAGAAATGCATCAAATGATCTAAACTAAAAACCAAGTAACCACAGAACAAATACAAATCATGGATCTTTAAACATTGTCCCCAATTCACTCTCAATGTATGTTGCAAGACCCATACGCATAATATGATTGATTGTAGAGCAATCACGTCCAGAGCATCTACAAACTTGCACACCCATCAGATTACATTCTATTGAAACATGTGCATGATACTCCTATATGAACATCGTCGGACCTCAAATTAATTTGCTATGCAATATGTTTCATAAAAGAGGGCTCAATGACATACCTTTATGCTGATGGATTAGCATATATGAAGAATAGGGTCTGAACGCATAAAATGCCTCTGAACTTTGTGGAATTTTAAATATGCTAAATCCATGCTGATGGATTAAGATATGTAAAGAAGAATCTGAACACACAAAATGTCTCTGAACTTCATGGAATTTTAAGTATGATGAATTTGTACTACTGCAAGAAGTGAGATGGAAATATTTCCAAACCCATTGTTTCTACAACACACTGCATAATCTGCAACTAAATAAAGGGGTAGAGTGTCTTATACATTCCCTCTCCTTACATAGAAGGTCTAGGATTCTGCCACGTATGGGAGGAGGGTTGTGTAAGGCACCTGTCCCAAATAAAGGTATACCTTATTCAAACTACGCTTAAAAATGGAAAGACTTGAAAAAAAAAGCAGCATTCTTGAGACTACGGAAATCCGTAATGTGGCTTCTAATAGCGCTACTTTAATTAAAACTTACCTATCAAACATGGTGTATATAAATGTTTTGAAGACGAACCTTAATAAAAGAATAGATCAGAGTAGAGGAAGCTATTCAGCCTGCAAATGCAACATCAATCCATTGAAATCCATTGATTATTTCGCATTGTCTGTGCTTCATTGATGGTCATGATACATAGGTAAAATCTCATATTAATGTCTTATATCTTTTATTTATCATGCACAGTGCACACCACACAGTAAGCCAAGGACATGCCGCAAGCTTGTATACTTTAGGAGATTAATCAAAGAATTAGCAGAGTTACAGAGATGGTAGCCTCTTCCATGTGATAATTTACAAATTTGAAAAGCAAAGGGCTTATTTGGCGTACTTCCATAGCTCACTCATCTCATGTTTTTCAGCGTGGATTTTGGGTGCGGTGCCTATTATACACATATTTGAACGTTGCCTATTCATTAAAGGAAATAAAAATATTCCTACAAACAAACAGATGGTAGGATTTTTAAAATTAAACAAAGGATCTTACTAAAGAAAATTCGTCCATTCAAATCCTTAGTCTTCATTGGCCCCTTGGATTGATGCATCTGGAGAGAATGGCACCTAAGCCTAAAAGAAGCTGATTAGACATTGTTTGTCTACTTTCATGCAAAGTACAGAGTCAGTTTCTTTGACCCTCACCTCCTGAAACAGAAGCCAGGTTGAACCTCAAAAGTCTTTCCAATCTAGAATATTGACCCTGCATGTTCGTTGCCCCAGCCTGCAAAATCCTCAAGCTATAAGATGCCAAATGTTGGATGCTATAAGATGCTGGAAAGCCTTATTGACACAGCAGGCTTCAAATTAATAGGTAAACTTTACCTATCTGTCATCAAATAGTTTGAAACTTCATATATCCGAGCTCTACGCTAAAGAGGCAAACCTGATCATTTACCTGCAATAGAAAATGGCAATATTAAACCCATAAATTTGATGTTATAAATCTTCAAGGAACAATGAGAAATATATGGACGCAAAACAATTTCTTCTGAGACAAAAGGAAGATAAGATGATTAGAATACATAAGCAATACAACAATGTTTGGAACTATAGAACCTTGTGCATACATAGTATACCCAAGAGCTACCAGACTCGGTAATGCTTAGAATTTGCTATAAGACGAAGACCTGGAGCATGGGTCATGGCCAAATGTGCTTGTCAAGCTGGCTAAATGCTTGATGGTCTTGTAACTGTTGTTGACAGAGGTATGGCACCATGAGAACGCTAAGAGTTGACAATTGCATGGGTGAAAAAGTGGATCTAATGATGAAAATACACCTAGTACTTCACATTTACTATTGCAGCCTCTCCCTTCACAACATTAAAATGGTCAAAACTAACATATACTAAGCAATTTTGCAACCCTATCTGTTTCTACTTTGCAGACAGTAAGTCCAATAAAGGTGAGAATGCAATTCATACAGAAGTTGTTTAACTCCTACATTGCAGCTCATTATAAGCACTAACAACCAACATAAAATTCCAAAGCAAGATATGTTCCACTAACTTACATCTTGAAACGCAGTACCTCTTTTAAATTAGTCAAAAAAACTACTATTGCATGCATGCTCTACCTTTTTTTTTTTTGAAGAATATAAGAATATATTAAACCACTAGAATGCGATCAAGTACAATGATAAGTGTGGTGCTAAGAAATGAAGCGTCCATCATGATCCACAATCTGTAGGAATGTCGACCAAATTTCACGCTTAACTGTGCCAGACAAGCTTGAGACTTGGTAAGCCTGCCACAACTTATGCCTCAAGATCGGAACCAACCGAAAAGGGCTAAGCACTGCATTCTGAAAGACCTTCGCTCTCCGTCTTTTCCAAATCAGCCACAGAAGCCAAGCTCTGCATAAATGAAATGCCTGCCGCTTGGCCACTGCCCACCTGCTAGGAAGGACTCCCAAGAGAATCTTCTGACTGCATAGTGAAGGCCTGCAATAAAAGGCGTTTGGGTGGTCAGGTCTTAAAGAATTTGCGCATTCCAAGCCCATAGATAAATGCTTGGAATCAAGCCTCTTAGAATCAGAGCATATAAACACAACCCAATATATCTAACATTTCTGTTATTCACTGCCTAGCCTACAAAGGTTGTTGCATATAAGCATATGTGAACTTGATGTAAATTTTTTTTTACGAGCATTAGGATAAATAGAATGGGAAGCTATGAAATCTTGCAAGAAGACGTCGGCCAGCGATAGAGACGAACTTATGCCGCCAAAGAATCGGGGCTGCCATAGATAATCCAAGAAACAAATACAGTCACCTCAAAATGCAATAGTTTTGGAAGCCTGTAAAACCCAAATGCTCAAAATTTATAACACACGTTAAGACTGACGAATCGAGAGGGATAAGAGTCAACCAGAAGGCACTCCTGCGGTCATTCGTGGCATGCATGCCGAGATGATCGGGTCAAGAACCCCTGCTCAAAAACATAAGAAAAAATGTTCTCGATTTTTGGAAGAACGCCAAAAGTTCCGGCTACCAAAAAACCATCAATCTTAGGAAATCACCCTTTAAAAAAAACCAAAAAACTTTTCCTCCACGCCGGAAATTTCCAAATTAAAAAGATTGATTGATTGAGTGATTGCATCAATTTTCACATGCGCACATCACCTTAGAATTGAGATATGCAGGTGGGTTCGAGAAGAGCGAAAAAACAGGGTTTGCCAATGCTTATAGCTGGGAATTATTGAAGATGAGGAGCACACTCTTCAGCACCACCCAGCATTTGCATTTATCCGAGTTCATTAGGAAGGAAGGAAGGAAGGAAGGAAATATATTTTAACGTCCGCGGAGACCAAACTTGACCTATGAGACGGTACATGCAGTACACAAAGCAGATAAAACCACACCAAAAAGACAAATGCTACTATACAATGTGTCCCTACTACTGGGATGAAAAAACCCCCACATGGGAGGAAAAACCCTGGTAGTAGGCTCTCAGATCCCTTGTCCTGTAAGGGATTCTCTGACGGTAGAGACTTGCAAAATGTAGGATGCGAGACGTGCAACCATTGGCGATGCCAGCAATTGATGCAGCGGTGCCGCAGAGCATCTAAGATCAGCATGTGTTGCTCGGATATGCGTATATGCCGGGCACTCTTGCAGAGCATGGTTGGATTGGTTACATCTAGTCAACCACTACATGTAATGATGAAAAACACCTTCAATGCTGGCATCTTACATTCAGGAGATATTAGACATGTGGGCTCAATTGTACCATGATCATTACACTAACATCCATGTTTGCTTGTTTCTTTGTTTGGGTCGCATAGGCCATCCAGTCTTCGTAGATGATAGAACTCAATTCGATTCAATTCTCAAGTTTGATCATATCCGAGATCTCTTTTATCTTGCACTTAGGCATTCCCATCATATTTTATAATCCAATGGTTGATGTTGGGCCAGCTCGCCGACACCTCCAAATTGACAGCAAGGATGCGTATATTATACATTTTCCCACATGATTGTTTTGCATGATAAATGTATTCAAGATTCCACTAAACATATGTGTTCGTTAAAAGCACTTTCAAACATATAAAAATGCACATCCAATGCTACATTTTCGAACCCGTTACTTGGTTTCATCACATTGACAAGCTGGAGGAAGTTGTTTTAGGGAATGCATGTTTTGAATACGAAATTGATTCTGGGCTGGAAACATGCAGATGCGAGTCGCTTGGAGTTTCTGGTAGTGCATCCCCATGCGGCCACGTAGACTGAGCCAACAACATGGGTCCTCCGATGAGAAACCACACAAAAACCTTTGAGTGAGCCCCCCTGATTATGATATTAAGGGTAATCGAATTGGTCTGAGATTCTCTGGCTGCTCCCTTATATAAATATTGGGTAGGCAAATACAGATCCCTTGGTGCCAGAATAAACACGTAGTAAACGCATCAGAATGGAAAATAGATACCATGGCCTGGATTTTCGGGAATGGGAGGCCACACCCTGATAGGAAGATAAGACTGGATTGGTTCATATTTTTTAACTTACAGAGACTCAAATTTGAAGGCCTCAAAAGGCCATGCGGGCCGGCCTTCAATTATGGCATTTTTTTATAACGATAAGCTTGTTTGTTTTTTTTTTTTTGAATATGTGGTGCTGGAGATCGGAGACGCCACATGCATGCTATTTTGTAATGGACATAAACGGCGAAATTTCCTCCTCTCGCCGCTGCGCCCATCACGCCTTTCTCTTTCTCAAGAGCACGTTGCAGACGCAGAATAATACTAGTATGTTCAGCGTTAACATAGCTGCATATTTATGGCGCTTTGCATGCTTGCACCTTTAGAATTAAAAAAATGGAATGTTGTGGTTGGCGGCCAAGCTATGCATGTATGCAACATACAAGTGATGGAAAGAAAGTTTCTCCATTTATGACTTTGGAATGTTGACCCCATTGTTGGGAGATATTTGGAGGGGCCAAGATAGTGAGAGGGCATGGTCATGTGCCATAAACTCCAAATTAGTGATGATCCTATAGAATTTTTATGGTGCTTGAATGGTAGGGGAGATGCCACGAGAGGTCTGAGCCGCATCTGTATTAAAGAAACATACCTTACCTACCGTATAATTTGTATTTCATATAATTTCTTTTGACTATCTCATAGTGAGCTTCACAATCATCTTACACCTCCTCCACTTTACATTTCAATCATCACCCGATCTTGCCTTTATTTGTATATCATTTGAACCCCACCCCAATCATTGCCTTTTGCCCTTTTCCGACCTTACACGTCATATCCAACGGGCCCTCGTATTGACAATGCATCTACACTTGTAGGATTCCCCTGTGAGCCTCATAACATAGACATGAAATGATGCCTATCCAATTCTTAATGTGGAAACATCAAGGAAACTAACAACAAAAAGTGTTCGTCAAAGAAAGCTTGCTGCATTAAATTATCTGCCTAGCTTCGAACATTCAAAGCCCACACTCATTCTTGGCTTATATAAGTGTCATGATCAGCATGCAACCTTTCAAACCATATAATGACAAAAGCATAATTCCAAGTACCACAAAGATATAGAGGCAATCTTTCGGATTATTATTTTTTTGCTACTTTATTGCAAAACAATCTAGCAACAAGAGGCGCAAGTGGTAACATTGACAATAGCTCGTCATATATTTTAAATTCTTGTCAAATCTATTACATTGAAACTCTCCATTTGTATAATTGTAAAAGAGTTCCTAAAATGAATGAAACAAAATAAAATGGACAAAGATTGATAGCTTGCTATTGTAATGTTTTGTTTGACGCTCCCTTACCTAATGGAGTATTCTTGTAATAAAACTTATTTTGATAACCTTTAAGGGTACACATGCTATTACCAAAAAAGGATGATTGCAAGTTTTTTTTTTTTTTTTTTTTTTTTTTTTTGTGTTTTCGTATTGGATCCCATAAATTATTTAGTCTTCGTGGACGATAAAAATTTAATCATTTTCATTCAATTCTTTACCTTTACACCTTACCAGCCAACATAAGCTCAAAGTTGCATTTACTTTCCTTGCCTTTATTTTTCATCTTTTGTGATGGGCTTTGATTTTTGTTAGTGGCATGGGTTCTTGTGCTAGAATCTTAACACAAGCCTTTTCTCAAGAGGAAGAGGACATCACATCTTTCATCTGCTAGAGACTAACTTCTCAACGAGTTGGCCGCTCAAGACCACAATGGTCAGCATACATTGCACGGTCTCATGAAAATCTTGTACTCTATATTGTGAGTAGAAAGATGTCACCATATGAAATTGGTACAATTTTTAGGGCCTAGAGGGTCAAGATCATGAGTAGTGGAAATCATAGGCTAAATCCCGATTCTTACCCTTATACAATCAATTTAATTAGTTATTGAATTAACAAAAAATAGAGATAGTACCCCCTTGCAAATACCAATAACATTTTCATTATTTGCTATTTCCAAGACTTTATCTTATGTTTATGTCGTGATCCACTAGACAAGAAGATTGACATATCATAATGGAAACTATGATCAAATATATAGATCGATAAGGACAAGTGTAAATGTCATTACAGTATTTAAGGCATTTTACATAACAAGCATATTCCTAACTTACTGGAAACCCATTAAGTGTGCCAGTGTTCGGGATTGATGAGATATAAGAGAAATCATCAAAATATCTCCTTTTTTAGGCATAAAGTATAAACTTTAACTACTTTGTGGAATAGATTTTTTTTCTCCTCTTTTATATTTTTAAAGGGTGTGAACCGAGCCTTTATTGTTCTACATATTCTGAACAAGTGCGTTGTGGACTTCCTCGTTCATTGGACCCATCGGTCCCATGATCTAGAGCATATGCTGAGGCCCCTGGGTATCTCTTTTTTCGATTAAAATATGGGTAACTTGAAATACGTCAGTGTCCTACTAAGAATGCTTTGACCAATACAACCAGCGAGCTGACGTGATTATTTTTTCTATTGAATCTATTGGTCTCCGAGGACGCTAAAAACCTATTCTATTCTATTCTATTCTATATTTTTTTATTTTTTCTTATACAATTTTTTAAGGGTATTGTCTATAGTTTCAGGTATGGTCATTTATACGTCCAAATCGAGTCCTCCTGGAACCCATATTATTGTGCGGTATATATATTCAGAGAAAGTTACAAATAAGGTACATTGGGGATTAAAAAAAAAAACTCAGTGGAGAAAATATGCATTAGAAGAGGACATTGGGGGGGGGAGGGGAGAAGAGGGGAGAAGAAGAAACAATAAACTATGAAGTCTAAACAAGCTTTTTCCAAAAGAAGAGAATATCACATCTTTCATCTGAGATGAGTTGGCCACTTAAGACCGCCAACATTAACAGTTGGTTAGCATAGATTGCATGCTCTCATGAAAGACTTGTGTTCTATATTGTCAATAGAAAGATGTCACTATATGAAATTGGTACAATTTTTTGGGCCTAGGAGCTCAAGATCATCGATACTAAAAATCATAGGTTAAAACCCCAGCTCTTGCCCCTTTACCATCAAATGATTAATTATTATATTGGTAAAAAATAGAGATAGTACCCCCTTGCAAATACCAATAATATTTTCATTATTTGCTCCAGACTTTTATCTTATGTTTATGTCGTAATCCGCTAGCTAAAAAGATTGGAAAATCATAATGGAAACCATGATCAAATATATAGGTAGACATGGACATGCTTAAATGTCATTAACAGTATATCATTTTACATAGCAAGCATATACCTAATTTACTAGAAACTCATTAAGTGGCAATGTTCGTGATTGATGAAATATAAGAGAAATCATCAAAATATCTTCTTCCTTCAATCAATAAAGAATAAACTTTACTTACTTTGAGAATTTATTTCCTTTTTTTTTTCTTCTTCTTTTCAAAATAAATAGATAGATAGATAAATATTATTTTAACATCCACATGGACGCGAGCTTATATTGTTCTATGTATTCTAATTGATGTATGTCTTGCACTACCTTGGACGTTGGATCCGTCATTCCTGTGATGCAGAGCATATATTGAGATCTTTGGGCACCTCTCATTTCGATTATATCATTTATGACTGGGGACGCCTATAATTTTGAAATATGAATGGGTATTCCTAATGTTCTGGAATATAAAATATGGGGACAAGGACCTCTAACAAAATAATTCAGTGACCTGATAAAAATCCCATAAAAATGCTTTGACTAATATAACCCATTCAATTTTTTATGGGTATTGTCTATGTTTTTCGGTATAGTCATTTATACATCCAAATCAAATCCCTCTGGAACCCCCTGCTATCGTGTTATGGGAGATGTTATTTTTTTTTTTGGTTAGAAAAAAAATAAAAAATTCAAAAAATATTGGCAACTTTATGAACAACATATAAGTCCCATAACACACCAAAATAAAGAGTTATAAATTATATAAAAAAAAAAATATACAAAGAACAACTGGCACTTAATTCCTAATTAAATTAATTTTTTTCCCATAAAACTTTCAATGTGACCTACAGTTGACTAATTAATCCATCAAGCCCTACTTTCGGGCAGAATTGGGCGCCTGCTTGCTTAGTCATAATCCCTCAAGCCCTGATGTCGGATGAAGTTGGGTGCCTGCTTGCTTAGCCATTCTTGGCATTGGGCTTCCTTAACAATCCGAACTACATATCATTTCCTTGCCGAATTATTTTCATCTCCTTTTAGCTAAAGAGGAGGGCCAATTGCTCGAAATTTTGCTTTTGGATGGGCTGATTATGATCCCCTATTCTTGGGAGATGAGCAGCAAAAATACAACATCGTGGCTGCCTTCTTCAGGCATGATTCCTTTACACTGCATTATCGGAGGTGCTGGAGGCACCTCCTACTGGCCAAGTGGCCGATTTGCTCATAACCGACTCCTTGGCTGAAGATCGAATCTCATGGGTCGGGTCGGTTGGCCTTTAGATCAGCCTGATCGGCCACTAAGCAAGCCGTGAAACAAAAGGCTTCATCTTTTAGGTTTTTTCGACCCAATCAGATGGTGCCACATCATCCACAATTATGCCAATTGTTCACACAAGAAAACTATTATTTTTTTATTAATTTTTTCAAAAAAGCATTTGCCAATGGAAATCTCAGCATATGTTAACTAACAACTTTAACATACATGTATATCTCTTGTTGTGAATAAAAGAAATAGTTTATGGAACAATTTTATGCTCCTTCAACTTGTCAATCCAGTAACGCAGAGATTTCTCATTGTTCCGCTAGCCAGAAAAACCAAATTCCTTGCTTTTGTTCATATTTAGGACCATAGGCTTAGGTCCCATGTTGAAAACTTATCTATGAAACTAAACTGGTCAACTTCTTCAAGCTTAGTAGGGTGCAAAGAATTCTTGGACACTACCTCATCCCACACATGTCCCTTGTTCCAAATTGAAACCCCCCGAATATGGAGTTGCCTCCACGCCAAACTTCTCTGCTAATACTGGCCACAGATGTTATATACACATCCCCGCTTGTAATATTGAACTCCTCATTTTTTGCCCTAGGGTCTATAGCAGCCCAGATTCTTGTTCTATAATAAGTTCAGCATCAGAAGCATCCTGCAGGACTTGCCAAATATTTTTAATTCCAAGAAATTCAAAAGGCAGCTCCTCGTGCTTGCATATGACAAAATACACACATTGCACCCATAGCATCCATCTGGTTTCTAGGGGCAAAGCCAAAGATGCCATTTGGCCTATGATTATTCCAAGTTAAACCCTCCTTTTTCTTAATGTTGCATTGAACTATTCAGTAGATGTATTGCACATGATTTTGCTTTTGAATCAATCAGTAATGTGAAGTCGACCCCCTTGAGTCTGAGCCTTAGGTAGGATCCCCCTTATATTGATGTTACTGATGTTGTTGTTACAGATGCTATGTTATGATGAGCACCCTTCGAGGTGGACATATGTTATTTGATCCTATGTGCTTACATTTGTACACGCTTCTGCAGCTAGGACGATCCCGAGGAAGACGGGATGAATGACACGTCTATTCCTCCCCATCGAGTTCTTGTTAGATGGCACATGATAGATGGATGACCTCTGTTAGCTCGTGCATTGGCAAGAGGGATGAACTCTGGGTTCTTATATGATGGGGGCATCATATACGAGCAGGAGACGTCACAGTGGTATCAGAGCAATGATCTTAGAGGAGCAAGATCAAGCACTGGACATTTTCCCAGTTAGTACTTAGAACTTCCATCTTGGAGATAACAATCCAAGTATAAACCTCAAAAATGGGAAATGTTTTTCTCATATTAGAATTATAAGCTAAGCTAGTAATAGTTAGCAAAAAACAAAGTTGTAAATTATAATGGAACCAAAAATTTTGTGTCTGGGGCCTTAGCTAAAATTTAGCTCATGGCTCTCGTGCACTGTGTGGGTAGTTGACCATAGTTCACCAAGAAAAATAGATAATTAGAGTAATCTAACAGCATAAGGTGGCTTATAGCTAGGAAAACCCGGCATACCCCTAAGAATGTGTTTAGAAAACATAAAATTAAGTTAAGAAAGAGTGACTACTCATAGAATGCGCCAAGGACCTTCGCTAAATTTAGTTCGGGGCTCTCGCATTAATCCCAAAACAGTGTCAGAAGCAGAGCCCAAGCCTTGCGCCTATAAAGAACAGGTCCCCAAAGCAGCGAGAAAAAACAACAGTACTATCAGGATAAGGGGGAAGCTACTGGAAGCTATAGTCCAAAAGCAACAAGTCTAACACCTGCTAGACCACAGTACAATGTAAATAACGAGAAGCAGGACAAGAAGCAAGTCACCTTCAAGGATAAAGGGCAAGCGGGAGGATCAAACTAGTCCAAAGCAGTAAAGCAGTTTTTTGCAGTTCATCCCGAAAGAGAAGAGGCAAGAATGTATATAAAAGCAGTTGTGCTTCAGGTGCTTCCAACCGAGACATTGGACGCACAATTGTCTTTTTGTGATGAACACATCACTAGTAGAGCTAGGCGAATAGGAGACACCCCCAAAAAACGACGACGAAGAAGCTTGCAACTACATCCAGGGTGAGTGCCACATCTTTGCGGCCATTGACTCCGAGAATGCCGAGAGCCAATATCAGGCCATTTCAACAATGGAAAAAGTCAAAGCCAAATCTTTCATAGTGTTGATAGACATGGGGGGTACCCATAATTTTGCTTCATCAAGAATGGTAGAAATGTTGAAGCTGAAATCTAGACCGGTAATATTGGCAAGTGGGGCAATCCGACACACAACGGGAAAAAGGATCAACTTCGATATAGACTTGCCCGGCATCAACATTGCAATAGGAGCAGAGGTCATGAACATTGGCAAGTATGACCTGATCATAGGAATGGAATACCTTGACTCGGCTGGTGCTATAATTGATTGCGGGAAGCGCAAAGTAACCTTGATGGCACCAAATGGCAAAATCATTGAGATAACATGTAAAGAAGCCACCCTCATCATGCAATGCATGTCTAATAAGAAATTACCTAAATGCATAAAGAGAGAGCAAGTGACCTATGTCTTCAAGCACGAAGTTGAGGAGCCAGAAACAGAGGAAGACAAGGAGAGCAAAGCATTGAGCAAGTTGCCGAAGCAAATAGCCAAGCTAGTGAAGGAATTCCATGCTCTGTTTCCAGACGAGATCAAGCAACTTCCTCCATACAGGGGGGGTCAAGTGTGAAATAGCACTTGAACCAAGGACTAATCCCACAAGTAAGGCATCGTACAGAATGACAGCTTAAGAGTTGGCAGAATTGAAGAAGCAGTTGCAAGAGTTGTTGGACCTAGAATTTATAAGATCTAGCGTGTCCCCGTTCGGGGCACCTATCCTATTCGTCAAAAATAAAGATGGAAGTTTAAGGATGTGCATTGACTATTGTCAGTTAAACAAGCACACGATCAAGAACAAGTATGCCTTACCCAGATCAGACGATTTGATGGATCAGCTCCAAGGTGCAAAATTCCTCTCCAAGATAAATTTGAGGTCGGGCTATCACCACATCAGGATTAAGGAAGAAGGCATCCATAAGACCGCCTTCAGAATGAGATATGGCACTATGAATGCCATACGGACTATTCAATGCCCCAGCAACCTTCATGAGGCTCATGAACGACATTTTTTGTGAGATTCTAGATACGTTCATCATAGTTTTTTTTTTTATGATATCTTGGTGTATAGCAAATCCCTTGAGGAGCATGCACAACACTTGAGGAAGGTACTTGAAAATCTGAGAAGGCATCACTCTATGCGAAGTTGTCCAAAGTGTCACTTTGCTACTAAAAGAGTAGAGTACTTGGGACATGTAATTTCAGCAGAAGGGATTTTTATCGGCCTTGCGAAGATTGAAGCGGTAGTTGATTGGCCAGCACCGAAGAACATCCATGAAGTGAGGAGCTTCTTCGGCTTAACGGGTTATTACAGAAATTTCGTCAAGAATTTTGCCAAGATAGAAGCCTCATTAATGGACCTCACCAAAGCAGAGAAGATAAAGACTAGGCGAGTCATTGGCAAAAGAAGGCCCAAGCAGGATTCGAGATGCTGAAAGAGGCTTTAATGACTGCCCCAGTCTTGACATTGCTAGACCTAGAGAAGGACAAGTTGGTAGCAACTGACGCTCGCAAGATTGCAATAGAAGCAGTATGCAGGAGTCGAGGGTGGTAGTGTATGATTCAATGAAGATGAACGATCCTGAAATGCACTACCTAACCCATGATGAAGAATTGCTAGCGTTGGTAAGAGCATTGAAGATATGGAGACACTATCTATTGGAAAGGAAGTTCCAATTAGATACGGACCAGCAGAGTCTACAGTATGTCTTCACCCAACCACATCTCAACTTGCGACAAAGGAGATGGATGGAGTTCCTAGAGGATTAAGTATGATTTCAACATCCTTTACAAATTAGGCAAGCAAAAATGTGGTTGTGGACACGCTTTCAAGGGACCCTTTGACGAGGAGAGTCCATTGCAATGCCAGATCAACACTCACCAGTGAGTTTGGCAAGAAGATAGAAGAAACGTTACCAACGGACCGAGACTTCAAGGAAGCATGGGTAAGCCTTTCAAAAGTAGGCAAGAACAGACAAAGAGAGGGAGATCTTCAAGCATTTCAAGAAGAAAGGTAACCTATTGTACCATAAGAACAAATTGTGTGTACCAGAGTCATCCAAGATGAGGAAGCTGATACTCCATGACACACAAAATAGCCCAATAGCCGGCCACGCAGGTTCTATAAAAATCCACTTCAAAATAAGAAGTAGCTATTTTTGGCCTGGCATGAAGAAGCAGATAGCCAAGTACATTTGGAAGTGTCAACTATGTCAGCAGACAAAGGCAGAACAACTTCAGATTCCAGGAGCACTAGAGCTATTGCCAGTGCCAAATGCCAAATAGGAGATAATTAGCATGGACTTCATAACATAGTTTTCCAGAACCATAAGGGGAAGGATGCCTTAATGGTTGTAGTCGACAAGTTGTTGAAGATGGCACATTTTGTGCCATGCAGGACCACCGACAGGATATTGGACACCGCTGTGTTATTCACAAATGAGATCTTCAGACTCCATGGGATGCCGAGAGAGATAATCTCTGATAGAGATTCGAAGTTCATGAGCGCATTTTGGCAAGATCTCTTCAGCACCATTCAGACGAAGCTGTCGATGAGGGACATATCATTCTGAGACAGATGGGCAGACGGAGCGTACGACTTGGATACTTGAAGACATGTTAAGAAACTATGTCTGGAACAAGCAATCAAAGTGGGACGACTGCATCCACTTGGTGGAGTTTGCATACAACAGCACCAAGCAGGAGTCATCTCAATTGTCGCTGTTCATGATGAACTACGGCTACCAGTGCTTAATCCCATCTTGGCACAATCTCATATCCAAGGTAGAAGTATCCCAAAGATGCTAGTCGACATGCAACAATTGGTCGAGGAAGTAAGAGGATATCTTCTAACAGCAAGAAGCCGACAGAAGAGCATAGCAGATAAGCACAGGACAAGAGAGTTCCAAGTAGGAGACAATGTTTGGCTGAAGACCAAGGTCAAACAAGTGAAGCTCTGCATCGGCAATTGCAAGAAGCTTGCTCAAAAGTGGGTTGGACCATTCATGATAACCAAAAGAGTAGGTAACCAATCCTACAAGTTGGACATGCCAGCACACTTGAAGATCCATAGATTTTTCCATGTAAGTCTCCTAAAGAGGCACACTCCTAATCCAGAGGAAGTATTGGAGACACCGACATTACTGGAAATGATGAACGATCAACTTAAGATTGTCCCGGAGGTTCTTCTTGATCGATCCTATAAGAAGACAAGAAGATCTCAATTTCTCCAAAACCTAGTGAAATGGATGCACTTACCAGTAGAAGGCTTTCTTAAATACCTCTCTAGAGCATACACCAATTGGGTGTCTAAGGTGTCCTTACAAGACAATTTCTCTTATTTTTATGCATATGATCCAATAATGTCCATGCCCTGACTATTTGAAAGGCAATGCATTTAGAACGTACCTATTGCAACGGATAAATGCACAAGAGGATCTAATTGGTTCCTAATGTATTGCCGAACCTTTTCTCACACCAATTATAAATTACTACACTTTACCAGGCAATTTTCCAAGGTTTCATCACTCGTTTTGCACATCTCTGACCACCTTCCACACAATCTTAGTTTCTATTATTATAGCTTCTATATTCCACTTGGGGTGTAAGGATATGACACCAGAAATTTTCAAACATTTGTAAGCTGGCTTTACAGATGACCTTGTGAGAGGAGAAATATGAGGGACCCAAGGCTTGATTCCTGTACGATTTATGTTTTTCGGCATAATTGTTACTATATATTCCCAC
The DNA here is from genome assembly GCA_021234155.1 of Isoetes taiwanensis. Lineage (NCBI taxonomy): Eukaryota > Viridiplantae > Streptophyta > Lycopodiopsida > Isoetales > Isoetaceae > Isoetes > Isoetes taiwanensis. The sequence goes on from JAJEKV010000001.1 coordinate 32,175,786, forward strand.
ATTGCTCTATCATAATGTTGTAATTTAAATTCATTTTTAAACTCTACCCATTCACTTAACTGCCCATTCTTGTACCAGATTGAGCAATAGTTTATACCACAGTTGATCACCTTTCACCACTCTAGCATATATTATTAGTGAAAGAGGTCCATCCTGTTATGAAAGTTAACTGATGTCCACCATCATGCGGTGGTAGCAGCATGCCAGAGCATTGCTATTTAATGTGAACAGTTTTTCCATTGTTTTCCATGCTGCCAGTAAATCTTTAACAAAAGGGGAGGCATCAGTGTTTGGTCTTAAATCATTTAAAGCAACCACAGAAGGGCAACTTATACTGATACTTTATTGTGCCTGCTGCAGGTACACAACAGAGCTTAACTTATAAGTTGTAAGCCTGGTGAAGCCACCTTTCCATCCAGGATGTTCCAAATAAATTTTGCATACGTATTTTGCTCTATAAGCTTATGTCTATCATGCCTATACATCTCCTTGATTTTTTTCTTACATTTCCACCATGCAATTTTTACAAAAGCTCCTTCTTACCTCTACAAACGAAACTTATAATTGTTGCTTCCATCTCATGTGATGTATCTAGGGAAGCAAGTAGAAGTGATGATACATATATACGCTACACAATACATGCTTTGGTACTACAATCCTTCTAGCTAGTAATAACTTTGCAACTTTCCACCAATCTAGGTGCTTTTATAGACCAAGTATCATCTCATCCCAAATCCTTGTCATATGAAATTACACACAGGGATCCCTAAAAGATTGGAGTACTCCCCTTCTGAATTATTTTCCATGGGTGGCGTTGAAGATAGTTATTATATGGGTGGACCTTCCCCAGCCTGCTGCTAAGAGCATTTCTTCTAGTTAATGACAAAACACTGATGCGAAGGAGAATGTATCTAGCAATTGGCTTGCACTCTTCAAATGGATTTCCTCTTCTAGTAAGAATAGGAAAGAGTCATCTGCATATTGGTTACAAGCTTGTTGTGTTGTGAACCATCCCATATCTGAATTCCTTCTATTAAACCTTCTTTTGAAGCTTGAAGAAATAATTGTGAAAATGTTTAGCAGCATTATTGAGTAGATATGGTGCTAATGGGCATCCTTGCTTGATGCCTCTCTTAATTTCAATAATAAGGAAGGATTTTTCGTGGATTAGAACTGATGCCTGTGCAAAATACAATAAACTCTTAATCTTCTTTGTGAAGGCTTCACCACATCCCAACTTTAACAACATTTTATCCAAGAAGCTCCATGTGATACTATCATATGCTTTAATGAAGCCTAGCGTGATATAAGCCACTTTTTGTTCTATTTTCCTAGCCCAGTATAAGCCTTCAAGAGTGGCTGCTATGTTAGTTAGGATACTCCTTCCAGGGAGAAATCCTGATTGCACAAACGAAATATTCTTTGCCAGTATATGTTTCATTTTTTCTGCCAAGGCCGAGAGATACAATTTGTATTTAATTTGCATCCAAGTTATTAGCTTATGTAAAATCTATTAGGTTGAAAGGATGCCTTCTTTTGTCCATTTCCAATTGCTTTGAAAGAAATCAATTGGCATTCCATCCATCCCAGGGCATTTGCCTTTGTCTAATTGGAGGACTGCTTGGTGCAAGTCGCAGTTGGCCCAACACCTGTTGGTGTTCCTGTCCTACTATGATGTCATTAACTTTTCAAATATTTTCCGTACGGAGGTTGAGCTCATACATTCAAGAGATATTGAATCACCGAGATCAGCTCGGTCCTCGGGCACTTACCTGATACATGTACATATTTCTATCTATATTTGTATTTTTATTTGTACAGTTTGACATCAAACTATTCCTGTCACGGTTTTTCCCCTAAACAACCCTTTAGGGAAGGGGGTTTTTCAACCCGGACAGTAATACGCTTGTTGCGCCTCCTGTTTGGGTCCCATAGGCCAATTGGTCTCCGTGGATGATAAAAACTCTATTCTATTCTATTCTATTGTTTTCCCCTCGAAGAAATTTTTAAAATAGTCATATATGAATTCTTTTAAGTCATCTGAATTGCTCAAAATCGACCCATCTTATAATATAATACTAGATTAGAGCAGTTGACAATTTCTCTCACTTTGCTTCCTTGAAAAATAATCTTGAACATTTATCTGCCTGCTTAAGGGTCTAAATTCTTTGAAGGTGTACAACTTTCTACGAAAGCACTCAGCACATAAAGCACTTACCTAGTAAAAAAATTGATGTTACGAGATACTTATATTTGTTGGTACCTCATTTTTCTTGTTTTAATATTTAAAAGACACACTTATTATTTGAAATACTCAATTTCCAACGCATTATGCGCGTCAAATTCATGTTGGATGTGAGATTTTGAGCACTTAAAGCACTTGTCCAGACAATGCTTTTTGAATACCAACAAAGAATTTAGATCCTTAAGCCATGTGTAAGACAGCTTTGTTTCTAATTTTCTATTGCTTAAATCTCCTTCTTATTTTTTATTTTTTCACGTAACCTGTTCTCTGCCACTCTGGCATTGGGCTCCTTTGCTCCCAAAAATATAAGCTGTGGATACAGCCCATCCAGATTAGCCCTCTATTCTTGTACTTTTGTTGTGCCTCATAACTTTACAAAGTTCTTTATGTTTGCTAATGCAACCCATGCCATCATTTGACCTAGATGCAGCTTGGCACAATTCTTTCATTTGTCCTCAAACCTTGGTTCTTTCAGGTACCTAGTGTTTAGCTTAAAGACTATTTTCAGAGTCTTTTTCACTTGAGGGTTATGATCAAATATTGCATTCTCAATCACATTTGATCTGCGGAGACTAAAGGACTAGGTGAGTGTCATGCGATTCTCGTAGCACCTATCACGTCTTGCATAAGCTCTACCTTGTCCTACCCACGCATTACATCAAGTGAATCCCGTATCCCCCTCTAATGAACTCATGTTCATTCAAAAGTTTACCCCATTAGATCTTCTCAAAACTACTCACAATTTTAGAATTTGTTATTCTTCTATCTTCAGGTGTCAGTACCATGTTAAAGTCTCCAAGCATAAACCATGCCACCTGATTAGCAAAGTTCTTTAATATGTGTCTGAGTTGGCCATAGTGCACCTCTCCCCCTTGGGTTATTATGGGCATGCACATTCGTACCCTCCCCCCAACAAATGCTCAATTATTTATCCTAAATTTATCTACCATAAACAAAGTCACTACCTTTATGTCATTGATGCTATTTCAACGTATTGGTTACCTAATATATTGAATAAATTCTCAATTTCTTCCTACTCAAATTCTTAGAAGCACGATATATCTGGTTTCATTCTTTTTATGGCAATTGACAGTCTCTTGCTCTTGAGGTCTGAGGATTTTACACCTCTGATATTCCAGCTCAACAATATTGTAATTCATGATAGAATTTGCTTGTGATCTGGCTCTCTTCCATGTACCCTTTCTTAATTTTCCCTCAATTACAGCTCAGTTCATGAGCTGCTTGGACAATAGGTTGAGGCCTTTTTCCATTTGGTCATGTTTGTATTACTTGAACCTGCTTAGATATCAATATATATATTTTTTGGGCCTAGTAGAGCCAACATATTGCCTACCATCTCCACACCCTCCGTCATTTCAAGATCTGCCCATTTGATGTTGTCCTTGTGTATTATCTCGTGTCTGAGTTCACACTTTTCCTTGTGTCTTTATCTTATGTCACAGCTCCAGTATAAAACAAGGTTGATCTACGGAGGAGCATTATCTATGTTATCTGAAGTGGTTGTGTTTGTAGTGTCCCTCCCTTTTCTGACGATGTTTCGAGCCCTTATTTTATGTTTAAGCAGCACCACCTGCCAACCCCTTAGTAAAAAAAATTCTTTGTGGAGAAGACATTGCTTGAAGAGGTAATTCGTTGTCAGATGTAAAAAGGGGGTTAATTGCCTACTATGGTGGTCCGTGTTTCCATGGAGGTGCACTTGTTTCAGTACTTTTAGGAGAGGTGGCTTCATTTCTTCTTAAGCTTACACTTTCTTTTTGTACCTCAATTTTATTGCCAGGAGTTTCTACATTCAATGGTGCTGGATTAAGCACTTTGGTTCTTTCATTGACTGGCACCATTAAGTCTTCCACTTTCATATTGAAAAACATTATCCTTATCTTCCAGAGCTGTTGATGAGGTTTAGTAGAAATTTAAAGCTGCACTTCCCACTTTTTATTGCTATTTCCTTAGGTATGCGTAAATCGGTTGGGATGGCGATAGAGGGCCTTTAGCAATAGAATGTGAAACATAAGTGCCCAGATTGATTTTGAGACGGTTTTAAAACTAACATGTCTGGTGGCATTTCAATTTCAAACCAGCAAGGTATTTTGATGAATGACGTTTGGCTAGGAGAGAAGTTAGGGGTGTAGAACTAATATATAATCAAGTTCTTTGCAAATGAATCCACCACAATTTTATCTACTATTATTCCAGTATCAAACATGATAAGAAAGAAGTTGCCCCCCTAATGCCTTCGAAGATTGATACTGAGGCCTTTAATCTAGGGTCATTACAACATTTACAAAAAATATTTACCACCATCATATGCCGCCTCGTCCAACTACAATAACATCTACATTGTCTTGTCAGATAACATGCATATCTAAATTAATTAGGAGTATCAAGTAAGTTCCCTATCTTCAACATGTAGATAAATATGCAACCACTATTTTGACACATGAGGTTAGCACAGGTTAAGGTTTAATGAAGTTATAACCTTTATTATCTTGCAAAGCTAGAATCAGGGTCCAGTTTATTAATGGTTTGGAAAGTACACTTTGTTGGGCTTGCTATTTTTGTGTTTATTTGTCTTGAAATCACATGGTATATTTGTGTAAGGTTTAGAGGCTACAATGTATGTCAGATATTTTGATTTTAGGCAATTCTCCTTTTGTTTTTGTTTTTCGTTATTGTGGTGGTCAAATCCAGGTGAGCATCGCAGCCGTTTTTGCTCAAATGAACCTGCTACGCACGTGGGTTTCTATTTTGGTTGTTGGGCAACCTATACATGAATTTGTCTTTAAAGTGTACAAGTTGCTTCCTTTTGAATCTTCCCTGTGGTTTTTCTTCCAGTCTTAGAATCTACTTAGCTCTTCGAGTACGGCCAGCTCCTTGGAGAGTTGTTTGCCCTGGTTCCTAGAAGTGCTTCCCTTGATTTGTGTCGATGCCTCTACCTGTTGGTACATGTTTTCCTTGGAAGTGCTTGCCTTGACTTGTGTCTAGGCCTCTAGATATGGTACATATTTGGTCTCTATGAACAATAAAATCCATTCAATTCAATTTAATGCCTTGTTTCTTTGTTTTATTCTATTATAGTTTGATGCAAATAATTTCTTAACTAACATGCCAAAGACTGTTGCATCTCCTCATCTCTGTAGTTAGAAGGTGCTGCAAAATCAGGAGGATAATGTTAAATATATTATGAGGCCTTCAACCCCTTCCTCCACATTCTAGCAGTGCTTCTGCCTCTGTTATTTGGGGGTATATCCCTTGAATGTCAATCCAGATTTATTATTTCATATAACTAATGAACATGATGCGAGGATCATAGAGGCTAATGAAATTTTTCAATATAGATTGTCTTTGTGGTAGGTTATGTAATGAGCTCGGCCCGGTAGCAGGCATGTAATTTACTTTTTCATATTGATGATTATTGACGTTATTTCAATTGGTCATTACATGAGAAATACATACTATGTATGATCAATTTATATAATTCTCATGTGGTAAAAGCAAAGGGCATCAGTTTTTGTGAGGGTTTCTGGAAGGACGCAAGAGGAGCAATTTCTGGGTAGTTTTTCTGGTCAAAGCTTGGAGCATTATATCTCAGTGGCCCGAAATTCAATTTATGTAATTTCTACTTTGAGGAGAAAGATTTCGAATCTGCTTTCCGGATTGGTTTGATCAGGCTGTAATTCTTCTATGTGGTGGGGTTATGACTGATGATGGGTCAAAATAGACTGCTCATGTATCTTCTTCTACATGTTGATTCTTGGAGCTAGAAGCTGGTCTTTTGAGGCACAATTATCTAATAAGGGATCTATACTTAAAAGAATTCTCAAGTGGATGGTTTCAAGCTTACACTATAGAATGTTTTGTGGCTCTATAGATTGTGAAATTTATAAGGATTAAATTGGTTTTATCTTATTAGATACATTGGCTTTGGATGCAAATGTAGGTTTGTGAAGATTGGATGTGTTAACAAGAGCTACATTTTATGCACAAATTAAGCCCTGCCAGTATCTAGTGGTAGGTGTTTTTTATTGCAAATTATTTTGGATCACCAGTACAGATCTTGAAAACACCCAGAATTATATCTTATGCTATATTAGCTCTGTAGGAGTGATCCTAAGGAACGGAGTTGCATGTAGAGAGCAGATCGATGTTATCTGTTACAGGAGGTTGTGATTGGAAAAAGAACCAAGAGATGGAATAGGATAAAGTATAATAATAAATTCCCTTTGTGTTCTCTCTCTACCCCTTTGTTCGACATGATACAATTTGTAAGAATTTATCTGTTATAAATATGCTTATACCTTTTTCATGCTCGATTTAGACGGTGCCCGTAACGCCGCTTGGCAGACACCCTCCAACGCCAGTAGGCTGACTCCTGAACAGGAACTGATGTTAATGAAAAGGCAGTTAGGCGTTTTACAGGCCTTATATTGCATGGATAATCCTCAAGAGTATATGGCAGAAGCTGAAGCTGGATTGGGCTAGTTTGGCTGGGCTTTGAACCAGCCAGAGGTTGCCAAAATTGGTCCGAGATGTCTGAAATCATGCCTAGAAGGGTTGAAGTTGAGCAGGAATAGCTAAGAGAACAGTAGAAGGGCTTAGAAATGAACATAATCAGGTTGAATTTAGGTTAGAAGGGCCAAAATCAAGCCAGAGAAGCTTGTGGCAGAGGACAGGATGCATGTGAAAAGCTTGGTGAAGAGAATGTCTGGATCATCATGACTTCTTAGAAAGGGCTAATTCTCTAGGGTCCAATTTGGCTCTAGAAAGCATCCTAGATATTCAAATGCATGCTAAATCTGGTTTGTTCTTCTTGGATTGCTGCCATCTGCAATAATAGAAGACCATGATTGTGGTGAACCTATTTTCTTAGCAAGAATTTGGTTAAATTACTAACATAGCTAAAGAAATTAAATCAATAAAATATGTTGAAAAAATGGGAAAATTGGTGCTCATTGGAATGTGAAAGGAATAATAGATTGCTTGACTTATTCTTATTGAACATTAAAAAGAACACGGGATATATTTGAATTAAGAGTAGAGCAGAGCTTATATGGAGTAAACGGGATCCTGTCAACATCAATATTAGAGATATTTTCTTCTCGAGAGAAGCAAGAACCCATCATATAGCTTATGGGGGTCGCATGGAGGTTCTAGCAAGGACACGAAAGCTACCACCAGCTCCAAGAGACAAGAGGTTAATTTAGAGGCAGTTGAGGCCCGAACGGAGTTAAAGGCCTTAGATCTTTGTGAGTCTTTGTGGTTACTTAATAAACTTGATACTGTGGATTATTAGAGCATGGATTATTTTCATTGTAGAGCATGATGATAGTATGATACTAGAGTAGTGCTCATACATGTTTATTAGATATGGTTGAGATTAAAGATTCAAACTACGTTGAGTTTTGTCTTAAGAATGCTTTTGCATTGCAATCAATCAATTCATGCATAACAACTTGTCAGTGTTCATGCAAGATCTTGATTTACTTAGAGGGTTAACCGAGCAGGCCCGTTACAGGTTATCTGCATTTGTGTCTCAACTTGCTGAGACTTTTATAAATATAAAATCTTGTGTTGATTTATAATTAACCCCAATAGAGCATGGTTATCGAAGGCCTGATACTAGTTATGCCATTATTATAAGAGCTTCTTTAAGCAGGGTAAGAGCCAGGTTTAATTTTAAGCACCCTATAAGTTTTTCTAAGTGCAATGAGTTGGCCATTCCTTATATCATTAATCTGTTGAAGTAGAGTATGAAATGGCAATTTTTACTATTTTTTTCTAAATGACGATTCCTTCTTCAAAATTTAAGTGCTTAAATTGTGATTAAGTGAATTTTGGAATTGTGATGTTATAGACAATATTGTATTCAAATATTTCACACGGAGGTGAGGGGGTCACGATTGGTATTTGGCCACTGAGTTTAGGTTTTAATAGTATTTTTATATGCTAGGTATTTAAAATGTAGGTTTTTGTAGGCGATATCAGGATTTTGTATTTTTGAGCATATTCCAAATTGTGTTCTTTTTGTATGGTCAAGATTTTGCTATTAAGTGAATTATCTGTATTCAACTGCGTATAAAACATTACTGCCTACTCACATCATCATGTCCAAATTCACCACTTCACTTTCTATTTTAGTACCTTTGTCAAATGTGGGTTATTATCACACAGGCTTAAAACTGGAAAAAAAATGGAAGGGCATATCTTAAGGGGTAAAGAAGTCATAAGCTTTCTCCACATGCCATCAAACAACATCATGATGGCCATGTTTACCATTTTGGGACCTTTTTCAAAGGTGGAATTTCATAATGTAAATCTAAGTTATTAAGAATAGAAAAACGCATGGAGGTGGCACGTTTTAAGAGAAACATTGAGTCGTTATCTTCGATAGCCGCTCAAGCATCCCATACACAAAATTATCATTATGGCCATATTCCCTTTCTTGACCACCATTTTAGGACCCATGTAAAAGGTGGATTACATCATACAAATCTAAGGGAAAAGATTTGGCACCTAAAGTAAAGAGGTCATAAACTTTGTCAACAAAGTTTCTTATGGTGTTGTCAAATCAATAATGTCAATATAAGGCGTTGAGAAGTGGCACTTTTCAAGTTTCAATGGCACTCAAAGAATCGCATATGCCATCTAGAACATCATCGTGGTAGTTCCCATTTTGGACACCATTGTGGGACCTTTTCTCCAAGTTGGATTTTCATAATGTAAATTTAACGTATTTGGGTATGGACGTTCATTGAGTTGGCAAGATTAAAGGGTAAAACTTTGTTAAACGAGTTCTTCATCTTATGGCTTCAACAATACCATACATAACATCATAACATCATCACGGCCTTAATTCTCTTTTTACCCATCATTTTTGGACATATGTTCAAGGTGGACGACATCTTTAAAGTTCAATGACTCCCATCTAGAAACACACATATCCTGTCTGCATGCCCCTCATAGTCCCATCTGCATGTTTTGATTCTGAGGCGATGTGTACCAGTACAAATAGACCCAACTGATCTATGTGTCTTCATGGGCAAATTGATAACAAGTAGTGGTGTGAACCACGAGGTAATGTGGGGTAATGTGGAATTAATCTGTCTTTTGTAGTGTGTTGTTTTGACCTTTTCCAAACCACCGGAATCCCAAAGCTGACCAAGGAAGCATACGTTGAGATACTGCTTCAAGCAAGTGTGGTCTTCATTATTCTGCACATGTACACATCCTTGCTCCTGGACATTCCATCTGGAGAATCAACCTGCATGTTTCTCCCACCAACTGGCTTTGAGACGTCGTGGACCCATGGTCAGTGTGTACGCCAGACTCAAAAGTCGGATGTCTCCCATGTTCACTACCTTCTGGCAAGTATGCGTCACTCTAAAGCGACACACTATAGAGGTAAGAATCCTGTTTCTTGGAGGAAATTGAATAGGGAACTTGCAACTTGACTCTGAGAGCCATGTTAATGGTTTTCCACCCATTGGCACTATGGTCACAATTTTGGAGCATAACAATCTTGTCATTGATCCTGCAAGGTCATCGCTCCATCATTAATCCCTATGAAAAGGCACAAAGAGAAAGCACAAAACTACCTATGGTCCATGTCATTGCCACCTAAGCCATTCTTGTCTATAAATAGGCATTTCTCTACATTTAGCAGGGACAGACATATATACCTGAAACTCACTTGGCTGCTGCTTAGTTCCATTTAATTATTTGTCCTTAATGTTGTGCTTGTGGTGTTTCTGATGTAATTCATTTTCTTTACTTGATTTTGGGCGAGAGACAAAGTTGAGGGTGTGGGAAAATGAATTAATAAATTTGTGCATGCTAATGGAAGGCCTTCAGGCCAAGGCCCAAGTATTTATAGGCATTTATGATAAAGGTGACCTTGGGGCCCACTTGCCAAGTGGCAGGACGCTATTGGGACCACATGGTCTAATTGCATGCCACATCACAAAAAACATGTCACCTAGTAACATGTACAAGGATAGAATTAATGCCAACAATAGTGTCTGGATATGTTATATTAAATACAGCGGCAGCTCCCGTAACATGTTAAGTGTGTGGGGCCATCAAAGCTACACATGTATACCACATATCTAGTTAGTTATACCTACGCATAAAAAACGTATTTATAGGCATTTATGATAAAGGTGACCTTGGGGCCCACTTGCCAAGTGGCAGGACGCTATTGGGACCACATGGTCTAATCACATAGTCTGGCTCCAATTTTGAGGCTATTTAAGGAAGTGCCCCAAACCCTAAAACTTTTTAGGCTCTAGGTCCTTCACAGGTTGGGGAGCTTTGAAGCTAGTTTTGAGTAGCTCCAGAGTCATTCGAGCTTAAGAACTCAGGTAGAGCTTGCGCATATCAGGCGCTACTCTAGCACCTTGGTTCTTGGGGATAATCGTCATGTCAAGATCTCACAGTGGCCATTTGGGTCAAGGATCATGTTGGTCTTAGAATAGCATGTCAATCCTAGCTTAACAGTAGAAGCTAAGTTAGATTGCATCTATGTTTAGTGATAAGTTTCTTGAACCATTCCTTTTAAAACAGAACTATCTAAGGAACACTAACCCTTCTATTCCTTAGGATTATATGTGATCTATTAGAACTATTGTGCTATTGTTACGATGTTGTAGGATCATGGTATGATGCTCTATTTTGCACCTCTTGTATGTGCGGGAAGGGTGGTAGAGATTTAAAAGCCATGTTAGAAGGATTCTAGCAGTTAAACCTCATTAATTCCCATGATATTCAACTTGTATAATTCAACCTGTGCTACTAAGCGCGGAAGAAGGAGCTGAAGGCGGCGGGGAAACGATCAGTTATGACCAACCCAAGTGGGATCTTAAGTGGGTTTTCTAATAAGTGGCCATTCAAAACCAATTGAAGGTGATCAAAAGGGAGGAGCGTTCACAAGGAACCGACTAGCCAATCCGACAATGGACAACAATGGAACTAACCAGTCGGATTGGGAGTTGACTAACCGAACTGATCAAGGGAAGGCGAACTGACTAGTCAGTCATAGCCAACATAAGTGGGATCTTAAGTGGGTTTTCTACTACCCAGCCAAAACCAACTGGAGATGATCAAAATGGAGGAGCCTTCACAGGGAACTGGCTAGCCGACACCGGATAAGGAACCAACCAATTGGGAAGCAAGGATCCAAGAGCTGGGAGGGAGGCCAAGAAGGAGAAGCTTAAGGAGAAAAAGAAGAGAAACGAGAAGTCACCGTAACTGGAAGAACCCCCTAAAAAAGAAAAAGGAAAGAAGGAAAGTTATAGCAGAACGCGAGCCAGATGATGTGTTACCTTCATCATCTGACACCGAGTCAGATGATGATGCTTACAAGTTGCTAAAGGACGTTTCTGCAAGTGAGAGTGCATCACATATGCATAAGGAAACCCCACAAGCCATATATCTCAATAAAACTGACCTGTCAGACCAAGAGCAAGCGACAAACGCAGACAAAGATGGGATCATGGCTACAACAGAGTTGATAGAGGAGCTGCTAAAAGAGTTCGATGAAGCCTCTATCACCGATGTTTCCTGAGTGGACAATACCTCACAAGAAGAAAAGTGGGAAGATAACAGGCATACACCCTTAACGAAGATAGGGTGTACAAGAAGAAGATGGCCGAGTACATGGCATGCAAGGACATGTACGATGCCTATTGTGAGTATTACAATGCTCACAAGGTAAAGTCCATCAAAGGCGGGAGGCAATGAAGCTGGCGAACCTGCTGAAATTGCCACCAGAAGCATCAAAACCTCCCAAGAAACCAACACAGCACAGGTGAGATTCTCGGTACTCCTAAGCTTTAAAAGATATCCATCCAGACCCATAGTTTCCTGATCCTGTGGACAAGGTTTGCACGCTTTATTTGAGAAATTTTGGAAGAATTTAACAAGTCCAAGAGGGTAACCAAGGACATACTGTTGGCACTGCAAGATACTACGGAGATGGAGGTCGTCTAGCACTTCGAAGACTCTCTGACATGTGCCTTGCATGCTAAGCATATCATTTGCGTACTTAGAGACATGCATTTGGCCAGGTTTATTAAGCGCAAATGTTAATAACATTTTTGTATCCCATGTATAAAATTTTGATCCCCTGTCTATGAACAATTTTTGACTAATATAAGTGTAAAGTTGCGTAAATAAGTCCGTTGTAAAGATTAATTGAAGAATGTCTAACTTATTTTGTTGAAAAATGGTAAAAATTTTGAATTACCTTAAAAATACTCACAAAGTGCGCAGATGGCCTGCTCAAAAAATTTTGGACAACCCTTTGGCGCACATCGAGAGTATTGGTCCTAGTTCAGATACTTAAAGCGACATAATTTTGTGAAATTATAGAGGAGTCTATAGTTAACACTAGAGTGGTCCCGGGAACCATTCCTGGTCCATGGACCAGAACTGGTCCTGTTGACCCACTGCCACTTAAACCAATATATCTGAGAATAGAAGTTTCAATTTCGCGGTATATCGCCACCATATCAATCTTTACTTGATTCTTAACGATCTTCGAGAATTTCAAGACCAATGAACTCACCTATATGTTGTAGTGACTATTCAAATATTAGTGAATTTGATAGTTTCTGCAATAGTCCAGAACTGCATTCTTGGGTTTTCCTAGCATAAACGGGCCTAAACCTTGCTGAAATTGGAAGTATTTGTCTACTTATAATAGAACACATTGATTTGTATGTTTTCAGCTTTGGTTGCTATCATCTAACATCCGTGGAAGCCGGCAAACCCTATTTTGTTCAAAAATGCAGCTTGCGGTTTAGGAATTATTTCTCTCTTATTATTACAAGTTTTAGTTTAGTTCTTGTGGCCATGGATTTTTAACTATATGAAGTACAATCTTATATTCTTTTAGAATGTTCATAAGTTATATCAACTTCAAAATCTAATAGAAAATTTCTTATACAGAATTTAGGACAAAATTATATGTTAAAATGCTCCAAAATCACCATCTGTAAGTATCAAGAGGGTAACGATAGTATCAAGACTTGCATATAGTATAATTAAGGTTTAACCATGCAATTAACTAGATTTAAAGATGATGTACAGCCATAGGATTAACACATTAGAGGTTAAAAATTTGAGTTAAATCCAAAATTATAGGCTAAAAACTCATCATTTACTACCTAGTGATGTTTATTGATGAATGAAAGTGAAGATCATAAAGTTTAAGTATAAGAATAAGAAATTAAACCATATGATCTTTGATGCGTCTTTCTCAACTTTGTAGAGAACACACTACATTTCTCCAAATAAGCCTTCCAAATGGTTCAAAACATGACAAGAGACATACATATAGGTCTCCTATGTAGGTTGTGTGGCTTTCTTGCAAAAATATACGGAGAAACTGGTTATTTTTTACTAGCATAAAACTGCTATATCCATTGCTGCTACAAAGCATTGCCAACATGTCAATTGCTTGTCAATTGACATGTTGGCTCGTGTTGAACTTGTCAATTGCTTATACGTCAAATATTAGCTCAAAATGCATTTTCCTATAAAAGTTCTTGTATTTAAACTACAAATGCCTTCTGGGAACCATAATTGGTTCTGAGGAGGCAGAAAGCAGTTTTGACCCTGTCATGTTTGAATGGCCCTATCTTTCTTCACAGACTTCGGATTGACATGTAGTTTTTTGTATCATTTTTCTTATCTCGTAATGTCATCATAATCAAAAAATTTGAAAAAATCATTTTGTCGAGACAGTTTAACTTTATGTAAACATGAAGCTTTTGGTACTTGATCCCCCTAAGCTCGCTAGAGCATAACTTACAAGTATGGGGGTATATATATTTTTAGATATTTTTCTAATGGACCACGACTGCCATATATGAACTCTTAGGAAGGGTTCGAATAGATTTTCTACCATTGATTTTATATGAATTTTAAAGTGAACACTTCAAATGGACCATTTCTGGTCCATCATCTGACCACTCTAGTGTTAATGCAGTGAGCAGAGCAAGAATATACTTTTAGTTTTTAGTCACCGCCCTCACCTGAAAAGAAATACTCGTGAAATGCACCTAGGGCCTCTCTAAAAATTTTGAATAGCATCCTGGCACACATTGAAGTATTTCAACTTTTGAGCCACCATAACTTGAGCTAGCCATCTCCAAATGACCTGGAATTTCAATAGGATACTTAAACTATCTAGTTCTTGTTTAGCATGTCCAATTAGCCTAGAAAGATCAAATGCTACTCCAAATCGATCCAAATGTCTCAAATCCTAAAATTCCAAATTAGAATTTGCTTATATATAGAAGTATAATCCCATTAGCACCTCACAAGTTTTTACTCTCAGTTCCAAGACGATTTTTCAAATCCCAATTGTGATTCAGACACCATTTTTCATCGACACTTAACACTCAAATGGCCACTAGTTCCTTCAAGAAATGATACACTGCCTTAGCTCATGCCTTTGAAATAGATGTCAATTTGGTCTATAGTCTTTTTCAACAGGAAGCTGATGTGTCGGCCATTTTAGTTGCAATCCCTTTCTATCAGCCTGTTGTGCAAGAGTTCCAGAAGAAGGTAAGTCCTAATGTACTACAACTGCCTCTTGTGTAGGAGACTTTGTACCCAAAGACTCCCTACAAGTAGCTCTAGGTCATGTACCCAGAGTCTTATCTAATAAATTCTCATGCATGCCCGACTGCATGGCAATAATTGTCAAGCACAAGATACTTTTCCTACAATGCTGCTTTGGCTATATTTCTGTCTTATAGAGCCCAAACCGTGGTAGGAGAGCCATCCATCCAATCAATCAATGTTGAACCCTTAGACTCTAGGGCGGATCAACAGATGCTTTTAGAGTACGACTACAAAGCAGGAAGAAGAAGAAGACCAAGAAGAGGATGAAGATCTAATCGAGGTAGACCTCGAGATGGACAACAAGAAGTAGAGGAGGAGATTGAGCTCTTCAACGAGGACCAACAGACACTTAACGAGTAGCTGTTCCGATAGGGATGGGCATCACAAGCCTATCCCCCATCATTCCACACACAAGCCTATCCCCCATCATTGTGGAATGCTAGGAGTATCTTTTCATGAACGACATCCAGAACCTTCCCGAATATAGATAGTGAGGATACAGAGTTGATGAACTTTTGTCACTTCTACGACAACAAGAGGACCTGGACAACGACTTCATTGACCAAAAGGCCCAAGAGTTTTCAGAAGAAGTTCGAGAAATCGAAACATGCACGGACTATATCATATCAAATGTAGAGGCCTACAACAGAATCAGTGGTTAGATGGCAGAGGAAGATCCACGGTCCAATGAAGACTTCATAGCACTTCAAGAGCGGATGAAGATTAGGGGCTAAATGAATGCACTTCTATCAAGCTCGTCCACAACAACCACTAGACATCAGAGAACCATCGACACAAAAGCTTAGGGGCTAAATGAATGCACTTCTATCAAGCTCGTCCACAACAACCACTAGACATCAGAGAACCATCAACACAAAAGCTTTGGGTCACTGCAATGAGACCACATTTCATCAAGAAAAGATGATTCTCTTAGACCATCATGTGGAGAAGATGATTCTATTACACCACATTGCGCTTAGACAAATATGCATCCAGGCATAGAGGCAACACTTCTTCCCGGGGGGGGGGGCTCAGATATGATCTCCACGTCCTAACAGATGGCAGAGTGATAATGTTTAACTGAGCCTATGACTATCCGATTTTGTCATTTTTTCTCTACTAATTTTTTAAACTTCTTGCTCTTTAAAGTTTGTTTGAAGAGGACACGTAAGCTATGATCTTCATTCACGGAAACCTAGAACAGGTTGTCAATTCGATGCCTGCTAGCAGATTTTTCTGGATCGTGTATAATTTAAACTTCAAGCGGACTCTGCACGGACAGAGACATCAATTTGATTACAGTCAGGCAAAGAAGTCTGTCAAGTATTCTCTTAAACTTCATATCAACTAAAAGATGCTTCGGCACATTCTGTACAGCCAAATATATATGTTTTATGATGTCAAAAGGGCGTTTGTTAACAAGCCCGATCAAATAGAGGGTAATGGAAGTTATTGACATGTTAGAATTTTATGAAGTAGGCAGAATAAATACAGACAGACATCATCCCAAGTTTGTAACATGGCACTTCTTGAACCTGAAAATATGAGAGAAATTGCTGCTTCAGTTATCTGACTGACCTTGAATTCAGCTCCATAGCCTTGGGTTTTAAATACACCTGACTCTTGATGGTCTTTCCTTCCAATTCAAATCCAGGAGTTATCATAAACTGCACTTTGGACGTAAAGGTGCTTTTATCAATTTCGTGAAGACGACTGGGACCACCTTCAACTGCCTCCATGCAAGACACATCAAGCTCTGCACATTCATTAACATAAAACATGGTCATGGACGAATCGCATGCAAATGCCATTTTATGCAGCATCCAGACGTACTTCATGGCATCCAGAAATGATTCCATCACAATCTCAGACCATGTGTCAAACCAATTTAGCTCACATTTCAAATCCTGCAGCTTTCTCATGCAGAAAGCATGAAAATACTTATGATAGAAAGGACTGCAAGAATCTATCACCTCTGCTGGTGATGCTGAAGCCAGAGTCTGAAAATCCCCTATGAAGGCCTGCTGACATGAATAAAGATCTGGAAACGAATCTTGGTTGGATATTCCGTAAGAATCCAACTCGAAATGTTTGAAAATAACCTTATTTATGCATGCCTGAACGCCATATTTCATATGATCCACATGAAGGAATTTAGTATCTGGCAAAAGCTCACATAACGTCAATCCCAATACTGTTGCTCTGCTCTCAATACCAAGTCTATTCATACATAGTTCACGGGCCTCAATCAAATTACAACAAACATTCTGCAAAAGGGCTCTCGTCACCCGCACCGTTTCATGCAGATAACCTGGTGTAACCAATTTGTGACTACTCTCCCCAAATACTTTATTCCTATTAACAACATTCATGTGCATTTCCGGCCATCTGCCACGATGCCAGTTAGAATCGGCTGTTGTTGCTTCTTCGTCCTCCCTTTTAATCCTTCGGTATCTTTGTCTTTGATTGAAGCGAGGTTCATCATAATATCCTTCAAATGATACATGGTCATGCTTTTGCGGTCCTCTGCAATGATTCTTCTCCAAATTTTCGAGCTTTTTGAGGATGCCATCTATATTTCGGTACAAGCCTTTCATTTCTTGCTGCACATCACAACTGGAGGCCTTTGCGCCTCTGCTCCCACCGTCATCTTGTTTACCCCAAATTGATTTGTTGGATGCAGAAGAATCAGCTTTGCCATACCTCATTTTCTGAGCGGAAACCCGTGGATCATATACTATACGCTGGTAATTGGACATATCAGGGAAACAACTCGTCTTCTTGTTTGCCGATAAAATACGATCCAGCGCTAAAACCTTCCGCCTCGTCTTTCCAGATGCATGTGAATCATGTGGCGAATTTTCCACCTGAATAAGCAAAACTAAGCAAATCAGAACCAAAAGGCAAAGGGATGCTAAAAAAGCAAGAAACATACAGCTCTGAGAAGGGACTTGGACGTTTCAAAGGCATCGAATAGAGAAGAATTTCTTGATTTTTGTGGATCCGGCGAACGCATGACTGCAGGCCAGCAACCAGTAGAGACATTGGCTTGGTTGGTATGTAGCAGGCCATAGCCGGCGCCTTGCCTTCTTCTAAGCTCCTCGCTGCGCATGCCTGCCTTTCTTTCTTGCATACTACTAACTAGGTTCCGACCATGTTTGCTGAATTAGGGTTCTTACGTGGCGCTAAAAAAAATCTTATCGCTAATTGTGAGAGGCTATACATTAGGCAGTTCACCCTAGAGGGGACCATTGTATAATAGGGCGCAAAATAGTTTTACTCTTAACTCGTGGATTTCGGAATTGACCCTCCCCTGACTCTAATGCCAGCCCTCATTTCTCATCTTGCATCTTGGCCGTTAATCAAGAAACCCTGCTTCCGTATCCTCGATGTATTCAGACAGACGAGATCACACCCTTGCGCATATGTTCCTCTGGTATCTCAAACCTGTGCTGTGATTCTATCCACCAAGCGAGGCTCCACTATAGGGATACGACTAGGGGTACCCTCCAAGATAACAGGCACACCTGTCATGTCAAGCCCGGATCGAGGTACCAGAGGCGCCATTGCCACCGTTGAAAAGCCCCATGAATCCAAGCCGTCCTTTATAAGACCAAAATCCAGAATCGCACCATCGCGATTCTTTTCTATAGAAACTACACTTAGAGAAACCTAACTGGTATCCCTTGGATGGACCTCGAAGCATAGAGATCCATGGGTTGACTGCTCCGAAGTCAACCTAGAAACATATCTCGACAGTCCACGTGGACAATTGCACAGTACACTAGGAGGCATCTAGACTGCCGATGTAGGCCATCCAAATCATTTCTGTGCACCGGGATTGCAACTTGGCGACCTAATGCACCGAGATCTTAAAGCTGAGTGCTTTGCTCCGATATCGCTATCGATGCGATCATGGAGGAGTTACGCATTAGTTATTGTGCTACAGGATCCAATGGGCGAAATAGTAGTCGCCTGATAATGAACCCGCCCACAGCTAAGATTCTGCATATGGGTGCTTCGTCAGATTGTTGCTGCAATTCTCCCAATCTACCAATTTTGCGTGCTTTTGGCCCTAAGCTGTGTTGTTCTAGAATAGATTGTAGGAGCCGAAAAGTGCTCCAATCATGGGGGTGTAGGGTGGAACATAGCATTCCTGCACGTCAAGGAAGGGGCTTCAAAATAGTATTGATATGTTACATCCCTCCCAAGAGATCAGATAGTTTTATAGCAAGCGATTAAAAATACAGTGGGTTCCTCTACCCTAGCAAGACTTGCCCTTGGCTGCAAGGTGCATGCTTTGGCAGGCCGGCGAGGTGTTTGTGCTCACCTTGGAGGATTGGTATTGGGGTAGTCGGCTAGCCGTGGGAGTTCTTCGAGCTCGCCACCTGAGGGGCGATGGAGGGCTATCACGGGAACAAGTGGCGGGGAGTATTCCGTTACACATACCTATAGTCCCTCAGGATGATGTGGTGGTGCAGGTTTGGAAGGTTCATCCGGATGTTGTGTCTTCTTGTTTTGTGCGGTCTAGTTACCCGGGTGTTGGTTATTCATGACACACCGCCCCTTCGTGCAAGTGGTCTCTGCGACTTCAGGGTTCTCGATATTTCGGTTTGGATGTGGACATGGAGCTCACTTCCCCACCAAAGGTTAGGTGCTTCGTGGCGGTGGTGCATTTGTCCAGACGGGTGAATGCCCTTGTGAGTCAGTTTAGGCCGGGTGTGAGCCCTCTCTGCCCTTGTTGTGGCCTTCATCGTGAGACTGTGGAGCATTGTCTGGTTTTATGCCCTCACTTGCAGGCTGCCCGAGATTGGGTTAGGGCTCTGCTTCGTGAGATTGACTAGCCGCCAGATTCTTCGCTTCATGTGTATCATGTTGCTTGGCCGCTCTTGCGCGAGAAAGCCTTGCATCCGCGGTGCGTGGCTTGGTTGGTGTGGCTGATTTGGAAGCGGCGGCGGTTGTGGATCTTTCAGGGGATTCAGCAGCCTGCAGCCTCTCTGATTCCTCGACTCAGGTATAAGCTATTTCAAAGCTTTCTGGTGTTCCCGGGATTAGTAGAGCGGAAGTTTGCCATTTGGCGGGACTTCTTGGGTGTTGTAGATGGTGATGGTCGGTTTGTACAGCAGTAGTGAGTTTGTTGTGGAGTGTCGAGGTATCGCTGTCTCTTTGGGGCAGTTCTCCTTCCTCCTCACTTGCTTTGTAACATTACCATTCTTTTAATATATTGATGACACAGTTCTTCAAAAAAAAAAAAAAAAAAAAGTGAAGCTCCGTGCAATTTCTAGTGATATTTCGCATCCTGTGATCCTTGCTTTTTTTTTTCTCTTCTTTATTTATATTCACAATCTCAACCAAATTATTGTTCTTTGGGTCTATGTTTTATTATATGTTGAGGATTTGATACTAGGAAAAAAAACATCAGCAGCATTTTTGTTCATGCAGGAAGATGAGTACAAAATCTTTGCTCCATTAGAGATGTTTACTAGTGGTACAACACAGAAGCTCCAAATACGTAGTGTGTATAATGTCACATTCGTGACCCTTTGAGTCAGTTAACAAAGTGCCACATGTAAAAACATTGGCAGCTTTGATAAAGTAATATAAAAATCTTATTTAAAGTAAAGTTTTGGCTGGTAAAGTGTTGGTTTATTGACTAAGTATTTGTATTTTGCTTTTGTGACCCTCTTTGAAAAAAAATGATTAGTTTATATAAAACATAATATAACTTGGAGTGATACATATGGTACATGCAAATGGGACATATTTTGGTTGATTGGAATGAGACATGCCAAATATCTTTTGATACAATCATTAATGCTATCTATCATTCTATCTTGCTGAAGCCTCCAGACCTTGAAAAAGCCTTTAAAGCTTACATCAGTGTCATAAAAAGGCAATTGGTGTGGCATTACTCCAGGAGGACCATGTTATCTCTTTTGCCAGCAAGATGTGGTTTGATACTGAACTGAGATATCCCAGGCTCGAGAAGATTGCAGCTGCATTAATGTTCCTAATAGATAGACAAGGTCATCTTTTGCAAAATAATCACACTCAAGTTTATATGAAGCAAAATCCTTTATCCCTTCTGTTCACAAAAAAGCAGCCAAAGGCAAACTTATGTAGATTGCAAGATTCAGGCTTACAATATTACTGTCAAGGTGATGAATTTAGTTGAAAATCCTAGTTCATATTTACCTTATGCTCTGTTTGAACATGAGGATCAAGAGGGATTGAATGAGACTGATTATATTACTAACCTGATTGCTTTTCATGAAAAAGATTTGGATTGGCAGTTTGACATCACATGAACTATTTGGAGAACAATGAGATGACTAGCAGTCAAGAAAGAAGATTCAAAGAGAAATGCAAGAAATTTAGGTTGATTGGAGAAGTTTTGTGCAAAGTTGACAAGGAAGGAGTGTTACTGAGATGTGTGGATCCTGGAGAAGGCAAGATGATTATTGAAGCTTGTCATGAAGGCATCTGTGGTGTACATTTCGCTGCTGATATAACTTCAAAGATATTTCTAGCCTACCCTTTTTAAAGATTGTTATAATGTCATTAAGTGTTGTCACAAATGCCAAATTTTTGGCAAAAGGATATTGAACCAGCTCCCCTCACTGCCATAACTTCTCTAGGGCCATTTCAAACATGGGGACTTAATTTTTTAGGTCCAATAGATCTTCCCTCATCAACTCAGCACCAATTTATCCTTGTGGCCACAGATTATTTCGCAAAATGGGCTGAAGCAATTCCACTTAGAGAGGCAAATGCCTTCACCACATCAAGATTTCTCCATGAGAATATTTGTGCTTGATTTGGGATCCCTTTTAAAATTGTCTCTGATAGGGGAAGTCGATTCATGAACCAAACCATTGCCTTGCTGTTGGCCACTCTCAATGTAAGCACACTAAAAGCTCGACATACTACCCTCAAGGAAATGGTCAAGCTGAGTCAACCAACAAGGTTTTGAAGTCAATTGTTAAGAAAACTATTAGCATTTCCAAGAGAGATTGGCATTTGAAGCTGCATGATGCATTATGGGCATATAGGACCACCGTTAAAGCATCTACTAAGCATACACCCTTCAGCCTTGTTTATGGCATAGAATCTGTTGTGCCAATCGACCTTGAGCTCCCATCTCTTAGATTGGCCTATCAAATAAATTTAGAAATGGAGGATGCACTAAGAGAAAGGTGTATAAGGTTGATGCAGTTGGAAGAACACGGGTATGAAGCTGAGAATGCAGTTCTGATCAAGAAAGCCAAAGACATAGCAGCATTTAAGGCTGCTCATAAGCTCCAAGGTACCCTCAAAATAGGTGAATTGGTTCTTAAATGGAATAAGGCAAGGGAAGATGTAGCAGCAAAATTTGAGAACCTTTGGGAAGGGCCTTTTGAAGTAATTGGAAAAGCAGGTAAACACTCCTATTGGTTGAAGGATGTGCTTGATGGCAGAGAGCTGCTAAATCCCATCAACATCTTGCACTTGAAGAGGTATTGGTAACAGCATGTTGCCTTAAGTTTATTTAGTTAGAAGCTTATTTAGAATTGGTAGGTAGGTTAGTCTAGTTTGCTTTTGAACTGACTATGATTGCAAAACATAAAAAAAATAAAAGAAGAAAAGGACAAAAAATAATGCAGGAGTGTTTGGGAAATAGTTTGTGTTTTTGAATCAAAGAAGTTATTTAGCTGAAACTTTTACATTCGAGGTTTCCACTGTTGAAACTAATGCAAAGAGAGATTCATGCAGATGTCAGCTTGTTCAAAGCTCTCATTAAGTGTTCTTATTGCTTAAGTTTCGATTTCCATGCAGGTGCATCTGAATTTGCAGTCACACATGTCATATTCACACACTCTCCTTCATATTTCTCCATATCCATAGCTGCTGCCATTCCCACCATAACATCAGCTCATTGTGCCAACAAATATATTGTCGTATGCAGCTGCACTTTCATTTCAAAATAACCTGCTCAAGAGTTGCCCCTGATCCACTTGAGACACTTCAGATTAATGATTCTCCACCAAATCCACTAGATTGCTGTCAGACTCCCATCCATCAGTTCCTTTTTTCTCTAATAACAATCACATTTGTCATGCAGGTTCACCTGTTTTCCACATTCACAATCACATATATATCATCTGGTTCATTTGCCAACACCCTTTTCTTTTAATTCATTGCAGGTTCATTGAGCTGCCAAACATACCTCCATATTGGCAGCTAGCAAGAATTCCATGTTGATCATTTGCAAAAACAAGAGGCTGGGAGATCACCCTGTTCTTTTTGTTTGGCATGATGCTGCCATGCTATGGCAGCATAGAAGAGCAAGATACATATTGATTTACTTATGCCTACATGTTGATTTGAGCACAGATACATAAACACCATTGATTTGAAGAGCACATCCCTGGAGATCATAAGTGGACACTTGAAGACCAAGGTGAAGACAGATCACACAAGTATGCTAGGAAAGGCAATTCAAGCAAAGCAAATTTGAAGTTTGGAAGACCCCTTAAGTATTCTTGGTATGTATTTCTATTGAGTTCTTGGCATGACTATTTCATATGATCCATATCTTGAGCTCTTCATCTCCTTTTCCCCATATGACTGCAAACCCCTTGCCTAGCCTTCATTTCCTATAGCAAATTGGCTTAGGGAATTTTTTTTCTAGTCAAAACATCTCTTTCATACATCATTCACACCTCACACACCCACCATACCACCACCATCTCGTGAAATAAAAAAACTCCACTTAATTTGGCCACCTCCATGGTCCAGTGTCAAATCCTCTCTCTAGAAGTCAAAATGGAGAGAGAGAGAGTGCAAAAATTCCTATGGGAACCAACAAAAGTCAAAAAATCAAGTTATTGCCTAAAGTTTGCAATTTTATATGCACTAGTACCAAATTGACCCATGTCACCACTCAAAAGTTGCCAAGTCATCATACACATCATCACCATTGCCATGTCAAACCACACACATGTAAAAAGTCCATTTTCTTCAAAATTCTCCAAAATAAGTCATTTAGACCATTAAGGGGACATGTTGTCTTGCCACATCATCACCAACACTTCCACATCACCACACACGTGTCACACTCATCACTTCCACCCTCATCAAAAGTTTTGACTAGAAAAAAGTTACCTTGCCAACTTGTTTGACACCTCACCATCTCTCATTGCCATGTCATCATCATCTTGCCAACTCACTTTGCCTATTTGCCACCTCACCATCTCCACACCCCTTTTTGAGCCAAAAGTCAGAAAGCTAATTTTGCAAAAAAGATTCCTCCGTGGCATAAAGCATCAAAAAAGATTCTTTTGCACAAAAGAATTTTCACAAAAGAGCTCATTTAGACCTTCATTTTGGGTTTCTTGGGAAACGTGCCTGACTCTCTGAACAAAAAATTTTCCTATCTATCCCATCCAAGCGATGGTACACGGGCATGCGCATGATAGAACGGACCGAATCCCACGTGGGCGTAGGACGTCAGTTTAATAATGCTGACTGTGCTATTCTTTATAAACCCAAGCTGACTTTTCTATAAATGCCTGTGGGATATATCGAGCATTCTCTCAAGAACCCTAAATCCCCTGTTATGCCGAGATCCATCAATTTAACCAGATTTAACCATCCAATCATGATGAGATACCTTCGGATCTGCCTACATTACACCAAGAACTCAATAATCAAACAAAAAAGACAAGATTCTGGCCTGGATTTGCCAAGAACAGGCCGGAACATGGCATTTTAAAAAGGAAAAAATTGCACAGAAGATTTTCGAGGGCTTTGGGCGAAAGACTTGATCGAAATTCTTAGAAGAAAGACCGGTTATGAAGATTTGAGCTTGAAATTGCCTTCCAAATATCAGATTACCATGGATTTCTTGATATTTCACTTGATTACTTGACTTGAAATTTTACTTGATCCTGTACCCAAGACACAGAGCTTGGGATTCTGATTAATTGCCGTGTGATTCTTGAATGAATGAAAATCTGACCCTTGGAGTTATACTTGAGAGTAATTTTCCTTTGGCATTATGAAAATATGACACTAAGTTCTCGCACATAGGCATGAGACAATTGCAGTGAAAAATTGCACATAGGTAAGTGCATGATAGGTGAAGGATAACTAACCTCCATTGGGTAAAATTCCTGCTTGCAGAATTAAGCCAAAAATTTGCATATTTTAGCCTTTGATTGCATCTTTCACTAGTTAAGTTGCATCCCCTCACTTACAAAGCATAAGTAGCTTTAGAATTCATATCAAGAAACAGAAAAGAGCCCACAAAAGATCGATTTAGCAGAGTTCAGCTTGCTGTTCATAGTCTGTGACAGTCTGTCAGGCTTAAAACCAACATTTCATGTTATTTTGCACTCATTTATGTAAAAAAAGTACTTGCGCATTGTGTGCAGACATATTAAGAAGAGATCCAAGCATCAAAACACCAAAAAGATCTACCTTCTTGGAGTTATAAAAAATCACTCTCGCCCAGGGATATTGACCAATTTTTTACCTAGTCAGAGATGCATATTTGAATGATTTGCACTGATCACAAAACATTTGACTTTTTGCCTAGCACTCCTCAAGATCTTGAGTAGCTTAGGCATAAGAAATCATGAGCATATCCTTGTTTATTTGCATATGGCATTTTCTTTTGTAAGGCAGACTTTTTTCTGATTTGGGAAAGTGATTGAAAATTGTTATTTGAGCATTTTGTCTTGGAATTTTCTCACATAGAATGGTTGCCTTAAGCAACCTCGAGGTTCTAAACCATTAAGGTTGAAGGTTTTGCCAGGAACGCCTTCAACAATAAGATAAGATAAGATAAGATAAGATAAGATAAGATAAGATAAGATAAGATAAGATAAGATAAGATAAGATAAGATAAGATAAGATAAGATAAGATAAGATAGAATTTTTACGTCCAAGGGGACCCCAGCGGGCCATGCGATGAGCACAAAGCAGAGGGCATAAGCATTGAAATGAGAACTAGGGGATGAACCCCATCAGAAAGAAAAAAAGGAAGTAAGAAAATAACAAAGAACATGGATGCTAAAGATACTTAAAGTAACCCAACCCGAGGTTTTGAGGCCACTGGTTTTGAATGATAGATGTTTTTTTTTTGTTAAAGGACGACAGTCTATTATTCATGAAAAAATCAAGAAACATACAAGAGGTCTGTGAAATGGGACTCAAAACCTAGAGGACTACGAAGTCCCCTAAGCAAAACCACCCATACACAGTACATAATCAAATATCTTGTACCATCTTGAGGCGTTTAATAGCCTCATCACAATCAACATGTTCTACCACATCAATACAATCATTACTAGACATTGTATTATCTGAACTCTGGAGATTATGAAGCGCAGAGGCCTCACGGCATACCTTCTTTGACCTCTTCCTTGCACGAGACCCCATCCTGGCAACCTTTTTCCAAGTGGCAAGTTGCCATAACGCTCTATTACTCGGACTATTAGGACAATCATCCATAACTATCTTAGACGTATCAGGAGAAGAAGAAGTGTCACCTTGAGGAATAAAGGGAACAATAGGTGCATGTGAAGGTACAAATGCAGGAACAATAGGCGTATACTTAGGTGCTAGAGACAACGTCGTTGGAGCTAGACGTATATCAACTTCACTCCTAGAAACATCACCTTGCGAAGTAAAAGGAACAATAGATGCAGAAGATGGTGCTAAAGACAGTGCCATTGGAAATGGATGTAAATCAACTTCCATAGCCGAGGAGTGTAAAACAACTGGCATAGGTTGATCATGAGTAGGTGCAGAATTAACACCATGAACTTGAACCTGAGATAAAGCAGAAGGTTTAACAGAAGCTTGAGATACACGAGGGCCTCTATGAAAGCCAGCAAAAGCCTCTTTATCAGGAAATAAGCGAGCCAATTCTGGTCCATTCAAAAGCTTAAGATCCAATTTCTTATACCAAGGACCACTTTTAACCACTATACACTCTGGTAAAGGCGAATCCACTGGCATAGAAACACAAATCCTTGGGCCATTCATGATAGAATGTGAAATATGAACCACAAGTCCAGAGGCAATTTCTGATAAGAACTGATGGGCCATTAAATCTGGAGGAAGATTTGATATTGAAAACCAGCAAGGCATCTTTAAAGCACGAACCATACCTGGTGTAAAGCCAGGGGAATAATACTGGTACATTATATACTCCCCACCAATAGGATCAATCCCTCTAGACACCAAAGACTCCACTGTATCACTATTATCAAACATAATCAGGACAAAGTTTTTTGCCAATAACTTGATGGATTGAAAAGGAGAAAGTTGAAGATAGATGATAGATGTGCCTACCCTGTACACTGCCTATTTTTTGTGCGGCCTAACTTCTCAGGCTTTATACAACTCCTGACGGCGCCTAGTCAACTGTATAGGGGAGAGGTCCTCCTAGACAGAGAAGTTAGTGTTCTTGAGGTGACTGCCATGCTAAAGGAAATACAATCTCTCCTACATGTTATTGAACTGCCCAACCATATAACAAGATCGATCCGATCTCTAAGCTCCAACTCTCTGAGCTGTAGCGATACTAGACTTCTGGATGTGCATGGTATCTGTAAAGAAGCGTGCAGTCTATTCAGTGGCCAGGCAAGAACCTATCTCGGGTATCCCCACTATTTGCAAATTAATACCTCTGACCTGCTCAGAGTGGTGTGATGATGGATCATGCATGGAACATTGAACCTGCTCTCCTGCTTGTGAGAATTCCTGTCCAAGCATGGTTGCATCAGTCATTTGTGACATCTATGTCTATGGCGGAATCTATCTGTCATGGCATGTGTAACATATGTGCATGATGCAGGATTTGTTTGAGTGAAGGCATCTATGCATGGGGCCCGAGCAATCTAAGTTATAGCATCGACAAATTGTTCGCTAACCGATGATGAAATTTGGGATTGACAATTTTCTACGACTGTGGTGTAGAGCAGAATGAGCAATGGATCAATAGCTTACCTTCAATTATTAGAGTTGGACCTGCTAGTGATGCTTCAGACCAAGTATTTAAAAGAAGTTCCTGATCCAATAGAGGTAAGCATAGGAACACCTGTTGTTATAGAGCAAAAAATAGTCCAGGAGGTTTAGTGACCAGGCCTATACTAAAATCTGGCGCTATTTGTCTTGAATGGATGCCTTTTTGAGTGCTTCATTGTCCCGCAGATTACGCTCGAACCTATTCTGAGCTTGTCAGGTCATGTTGATATTGGTGAATAGAATACTGCAAAAATGGAGAAGCTGCCCAGGAGCCCACTGCCACTACCAAAGTTGAGCTAGAATCTGCTAACTACTGGATGAAGTAGGAGATGTCGGTTCAAGCCATGCTCAGCACCTATATACAAGCATATAAGGTGGGGGAATGCCTAACAGGCTAGTGTCAATCTGAGGCCAGAGGCGGTGGTCATGAAAACCAACTATTCATCTAAAACACCTACCTGTGGCCAAGAGCTTCCAATGCAAATCAACTAGAACTTATACTCACTGGCTAGCCTAGACTGATGCTAGGTACTAGGTGAATTATAAACCACTTCAAATCTTTCTTTTCAAGAAGGATAATCAACTCTATAAATATTGATCGGAACTAAAAAATGTGTGTTGATATGATTTTTCAAAGGCCGAAATGATTGGAATGGGTAGTCCGGATTGGTACATACTCTCTCTTCGATGTTTATTAATTTATCCATTTAGGTAGAGAATAAAACAAGGTTTGGCTGAAGGCAACATCCCAAGAACCAGGATCTCGCTATTGGCTGATGCACTTGTGTGAATGTGTGATCTGCTTGTGTTTTGAGGATCTCCATAGACGAAAAGTACCATGGTGATGAGTTTTCACTCAATAACAAGGCGATGACTGTGTCAATTACTCCTAATTACTAACTACAAGAGAGGAAGTTGACCGTAATTCCAATGGAAAGACCTAATGCTTGACAGAAAAGCAGTCAATAGCAAAAGGACAAGAATAGCAGTTCAAACACTTCAACAGCAAAAGAGTAAATTCAAGCTAAGCTATTCAAGCACAAGAATAGATCCAGAGCAAAAACTTCTTCAACTCAAGCTACGGATAGATCAAAATCCATCAACTTAATGGCATAGCCATCAAGAAGGAGAGCCATGATAACTTACTAGCACATGCAAGCATGGAGTAAGGAGCCAGAAATAACAAGCTAGAGAAGCGCTGGCAATTTGCTACTTCCAAGGTTCTAGAGATGCAAAGGTAGGATCAAAATTGAAGAGCGCCATCATCTACTGGAATACAACGTCCAAACCATGAGATGATGGAGGGGCTCAAAGACTCAGCATCCAGGTTAGAATGGCTGGCTAAGTAACATAATGACAATGTATTGGATTGCAAACCCTAGAAAGATGGTCCGAATCTGCTCTCAGCCTATATAAAAACCTGTGTTGACCGGGCGCTCATTCACCAATGGCATCAACTAACTCTAGGGAAGAGGACTGCCTGGAAGAACCTATGTGAACGGGTGAAAGCGTCGAAGACTTAAAATCACATATGGAGACGCGCCTCAACACATGAGAAAGGTACAACAACTTGCATGCAACTTGATCAACCCAAGAATTGACGAATTCGAAGATTATCTAAGTGATAGTGAATTAAGAAAGACAACAACTTCTAGATTAGCCAAAGAAATTGCATCATGCAAATTCTGAAGAACCTCCAAGTAGCTTTCATGTTGGAGGAATTGAGCCATTACCGGATCAAGAATGAAGACTAAGAAGAAGACCCAAATGCCAAAACTCCAATAACTGTTGCATCTCCAATCAGAGTATGAAGCAAAAGCGTGTTGGGATAGAGGAAGAGCTTTATGCATTGAGGAATCTATCTAGAGTACAAGCAATGCCAATGTACAAATGGAAGGATAAAGATCGACAACGCCATTGCACCAGGAGGAATATGGACAACTTTGGAAGGAGATGGATCATGAAGGACCAAATAGCACTAGTAGTAAGTATTACTGCAACGATATAGATTATTCGCATGTAACTAAATAGATGTAACTCTCGATAAATAGATGCCTCCATAGATGTAAACAGATTTAAATCTTTAAGAAGGAAGAGATGCTGAATATTTGGAAGTGGTGAAGCATTCAACATCGTCATAACTCTTATAGCAGCAATATGGACTATCAAGATGAAGAGTCGACATCAAAGACATCAACAGTGTCAACTTAATAATATTGGATCACGAATCAAATTCATCATCAAATCTTCTAGCTGCCAAGACAATAAGATTCAACAACATTCCCTTCAGGCATTTGTGAAGAGACGTGAAGACCTAAGGTTGTCACCTATGCCATCAAACTTATTAGTGTGAAGACCCCTAATGAAGAAAGTCAATCTTGATGTCGAGGAAGAGCACAATTAGAAGAGAAAGGACTACGAAGGAATACGCAATAACTTCAAAAGAGATTGGATTTTTGTGCAACTTGGAAGAACGCCGTCTTGCTATTCCAATGGCTAGCAGCAGGTAAACGAGCTTTAGCAAGCTCAGGGGCCTAAGGTCATATAGTCAAATAAGATGGGCACATGGATGTACATCCAACATATTGAAACCACTTGGTGAGTTTGATCACATCATTAAGAAGGAATCATTACTAATAGGGAATAATCCAACCGAATGAAGAGAAGTAATCTAATGAGTTTGGCCAACTTTTTATGATGGCATCAATTCAAAGATGGGAGTATTTCAAGAGAGTAATAATTAAGAATGGGAGAAATTCCAGAATATGTAATTAGATCATATGTCGATCAGATCTAAAACACTAATGTAGATTCAATTACATGGACTTTTATGAGACCAAAAAGAAATGTCATGTCGACAAAACCTTGCAGCTGTGGGATTAATCTAATTATAATTCAATAATCCATAGCTTTATGGATAGATATGTAAACATGATGGGTGCATCAATCATAAAGAGGGTAACTTAATTTAGGTAAGGCTAATAAGTTGATAACGAAGTATGAAGCATATCATCCTTTAAAGTGGGGAGAATAATTATTGTGCTGAGCACGACATCATTTAAAAGGGGGGCATAAACATTCGTTTTAACATGAAGAAGTGGGAGGTTAATCTTATGCATCTTAGGAATCGAATAGCCGCAGCGAGATAGGTGAGTGTTGCCTTAGAAATAGGAATCACTTCTGCCCAAATAGCAGAAGTGAATACAGAGTTTTATTATTTTTATTTTTTTTTTTTTGGGGGGGGGGATCCTTCTAGATGCTACATGCATGTAGGTTTTGCATGAGAGGGAAACATCGAGTCATTAGCCATTATGGAAATTAAGCCATCCTTATGCCATTTCGACGAAGATGAATGCATTCTTAGGCATGCATGCATCCCTAGGCATGATAGGAAGCAGGAATCGTCTTCCATTATAGAATATAATAGAATAGGGAAACCATCATTCCTTATACTATGAGGATATGCGCGCAGTCATCCATGGTATTATTATTATTATTATTATTATTATTATTATTATTATTATTATTATTATTATTATTATTATTATTATTATTATTATTATTATTATTATTATTATTATTATTATTATTATTATTATTATTATTATTATTATTATTATAATAGTAGTACTAGCAATAACAATAGTAGCAGCAGTAGCAGTGGCAGTGGCAGTAGAAGTTAATTAAACTTCCTTCCTTCCTTTAAAACCACATAATTTATATAATTAATCGAATATTAATGTGCAGTGCCATTGGGAGCACGCCACTGACATGAGAAGGCCATGAAGAGAGGCCTGGCTTCAAGAGCCTCAAAAGCAAGTCAAACGTGTTTCTCATCGTGGAATCATCTGTGCTTTGCCTTAAGGAATGTGACCATCGAGGAGAAGGTTGGATGTGTGTTTGCTCGAAGGTGCTCTACAATTCAGGATACATATTAGCGTCAGCAAGAAATAACAACATTAGGGTGAAAGCATGCTAGGGTGTACCATCTAAAGTTCTTTTTAGGGAGTGCAAAACTACCCAAAAAAGTACCCAGCACTGGGTACTGGGAACTTGCATAAATGTCTCAATAAACAACAAGTTTGAGAGTTGATTCATTAATTTTAGTCTCTAATAGTTTATCATCTACTACTATAGATTGGCATGTTATTGACCTTCAATTCAAAAGTTTTGAATTCATTTTAATGGGAAGAAAAAACAGAAAGTACCAGTTTTAAAAGTACCTAGTGAAGGTACTTTTGAGGGTTCCAAAATTGGTACACCATAGCATGCTTTCACCCATTAGTGGATCAAAACTTAGGTCATTGACAATATCACTAATTTTTGCAAACCCAGCATTTACTGAGTGCAAGTACACATCGATCCACAAAGAGACTGCCATTGGTGTCCATGAAGGTCGACGGCAGGGCCATAACTTGTTGTTCAAACTGGAAAGCAAGCAATATAATAAAAAAGTAACACAAGGTTAATGCAAATAACAACCATGGTGAAATGAAGACCTGCATTCATCCCCAAAAGAAGGAGCATTGATCAATCTGGTTTCTAACGACCTTGCAAAAATGTATCAGAGCGAATGCAATAACTCAAGCAACAAATCCAAAGCTTTTTTTTACCTTCACCAATGCCTTGCAATAGCATAGCTCTAGAGCCTTTAGCTTTAGGAGGAAACCAAAAAAGTCAAATAAAGAAAAATCGTATTGCACCCTCTGCTCTGGTTTTGCCACCAGCAACATGTAGTACCTCACAGTGGGTGGGGTATGGCATCGTACAAAAACTGATCAAATTTCACTTATTGTGGTGACGATTTTAGAATCGTGGTTAGTAGTATAAATTGATTCAATTGAATCGAATTAGTCTTATCATCCGCAGAGACCAATTGGCCCATGGGACTCAAATAAAGGATACAAGTAGTGCATTACTACTCGGATTAAAAAACACCCTCCTCGAAGGGTTTTCAAGGGAAAAAAACTTGGCAGTAATAGATATGCT
The DNA here is from genome assembly GCA_021234155.1 of Isoetes taiwanensis. Lineage (NCBI taxonomy): Eukaryota > Viridiplantae > Streptophyta > Lycopodiopsida > Isoetales > Isoetaceae > Isoetes > Isoetes taiwanensis. The sequence continues at coordinate 32,208,685 of JAJEKV010000001.1, forward strand.
GAGAGACTGTACAATGATACATTATGATACGTTTTAATCTCAGTGGCCTGTTTGAGGACATAACTGGTGCGTGCATCCATGATGCCTTGGAGAAAAGATCCTAACAAACCCACTAAGGCTAGATATGATTAAATGTTGGACACTGCTGCAGTGCACGACATTCGTCCTCAATGACACCTTGATGGCAACACTGACAATCTTCGTGCGCCTCTCAAGCCCATCTTCTTGTCTCAATTTGTAAAGCGATGTGCACCTCTTCGAAGCGATGTTATCAACCTGCGCTTTTTTTCAACGACAGATGTGTACACAGGTAGCACTATGGATCCCGTGTAAGTGTTGGGTTGACCTAAAGTTGGTAGTGTGATGTCCTAATTTGTTTCAAGGCACTCGCATCTCAAAGCTTGTTGAGGAAGCAAGCACCGAGGTATTGCTGCAATTTATGTGCATGCACCTATGCTCTTGCACATTCCATCAGGAAAATCACTAAGCTCACCTCTCCTTCCAACAGGTTTTGAGGCGTTACGGACCCATGGCTACTTACAAGCCAGGTTGAGGAGACAAACATTATCCATACCAACTACTTGGAAGTAGATAATGTGGCGGTCGAGTATTGCCTGCTGTAAAGGTAAGAAACTTGTCCCTTGTAGAAGGATCTGGTAGGGGACTGTGGATTTCACCCCAAGTGCCCGAGCTAGAAAGGCTACTTCAGTCCATTCCATGTGGCCAGGGACCACTAAGACTCAAAACAAGTGTGGTAGATGAGCCCAATCATATAGCTCTACCTTGTGATTGTTGTTCTGCATTGCATACAGTGTCTTTCAGCCTGCTGTCACTTGTAATCAGAGGGAAGTGTCCCAATATATGGTAGTGGGGAACTTTATGCCCAGGTGTTTGTAGGTGGGTGCTACCTCCACATTTTGCCCCTGATATGTAAAGGAGGGAAGCCTCGAATTGGCACGAAGATGAAACACGTAGTATCTTAGTCTTGTCCAAATTGACTCACATTCTTGTGGTTAGGAAGGAAGTGTTCAAAGCATGCAAATGTTGATGTATGTCTTCCATGGTATGGGCCAGAAGGTCAACATCATCGACATATATGAGCTGCTTCATAATCTAGTGCACAAGATGAGCTTCATCACCCCATGAACAATAAGCCTCCCTTTCAATTGGTCAATGTAGAGGCCAAACAATGGGCATCCCTATCGGACCCCAATACTACTATTGACAGATTAGCCTGTCAGTGTCAGCTGGCTTAAGAAAGTCTCATACAACCTGACATTGCATTTTGCAAGTCCATAGGAGTCCCAGCTATCTTGATCTCTCGCACAGCTTTTCTTGAGGCACAATGTTAAAAAGCCTTTGCGAAGTCAACAAGCAGCTATAGTGGTCCTGTTGTTCGATTTCTACTATCCTCAACCAGAGCACGCAGTGTGAAGATGTGATCAATGGTGGAGCATCAAGGCTTGAATCTTAGCTGTATGAGGGCTCGCACCTCTATTTCTTTTGCCCACATCGTCAATTGTTGCTCTAGAATGCTAGCCATTAATTTTGCAAAGAGGGAGCTGACCACGATTGTTCTGTAGTTGGCAGGAATGTCTGGGTCCTCTGCCTTATACATGGAAACTCTGCTAGTGATCCATTGTTTGGGAAATCCTTCCTGCAATGCCATAATGAATAGTGTAGTGAGGGTGGGCACTATCGATGGCCTTGCCCATTTGACCTGCTTTGCTTGCATTCCGTCCAAGTTAGCTGCCTTGCCATTAACGAGACGCTTTCCAATACTGGGCTCGTTTATGAATGTAGCTCTGCTTGGACCCCAAGAGGATCATGGAGCTGGCACAAATACTATACTCCTGGTCAATGCATAAATTGATAAATTAGTAGAATTGACGAATTCTCATAAATTGATAAAATGGCATAGAGTGACAAGTTGGCAGCATAAATAGATAAATTGGCATATATTGGGAACATTATTGGGCGCTTTCTCAAACAATATTACAATATGCTTCTGCATAAGCATGATCAATCTGATCGGGTTTCTTCTACTTGTGCTAGCCTCTCCATTTCCCTCTCCACTTGTGTTTCAGGCCCAATTATATTAAAGACTTTGGCCTTGCTATACTGATGCCACACCCTTCTTCGATCTCGAGTGTCGGTAGCGGAGCATTTTCTCTAGATATATTGTTCTCCTCCTCCACCCTCTCAAGTGAGGGGTCAAGTCATCTCATAAGGATGTTTGCGGTTAACGACACGTTGAGATCGTTGTCGGTCCTATTTAATACCCTGTCAAAGCTCGAGTCGAGGGAGGCTCTTGCTTTCTCAATTTGTATAGCACCCCCTCATCCACAGCAAAGGGGTCATCTACTACATCATCCTCGAAGCTTACGACCTCTCCCAAACAAGCTTCTACTTGACATCTGTTCTCTGCCTCACCTTCCTTCTGCCATGGTTTTAGATGTTGCATGCCTCCTCTAAAATTCTGTATCGTATGACAAAAACTTGTAGGATATCCTAATCCCCTGATCCTTATAATTGTCTGACTTGATATAAAATATTCATATTATAATCTGTAAGTCTGTAAGTTATTCATTCACCAAAAAATAAGATATTACTATACGTAATCTTTTTTCTAGATACATTTACCAAAAGACTGAGGTTGAAAATTGAGTTGAAGTATAGTGCTCACAACATTTGAGCCTCTCATATTTCCAGGCGCTTTTTTGAATTGCTCCTTCCTCCATTTGGATCATCATTATTCACCCTTGAATCGTACAACTATCCTTCAATAAATACAACATTCCTGCTAGTTAAGGCGCTTCTTCCTTTAGGTTGAAAAAACATATAACACTTAAACTCCTCGACAATTCCTACTACGTACGTGACCAAAGATCTACCATCAATTTTTTGCCTCTTTTCCTCTGGGATGTGTGTATAACTAGGCAGCCATATATTCTGATTTTTCCAAAGCTTGGAACTCCCCTGGCCATAAGTGCTCTGGCTATTTCCATTTGTACTTGTAGAAGCCAAAACATTTTGTATAAGCACAACTACTTTCACAGTCTTCTCCCACAAATAATTTGGTAATCCTGTGTGCTTGAGCATTGTCTAACAACAATTAATATTTTTTTACTCTTTCTTTCAGCTATATCATTCTGTTGTGGAGTGTAACTACACGTGTAATGCCTTCTAATTCTCCTTCTAATGCAATAACTTTTAAATTTGGAAGAAATGTACTCACCTCCATTGTCAAAGTATATACACTTGATCCTCCTTCAAATGGAGCACTCCACCTCTGCTGCATATTCTTTAGAAGCCTCAAATGCTAAGTCTTTTGATCCACGATAATACACCTTTGTTTTCTATTAAAATCATCAATAAAGGTTATGAAATATTTTTTGCCTGTGATTCCACTTACATTCAATGGTCCACACAATGATGTATGTATCCAATCCAAAATTCTACTTGCCCACTTCTTTGGTATATGAAAAGGTAATCTGCAGTGTTTGCCAACAAGCATGCATCCTTTGCATATATAATTCTCAACTTGCTATTTTCATATTTAATCCATCCATGTTTTATCATAAGTTCAACCTCTTTCACATGTATATGTCCCAGTCTCTCGTGTCACATTGAAGTATTTAAAACAATTGCCAAATTAGCACTTCTAATACAATTAGGACACATGCAAAAAATGGTGGTCAACACATTTCTTCAGCACATTTCTAACACTTCTTCATCTTCTTATTATCTATTTTCTGCAAATCTCCATTGCCTACCTAGTTATGTCCACCTTTGCTTCCACTGCAATCCTTCAAGATCCTTGATGAGCAAGCTACGGCTTTTTCAGCTCTACTATCTAAAATTAACAAATCATCACTAATTCTTTTAAAAGTTGAATGTGCTTGATCCTTTTCATCATCTTCAACTGGTTCTTCTTCCAAAATAACTTCTTCTGCAATGTTGGCCTCAAACTTTGTGTTTCTGCCTCTTCCTCTACTTTTGCCTATAAAGGTAGCACTAATTCCTCTTCCTTTTCTCCTAACACGGGAGTTTTCCTTTGATGTATATCACGTGGAAGCAGATGACCTCTTCCTGTGCAATTATAACAATTAACGTTTCTTACCTAGTGTATGTCATGTGCGTCTCCACGTTGTTAACAAGAATGTGTAAAAGCCAATCCATCCTTCTCTTGCATAATTGGGACAAGCCCAGATCGCTCCTCTACATGATGATATGCTTCTATCACTACATTGGTCTCTTAGTTGGAATGGCGATTTATCCTCGTGGCCAAAATCCAATGGAAAAAATTTTTAGTTCTCCTTATTCATGTACACCTTCGGCTTGGAAAAACTTGCTTTATATTTACACTTCAACGACTCGAGCTTCCTCAAGATCAAAACTCTACATGCCTCAAGATAGACTTTACCATATTAATTATCACCACGAATTCTACCTTTGGCTTGGAAGGCCTCCTCAAAAGCCATTTCTCCCTCGCTATCCAAATCATCTACACGTGGCACTTCCCCCATGCATAAGAGCTGCAAGTTTCTTGAACATTTGAGTCCTCACCTCCTTGTTCCTTCACATTCTAACACAACCACTTGAACCAAGCTCTTCTAATATGCTAGATGCAAAGTTGAACTGGAAGGTCAGGGAAGGCATGCATTCAACCTGGAGAGTTACGACAAAAGTTGTACATGCAAGGGCAACGAGAGGTACTTCTTACCACTTTCTCAACTCTTATTTTGGTTTTATCAACAATGAAGCACGAAGGATATCCATTGGAGCCATAGCTTAATTGTGATAATTCAAGCTATAGGTATTCCATTGCAATGGTCATTGAATGCAATTAAAATGAACAAATGACACCTACAACTTAAATCACCCTAAACCACAATCGAGTTCAGGTGTAACAATCACTATTGAGTTTAAGATAACATACTTTTGTCACTCCTCTTGAAGGTTGAGTCTATTAGATTGCTCTACCTTTTCCAAACCTCAATAAAGCATGTAAAATGAAGTTCCATTGAGACAAGATGAATGCATACCATGATTCATAGGGGAAACACAACACCCTCCAAGGAGTGGAGCACAAACAACAAAATACCCTAAAGCTTGACAATTACCGAGGGTGTACGCAATAATTCATTTATAATGAGAAGAGACATAAAAAAGGAGAATGTCAACTTCAAAAACTCCAAAGGCATAGCATTGGAGAATCTGAACTGCGACCCAAATGCACCAATGAGGCTGCCGCTTCAACTTCAATGAGCCTACCTCGAAAACTAGTCTAATGATTCGCAACTCACCTCCAACCACCACTATAAATGCATTGTTGAGGTCATTTCTCCAAAAAATTGCAAGAAAAAATTCAATCATGCTAATCGTTAAATGTATTAAGGTTAGAAATGACAAACTAACAGTGTCAAAAAACAAAGAGGGGGACAAGGTGATCCAAGGCCAATGAAACATACGAACGAAGAAATGGTCCAACCAGGATCCTTGAAAGCTCCATTGAGGGGGCCTCCTCTTGGTATTTTACCAGTCTAACTGTCAAGATGTGGTTCAAGCTTCTGGTATTCCTGTGTTTGAGGTGGACCATCAAGCTCATATAAGTGTGCTGAGAACATATCTTCCTGTGCAGTTCTTGGGTATTTTACTAGTGGTTATTTAGATTTTTAACGGTTCTGTGTTTGGTTATCTCGGCTTCTGAGACGCCTTCAACTTCCTCCTTTTCACTCCATCAAGTTGTTGGCAAAAAACTTTGTTCTTATTATGTTTGAAAGTAGTGATGTAGTGGACTCTTTGGTATCAAGAGGGATTGATCCACTTGGGCGGGGAATATATAATGTACCAGTATTACTCTCCTAGCTTTACACCAAATATAGTTCGTGCATTAAAGACGCCTTGCTGGTTCTCGTTACCTAATCTTCCTCCTGATCTAATGGCTCATCAATTTCTAGTTGCAATTGCAGAACAGATGCCTACATACCGAAACCAGAGGGCACGACTGGCTGGTTGGATGCCCTCCCAGTTATCTATCACCAGGTGCAGGAGTGCCTCCTATTGGAGGATATTATATGGACATACCATGTAGTGACTAGCTTGAAGACCAGAACGAAAGCGCAAGTACTTTATGAGCTCGTTGAATATTGTATGGATGACTTCATCAACTTTACGCTAGTTGAGCTCCCTACAGAGGTACAGCAACTACTCCAGTTTTAGCAGGAAACCATTGAGCCAGTTGATACATTCCTCTGGCTAAGAGACATGCTCCAGGACCCTCCATCTCAGCCTCCTCAGGAAGCTTTCATTGCCATGGGACCTCACGTCCTGAATATTAATATGGTCAATGTTCCTTTCGAGTCAGATGAAGAGGAGGAGGATCTCTACAACAACCCGGGTCATCTGAGGGAAGAAAAGCAGGAATTCCACCTTGGCAGGCCATAAGAAGCTTCCCTATCGCACTTTCACCTACGTGCTCGTGCGCCGGGACTTTGCTCTCACTGCCTTGGGACAAGACATAGCACCGTGGATGAGCATGAAACTCCTTGTGGCCACCTCTTTGACCACTGCTTATCCACCAGAGGTTGCATCTCTTGCCGCCAGCATTGTCAATCTAGGGGTTACTTTGCTACGCCATCGGCAGCCATCACCACCTCCTACGCCCATGGATCAGGACGCAGGACCTAGTTTCTGAGTATGGATTTATGGATTTATAAAGTATGGCCTTTGGCCATTACCATATATGTACTATTGTATCGGCAGTTTTAGGCCCCTCTAAATACAAATTTTGTTCTTCCTATATTACCTGTCTCTCTTCTTGCGAAATTCTAAGTATAAGGAATGACTAGTGGATTGTACATCTATTGTCGGGTTTGTTGCAGGACCAGAAGTCAATGATGACTTTAAGGTGTGAAACTTCGTAAAGTTGCTATATTTTACCATTTTTTAAAATCTGGATTCGATGGTTTACTAGGATGCGTACGCTAAAGAACTTCATAAAATCGCCAAAATTTGATAATATTGCATCCCGATTATAGTAAATTCGCCAAATTAATGGACATTTTACAGTAAAAACCTCAATTTTATGGTAAAACGCCAATTCTACTAAATTCGTTTCTATAAAAATGTTGGAAAAATAGGAAACAATCGCCATCATTTCTATAGTTTAGAAGCAGCTAGAAGATGATAAAATCATCACTGCCAGAAGTGCCGTATTGCCCCACAGAAAGGTGGGAAATTGTCACGCTCCTTCGTGACAAAGCCCTCCAAAACTTGCAACGCATCCTGCAACGAAGTTGGGCCTATTGGGAATTCACCAACGAAGAAGTATTCATGGATGCAGATGACCAATTATGGGAGCTATATTACGCAATGCGTGACTTCTTTAATCTATTGATTATACACCTGACTCTCGAGTATCAGGATCTTACCATCAAGGCTTGGGCCAAATATAAATTAGTATGTGCAGTGAGGGAGAGTATCCGTTATACGGTCCTCCATCCCCTTACGGCACCATAGACCAACCTTTTTGTTAAACCCTTTTGTATAAATAAACTTTCATCTTTGTTGTTTGTGTGGGCATTACGTCAAATGTAACCCTAATCCCATCTTAATATCAAGCAATTTTGTGTTAATGACCTTATAGTAATCATGTGACATGTCGTGCTTATCTCGCTTCTATTTTACATTTTAGACGATGCACGTTCCCCTTTGTGGGCGACACCAGTGCAACCTGGTCATCTTACTCTAGAAAAGGAGCTCACCCTTATGAAGCGGCAACTTACTGAGCTCCATGCATATATATTGCATACCAACCCACCACAGGCACCACAGGAAGATGGGGCCGAGGTTCCTGTTTTACCAGACTAGCAGCCACCACCACCGGTACCAGTACCTGCACCAGTTACATCCACCCATTTAAAGCATACACGGAGCAGCTCATCTTCAGATGCCACGTCTAAGTCGTCTGACTCAGCGAACTCGTCTGAACCAGATGATGACCATGCCAAAGCCAAGAAAAAGGATTATCAGAAAACTGTGGACTCTGCCATCACTAACATCTGGAAGAACCGCAAGTTGGCACAGTTCTCAGGCAAGACCACCAGGTCCGGAGTGGATGCCGGATCTTGGTTAGATGAAATGCATGAGTTTGGAAAATCCTATGGCATGACACAGAAGGATATCGGCAAGGTGGCCACCACAAATCTTACAGGGTCTGCCCGTATTTGGTGGAAAGGATACGCCCGCTCCCATGGATTGACGAGGGGTAAGTGCAGAACAAGGTCTTTGCCAAATCCTTTAGACTTTTTAGACTTTTTATCGCTTGGAGCAGAAGAACATGACCGTCCAAGCATATATGGATGAGTTCATGAGGCTGTGCTTGTATGTCCCAGGGATAAATGAGCGCAGGGCAGTTGAGGGATACATCGAAGGGTTCCCCTACCTTAAGGAAGATGGTTCGAGCAATCGACCCTAAAACAGTAGCAGAAACAGAGGCTAAGGCTCTTAGCCTCGAGGAGGACACCCCTAAGTACCAGCCACCACGGCCCTCTACATTCGCTCATAATAGGGGTTATACACCATACAAGGGATGTTCACCTAGTCCTGGACCGCCCTCGTCAACTGGGTATCAGAAGCAGGATAAGAAAGTTTCCTTCACCGTCCCGGATAAGTCTGCTAGTACCATAGGAGTTGTCCAAGATATTCTTCAAGCAATAAAAGGAGGCTCGTGAACAGTTGCGAAGGGTCAAAGCTTGTTATCCATGTTTTCGTCCGGGACATCGTATCCAAGAATGTCCATAAACCATCATTCAATTACTTTCGGATTATGTCAGATTGGGAATTTTAAACAAAGTTTATTTTAGTCCGCCGCGTGCGTTTCTATAAAATTTCCCTCCCAAACTAAACGCGTCTCCCGCCTACGCCTATTCTTCTACTTCCCTCTCACCTCCTCAAAATTTTCGTCCGCCCCTTTTCCACGGCCGCTTCCAAACTTTTACGCCGCTTTAAGCCCACTCTTTCTTCCCCGGTCTACCTTTCCTATACATTTTCTCTATTCGCCCAGCTCTGCCCTCCGTTTTACCATTTCTTCCAAAGTAGATGCAAATATCTTGCCATCTCTTGTCGCAATAGGAGGGAATGGCAACTGCTCTGTGACATGACAATATACAAGAAGATGCGGCAGCGGCAGAGACAGTTTTGAAGCGATTTTTTTCTATAGGACGAGTTGTGGAATGGATTAATCGATGTTAACCTCTTCCTCAGTCAAGGTAACATGTAATCATCCTTATATGGATTTTTGTTTTGCTCCAATGTCGTAAGCTATCATCATAAATTTTGCAGATGTACTGGTTTGTGATTCACTCTTTTGAAATGTCGGTAAGAAATAACTCCAAGTGGGTCAAGAATACTGCTTATTTGCTAATTTAGATATGCAGATTATACAACATAGAGTCAATCTTATGAAGGAGCTGCCTGGAAAATGATAAAAGCAGACCAAAATCTCAGCTTGTGATTTCAAGAATAATGAAATTAGTGTTCCAGATGCTATTTGAGAAGTCTCTTCTATATGTGATGATATTGTAGTCATACTCATGGAGGCAAAGCACTAGCCATTCAAAGATGGGATCCTTATCTATACTATGATGAAGTAAAAATCGAGGTAAAATTTCTTGAGAAGTCTCACAACTTCTACTTGTTGAGAATGGTGACTTCTCATCTTCACTAAGGCTTAAAATTGTGGATCGAAGTCTCTACGTGCCACCAGCTCATGGTAAGCAATTGCTTTAACTTTAAGAGTTAGAGGTTTATTTTTTTTCCTTTAAATCAGAGTATGCAATAACCATTACCAGCTTCTGCTTAAAAACTTGGTGCATTAAACAAATATTATAACAGAGTTATTAGGTTCTTTGAGGCTTGTAGCTTTGTTTTTGCGTTTAGTTTATGGTATATAGTTCTTAAATTGTTATCTATTTCAATAGATGTGGATTTTATAGTGATGTGACTAAGCTGTACCAGTGCATGGGCCCTTTTCATTATGATTATGCTGAGGCCAAGGTGCATCATAAATACGGTTGTAGATTTCAATTTGGGTTTCAAACAACAATTTGTTTCAACTCTAAAGTGTTCCTCGTATTTAGATGATACATTTTGTCAGGTAAACTGCCACAAAGTTTATGGTAAGACATTGTGTTCATTTCATAATTCAAGGTGGCACATTTCATGGATCTATGCTGTAATATCCTACTGCTGCAATAAACCACCAAGTGTATTGGTGTCTAAGTAATGCTCATCCCTGATCTTATTCTTATGAAGAATGTCCATGCCCAGTATATTCATGGTGAGTTGCCAAACTCCAGCTGTTTTATACAATACAACTGTAATTCATCAGTAAATATATTGTGGTTTGTGTGTAGAACTTGTCTGAATGCAGTGTAGCATTGTTTCTAACTCACTGTCAACATTTCAGGACTGCGAAAGGAAAATGAAGAAACTGGGGGATTTTTTGAACACTAGAGTCTCAAAGAGCTACAATAACAGATAGACGATGCTATTAACAGTAATGGCAACAAAACATATCTTCGTATTCTTAGTCAGTATCGTCTTCCGGTAATATATTTTTACAACTTCCAACATTGGACGTGGACTTAAAAAAGCAAGTTGTATTCTGCAGGGCATAGAAAATATGGAGCTACGATACCAAATGGCTATTAGAGACCAAATTGTTCAAGATCGGAGAGCGGATTTAAACAATATGTGGCTTCTTCTTGAGAGCTCTGAACTGAATCATGATCAGATAGTTGAAGTTGTTGCACAGCAGGGGATTATGAAAGAAGGAGGCATTGCCTCATGGCACTATCCCACCACCTAGAGAATACAAGAGAGCACATTAACTCTCCTAGCCTTCATTCTTCCACCACCAAAATCTCCAAGATTTGACTAGAAGCAAGTGAAGATTGGGGCCATAAGCTCAACGATGAGTACAAGTTCGCATCTTTGTGCTTTCCTCTCCCCAATGTCATATAGTAATAAGGACCTTTCCCCATATAGTGAGATCTGCAGACAAGTTCTTCAACAACTTTGGATAGCCTAAAGCCCAGGGATGAGTTCGATTTTGTGTCCGAAACTATTTCGTTTGAGTCGGAACCATGTTGCTCGAGTCCAAATTGTTGTTAACCGTGTTGCTCGAGTCCAAATTGTTGGTGCTAAATCGCGCCAAGCGCGATTTCGGGTGTCATGACTATATTTTTGTATTCCAGATTGTTGCTAAATCAAGCCGGTTACGTGTTGATTTACTTCCTGCAAAACTAATGGAAGTGTAATTTTGTTGTAATTATCGAATGTGAACTATGACGTCCACCTTCATATTTCTTTAAATACTGCCTCAAAACGTTTGAACAATTAACTTTTAGTTTAATTAAATTCTGATATTAGCTATATATTTGCATTATTTTCACGCCCCATAGATAACAAAGGTGTCAAAAAATGGTTATTTTTTATCATTCCACGTCATAAGAAAATGTGTTAATAGTGTGTTAATAAGACTTGTTTCTATGAATAAATTGAATTAGACTAATGAGCAAGTGTTTCTGAGGCAAATTTTTGGTGAAGAAAATAAATGTAAAAACACCATAATTGCTCATTATACATGCTAAAGTGGCGCGATTTTGGAACAGACATAATCCCAAAATAAATGAATGATAGTTCATATGTTACCCAGGCCGCCTAAACTGCTCTTGCCGAGGTGAATTGGGAAGCTTGTGAACAGGACAACGTTGGGAATGACGAGGCACTAGACTATATCCAAGGTGAGTCTCACATTTATGCCGCTATTGAGACTGGACAAGCAGACAATCAACCTTCTGTCATATCCATTGTTGGCCAAAGAGATTATAAGCCCTTTGTCATTCTCATGGATACGGGTAGTACACATAACTTTGCCTCCCTTGAAATGGCAGAAGCTTTGCAGCTCACTTCCTTGAAGTCAAAGCCACGTCCAGTCACGTTGGCTAGTGGGGTCATGTGCCACACACGGAGTCGACGCATTAACTTGAACATCCAGCTGCCAGGAGCACCCGTTGCTCTAGGGGCCGAGATAATGTATATTGGTCGCTGGAAAGGCAAACATTGATTGTAAAAAGTGAGAGGTTACCTTCAATGCAGCCAATGGAGCCTGGGTGACCATAGCAGGTAAACCAGTTATTCCCATTATGCAGTGTATCTCATTACGTCAGTTGGATAGAGCTATCAAGAAGTCTCAGGTTATTTGCATGATTTGACTTGCTTCGATGGAAGCCAAGGCCAAGCAAGACGAAATTATAGATAGCTTTCCTCCAGCAATAGCAGTTGTTCTTCGAGAGTACCATGACCTTTTTCCCGATGAGATTCATTGATTGCCAGCTTTTAGAGGAATGGAATGTGAAATTACCCAGGAACCAGGTACCAAGCCTACTAGTAAGGCTCCATACAGAATGAGTACCCCTGAGTTAACTGAGCTTAAGAAACAGCTACAAGAGCTCCTTAAATTGGGTTTCATTCACTAAGTGTGTCACCTTTTGGGGCTCCGATACTCTTTGTGAAGAAGAAGAAGAATGGCACTTTAAGAATGTGCATTGATTATAGCCAACTAAATAAGCACACTATTAAGAATCAGTATGCCTTACCGCGTGCCGACGATCTGATGGATCAGTTACAGGGGGCTAAGTATTTCACGAAGATTGATCTTCGTTCAGGTTATCACCAGATCCAAATTAAAGAGGATGACATTCATAAGTCCCATTCCGGACACGTTATGGGCATTATGAGTTCACTATGATGCCGTTTGGCCTAACTAATGCTCCAGCCACCTTTGTGAGGTTGATGAATGATGTTTTCCGTAAATATCTTGATGATTTTGTCATCATATTCTTTGATGATATCTTGATATACAGTAAGACCTTAGAGGACCATGAGCGGCATCTTCAGTGGGCCTTACAGAAACTCAGACGCCCCAACTTTATGCCAAGTTCTCCAAGTGTCGGTTTGCAACCACCAAGGTTGATTACCTAGGACATATTATGTTTGCAGAAGGGATGACCAAGATTGAGGCAGTAAAGGATTGGCCAATTCCAACCACGTATCTGAAGTTCGTAGCTTTCTCGGGTTGGTCGGATATTATCGCAAGTTTGTGAAAGACTTTGCTAAGCCCGCCTCACCCTTGACGGACCTAACCAAGCATGAAAAAGGTTAGGGATTGAATGGCACATTGAAAAGAAAAGGTCCAAACCGGATTCCAGTCATTGAAGGATGCATTGACAACGGCCCCAGTTCTCACCTTACTAGACCCTCAGAAAGATAAGTGGGTTGCCACGGATGCTAGTAAAATAGCTAGTCGGGTCATCGTATATGATTCTAGAAAGATGAATGATGCGAAGCAGCGATACCCCACACATGACCAAGAATTGCTTCCTGTCATCGCATTTGGGGGCGCTATTTACTTGGGAGACGATTACAGTTGGATACCGATCACCAAAACCTCCAATATATTTTCACGCAACCCCACCTTAATTTGCGACAATGACGATGGATGGAATTCCTCGAGGAGTATGACTTTGAGGTCGTCTATTAGCCGAGCAAGCACGTCTATTAGCCGAGCAAGCATAATGTTGTTGCTAACGCGCTTTCCAAACATCCATTGGTCACTCGAACGCACTGTAATGCCTTATCCACACTCTCCAGTGAGTTTGGTAAGCAGATACAGCAGGCCCTTCCCATGGATCCAGAATTTCAGGAGATATGGCAAAGTTTATCCAAGGAAGCCAGAACAGATAAGGAGAGGGAGGCTTTCCGCCACTATAAAAAGGAAGCTGCCCTCCTTTATTATAAGGATAAATTATGTGTTCCCGAGACATCAGGAGTTCGCAAGCTCATCCTCCATGATACACATAACAGTCTTATAGCGGGACATGCGGGATTTATGAAGACTTATTTCAAGATCCGCTCCAGCTATTTCTGGCCAGGGATGAAGAAGCACATCGCCAGGTATATTAAGCAATGTCAGATCTGTCAGCAAACGAAGGCGGAGCAGTTACGTAATCTGGGGGAATTGCAACCCCTAGATGTCCCCAATGCAAGATGGGAAGTTATTACCATGGATTTTATCGTGGGCTCCCACGCACCTTAAAGGGCCTTGATGCCTTAATGGTGGTGGTCGACAAGCTTTCTAAAATGGCACATTTTTTGCCATGTCGTATCACCGACACTGCATTGGATACTGCCTTGTTGTTTACAAAGGAAATATTCCACCTTCATGGGATGCCCCGTATCATTATATCGGACCGGGATCCAAAGTTTGTTAGTGCATTCTGGAAGGATTTTTTTAGAACTATTCAAACTAAGCTTGCCATGAGCACAGCTTATCATCCACAGACAGATGGTCAAACAGAGGGTACCAATCGTATAATTGAAGATATGCTACGTAACTATGTCTAGAACAAGCAATGGGCGGATTACATCCATTTGGTGGAGTTTGCCTATAAAAGCACTAGACAGGCTTCCTCAAGGATGTCTCCTTTCATGATCAATTATGGATATCAGTGCCTCACTCCAGACACATGGCATAATCCGGTTTCCAAGGTGGAAGTGTCTCAGCAATTGCTTACAGATATGCAGGCACTAGTCGAAGAAGTTCAAGCATATTTGTTGGCTGCGAGAGCTCGGCAAAAGAGTCTTGCCGACTGACATCGGACACCATGTGAATTCCAGGTTGGTGACTCCGTATGGCTAAAGATAAAGGTCAAGCAGGCCAAACTTAAAATTGGCAATTGTAAGAAGCTTGCACCTAGATGGGCGGGACCTTTTGAGATAACTGACAGGATAGGTTCTCAAGGCTACCGGTTGAATCAACCCGCACATTTGAAAATCCATAAAGTTTTCCATGTAAGTCTTCTCAAGAGGCATAATCCTGACCCAGAACTGGACATACCAACATTTTTGGAGATGACTGAGGATCAGTTGGAGATTGTGCCTGAAGGTCTCCTTGATCATGCACATAAGCAAACCAGCCGAACTCAAATCTTGCAATACTTGGTTAAGTGGAAGCACTTACCAACAGAAGACGCAACATGAGTTCTCAAAGCAGATTTGGATAAGACTTACCCAGACTTTATGCGAGAATGCCAGGGCCGAACCATTCAAGATGAGATCGCCACCAACCCTGATGGTAAGTGTTCTGTTATGGATCCGGAAGGGATCATATGAAAGGGATCCGACAGAGATCATTTTATGGGTTGGGTTACATGCATCTTAGGTGGGGAACCGGGCATATAGGCATTCATGATAGGGCGCATTCGTCTGCGGCTACAATGGGAATATGGCAATTCCTTACACCGAGACGACATGCAAGCCTTAGGCACGATAGGATTCTTGCATTCATATTTATTTTACTTTAAGGGGGTGGTCCCTTCAACCACACTACTTAAATTATTCTAAAAATACTGAAGTATTTTACTTCTGCAGGCCAGTAGGGCGTACTGATGTACTGCAGAAGATCCTAGGCCTCAGTCCGGGGGCCATCTCTTGTGTTTGAAACCTTGTGTTTATGAGTGCACTCGTAAGTTATTAGCATCGTAATTTCTTATGTTTGCTAAAGGACTCCGGTCCTATGACACATATATGTAATCTTGTGTTACTTTCAAGGAATAAGAGTTATCTCCTATAATTTCATTGTTTATTAACCCTAATGCTGAGGACAACATTAATCCAAGGGGGGGAGAATGTCACGTTTCAGATATTTATACGGTATATCTATGCATACTATGACACGCCACCAGTATTTAACTAGACCCCTAAGGGTCAATAGAGGGTAACCTGGGTTCATTTAAAAGGGATTTTATAGCTATGCTAATAAAATTAGTGGATAAATAACCTAATTATACTAATTAGGTTATAATTACTTAAATGGAACCAACAAGGGAGCGCCACCTGGCCCAAATCGATTGGCCAAGTGGGATTTTCCAATTTGAGAGGAGAAATTGGGGTCCTACCCCCATTTCTGCACCAAAATTGGGAAGAGGAGAGGAAGAGCAGCTACCAGTTCTTGCTAAAAGACCCGAAGAGTGAAGGCTTTCCGTGATAATGGCTCCAGCCAAGAGACTGGTTAGTCCTTAGATAGCTTGTACTTCCGCTAACACTTCTTTGAATAGATAGAATGGTTAAATTCTCTTTCTATGTTATTATGATGATGATGGATATTTGGATGGTATTTATATTCTTTCTTTTTGCTCTTTCCGTGTATTGAGATTAAGGGAAGGGTAGAGACCTGAAAGCCTCTTAGAACTAGAGATGTTTCTAGCTAGATCCCTTAATACCCAATTGCGGCCTATGCACAAGAGCCCACCTAGCTGTGGATGCTCCCGATGCTATACCGTGATTCAACACCAGACAACGAGCACAATGGTGAAACGGGGGTGGAGTCTTGCCTAGCGTGGCTACAAGACTCCTACAGTATGCTAGGCTTATATCCGGTCCTCGCAGGGGGGCCTTATATGGGTCCGACACCTCCTGGGTCGCGGGAGCATGCCTATATGGACGTTCTGGGCTCGATGGGCGCGCCTAGCGGTCCATGGATTTGGGGGGGTTCCAGTCGGGTACGGCTGCATGTGCATTTAGTGGCACGTAGTCCTTAGCACACCTAGGGATCCATTATGTTCGGGGAGGGGACACTCCCCTGACCTGCCTCATCGGACCGGGGAGATGCAACCCCGAGTGGTCCCATAGGGTGAATCCATGAGACTGCGTCTCCGGAAGGCTACAATCACGCCATAGCATGTTTCAGCCTGTCTGCAAAGTGTGCACATGAGGAGCAGATGGAGTGGACTATCCTAGCCATTGTCTTATGCCAGCCAACGCCATGTTATACTTCCGTCTATTGATATCTTGAGGCCCTGACCGTCAGTTGACCCCATGGAGTCTAAGCCCCGGGTACTTGTCGTAGTGTATTGCTCATGTTATTTGTGGTTGTATTGTCTTTTCGTTGTTGATGATGGATGGGCCACCCTTCCTGGTGGCATAGTATTTTAGCATGATTGTTGTATGCTAACCTGTATGTACGCTTCCGCTGTATAGGATTCCCATAGAGGACGTGGGACGAATGACACATCCGTGTTCCTCGCCCGGATACTTGGCCATTTATGACGGAGGGCCCTACCATGGTGATGTAGTCGCCACGAGAGGGGAATTCCCGTATTTATACGATGGAAGCATCCTATAGATTCTGGGAGCATCATAGTCCCAGAATCTATACGTGCTCCCATCGTATAAATATGGAAAGCATCACAAGAGAGATGATAGAGGTGAGCCCAGTGAAGAAAGAGATTAGAATGGCTAAGGCTAAGACCAAGGAATTAATAATTTTACTCTAAATTCTAGACCTAAACATCTTGCTGCTTATGGCGTTCTATGATCAGCCTCGAGACGTCAGGGGCAGTCCTAGTAGTAGGAGTCTCTTGACAGCTGACTGACATTTGTCGGACCCCTTCGGCATTCAATACAAGTTTTATTCCTTATTCCTTATGAGCATGTGTCACAAAAGTTTTGCTCAACGGAAGTGAGGAAATTGATAAAGATCTCGCAATGTGCCTCAAGTTAAGTGCGCCTTAGATAGAATAGAACTGAGATGGGTGACCTCCGTTCTGCCAAATACGTTGTCTTGTTGAGTGTAGCTAGGGATTTTATCAATGTGATCCTCAATGTGGTAGAAATTCTGTTTGGTATGTGCTCGATTTGTCTGCTGGGATTTCATCCTCTATCTAGTGGTAGGATAAGGAGGCTGTTGAAGGTGTTCCTGGCAAAGCCTTCAGCCTCAGTGGTTTAGAACCTCCAGATTGATTAAGGCAACCACTCTGAGTGAGAAAATTCCAAGAAGAATGCTCAAACAATTGTTTAACTTTCCCTGAAGGGAAAAAAGTCTGCCTTGCAAGAATATGTGTCAAATGCAAACCAAAGGGGTTTTGATCATGATTCTTGTTTCTACAGCTGCATAAAACTTTGAAGTATCTTGGGGCAAAAGTTAGAAGGATTTTGATGAGGGTAGAATTGCCAAATAGGCACTTCTGACCAGGTCAAAAAAAAAATTTTTTGAGGGTAAGATTTTTTGATTAATATAAAAACAAGGTACACGACCTTCTTGTGGGCTCCACAATAGGCCAGATAGGAAGTATACAATGCTCTTGCACGCAGCCATCAAACTGGAAAACTACCCTAAGATCACGTCCATGTACTATGGTCAAGGTTCTCAACCTCTTCTTCATCCCTGCAAAATGAGTTCAACAGTTTTGAATACTACAGGAGAAAGCCAATCGCAATTCCATGGAAATTTTCCAGAGAAGCCTCCAGTAAGATGCTGCAGCCCCGCAGACTCATGGCAGCCCCGTCATGACAAATAGGAGTTGCAATGAACAAAATATCTGTTTCAATAGTATCTGCCTCCTGAAGCACACCCCCAAAAGATTTGAAGGCATTAACATTTAAACAGTATATGTGTTGCAGCTACAAGAGACACAGGTCTCCCGTCCTGTATATCTTGCTTTACAAATCTGACCTGTACAGATCACCATGTCATCCTCTCTACCTGGGATAGAGAAGGGGAAAAAATCCATAATACGCAAGACCCATAACCCAAGCATGGCACCAAAAATATTGCAATGATCCAGAAAAATCAGATCCAAGGGAATTTTTGGTCAATATCCCTGGCAGAAAGCTAGATTTTCAAACTCGATGCTGGTGATCTCTTTTTGAGATCTGATGCTTTAGTCTTCCTCTAAGATGTCTGCACACAATGTTCTTAAATGCCCTTTGCAAAAAAAGGTCTACTCTTTTGGGATTTTGATTTTTTGAATGACTGACTGTCACAAGATATGAATAGCAGAGAAAAGTGGGTTTGTGCACGTATAAATGCACTTTTTTGCTTTTTTCATGCAATATATACGTCTACCATGACTTGTCAGCGGGTTGATAAATGCTATTTGAGCACAATGGTCTTATGGTGCAGGCTCAGATCCATGTCAATTAAACAAGCAAATATTATGACAATCATATGCTTTTGTTCAAGGTGTCCAAATGCAATGCCTCTACTTCTCTTTTCCTCATAATGATGTGCAAGATGAAATAATGCAAGGAGAATAACTTCTATCACAAGATCAATAGGAAATACTCATAAATTTGATAACAAGGCTCGGATTTTCATTTTAATCAGGCTCACACAGGCAAACAATATCAATCCCAAGCTCTAAGTCTTGGGCGCAGGATCAAATAGGTACACAGTCAAAGAAATAGCATGAATTTGTCAGTAATTCAAGCGAAATATCAGGTCTGGAAGGCAGAATCAAGCTCCCAATATGCAAGCCGGTCCTTCTTCAAGGTAATCAATCTCTTTTTCACCTCAAAGCCCTCGAATCTCTCTGAGCACAAAAGCCCCTTTATAAAATTCCCATGTTCTTATCCGTTCTTGGCTAATTCGGTTTAATTCTCTGTCTTTTTGCTTCTGTGATGCATTCTTGACATTATACAAGATAATTCGACAGCTTAGAGTCATGACTATATGGTTGTTTCGGGCGAATTAGACGGATCTTGGCATTTCCTGGATTTAGGGTTCTTGGCAGTTCTGATGAAATATCCCACATGCCCAACTCGATCTGGAAGACAAGGTATATAACAAAAAATATATCCAATATTATTAAGAATTTACGTGTAATATCCACATGGGCCTCGGTACCTCCACCGCCCACATGCCCGGATGTTCCACGTGGCAGGGGGTGATTGGCTAAGGAATGCGGGGGGTTAGATAGGAATTTTTTTTGTAAAATAGGCTAAGGCACGATTCCCAAGAAACTATATTTGAGGGCCAAAATGAACGATTTTTTTTATTTTCTTTTTTGCAAAAAGGATCTTTTAAGATGCTCTAGAGGATGCTAGAATCTTTTTTTGCAAAGGAGCATTTTTGAATTTTGGCTTTGAAACGGTATATATGGATGGTGATGTGGCATGAGGGCATGATGAGTTGGCAATGTAATGATGACATGGCAAACAAAGGTGGTGAGGTGTCAAACAACTTGGCTAAGAATATTTTTTCTAGTCAAAACTTGGGATGAGGTGGACATGATGTGTATGACATGTGGATGATGATGTGGAGGTGTTTGGTGATGATGTGGCATGATGATGTGTCTCCCTTATGGATTCAACCATGTAATTTGAAGAACTTTGCAAAAAAATAGAATTTCATTGGGATGACATGTGCATGGTATGACATGGCAATGTGGATGCCATGTATGGTGACTTGGCCTCTTTGAGTGTTGTCATAGGTCAATTTGAGCATCAATGCATATAATTTGCACTTTCTAGGCAAATTTTGACTTTAAGTGTTTTCCTTGGGAATTTTTGCATTCTCTCTCATTTTTTGACTTATAGAGAGAGGAAGCTGACCTTTGACCCTATGTATGACCAAGTCAAGTGGAATTTTTGTGTTTGAATGAGATGGTGATGGCATGGCAAGTGTATGGAATGTGAATGACATGTAAAGAGGAAGTTTTGACTAGAAAAAATCTTCAAGGCAAATTTTGACTTGGGAGATGAAATGTAGGCATGGAACTTGGGATCTCATGATCATATCTTCATGGTGAAGGGTGTGAAGGGTGTAGGATGGGAATCAAAAGATGTAATTATGCCAAGAACTCAAATAGTAGCATCACATACCAAGAACTCTTCAAGGGGTCTTCAAATCTTCAAACTTTGCTTGATTCTCCTTCATGTCTTGCTTGTGTGACCTAAGTCAAATGTCCTCACCTTGCTCTTCAAGTCTTCAAAGTGTGCAAAGATGAATTCTCCTTGTGTCTCATCTCATTAGATTGCCCGAGCCAGTCCTGAATAGGCCCTACGACCCCACGATTGCGCCATACCTTCGGGCAGCCCCATCATTTGGGCCCTGGCCGCAATCCAGCACACCCGGTTCGGTGTTTGCCCTCGGGAGTACTTGGCGGCATCCCACGCGGTCCGTTCTCTTGTCACTCTCCGAGAGACATCGCCCGATTGCCACTAGCGGGATGGGTCCGGCTCCTAGAGTTCTTTGCTCCGGTCTGCGGGGCCCAACCCGGCCGATCCGCGGTGGTGGTTCACGGCGGTGGTATGGGGCCATCCCCAGCGGGCGAGTGGTGCGCTGCGACCAGCGACCACCGATCTCCATGTCCGCGGCCTCCACCCGAGGATTTGCAGCCCCTAAACGGTACATTGAGGGGTCCAGCTTCACGAGACTAATGCGGCCCACGTAACACACACCGATACTGTCTTTTGCGTATTGTGGGGCTTGAGGAGGCAGTGATTTGTCTCCCGTACGAAGCGACCTCCTTCTTCACTCGAGGGTGATGCACATACATGCGGCGGCATCCTTTCAAAACCTGCCCGGGTGAAGCGTAGCGACTCGGCCGCCCGCCATCTCACAGTGCGCTTTTGGGAGGCTCTTTCCGGTCGCACATCTTGCGGCATGGCAATCATTTGAAAGGAACCACCTTTTCAGTTCAGGAAGATTTGACTTCCGTACAGCTCTGCAGACGGACCGAAGAATTATCGAAAAGTGCGTGCTTCTAAACTGCGCGAAATGGGCGTGTATAGGGGAGGCCAGGCTATCATTCGGGATCAGTGGCCAACTGATCCCTGGACAGTCTGGGCCTAGCCATGAGCTACTGCTTTCGGGTTGGTCCCATTTCCTTCATTTTTGTGTTGTAACAGGGCTTAAACCCCCATGTTCTGTTTTTGGGCTTAGACTTCATGTTGTTCTGTTTTTTGATCGGGGTTTGACCCCCTTGTTTGTTTTGGTCCCATAACCCGATTGGGTTCCTTGGACGTTAAAAATTTCTTCCTTCCTTCCTTCCTTCTAAGTTCAAATCAAAGTGTGAGCATAAGAATAAGAAATGTGCCTTGCTCTTCCATGCTGCCATAGCATGGCAGCATTATGCCAAACTAAAAGAAAAGGCTGGTCCCCCAGTCCCTTTTTCATGTTGCTTGATAATCAAGATAGAACTCCAGCTAATTGCCAATATGTAGGTATGTTTGGCAATTCAATGGACCTGCAATGGATTGAAGACAAATGGTGATGGTAAATTTCAGTATGATGTGAATATAAACATGGAGGTGATTTACAAATGAACCTGCATGACAAATGGGATCATTAGTGAAAATGTGAGCTGCTGGATGGACATATAACAACAGTTTAATGGATTTGGTAGTGATTTAAAGAGTTTTAGGTGGAAAAAGGGCAACTCTTGAGCAGATGAGCATGGAGTGTATATCTCAGGGTGCACCTGCATGTGACAAAACATCTGTTAGCAGAAATGAGTTGTTGTTGTGGTAGGAATGGCAGCAACTATGGATATGATGAAGAATGAGGAGAAATGAATGAGTAATGAGATGAATGACTATAAATCCAGATGCTCCTACATGGATTTCATGGCTTTAACAATATCAGTACTTGATTTGAACCTTGACTAGATCGAGACATGCACAAAATTTTTTGGCTCTTGCATCACTGATGTGAATTGAAAACACTAATTAATACTAATGCTCAAATTTGAAGACAAAAGCTACATACTTGACACTCCTGAATTGTTGTTTTGTCTTTTTCTTTTCTATTTTTCTTTTTTACTTTTCTGCATATTGGTCAACCAAAGCAAACTAGAACTAACCTAACCTACAAATTTCAAATATTCTTTAACTAAACAAGCTTAGAGCAACATGTTGTTGCCAATACCTCTTTAAATGTAGGATATTGATAGGATTCAATAATTCTCTGCCATCAAGTACATCTTTTAGCGAATAAGAATCTTTTCCTGCTATGCCAATAACTTCAAAAGGTCCTTCCCAAAGATTTTCAAATTTGGATGCTATATCTTCCCTTGCCTTATTCCATTTCAACGCAAGCTCACCCGATTTTAGAGTGCCTTGGAGTTTGTGAGCAGCCTTGAAAGCTGCAATATCCTTGGCTTTTTTTATCATAACAACATTCTCTGCCTCATATCTGTGCTCTTCAAGCTGCATTAATCTCACACACCTTTCCTTTAAAGCCTCATCCATTTCTAGATTTATCTGATATGCCAATCTGAGTGATGGAAGTTCCAATTCAACAGGCACTACTGACTCTATACCATAGACCAAACTCAAAGGTGTGTGTTTGATAGATGCTTTAATTGTGGTTCTATAGGCCCAAAGTGCATCATGGAGTTTTAGGTGCCAATCTCTTTTTGAAATGCTGATATTCTTCTTCAGAATTTGACTTAAGAACTTTGTTATTTGACTCTGCTTGACCATTGCCCTGAGGGTAATAAGATGAACTTTTAGTGTGTTTGACCTTCAGAGTAGCTAGCAATAATGCAATGGTTTGATTGATAAACTAACTTCCCCTATCAGAGACAATCTTAAAAGGAATTCCAAACCTAGCACAGATGTTTTCATGGAGGAATCTTGCAGTGGCATAGGCATTTGCCTCCCTAAGGGGAATTGCTTCAGCCCATTTGGTAAAGTAATCTGTGACTACAAGTATGAATTGATGCTGGGCTGAGGAAGGTGGATCTATTAGACCTATGAAATTTAAACCCCATGTCTGAAATGGCCCAGGAGAAATTATAGCAGTGAGGGCAGCTGGTTGCAAAGTTCTCCTACCAAAAATTTGTTATTTATGACAGCATTTTATAACATCATAACAATCTTTGAAAAGGGTAGGCCAAAAATATCCTGACCTCAAGATTTTCTTGGTAGTTGTGTTAGCAGCAAAGTGTCCTCCACATATTCCCTCGTGACACGATTCAATTATCATTCTGGCCTCCTCATCATCAACACATCTCAGCAATATTCCCTCCTTGTCAACCTTGCATAATACATCCTCAATAAGTTATGATCTCACATTGCCAGTCCAAGTTTTTTGCATGAAAAGAAACCAAGTTAGTAACACAATCAATATCATTCAAACCATCTTGGTTCTTGTGTTCAAATAGAACATAAGGTAGATAGGCACTGGGATTTTCCACTAAATTCACAACTTTGACAGTAATATTATAGGCTTGAACTTTACAAGCCCATCTACACAACTTTGCTTTAAGTTGTTTCTTTGCAAAAAGGAGAGACAGAGGATTTTGCCTCATATAAACTTGAGTTTGGCTGTTTTGTAGCAAATGTCCCTGCCTTTCTATCAAAAACATCAGAGCTGCTACACTCTTTTCCAGTCTAGGATACCTTAGCTCAGTATCAGACCACATCTTGCTGGCAAAAGCAATAACATGGTCTTCTTGCAGTAATGCAACACCAATTGCCTTTTTAGTAACACTGATATAGGCTTTGAAAGGCTTTTCTAGATCAGGGGCTTCAGCAGGATAGAATTGCAGATGGCATTGATGATTTTGTCAAAGGATTCCTGACACTCTTCATTCCAATATACCGGAATATGCTTGCTTTCACTCTTGGAAAATTTCCCAACCTTTGTGAGGTTAGAAATTGGATTCATACTGTGTGAGAAGTGAGGGACATACATTCTCAGAAAACTAGTCATTCCCATGAAGCTTTTTACCTGTTTGAGTGTTTTGGGAGGTGCTAGCTTTTTCAAAGCCTCAACCTTAGCTTCAGCCACTTGAATGCCTTTTGTAGACACAACATGTCCAAGCAATTGTCCTTTTGAACACAAAAAAACACATTTCTTTGGGTTTAAACTGGCTCCCCTTTTTTTGCACAAGGAAAATAACTTAGTAAGAACATCAAAATGACTTTTGAGAAAAGTTCCTTAGCAAAGATCATCCAAGAAGACACGAAAAGCATTAGTAGGCATGTCTTTGAAAATGGTGTCCATAGCTTTTTGGAAAGTTGCAGATGCATTCATTAATCTAAAAGGCATCCTTCAGGGATTAAAATCTCTGCAATCACACCTGCATCCTTCATTTTGTACAACTCCTCTTTAATTAGACCTAACAAGGATGCATTAATTCTTTTGAGCTTTTGTACCACAGGTTTTATACCTTCCATAATTTTTATCTCAAACTCACAGATACTTCTGTCAACACCAACCAACTCATTATAGTCCCAAGCAAAAATATCCTTCCAATCATCAAAAAAATTAGTAACAAAGGTGTTATCTTCTTCTTTGAACAAATCTCCAACATATAGAACTCTATCTAGACCCTTCTTGTTCAATTTGACTTCCTTTACCCGTTTTTTCTCACTAGCATTGATTACCAGAATATGATAGAGTTGTTGCAGGTCTTTTTTCTCCAGTTCTTCCTCTTGAATTGCTCCTTCAGCTAAGCGCTCGAGAAGACACTTTTGCAAAGTGCATCAGCTTCACCATTCTGTTCCCTTGGCATATGACAAAGCCTCCAAGTTTTGAAGTTCTTTAACTCTCCCATAGCTTGATCTCTAAGTAAGATCATCTCTTCATTCTTAGCTTGATATTATCCCAATATTTGCTTGCAAACAAGTTGAGAATCTCCAAAGATAACAACTTCATTAATATTCAAATTCTTTGCCTCTTGGAGACTTGCTATCAGAGCCTTATATTCTGCCATATTTGAGGTTGCATTAGGAAAAATTCTGCCTACTTTTGCAAGCAATCTATTGGAGGAATCTCTGAGAATAGCAGCAGATGAGGCCACACTTAATCTTTTAGAAACACCACCATCAAACCATAAGCAAGCAAAATTTTCTTGTTTTGGCAATGCTAGCTGAATGGGGTGCTTCAAGTTGGGATATGGGGTTTGGCAACAACATTTCTTCATCTATGAAATTTAAGGCCTCAAATTCATTCACTTTGTTGTATAATGTTACCTTCTTCTTACCATTGGAAATAGTGCATTCCGCTTTTGACCAAACAGGTCTGGCATCAACTGTAGAAAGCCATTTTCTTCCCTAAAGCAAATCATAAATGTCTGATTTCTCTTCAATCCCTTCAAAAGCAACCACAACAAAGTTAGCTGCAACAATTATGCCTTCACATCAATTGGTACATTGCTGACTATTCCTACAGGGCTAATCTTTGTGTTTGAGAAAGATTTTAAGACCATTGGAGCCTTCTTATCTATCTCAAAGCCACACAATCTCATGACATGGTGAGGCATAACATTCAGAGGTGATTTCCCATCCAATAGGACCTTGGTCAAGATTTTCTTGCCCATTCTGGCAACACAAGTGAAAGCCCCTGGGTCATAATCCTCCTGAGTAAGCATGTGCTCCTCAATATGATTAGTCAGAGCAAACTCATCTTCTTTGGTCAGATTGAACACCTTTTCCCTGTAGGATGGAGCTATCTTGAGCAGAGTTAGCAGGTCAACACTAATTTTAGAATTTTTGAGCAGATACTCAAAATCCTCACTATCTTTATCTTTTTTCAAATATTTCTGAACAGGGGGAGGAGGTACAACCATATTTTGATCAACTTCCTTGTGCTTTATAGCATTGACTTCCTCATTAGCTCGTGTTGGCTCCTTTTCCTTTGCATTGTTCATTCCTCTAGTATGCACAGCCATAATCTCCTCATGTTCTTCAATTTTCTGCACAAATATGATGGAAGCATTTTGCTCATTAGGCTTGATTTTTCCTGCCTAGCAAAATATTGTTTCACACTACACCTATCTTCATAATGTCCCACAGCTTTGCAAAAGGCACACACAGGGCATTCCTTACCAAAATGCCCTCTTTTACCACATTTTGTACAAGGCCTATACCAGCAGTAATCAGAGGAGTGAGAATTTCTTGAATAGTGAGCACAAGGTGGATAAACTTTCTTCTCAAATTTTGAGTTCTTCATCTCTTGAAGTTGCTTGGTCACCTCGACTAAGGCCTCTGACACTTTGGTAATCTCAGCTCTCACATCTGCTGCAGGACCCTCAGCATCCTCCATCTTTGTTTTTTTCTTTTCCTTTTGAATAGCATAAACTGGTACAGGTCCTGATCCCATGTATTCTTGTTCATAATCTGGAAGAAAGGATCATGAGGTGAGTGCATATCATCTGGTAAGTAAGAAATCATATCTGCAATTTCAATAGCTTTAGTGAAAGCCTTATGTATTGTGTCAAAGCCTTCTTGTTTTTGGATCTTGAGCATCTTCCTGTGTATTCTTGGTCTACTGCTTAAACCTCTGATAAAAGATGCCACGAGATGTAAAGTATGGTTAGGAACTTGATTAATCTGACACTTAACAAGATAAAGATTAAACCTTTCTACAT
Source organism: Isoetes taiwanensis (assembly GCA_021234155.1). NCBI lineage: Eukaryota > Viridiplantae > Streptophyta > Lycopodiopsida > Isoetales > Isoetaceae > Isoetes > Isoetes taiwanensis. The sequence goes on from JAJEKV010000001.1 coordinate 32,235,918, forward strand.
ATTGGTGGACACTCTCACCATGCTTTATATGAAAGGTTTGCAGTTCAAAAATCAAATCCTGAGGATCCAAGAGCTTACCAAACCTTGCCAAGAATTTCTTGGCCAATTCATCCCAAGAGTTAGCTCCTAAACTCATAACATACACAAGCCAAGCTCTAACCTCATCATTCTTGAAACGTTTTTTAAACTCAGAGAATTTGCAACCATTCTTGTGTTCATATTCTTGGTAATACTCCTCAAAAGTTTTTAGAAAATTGTTAGCATTCATGCTTGGATCAAAAGTAGGGACAGGAATTGGCATATTCAACTCAAAGTAATGACAAGGCATACCTGAATTTGCTTGTTGTATGGTCACAGTAGGTGCTGCAGCAGAGGCTTTATGATTCTCCTGTGCTTCAGCATGCTCAGATGTTTCATTAGTTCTCCGAGGAGCCATGAGTTCAAATTCCAGGAAAAGGTCTCGGTAGGACCTCCAAAATGTTGAAGGTGTTCCTGGCAAAACCTTCAACCTCAGTGGTTTAGAACCTCCAGATTGCTTAAGGCAACCACTCTGAGTGAGAAAATTCCAAGAAGAATGCTCAAACAATTGTTTAAAACAGCTTTCCCTAAAAGGAAAAAAGTCTGCCTTGCAAGAATATATGTCAAATGCAAACGAAAGGGGTTTTGATCATGACTCTTGCTTCTACAGCTGCATAAGACCTTGAAGTATCTTGGGGCAAAAGTCGGAAGGATTTTGATGAGGGTAGAATTGCCAAATAGGCACTCCTGACTAGGACAATTTTTGGTCAATATCCCTGGCAGAGAGCTAGATTTTCAAACTCGATGCTGGTGATCTCTTTTTGAGATCTGATGCTTTAGTCTTCCTATAAGGTGTCTGCACACAATGTTCCTAAATGCCCTTTGCAAAAAAAGGTATACTCTTTTGGGATTTTGAGTTTTTGAATGACTGACTGTCACAAGATATGAATAGCAGAGAAAAGTGGGTTTGCTGCAAGTATAAATGCACTTTTTTGGTTTTTTCATGCAATATATACGCCTACCATGACTTGTCAACAGTTTGATAAATGCTATTTGAGCAATATGCAGATGAGGAGCTAGACTTATAGCACAATGGATGGATCTTGGCATTTCCCGGATTTAGGGTTCTTGGCAGTTCTGATGAAATATCCCACATGCCCAACTCGATCTGGAAGACAAGGTTATATAACAAAAAACAAATCCAATATTTTTAAGAATTTACGTGTAATATCCACGTGGGCCTCGGTACCTCCACCGCCTCACACGCCCGGATGTTCCACGTGGCAGGGGGTGATTGGCTAAGGAATCTAGGCTGGGGAGGGTGGTGGTAGATAGGAATTTTTTTTTGTAAAATAGGCTAAGGCACGATTCCCAAGAAACTATACTTAAGGGCCAAAATGAACGATTTTTTTTATGTTCTTTTTTGCAAAAAGGATCTTTTAAGATGCTCTAGAGGATGATGGAATCTTTTTTGCAAAGGAGCATTTTTGAATTTTGGCTTTGAAAAGGTATATATGGATGGTGATGTGGCATGAGGGCATGATGAGTTGGCAATGTAATGATGACATGGCAAACAAAGGTGGTGAGGTGTCAAACAACTTGGCTAAGAATATTTTTTCTAGTCAAAACTTGGGATGAGGTGGACATGATGTGTATGACATGTGGATAATGCTGTGGAGGTGTTTGGTGATGATGTGGCATGATGATGTGTCTCCCTTATGGATTCAACCATGTAATTTGAAGAACTTTGCAAAAAAATAGAATTTCATTGGGGTGACACGTGCATGGTATGACATGGCAATGTGGATGACATGTATGGTGACTAGGTCAATTTGAGCATCAATGCATATAATTTGCACTTTCTAGGCAAATTTTGACTTTAAGTTCTTTCCTTGGGAATTTTTGCATTCTCTCTCTCTCTCTCTCTTTTTTTTTTGAAGGATGAAATTAAATAATATTAATATAGAGTAAGTACAAGAAGAGCAATACTAGGGTACCCCTGCCCAAACATGAGCGAGCACCCACACATCACATATACCTACCTACGACTCATGGGATAAATCTGCCAATGCTATCTACAATGAAAAGGGTCCTTTCCCAGACCGCAGCCTTAAACTGCTCCTTCCGAGGAGACGCCAGGTACGAGAGATATAATTTGTACCTTAACTGCGGGATCAAAACCCGAGGCTGCACCTCCTCATTCCTGAAGACCTTCATGCGCCGACGCTTCCAAATAGCCACACTAACCACGCCTTACACAAATGAAAGGCCAGACTCTGCGGCTGGGACCACCCACGAGGATACACCCCCAACAGAACCTGTTGACTCTGGAGCGAGGTGTGAAAGAGGCGCTGGACCCATTGCCATGCCGGCTGGATATCTGCGCAGAGAAACATGCAATGCTCCAGGGTCTCCGCACAGGCACCACACATTGGACACCTGTCACTGATCCGCGGATTGATCCTGTGCACCCACGTGTTCACCCTCAGGGACCGGTGCACTATCTGCCATAACAGCACCCGAATCTTGGGGGTCGAGATTGGATTCCACACCCACCTCCAAATATTGCCCCAGTCATCTCCTGGCACCTGGAGACTCCAGCCGTCCGAGGGAGGCAGCTCATCCTGAATAGCCAAAAGCTCATAGCAGGACTTCACGAAATTCGAGGGGTCAACTTTTGGATGACAACACACCCGCCCGGACGCCTTCGGGGGATTTAGCGGTAGCGCATTAGCCACCCGTGCCCAAATAGCGCAGTCCCGTTCCTGAAGTCGGAACTTGTGGCGAAAAAGCTGTCAGGGTGCAAGCTGGCCGTCAATATACCACTCCCCCACTGCCAGAACCTCACGCTGTGCCCATCTGCACTGGATCTGGGGATCGACGGATGCAGCCAGCACCTGAGGTGCAGCATCAGAGCCGAGCGGGATCCACCATGGCGATGCATCTAACTGAATACTACTGGCGGCGTCGACGGCAAATAGCGGGCGAACCTGCTCCCATGCGCGCAAGAGCCCCTTCAGGAAGGGAGAGGCGTTAACATATGGCCTGATATCTGCAAATAATGCCCATGGAAGCCGCACAGGCACGGACGGCTTACGGAACACAATCGAGTGAGATAGCGACTGATGCAGTAAGACCATGCCTGGAGAATCAAGCGCATTCTCCAGGATTGCAAACACGAACTTGGACAGCAGGACCTTGCCATGGAGCGAGAGGTCCAAGAAACCGAGTCCCCCCGCAGCTTTGGGGCGCACACATTTCCACCAGGCCACCTTGACAACCGCCCCCTCCTCATTGCCACCCCATACAAAGTTACGAACCATAGAGGAAATTTCCCGAACCTTGCTCTCCGGTGCCAGGATAATGGATGCCATATAAATATGCGTGGAGCACAAAACGGACTTCGCCACCGTGACCCTACCAGCCATGGAAAGCTTCCCCCCCTTCCACCAGTTAAGGTGCTGACGCAGCCCCACCAGAATGTCCTCCCAAATGCCTGCCGCCGAAATGTCGATGCCAAACGGGATCCCCAAAAGCTTAGAGCATGTGCCCTGCGGCTGCGTCCGCCAAGGAAGTTGACTTATATAGAGAGGATTCTCTCTCATTTTTTGACTTATATAGAGAGGAAGTTGACCTTTGACCCTATGTATGAAGAAGTCAAGTGGAATTTTTGTGTTCGAATGAGATGGTGATGGCATGGCAAGTGTATGGAATGTGAATGACATGTAAAGAGGAAGTTTTGACTAGAAAAAATCTTCAAGGCCAATTTTGACTTGGGAGATGAAATGTAGGCATGGAACTTGGGATCTCATGATCATATCTTCATGGTGAAGGGTGTGGAGAGTGTAGGATGGGAATCAAAAGATGTAATTATGCCAAGAACTCAAATAGTAGCATCACATACCAAGAACTCTTCAAGGGGTCTTCAAATCTTCAAACTTTGCTTGATTCTCCTTCATGTCTTGCTTGTGTGACCTAAGTCAAATGTCCTCGCCTTGCTCTTCAAGTCTTCAAAGTGTACAAAATAGCGTCCTTGCAACATGCCCCAAGTCAAGTTGGTTGGAATAGAACTGGGATGAGTGACCTCTCGTTTTGCCAAATATATTGTCTTGTTGGGTGTGGCTAGAGGTTCTATAGTGATGATCTCCCAAACGTGGTAGAACTTCTCTCCGAAATGTGCTCAATTTCTTCGCTACTTGAGGGGAATTTCATCCTCTTTCTAGTGGTAGGACAAGTGGTTGGCTAGCCAAAAGGCTACTAGTAGTCTAGTCCTAAAAATTAGTATCGCGGAAAGGAAGTAGGGTGCTGAAAAGCAGCACCAAAAGGAGGTCAGTCTATTGTACTATGGAGGTTCGAGACACATGGTTCGTGGTTGCCCAATCAAACAAACTAGCATGTCGGGAGATGTCAGAAGCCAATCCAAGTAGTAGGAGTCCCTCGACGGCTGGTCAACATTTACCGGGCTTCTTCGTCATGTTTTCAGACTGAAACTGTTCTATTGCCAAGCGATTCTTAGATTCTTGTCATCATTTGGATATTAAGCCACATATATGCATGAATATTATTAGTGGCATATACCATATGAACTCTTTTATGCTTTTATATAGACAATTAAAATTATTTCAAGTTATATATTTTGGGCATGGATAGTTTTAGTATTGGCTAAACCTACTACCAGTCATGACACTATGACAATTTGTGAGAATGTGTATGTATTTTTTGAAATATTTCATGGACGGTAACCCTATGCAATGTATTGCATGACACTGAAATTCCTATCTAATTAGGGACATATGTAATTTGTCCACTATCCTAGTATAGTCCTTTCGTTCGTATGCAAGCCATATTGGATCATAAATAAATACGATGTGCTTTATTCAACTTTGGTTTCCTTAATAGTTGCTAAGATTGGAATATGGTTTGGTGTTTGAGATTTAGGCTAACTAATTTTTGCTACATTAGGAGTGGGCAATCCAATCAAGAAACTCAATAAATTAAAGCAAACATCTGCACCAAATTAGAGTGTTTAATAGTTCCTAACACTGTACCTTGTTTCAAAGGTAAGAGTAGGTGCTTTATATTATTGAATGTCCACTAGACTAGCAAGAGGCAATGTAAGCTAGATGTAAAAAAATTCACTCTTATCATATGTACAAAAATAGTAACATAACTGCCTTTTGCACACTTAAGGAGTGGCATCCTAGATTCATTAACCTGAAATTCTGAAAGAGGCTATTCACAAAAACTTTTACTATAAAGCTAAATTGACATTTCTATCCTTCTTTTGGTATGGTGTCTATCTAATCGTCTTACATTCCCAATACAAGGGAGTAACAGCAGGGACTAAGCCACATAATGTCACACTTGGTTCGGAATTTTTTTGCCTATAATCGACAGCTTTCCTACTGGATTTAGACTAGCCTACCAGTTATGAATTCCCTCTCCACTTTTGCTGGAAATATCAAGAAAAATGCCTATTTTTAGCAGAAAATTTTCCTGTTGTTTGTAAACCGTGCTGCCAATTTTCATTTCCACACGATAGCTTACAAGGCTTCTGGGGAATTTCCCGAACCAAGAATGTCACAAGATCGATATGGTGCCTTCATCATGCGTGTATTGATGTTCTATCTTACATTGTCTAGCTAGCTTTAATAGAAACCTGCTATGAACTTGCAACAATCATGCCACACCAACTTGACTTGGGCCAAGCTAAGAGCAACATTCACGATTGCATTCACTCACATAGAAGAAGTTCTTGTTTCTTCCCATCTGATGTCACCGATGCATCACCATTTTGCCATGTCACTTTCCAGCTTGTCTTGTCACATGCAATGTAAGATCTCCACCTCACAACATCATATTCATGCCACCTTGTAATGGTCATACATGCCCATACCTCTCATAATTAATACACGTTCTTCCTACAAGCAAGAATGTTGATGGCGTGATTTAGTTCTCTGCGGGCACCCCCTTATTCTCGAGTGCTAAGTAGTATCCAGATTGGCAATCCAAATTCTATGTTGGCACAGGTAGCAAAGGGGAGTTACACGAAGAGCAAATTGTAAATGCCCCTATTTCTTTTGTGCTAAGCAAACAAGGAGGAAATTGACATTACATGGGCTCACATGGAGCATGTTAGCTTTTTAGAAACTTGGAATTGTGACGGGCGATAAAGGAGAAGCAAATGGGTGGTGCTTAACGTGGAGAGAGGTCAGGTTCCCCACACGTGTGACCACCTCAAAGGATAGATATGGATGGCTAGGCAAGGCATCGGTAGTTTAACAACGGGAGGATGTCGGCAAGATAAATGGGGTATATTTTTTTTTCCGATTAAAGAGTGGTGCTCGTCAATGGAGAGTAACAAAGGGACACATGTTTTAGAAGGGGCGAGCCAAAACTGTTACACACAAAATCCGATACATGGGATATATGGGGTGGGAGGGAGGGGTCGATTTGCGATGGTAGTGACGGTTGACCTTTGGGGAGGTAATTATGATTGACAATTAAAAAAGCGAAAACGCAATGGAGCAAGGTAAGTGGTACGAGTTACGTGGTAACGCAGCAAATGCAACAGCAACAGTGAAGGAAATCGGCGTCACGCCAAATGGCCATCTCCGCCGTAAATATTAAGTAAAAAAGCCTTTGGATTTGGGCCAGGCCGTTGTGCGATTCGACCAATGAGCGCATTCCGGGAAGCTCGGCGTTTTGTGGGCTGCATATAACACACAATCGTCCCCCTTCTCCTTTCACTTCACTCCTCCGCCACTCCACTCCACTCCATTTCCACTCCTCCAGTCAAGTTGAGTTCTTCTTATTCTTACCAGCAGCACAATACAGCCTAAAGCTCCCTCCTGCTTTTCGTGCCTTTCTCTTCCATTTTGGCTTTGGCTGTATCGCAATGCGTTAACAGCTCTCCCGCCCCTATCGGTGATGGTCGGCCGAATCGCGCCAATCTTCAGCCGCCAGCAGACTTCGACAATGAATCTAGCTGCTTGCTGAGACGTATATTAATCCAACCGTGGCTTTTGAGCACAGATCAATCGCTATTTTTTTGTGCTGATCTTCGCCCACATGGTGGAAAGTAATGTGCTTAATCTCTTGGGAGAGGTGAAGATCATTCGATTTGGGTTCTGCAGCTCAGGCTGTGTGCATTGAGCAGCGTGACATTTGGCAAATTTTATTTGTGCACTGCACGTACTCCATACTTCCCACAGAAGGGAAAGGCAAAGCGGATCGCTGCGCAAATCAGCTTTGTTGTGCAGCATAAACGAGAGGGGCGACCCGCTCTATCTCTGATCTGCAAAGATGCCGCCTCATATGGCCGATCATTGGGGGAAAAATGTTTCCGATTTCTTCTTCCAGGAAAAGCCTGCTGCTGTTTGGGAACCTGGTGTTATCATCGTAGGAGCAGGTCCGTCGGGGCTGGCTACTGCTGCTTGCCTTAAGAAAAAGGGAGTTCGCAGCGTTATACTGGAGAAAGCAGAGTGCATTGCCTCGCTTTGGCAGCACCGAACATACGATCGACTGCATCTGCACATACCAAAGCAGTTTTGTGAGCTTCCCTTTGCACCTTTTCCCGATTCCTTTCCGGTATATCCCAACAGGCAGCAGTTTCTGGATTATGTGCAAGACTATGCTCGCGAACACAACATCTGTCCTACATTCAATCATCATGTGAAATCCGTCACGCACGATTCTCGCCGGAATTGCTGGCGACTTCGAGTTCTGGACACCACCAAGCCCATGAGGCCCTTGGAGATTGAGTATCGTAGCCAATTTCTGGTCGTTGCAAGTGGCGAGAATGCAGAAGCTCGAATGCCAGAGATTGAAGGGTTAGACTCATTTGTGGGAGATTTGAGGCACTCCAGCCAGTATAAAAACGGAGTTCCTTATGAGGGCAAGAAGGTCCTGGTTGTAGGGTGTGGCAACTCGGGCATGGAAATAGCTTTGGATTTGGTGAATCATAATGCTTCGCCCTCAATCGTTGTGAGGAGCCCCGTAAGTCCAGTTTCATCTTCTTCCAATTAAGTTTTAATCGCATACCCAATCCCAATTCTCATCCTCTTTTTATGTTTGCAGGTCCACGTTCTTCCTCGAGAAATATTTGGGCATTCAGTATTTTCAGTATCTATGGCTCTCAAAAATATCTTTCCTTTATGGTTAATTGACCGATTTTTGGTTCTATATTCGGTTTTGCTATTGGGAAGCACTGAAAAGTATGGATTGAAGAGGCCTAAACTTGGGCCATTGGCAACCAAGGCAAAGCTTGGACGAACCCCTGTTCTGGATGTTGGCACTCTTGCAAAGATCAAGAGCGGTCACATAAAGGTACTATTTCTTTCTATTGCAGTTTACCATTTTGCCCTTGTCCCGCATTTAGAGAAGCATCTCACTGGTCCCTGTTTGCAGATTTTGCCCGCTGTTAAAGGCTTAAATACCAGAGGAGCAACCTTTGTGGATGGTCACTCCGAGGAATTTGATGCAGTTATCTTGGCAACTGGCTACAGAAATAATGTCCCCAAATGGCTAAAGGTGCGAAATTTTATCCATGCATTACAGGTTTTTGTCTAGCGATCAGCGTGCAATTTTGGCTGATTGAGCTTGGGTTTGTGTGTAACAGGAAGAGCAAGAGTACTTTTGCACAGAAGGTCTTCCGAAATGCGGTTGGAAGATTGGAAAAGGTGGTCTGTATGTTGCAGGATTGTCGGGCCAAGGAATCCTTGGAGTCTCTCAAGATGCAAAATTGATTGCAGAAGATATCAGCGCTATCATCGAATCAGAAACTGATAGTCTAATACTTAATGGTGGGCTCAATAGTGTGATGCCGAAGGAAGCAAGAATATAGTAGTTCTAGGGAGACACACACAAAAAGAAAAACCACCATATACATGGTATGAGACGCCGAAGGGTCTCGACAGTTTTGAGAATTAGGATATAGGAGCATGTTCACACGACAAACTTGTGATGCCCACTGTACAATATATAATAGTGTGGCGACATGGGACTCAACTCAACTCGGCTTCTTCGGTGCTGAAGCTGAAACGAGACTGCTTGTTTCGTCGAGCATTTTTCCTGTGTAATACGAAACCCCCTTGTACAGATGCTTAGATTAACATCATGAAAGCGGCATTGAATGTCAGGAGCAACAGATTATTGAGTGTGTGGATTTTGATTTTTGTTTAATGCCGTCGTATGTCAAATGATTTACCGCTGATTTGTTTCAATGGGGGAGGTTTCCAAGAGAGGCAGACAGTGAGGGGCAGCGAGGGAAAAAAGGGGGAGGTTGGGGGCAGGCTCATCATTGTGATGCCTAACTGCAAACGATCTACTCAAATCGCACAACCGTTTATTGTTTCACATCATGAGAAATTACTAGTCACTGCAACAATAAATAAATAAGAAAAATAATGAAAAAAATCGTCTTGTGTTTGTGGGCTCCAAGATTTCCACGCGGGACAGCACTTACTATCATTGGGGATGCAAGGCAAACCGTTACGGCGGGCTCCAGAGGGGGGGTCCACCATCCTTCCTCCATTCCCGTCGTCCCCGTCCCTCCCTCGACTACTCATCATTATCGTCATTATTATAATAGACCTGTTGCCATGATAAGGAAAGCAAAGGTAGGTCTTATATACGAGCTCCGTCCGGCGAGGCGGGTGGGCCATGCTGGGAGGAATATATACGAGTTACAAGTTGTTGTATCTTTTGAGACGTACAGCATACAAATCCTCCACCTTTTCTTTACCAGTTGCGATGTAGGGCGCGGTAGAAGCGGTGCGGCTGGCCCCATTCGCATGGATGGCACATGGCACATGCAATGGCATTTGGGTTGGGAATGAAGAATGAAGAATGACTACTGCAGCTGACTGACTGCTCTTGATGGGATGGGATTGCTATGGATGCGATGGGACGTAATTGGGACCTCCCCCCCTGCTCCTGCGTCGTCTCGTCTCCTTGTTGTTTTGTACTGCTTGCACGGCCTCACGCCAGAAGTGGACTAGTGCGCTCCCAATAACAATAAAAATGATTGGCTTGGTGGGTGGAGTGTGCTTGCTTCTACCCCCCTCCCCTCCCGGTTTCTCTATCTTTGGAGGGCCCCCTTAATTTGGCATCTTTGTATCCAATCATCAGCCCGCCGTAATCTATGGATGGATGGATAGTATGTTACCTCCCTCACTTCTTCAGTTGTTGTGCAAAACATCTCGTTGGTACCTTCTCATTTTCCACTGGAATCTTCAGCCTGATGTCACCACACTTTGGACGTTGTAATTTGTAAGGTCCATGCCCAATGGCTAAAAGTGCCTTGGCCATTGGCCTCTGACATTTACTTGCAGAGGCCAATGGCCTAAAGCACCTTGGGCCATCTAGCATTTGCCCCCGACATCCTCTATGAGTTTGTCCACTTATTGCCCAACTAAACTTGCTTATTGGAACCATAAAGATTCAACTACCTTTCAAAAGAGAAAAGAAGGGATGTTTTTTTGTTAATTGTTTCCTCCACAACGACATTCATAATGGGGCTCATTTGCACAATTCATGGTGATGGATGGATCCCTATCATAAGGGCTCTCATAAATCTATGCTTTTTTTCTACCTAGTGGGTCAAGTGCTGGTGGATGGTGACCTCTATCACACATAAGATTTATTCCATTTGCGACAATTTTGCCAATGTGGTCTACTCTTTAATCATCAAAATGCTAATACATATATTTTGCATGGCAGAAATTGCAATTAACTAATGTTTAACAACATTACTTTTATCACTTTTCGACACGATTATGGTTTAATGAATGTTCTTCTTTAACGTTGTTCTTCAAAGAAGAGATCTTGAATGTATCTTCATTAATACTAGTATAATTGCAACTTGTTATGTAGTGTCTTATTCTTCTGACCTAATACATCATCTCAAGTTCAAGATCCCATGCTTTTTTGTTTCCAAATAAGTCTAACCTATATCTTTTGATGTATATTCTATCTTACGGTGTTGTAAACGACTTATTGCAATAATAAATAGTTGATTCATATGGTATTTAAACATGATCATGCATGTGACGGTGGCAGTTATAGAATTAGCCACGTTTTGAGTGGTAAGTGCAGAATAGCATCCATTAAATAGGCATAGAATCATTAACTCCATTATGCGTCACTTCTAGTAGTTAGTCTGCATATGTCAGTGATGGGTAAAAGGAGTGGTAGTTGGGGTGGGGAAATTTATATAATATTTGTTAGAATTTGAACACTTGAAACAACATTCTTCTATATTTTCTGCCAAATGCAATCCAGTCTATATGCCTCAAAAAAGGTAAATAGATGACCTATTAATCTTGGATATTACCTTTAAAGGTTGTTGAGCACTATGGGGCATCTTTCCATTAGAACTCAGTAAGCATGTGTAGATTATGCATCTAGAGAGAGAAATCTAGGAATTGCCTCATTGGACATCCCCAAAACGAGGCAATGTTTGACTCATTTGTGTCTCCCTTCTAAATGGGACTTCACTTCACGTCATCTAAGCACCATAACTCTATCTTTCTTCAGTGATGTGATTAATCTCAGCAATCCAATAGGTTTAATATTATTACCAACATTAGCCGAGTTCAAAAACTTAAACAATGTCCAAAGGCCAAACCAATTGCTACAACTTTAGTGTGTTTATAGGAAGAGATGGATAATTGCAATGAGTGTATCATCTACCACCTACGACTATCATCTGAGAAATCATGAATTCAAATCTAGGGGGACGGTTGTTATGAATGCGTTACCTGCAACCTAAAACTATCACCTAAGAAGTCATGTATTCAAATCTTTCCAAAGTGATAAAAATTTTAAGATGACTTGCACACTATTGAAATAAAAAAATAAAAAGATGAAAAAGTCTAAGCAGTGTGGGAATTTGACACCCTAAATGTGTCAAGAAGATATTCTTCTAGGATCAATGATTCAAAAGAGGCATTTTAGTTCGAGAAAGTGTGTCAAAAGAGACTTCAAAATATTAAAAAGAAAAAACAAAAAAAAACATCTCCCATAACACACCAAAACAAAAAGTTCCCTTTTTTTTTCTGATACAAAACGTGGTCACGATAACATCATCTCTTTAATATCTTCATAAAAATACATGACAAAGGACATGACCAGAATGATCAGCTGGACGAAGAGTATGATTTGCTGCTGTGCAAATTATGTTTTAATCAGGTGTGAAATCCTACCAAATCCGCTCGAGAATTTGCTATTTTGACCTAGTAAACTTAACCAAATATGAGCGTATTATACACCATCAGAACGACCCCCCTGAGAGCTTTCCAATGCAATAAAAAACATACAAAAGGAGTCCGGATTCAAAAGTTATGATAAGAACCATATTACCATCAAATCTGCACTTTGCAAAAAGGAATCCAGATTGAAAAGTACAAAACGCAGGTACCTATCTTGATAGATCTCGATCAAATCATATGCCAATAGAAAGCTCTCTACATAAGCTTTTTAAAGAATTCAAGACCATCTGAATCTGACCTCTGTAGCTCAAGTTATGAGCCTAGAAACAGTTGACATTCTCTCTCCATCGCTTCTCTTCTTTATCTATTTTTAGTGACTTAGATATCACATACAATGGTTTGGTAAAAAAACCTCTTATAAAGATCTTATTTTTTACTAAAATTTATAAAAAGCATTTGCAAACGTAATCTGACACGCCATAAAATATAAAGTATGTGGAAAAAAATTAAGTGCCAGAATATCCCATTTGGTAGCTTACTGTTATGAATATGGTAGCTCGGGGGAGTGGTCTTGGATGTTAGTCTTGGTGGACTAGCGTGGGTGTCTAAGTTAGGCAAATTATTGACAAGGAAAGGCAATGAAGGCAACCTATGGTCTATATTTCTGAAGCCCAAAAGACATAGCTAAATAAAAAAAGGGCTAAAGTCGTAGCAGAGACCTATAAATAGACCCTGAACTTCAGTTACATATATCTCGGCAACCAGAGCTCTGATGGAGACGATTCTTACTTCAATGGAACCGGCTCGGAGTCTAGTTTTCGAATTGGTATAGAAATTCTGCGAATCATCAGAATAAGAGAGATATGGCCGGAAGAGTGATAGGGGGTCAAAGAAGACTGCTCTACACATTCGCTCTTGAATCTAATTCTAAGAAAGCCATTACTTTTTCCTAGAGCTTCTGCTGTTTTTATTCAATAGCCTGTCACTATCCTAGAGCCTAACTCGTAGTGTCTTATATTGAGGACTGCTAGCTCGAGGGAGGAGCTACCAGTGGAAGCTGATTGTCAGGCCTTGCCATAATTATGCCAATTCTTAGCACCGAATGACCCGGTTTGGTGGTGAATCATACATTGGTTATTGCATCTTGAGCTAGCTCTGGTTTTGGTGAACTAAAGCTTGGCCAATCTGAGTTATTCCATGTAACTCATATTGTATGTTTGTTTCAAATAGAGATCTTTTGTCATTGCTAACAGTTTGATTGTGGATTATGTAGCAATTCTGGATGGATTACATATTGGGAGACCATGAATTGATTGAGAAGCTTTAAATAAGGTTTCAGGGATATAAAAGGTATGGTTCATTGGTGTGATCCATAACACTTACATGGCTAGTTATATAAGATCTATTTTTATATATGGCTACTTTACATTGATTTAATTGCATAGCAGACCCATGTCATATATTTTTGAAAGCATGAATTTTGCAAATCCTATTCTCTATTGCACACTAAACTTCTTTATCCAATCTCTGTAGGTGCATCTATTATGACTTCCCTTTCATAAATCTTTATAACCTATTATTATTCTCTTATTTATGATGTTAGCTATTTCTCAAAGTTAAATTCTATGTTTTGGTCATTGCTTTTGAATATAAAAGCATTTTTTTGACAGCTTGGGAAGTGTCTCAATGATATTTGATGCAAGAATTTTAGAGGTGCGTCAATTGATAAGATAATATTTGAATGTGTATCAACAATAAAACGCTATACAATTTTAATTCTCCATACTATGCCCATCCATTGTGAAGTAATAGATGAATTACTTTAAGTGACATCAACTTGCACCTCACAGACAGCAGTCAACACTTGCCGAGACAGTCAACATTGCCCTGAGGGTCAGAGAGCAACAACAGCTAAGACATAGGAGCCACAATGGGGCCCAGGGGATGCAGCTAAGCTATAGGGGATACGCCATCTGCGTGCACAGGGTAAAAAACCCCTGTATACGCTTTTTTCTTGTAGAAAACCCCCTCCCATAAGGTCTCATATTGTCGAAATATTTACACCCATGCATACTTATGCAAGCATTTTTGTTAGTGGCAAATATACCCATCCTTTACAAAATATATTTATTAGTGTAGAAACCTAAATCCAATAATCCCTCTTAACATCCATAGATCAAAAGAAGCCCTCCCATATATGTATAATTTATTCTCCTCATATTAACTTCCCCCTCACGACTGTATAATATGAATATCTAGCATAATAAGGGGGGGTTTCTTTTATGATTTTCTATGCTTTTCAATAAGGTTCTGGCTATGATTTTGTGGTGTATTTGACGAGATGTACTAAATGGTATTTCTAGAGTGCACTCTTTTCTTAGCCGTTGACTTTACATATAAAAAACAATTGTGTACCCATGTTTATAGTTATCTGCATGTACTCCATTTTGAATAGCTTTTAGGGTTTCAATAGTTTCTAGACTCCTTATTTTTTTCTTCCCCGGCAAAGTACGATTTTTGTCTGTGAAGGCCGAAGTTGGTGATGTTAGAATGCCTTCAGGTTATGGCTTTCAAATCCTTACCACTATTCTATGCTATGACGCAACTCTATTTCTCAAATTTCCTACTTCTTCTACATCTCCATAGCAAATTTAGCATTCTGGCCACAAAGGCAGTTTTTGCTTTTTCCAAATGCTTCTTCATTCATTGAGCATAGCATCACTGCAATCTGTTTGTTTCTTGCAACCAGTGTGTGACGAAGGATTCAAAGTATTAGTGCAAAAGGTCTTAGCAGGGTACACATCTAGAGCTAACATATCATCGTCATCAATGACAACACATAATGGCAGGGTTTCGAATCAGGGAATTCGACTTTATTTTGCGTTGGCAGCAATTGATTTAGCAGATTGGGTCGTCAAACATAACAGAAAGGAGAAGGGCCAAAGTGAAGGAAGTTTTTGGTGCACCTGCTAGTTGTCAGATTTGTGTAGATCATTGTTGTGTGTCAGATTGTATAGCCTGAAGTTGTAGGAGATGCCGAACCGAGGTTGGATATGCGGCCCTCTTCTATATATTGCTGTATGCTTACTCTTTGAATCTATAGCATGGTCCTATACATAACTATTTACTCGCTCTGGCCGAAAAATATGTAGCTCCAGTGAATTACTATTGAAGGTTCTTTCGTATGTATCTGGAAGATTTGGTATTGCAGTGAATCTTTGATTAAGTATTGAGGGTTGCTTTATCAAACGTGTTGTTGCAGAAGCATTGAAACAATAATTCCAACAATCCAGATAGGTCGATCTAATGGCCAAGGTATTTTAGTTCTATGTTTGTCCTTTGCATATTATTGCTAGATCTAGCTTCGGAAAAGTGCAGTGTAAAGAAAGAGATTTTGTGCTTAGAGCTGGCTGTATAGGTTTCTTTTGGCAGTTTCATTTACAACATTTTTCTTGGCCAGTATTTTCAAAAATGTATTACCTCAACATTGTAATAATGCCTTTTCATGAATCATTCCTACAAAAGTTATTAGCACGCCTTCGCTGAAGTTCCTGGATATGTGTGGTAATTTCTTAATGAATCTCTATTCCCTACAGTATTGTTTTATCGTTGTTAGTCTTCTACCTGCGTGCTTTTGGTAACTAGCCCGGTAGGGAAATTAGCTCATTTTGGCTCTAGACAAAGAATCAAAGCTCCAACTTGACGATTCAGGTTATTGTTTGATACAGAAGCAAACATAACATAAGCAGATAAGATTCTTCATTTAGAAAGCATGTGATCTGAGAATACACAGAAAAAACCAGCTGGATTAGCTCCAACTGGGCTCGTAGCTATTCCCTCAAGCCAAAAATTGAGTCGTAAACCTCTTTGTGAGCATCTGAAGATATTAAGATAGTTCATACCGCATGTAATGGACAAGTATTCTGGAGGAGGAGCCAAGGAACTCCTGTGTGGGCAAGAAGTTATCAGATTGCGGGACATGGCAAATGGGTGTTGTATGCTCTAACTCCTTGCTAATTTATACCAGGAGAAATAATTTGTCTATACTGTAGCTGCATTATTAGGTATAGATATGAGTATCCCTTATGGGTATGCAAAGTCCAAATTGGGCAACTGCCTAATTTGTTTGTCCTTGTTTCTGCTATTCATGTAGCATGTTTTGTCATGGGACAACATGTTAACAGAATTAGATTTTGCTTTGGCAGATCATGTACCTCTTCAAGGGTGGTGGAGCAGTCAGTAGAGGCATTTTGAAGGAAACAAGGCAATGCCAATTCAAGGACATCCAGAAGGAGCTGTCAGTGCTAGAGTTGAGGAAGTGTTTGAGGAGCACCACCCCCTTCCTTGGCCTACTCTAGAGGCAAGGCTCTTAAAAGAAGCCAAAGGATCATTCATTGTGGAGGTAAGATTAAGTACAAGAGGGGAGGGTTAGAGGAGGACAGGGCACTAGAACCACTGACAAGATACACGCTCCTTGAGATGGACTGTGAAATTTAGCACTCCTGTGACACCATCCTTGTAGGAAAGGGTTTCTCTTCCTTGATCCGGACGATGGAGTATGTGATCAGTCCTTAGGTTTGAAGAGCATAAAAGTGTCTGTTACCGAGGGTCCCCTCCTCCTCCCCCGATGAACGTGAACTTCTGATGTCATGGTTGCCAGCAAATTCCTAAGGCAGGTATGCTTGTCAGGTGGACTAATGATTTTGCCAAAGTAGGTGGAGTGGTGGTGTCAGGTGGAGGCATCTAGCCAGGGGAGTTCAGAGCTTGAGAAGCATTTCCAATACGAGAAGCGCAAATACACTTTGCATTCTTGTCAACCGAAGAAGGTTCTAAGGCCCCCAAAGATTGACAACCTCACAACCAACTAATGAGGCCATCTTGAAGTACATGAAGACCATGTGTTGCAAATGAAGAGATGGGTTGCATAAAACCATAGCCATGAAGGGCTAAATTAGAAGAGGACCAGGAAAAACCAGAAGATGATAAGAGGGGGCATAAAGCCACATCCATTCTCGACTAAAAACAAAAGAATAAAAATAAAAACAAATGCAGGGAAGTAAGAGGTCTAAGAACCAACTGGCACTGGAAATAGATATTGTTCCCAGCATAAACCACTTGCACATAGATCAGGTCGGTATCAGACGGTGCGCTAAACCTGGGTTGAGATTTTGGGGGATGCCTCTAGGTTAAGTTAAGAGACTATGACATGGACTATCTCTCTTGGGATTGTGAATGTTGAGGCCATTGGCTTCATTGGTTATTGTAACTGATGAAGAAGAATCTGAGCGTGGCCTTTTATGTGGGGGATGGAGTTCTTCCTACCCTCTTTATAGGCATTGATGTCATGTCACGGTAGATACTGGAGTTACGACGCTCCATGCTGAATAAGTGGTTGAAACTTTTGTGCTTAGCAAGAACGATGAAATAGATAAGGAACCTAATTATAAAAAGTGTGTGCAAAGAGAAGAAACTGCTAAGAGTCGAATATACCTTAGGCGCTCTGATAAACCGATGAAAAGGGAGCTTGATGAATGGAATCAATTGCTCGATTTCGGGTTTAGCCCCATTTCTGATGCATTGTGCCAAATCCCTAAACCAGCCCTGGACTGTGAGAAGATATTGTTTGGCTGACTCACGAATTTATTGACAGCTTATTTGAGTTCATGATCCCATTATCCTTCAGAACATATATGATGGTCCTTTTCCACGCTCTGATTTCCATGGGCTTCTCTTCTGTCTCTTATATCATAATGGTCATCAGTGTGCTTGTTCCGACCTTGAATTCTTGGCAGTGCCATTGGCGAAAAATGCTTTTTTCCACTTGCTTTTAGGTAGTCTTGGTCCCTATGCCTCTGATCCATACAATTGTGTTGATTCTACCAGTATGCCGAATAGGTACGCCTTGACTTCCTAGTTTATCAACATGCTTTTATTATAGTTTTTCATGATGTAATAGTTGCCTATGACTGCTTGGAACCTTGAGCCTTGTAACGCTCCCCACCAAATATACGATGCCCCATCGTACATCTCGTGGGAAATCCCATATCTAGCCCTTCGGCCGCATGGGCCCTTCGTCTATCCCGCACCCAAGATATCTCTGGTGGGGGAAGGGGACACGAAGGTGTCTTGTGCGGCCTTCCCCTATGGGCTCCTATAACAGCAGACGCATAACGTAACGTCAGCACTAGCAATCGTCGAAGGATAGCACATCCGTACAACCATAGATACATCCAAGGTATCAACATGCCGTAAAACATAAGAGCTCCTACCCAGGCTCAGAATCGTAAGGAAAGTAGACTGATGGCTAGGCCTCAAGATAGAGCAGACCGAGATATGACAATGGCTGGGCTGACTATAGACAATGGCTAGGGTTGACCACTCCATCCGCCCCTCCTGCGCATACTTTGCAGACGGACTAAATCAGGCTCTGGCATGACTATAACCTGTCGGATACGTAGTCTCATGGTATCACCCATCGAGACTACTTCGGGTTGCATCTCCCCGGTCCGATGAGGTAGGAAGGGTTGCATCTCCCCTTTCGAGGTCTAGTGGCTCCATGGACGACTAGAGAATCGTGGCGACATACGATTCATACCCGACTGAACTCCCCAAAATAAGAGCTAGGCCAACATCTTGCTTGAGAGTCAGGGCGACACCATTGACTCAGGAAGTGTCGGACCCACACCCGGCCCACATCAAGTGACCGATTATAGGCCTGGCCCGCTATGGGTCCCCAGTAGCCGCGCTCAGGAGGGACCTCCCTCCACTTTGCCACAAGTCCCGTTGTATGGTGCTAAGTTACTTCATCGCCCCTTGTAGCTGGGTGGCTTCCTATGCACAGGCCGCATCTAATAGGAACTAAGGGGTCTAAACTAGGAGCATCATCTAAATAATGGCGACCAGGTCTCTACCCCCTTTCCAATACAAGAGGAGCACCCGGGCAGAGTTTGCCTCATGTGTACACACCCAATACGGGCGGAGTTTGCCTCATGTGTACACACCCATCGATGCTGCATCCAGCACTGGATGACCACTTCAGCCATGTAGCGCGACAAAGAATCTAGCCAGGATAACAATGCCCCATGTCACGCACAAACACAACCACAGGTCCAAGCCACTACACATGGACTTTGGCCCCGGAGACTATGCACTTATGCAATATGTCACATTCTACATGTTCCAATACCACTATCCTTGCAATTTATGCAATATTTCAATATGACCATAATGATGGTATCAACAATTCAGATGCAATTCTCATGTATTTCTCATTAATGTATTCCACAATAGAAACGCCAATTCCATAAAAAACATACCATGCATCCAACATTTGATACCACATCAATAATAGCACATAACGAATATAACAACCATGACCATCACATTTCTAATGTTTACTATTAGTGTAACTAGGGCCATTTCCATATAATATCACTAGGTCATGGGTTTTTCCTATGGCCATTCTAAAACTCCATCATTAAGCAACTTCCAAGCTCATGCCGCATCTTGGCAAATTCATGCTCTCCAACTTCTTTCTCCCCATAGAGAAAGGTCCTAACGTCTACATTATGTTTTTAATGTTGTTAAATATAACTGCATTTTCCTTTCTATTTCGTTAATATTCCGTCCCCTTACCCAAGCCCCTTATTAATAATAGTTTAATGAGGGCGACCATAATTTTGCATTTAATTGTAATTACGTAATTTAATGTGCAGATATTAACTTAGTGTTTACCAGCATCTCCTTTAGCAGCGACTAACCCAACCTCCAGAACCTTAGGAATATAAATTCCTACGGTCAAATCCACTTACCTTATTTAATAGCTTTAAACTAATTTCATAACAGTCTATTTTAAACATTGTTAACTTACATTTTAAACTTATTATTCACTTACTAACCACTTATAATATTTTCACATTTAGGGCACGACCCTTTTAGAGTCACGAACTCATGGCCAATAGCCCAGATTGGGCTTCGATTCTCTGATTTCTGGCTAGCAAGAGCTCCAAGACTATCAAATCGGCCTCTTGGGCCTTGATTCCAACCTTTTGATGCTAGTTTTGAGTTGATTTGGAGGAGATTCCATTGTGGTAGTGCCAATTACAAGCTCTGATTATGGCAACTATGGCCCCCTTTTCTGGTTCTTGTTTGGCCTTATATCCTCAAATCGGCCTTCCTAAGTCATTTCGGCCACTTTCCAGGCCAATCCGACCTGCTTCAAAACAGTTTCAAATTTTGCCATCTCTGCCTCAATAGAGTTTCTGTTTTATCACAGTATTCTTTAATTTGTGAGATCCCAAACCCTTATCCTCTTAAACATCCTTTACATTGTTTATTCTTCAGTTTGCCTCTGATGGCTCATCCATCCTTCCCCTATTCTTTACATAAACGAATCCTTCGGTTTTAATAATATTACAATACAAATTTCCCCATCAAAATAATACCTACAATTTACATCCTGTTAACTTCATAACTATTTCTTCTATTTCTTACTTGAATCAAACTTAATCATTCTAACATCCCCGGTGTAAGCTGTAAACCACCCACCTAGTTAAGCTGTCTTTGCAGTTGTCCTGCTCACCCTCCAAATCTTCTCCACGGAAAACTCCTCCTCGGAAGGTTTGCGTCCAGAGAGAAAATCTCGCTTCCTCCACAATTTAGTATTTATAGACCTCCTGTATAAACATCATATACATACCATGTATGTATTTTTTCCAACTCCAGTATTAGTTTAATGGTCTCTCGTAATCATACTAAATTGTATTAAATTACTTACATCAATTGTCTGTTAACCCGCCAAGCTCATTACAACCAACATCATATGTCCACATAACATGATAAATAATGAGAATAACATCTAATTCTAATCACACGCATCTAACTTGCAGTTATGGTTCATTGATTAGAGTTCAAATCTAGACCGAGGGTTCTAGAATGGGTTCACTAGAGATACAAAATGCTAACTCATCTGGAATCCTAACTTCTAGATGATCTACAAAGGACTCTAACCCAAATATACCTGCTCTTGAGGAGCTCCCCTTCAGGGGGTCCGAAGTAGCTCCCACTCCTACCAATGCGCACACGCTCGGAGGGCTGCTGTGCTATGCTATGCCACAACAAACGGTTCTCGAAACAGAGTTTCGAGTGTGAACAAGGTTCCAAAACTGTTGGAGTCAGAAAAATGGCCTAAGGTTAGTATTTGGCCATTTATAGGTTAGGGTTCATTGTCACTGCCATGTGGCTCCAATGGGGTGCTTCCATGTGGCAATGACCAATAGCGTGAGGCCATGTGGAATGGCCCTATGCCTAAGGTTGGCTAAACTATATGAATAACTTAGCCATGCTCCCTTTTCCACATACTATGGTGTACAAGGCTACTAAAGTAGACTTGTGCGGTGACATGGCACAGAATACACTTATTTATAGCATATTTTTCAGAGGAACGTCACATTCTCTTCCTCCTTAGGATAATGTTGTCATCAGCATTACGCTAAGGTGATGAACCTGCAACAGCCCTGCAAAACTCACAACTTGAATATAGGAACTTAACTTTATTGAAAAGATCAATTTCGTGTTAATTACTTATTACATAATTATACGGCTATATTTATAACTTAATACAAAATTATATAGCCGTAACATGTTACGAATGCTCTATTCTTCTTGCAAATTCATCAACTTATTAGAAAGTAAAACACCACAGGGTACTCGATTTACCACCCAACCGGACCAACTAGAAGAGATGTCACCAAGTCAAGCTACTCCGCAAGACTGTATAAGAACAAGCTCTTTCTAGCCACCAACCACTGGTGTTACAGGAACTCCTTGTAGTGATATGATCAAGAAAGAAGCAAGAGGAAATACTGCAAAGCAAGGTTAGGTTCTTCATCAAACATAGAAAGAAGGTTAGGTTCTTCATCAAACATAGAAAGGATCATATCAAAAAATATTGTTCCATGCAAGGCCACTCCCCCGAGCACCATATCAATTCCTTCCCTTCTCAAGACTGATCGTCCTCGATCATCTTTCTTAAAGATTTACATCCCTTCTCAAAGACTATGAATTCCTTCGTTTCTCAAGACTGATCATCCTCAATTGCCATTATATCTGAAAGGAAACCATCAACCCCCCTCCCCGCCCCTCCCTTTTTTTTGGAGGAAAAGGAAGGATTATATTAATCATAAATCAAAAACATACAGGATAAAGGCTCAGAGCCTATACAGTAAAGAGCAGGAATTGAATTAAACAACAGAACTGTCATCAAAGACAGATTACATAGAGTTTCCAAAATTAGAGCCAAAGGACCACCATCACAACCAAATTCCTATAAGGCCTCATTAGCAGCTATATAATTGTCAAGAATGGATCTATTAGGTAAAAAAGCAGATTGATAAGCATTCATTCTCTCCTGGAGATGGACCACAATTCTGCCAGTAATAATTTTCACCACTAATTTGTACAAAGTAGTGGTCAGAGAAATAGGTCGCCACTCATTAGTTTTAATAGGAGATTCAGTTTTGGGAATAAGAGAAATGACTCCAATATTAAAAGTAGGATACAAAACCCTGGCCTTCCAAACTCCTTGAATAAATTGAACAATATAGATAGATAGATAGATAGATAGATAGATAGATAGATAGATAGATAGATAGATAGATAGATAGATAGATAGATAGATAGATAGATAGATAGATAGATAGATAGATAGATAGATAGATAGATACATTATTGTCCCTTGTGCCCTGAGGCCCGTGGACTTATGTAGCATGGGCGAGCTCCCTGATGGGTGCTACTAGCACATCACGCTGGTACATTGTAGCCTTTTCTGAAGGCTTTTCTTGGTTTCTATTAGTACCAACACCCCGCTTATATTTGGCTTCGTGGCCATGCGAGAATGCTTCGCTATCAACAACTTTGAGCTGTACACATTGTGGATTCCACTGTCCCACCTTTAATAATGGGTCAGATTATGAACCCTTAGTTTTCGGTGCACCAAAACTCGAATGTGGAAATAGAACACCAGCCGGCAGGTTGAACCCGCTCTATCCTGGTGGTCGGTCGGAGGCTTCTCACTGTCCCGACACTTAGTTCCTTTCCTTTTTTACAATTATTCTGCATGTTCTTGGTGCCCAATAGTGGTGTCCAGCAGCAACAGAGTTGCACTGACCTGGACTACATTAGTGACGCCGATTACTTATCAGGTTTAAAAAACCCCGCCCCGAAGGGTTTTCGGGGAAAAACCTTAATAGTAATGGGCTCACTAATGCTCAAAATTATTATGAGATCCTTTTTCCATCATTGTGGATTTTGGATTTCCGCTGCCACATCCTTTTCCATGTGGTGGATTTGCACATGCTGCCATTTTGCCGCCACCGCCATCGTACCCGCCATTGAATACTCTTTTTCCAGCTTTTGAAAGTCCTTAGTTGGATTTGAAATACCATATGCTTCATAAATCTTCTCGGATGCGCCGGAGTTTCTACCCTGGTTTCCAGATTAGAGCTAACCAAAAAACGGACCCTGTTGCAAAGAACCTTAAACCGGCAAAGAAATATGTCTTTCAATCAAATTCAAGAAAGGATCAAGGATGCATGATGGTTAGTTCGGAGATGGAGCTGCAATGCTTTGGCCTGTGCAAATGCCTCCTTTTCCACAAGGGCACCACCGGATTTGCTGCCATATCTGCAGAATTCCTTCATTATGGACCAGAATTCCACAAAAAAATCTGGTTGGAATCCATCAAGACCAGGACTCTTCTTATGTTTCATCTTCTTCAGAGTTTCAAAAATTTCAGGGAGGTTAGGGACCTCGGTCCAATCATCTTCCATAACTTCATTGGGGGGACCAGCCAGGTCAAAGGCTTCTTGAATTCTGTCATCTTCCACCACCTCATTCTGGAAAAGCTCAGTATAAAACCCACGAAAGGATGAGGCAATTTCTCTCTCATCTGAGCAAATAGAGCCCTGATTTGATTCCAGCTGAGTAATTGAGTTATTGACTAATCTAATATTGGCTACTCTGAAGAAAAGTTTGGGGCTCTCATGGTCCAACTGATTATACATTTTAATCTTACTTCTGAGGGACATATCTCTGACCTAATATTCTTCTAGGGTCTTGATCTGGATTTCCAGCTGCTCTTCTTTTAGGTGAAGGGAGTCATCCTTGGGATCCTTTTCAAGGAGAGATCTAACCTCTTTTATCTGTTCCAGGAGGCTCATCATAGCAACTTTCCTTCCTTAAGCCAGCTTCTTTCCCCATTGTTTAACCAAGTTCTTAACTTTCTGCATTTTATCTAAAAGTTCTTTGTCATGAACCTACTCGAAAACAAGGAAAAATACGGGGAAAATACGCAAGAAATACGGAAGAAATAGATGATAACAAAAGTGTCTAAGAACTCTCGAAAAACATCATTGGCTATATGCTGGAATACTGTCGGAGCATTGGTAAGTCCAAACGGCATAACTGTGTACTCAAAATGGCCATACCGAGTACGAAAAGCTGTTTTCCACTCATCACCCTCCCAGATCCGAATAAGATTGTAGGCACCTCTAAGATCAATCTTCGTAAAATAATGCGCACCTTGGAGTCGCTCCAACAACTCTGGGATCAGAGGAAGCGGATACCGATAATCAACGACCAGACGCAGCAAATCATCCTTCTTTTTGACGAAGAAGATAGGCGCTCCAGCAGGGGACTAAGAATGTCGAATGAAGCTAGTGGCTAGATTCTCTTCAATATAATCCCGCAAAACCTTCAACTCAGCGGGAGATAGACCATATATCGGACCATATGGCGGTGTTGTCCCCTGTTGCAAATCAATAAGACAATCATATGGACGATGCTCTGGGAGTTTGCTGGCCTTGACTTTGTCAAAAATATCAGAGAAGTCGCCATATTTATCTGGGAGCATTGGAGCAGACTTCGCTGGTGCCGAGCTAGCCGACAGGTGAACCTGGATTGCAATACTAAACTTGGATCTTGTCTTCTAGATTTATCGAACTCGCCAAGAGAAATCTTTGAGATATGAAACCGAGGGTATGAAGAAGCCTCTACAAAAGCTGGAGCAGGAACAAAAACATGAGCGGGAGCAACTGGAACATGAACTGGAGCATGAACTGGATCAAGAACTGGAGCAGGAACAGGGACTGGAGCAAGAAGTGGGGCAGGAGCAGAAACCGGAATTGGAGTAGGAGCAGAAACTGGAGCTGGGACACCATCAAGAATATGGTCAGAATCTGGGGCATGAACTGGAGCAGAGGCAAGAGTCGAATCAGAATGTGGAACAGAAACAGGAACAGCAAGGACGGAATCATGGGCCCACGATACTGCACGTATCGAAGTCGATGTTGGTGTAGGGACCTGATCTGCAGATGAATTGGAACTAGAACTAGAACCAGCAAATCGAAATGATCTAGTAAGCCAATCAACCTGCGGGTTATGTAGCTCGAGCCAGAGCAGACCCAAGACTATTGGCGCATGAGGGCTAACAATGAGATTGAAGGAAATAACACAAGAAACTCCCTCGAACAAAACCTGAAGAGGCGCAGTACATTCTGTGACTGCACTCAAGGAGATCTCCCATCCATCAATCACTTCGACAGAACTAAGATGCTCATCATTGCTTCTAGGGATGGCGTGCTTACTGGCGAATGCACTATCCATAAAGCAGGCATTTGCACCAAAATCAAGTTGTGCCAACATTTGCAATCCTCCAACTTCTGTTTTTAATGATATAGGGATGAAGAATGCCTTGCTGACCTTACCTGATGGAATAAACATGTCAAGAAATGTGGAAGGAGTCTGAGAAAAGGTGGCCAGCCGACGAGAGACTCCTACTACTCGGACCGGCCTCTGAAGTTTTCTGACTGATTTGGGCGCTTCACTGGGCATCCACGAGCAATATGGCCAGCTCCTCCATAGTAGAGGCAAAGGTTAGTTTCTCTCCGACGCTGCTTCTCGGCAGCAGATAAAGGTCCTTGGACTGCCCGACTAATCGGCATAGGCTCAGGTCCTGACTTGCTGGATTCTACTGATGACACTGGGGAGGACGTAGCTACATGCACTTGTGTGATTGGGAAGACCTGACTACGTCTCTATTTCCTATGTTAGACGAGCCGATTATCACACCGAATGGCAAATCTGATGGCTTCTTCCAAACTCTGGGGATCCTCTATAGACAACAACATATCTTTGACATCCTCACGTAACCCCCTTCGAAAATAATCTCGAAGTGCAATATCATCCCAGGCAGTATCTACCGCAATTTGACGAAATTCTGATGCTTATACTGAAGCTGGGCGAAAACCTTGCCTTAAATTGCAAAGTTTTGTGACTGCTGTGCACTTCTCCAAAGCATGCCTCGAGCTCTGCAGTGAACGCAGCAAAATCTTGCAACTCTGAGGCTCCTTTCTCCAATAATGCAATAAACCTGAGTTCCTGGGCCGTGGGATATCTATGAGTGTGGAAGTGGATCACAAGCCTGATCTGATTCAAAAAACCACGGAGCTTGGACCGAGTGCCGTCAAACTTCTCTGGTAGATTGATTTTAGGCTCTGATAGCCTCAATCCAGAACTAGACGCAGATTCATGTGAAGCAACACGTTCCTTTAGCTCTTTATTGTCCAACTGCAACTGCTGGCATACCTGAACAAGCTACTGGACCTGCTGTAATAACGTTGAAACCTCCTCCATAGATATAAAATCACCAAATACGAGCAAAAAAATGCTTAGGATCAGAGCAGGCAAGAACCGGTAAGGGATTCCGGTTCAAACTGTCATGAACCTACTCGAAAACAAGGAAAAATATGTGGAAAATACGCAAGAAATATGGAAGAAATACGTCAAGATCGGCAAAGAATCTGATATATGAACAGGAATCAAGAATACAATGGGCCAAAGGCAAGCAGGAACATGAGACAGATGCCTAGAAGGCTCAAGACTGGCATTGAATCGAAATAGTTCGACAAGAAGGAGGTGCCTCCTTATATATCTAGGCCAACGGTTAGGATCGTGCCACTCCAATGGATGAGATCTCGCCAAGTGTCGTGCATGCATTAGGTTCTAGAATGTTCTAGAACCTCCTGGAGATAGTCCTACATATGAGAGAGACGTGAGATAGCGTCTTTAATAAATATTGGTAGCGCACTTGGCAAAGGTGTAGGACTTGCAACTGGAAGGTTGCGAGTTCAAACCTTGTCTTGTGCAACTACCCTTTTGCATCCATGTGACGACCATTTTTTGTACATACGAGTATAATGTTCGTATGATACGAATGCCCCTATGGTCGTCACATTCTTCATGGATTAGTGTTGATCAATTTTAGGCAGGGAAACATAGAAGGATGTGAACTCTTGGCAAAAGGCCTTCATCTGGAGGAAGTATTAAATTTGAAGGGGATGGGGGCCAGATATCAAATTCCTAGTGTCAAGGAAGTGAGGCTGATGGTCAAAAATGGTGCTGGCAATATCACCAGTCACTATACAGTTATTCAGCCAGCTGGCAGAATTATGGATGTAAAACCTATCTAGCATACAGAAAGTTCTTTGATCACCTTTTCTTTTATTGCTCCAAGAGAATTTAGTGTTCGAGGAGGGAACATATACTAGGTCCTGATTGGCTAACCAACCCTCCCAGGAGTACCTCTCATTCTTTGACATATTGATCTTGTTGCCAAGTTTCATATCACTATGGGGGGGTATTGTTGAAATCTCCAGTGACCACCCAATTATCAATATGTTGTTGAAGATTAATCCAGTTATCAATTTTAGTCTATAGGCACTCTTTCATAAGGGTCAGTAGAGGCATAAATGTTTATAAATGCTACCTGGCAGTCCTTAATGAGCATGGTAATATACAACCACCTGTTAGAAGGGCTAATATAGGTACTGATCAACTTCTGGTTATACCAGAAGGTGGCTAGACCACCCTTAGTGCCATCTGCATGGATGTAACAGGAGGCCATACTAGGTCTGATCCATTCACCCAATTAGCTGAATCAAAACTGGGAAGTCTATTTTCTTGGATCATGATAATATCCGCCCTGAAGCCTCTAACCGAGGCAATAAAGCGCCTTCTCTTAGTAGACCCCTTGATGCCCCTCAAATTCCAAGTTAAGATCCTGATAAGAAGAAGGAGGGGAGGGGGACAATCAATAACTAAGTTTCCTCAAACCATGAGGTGAGGATTTACTCCTAGTATTATATATGTGGGAAACACTTTTATGGTTGAGTACTTTTCTTGAGAGATCTCAAAGGGAGCAATTAAGTCTAGTTGCATTGACTTAGTGGTATTATTTAGAGCATCTAGGTTCTGCTGCAGGGCTTGTAAGTTAAGCTCAATATTACAGGCTTCAGTTTCCTGATAGGAATATTTCACAAGCTCACATTCAGCAACATGGTTGAGTTCATCTTGTATGAGGAGGGGATTTCTTCCTCCCAATCACACCTTTGGAATGCCTGGAATTCTGGTTGTAGACTAAGACAAACAAGGGAGTGATCACTACCTGGTTTCACTCAACATCCTCCTCGCCATCATGTCTGCTGATATTGGGGGTAGCAACCTTGGGTTTGAGGGAGCTTGCATCAACTGCTTCAGAGACAATTTTACTGACTAGGTCCACTGTAGATTTGCCATATTTGTCATAAAGATCAGAGATAGGAGTATTGTGAGAGTGGGGACCAGTGAGGAATTTAGGATGCCAAAGTTGATGGAGGTATGATTGGAATTGGGGTCCACTGAAAGGTCAACAACAATTCAGCCATCCATCACAGAGGGTATGGATGGTGGAGGGGTGGTAGAAGTAAGTGGAGTAAATGTGGGAGATTTAATTCCGTGGATCTGTTGTAGTCCCTGAACCTTATCCTGTAAGTTTTTCTTAATCCCAGATATATCTGTCAAGCCAGTGACTTCGTCGAGGTCTTCGTCAAAAGTATCAACAGAATCCTGTAACAGTTTAAATCTGTTCTTACAGACAAGAGGGGAGCTAATTTCCTCCCTTTTTGTTGCTGGATGAGTATGGTTGATCTTCAAGGAGGTATCCAATTCAGCTGAAGTGTGATCATTTCTATCAGCCAGCCCTTGGTCTTGATCCTTTGAGGAAGTGGGGCCTGAATTAGGTGCCTGCAAAGTCAAATAAACCCCATCCATGATTTGGGCATTTTTAGCCTTAATTACTGTAATTTTGTCGTTGGACCTGATCCGAGGGTTTATATTTATCAAAGGTTTTGATCATAGCAGATGAATTGAAGGAGACCCCTTTAGTGGTAGCTCCCTTGTTCAAAACCTTTATAGTACCCCTTAAGAGTCTGACTCCAGCTTGTGATTTTTAAGGGTCTCTTCTAATTCTTTATTGGCCAAGGCAATTTTCTCCCTGATAAGCTATCGTCTCCGAATTCTCTTTGTACTACCATTTAGATTACCATGGTAGCGGCTATAAGCACGAATTTCTGTACCAGGATTAATATGCTCAGTGACAGCCTGTTGATCCAGATATGGGGCACACCTTTCTCCTCCATGCAAGAATTTCCTGCAAATAGGACAAACGGGAGGCAACCCATTCCATCTTAAGAGCAAGGATTGGTCAGTCCCAAATATGTCCTGGAAGGTGAGTTCGAGAGGGATAGGTTTGAGAAGATCCAGCTGGATAAAGATAGTGAGAGGCCTGTCTAGTCTGCGCTCCACCGAGATGAAGGATCTAATTGAGGAGAAAATGATTCAGACAGTGGGGCTCCCAAAATACTGGGTTTAAATCATGTAGATGAACATAGGAAGTGTGCATAAGAGTGGATGGCCGCAGGGGATCAAATTGGTATGACCATTTTTGAAATTTGATCGTAAAGCCCATATGGGTAAGGTGTCCCATTTTAAGAATATGTTCAGCCACTTGTTCAGAGCAGAATTCAATAATAAAATAGGGGAAGCGGATCCAGTAAATTGAAGAGATTTGAATAGATTTTGATAAAGCACAAATTTATTTGGATACACTCCCCAGAATTATTCCTTCTTTTTCAGACCAACAAATAACAGCATGTGAAGACAGATGTCCAAACCTCGAGTGACAGAGTTCGGGGTTCAATTCAATATCTCTGGAATGGCGGTAAGTGGGCGGATTATGCTTCTTCATATTCAAAATATCTTGTTTGATGGAACTGTCTTCCTTACATGGTTGAGATCTTCAAACAAGGGTATTACTCGAGTTCGCATTCAGAGGGGCGTAGCAATCCCAAAACGGTCTATCTGGAAATGAGGATGGAAGAGCATTCTTTGGCGCCATAGATGCCGGAACAAAGGTAGTGTTACAAAAAAATTCTCCGAATTGATTTGGTGCCAAGTCTCCTTGGAGCATACGCTGTTGTTGGGCCAAAATCTGTTTCTGCTCTTCAGGGTTTAAGGAGCAGAAAATATTTAAGATCGAGTGCATTGGGGAAGATAATCCGTCCGATAGATCCGGTGGGGCCATGATACCAGATCAAAACAGAGATCTTAAAGGGATGTATAAAGGAGAATATGGAATTGAAAATCAGAGAAAAGGGAAAGATTGGCAAATGGCAGAAGAGGAGAGAAAGAGGGTGGCAGAGATGAAGATGCCTTTTTAGGAAAGTGATGGGACCCAAAAAATCCAAGATCTAAAGACGTAATAGGAGTACCTTACGTGCTTATCTCGATTCGGGAGCCTAATCACGATAGAACCCTAGTTAGGATTATTCAAGATCAAGCTCGCGATCGCGCTCGCGCCTCCCCCCGAGTGTCCAAACCTCCCTTTTCAAAATTGATCTTCAATCAATTTCTGAAAAGCGTGTTAGTATTTCACTTCTTGGGACCAATCTTGTCCCCCTAGGAATGTTCTCTTTCTGATCCTCCAAGGCAAGATCCGCGCTTGGACAGAAAAATCTCCATATTGATCCATCAAATAGGCGTCCCTCACTTGAACAGTCATGGCATTCCCAGCCCTTTCTAGTCCTTCAAGTTAAGTATCACCATTTAACTTGAACAAGAAAGTAAACCCTTTCCAGTCCTTCAAGTTAAATATCACCATTCAACTTGAACAAGAAAGATATTTTCCCCTTCCATTCTCAGAAATAAACTTATTTTCTCGAGAAGGTCTCCAAAAACAACAAGTTGAACATCAACTTAATTTGTCTCAAAGTATAAGTTAGTTTAAAATAAAATATTTACTAACCTCCACCAGAAGCACCAAATCTGATCAGTTTCTATTCCCATTTGCAATCTCCAGCACCACCAGAAGACCTGCGAACATCAGGAATAACAAACATTCTATTCACCTAGACATGAGCACCAACTCATTCCATTCACTTGGACATGGCGTCAACTCATTCCAACCTCTTAGACATGGCATCAACTCATTCCAACCTCTTAGACATGGCATCAGCTCATTCCAACCTCTTAGACATGGCATCAGCTCATTCCAATCTCTTGGACATGGCGTCAGCTCATTCCAATCACTTGGACAAGAGCAACAGCTCTTTCCATTCACTTGGTTTGGATTGCGTTCTCATAAATAGCACCAATCATTTATGACAATCACTAGTCTCAGTCATAAGGATGCAATAAGAAATATCTAAAGATTCTAATCACAATCCTTAAACATCAATTTCATACCAGACAAGAGGTAACTGATTTGCAATTTGCTCCCCTTGGACCTCTTGTGCTACTTTCTTTTCACCTTTACTCTTCTCGTCTTCAGAAGTTCTCGCTTCTTGCGTTGCCTTAAGATATCTTGTGTGCTGCTAAGCCACTCAAATTTCCAACGCGTCCATCACCCACAACTCCGTTGGTAAAGACCGGAACTGAGCTCTGATACCAATTGTTACGAATGCTCTATTCTTCCTGCAAATTCAACAACTTATTAGAAAGTAAAACACCACAGGGTACTCGATTTACCACCCAACCAGACCAATTAGAAGAGATGTCACAAAGTCAAGCTACTCCACAAGACTGTATAAAAACAAGCTCTTTCTAGCCACCAACCACTGGTGTTACAGGAACTCCTTCTAATGATATGATCAAGAAAGAAGCAAGAGGAAATACTGCAAAGCAAAGCTAGGTTCAATCAAACATAGAAAGAAGCAGATCTAGTTGTGCAGTCAGCTTAGACCCCTATGCAACTTTCTGGTCACAACATTTCAAAACATAAGGAATCTATGGACAACCAAACCTAATCTGGAAACTAGACTACAAGAACTTTCCAACAAGGTAAGGATCGCTGATTTTTGAGTTGTGGTTGCAGAGATATCACGTCTCAAATTTGTCCTTCTATTTATAGGTAACAACATTTTTTTTTACCTTTTGCTTTTAAATAAAGGTCAAGGTTTATTTTTAGCTCTCTCTTTGATAATATCAAGGCTTAGACATATTGGATGGCTTTCTTACTTGATCATATGAATAAATATTGTTACATGCAAGGCCACTCCCCTGAGCACCATATCATAACAAGTATTATTATAAAAGCTTGCACACATAATATTATCACGACAGATATAGGAGTTCATAGTTAAAATCTAAAATCTATGAGTCCTGTCTTCTCGTAACGTGCTCCCTCCTCCATGCTCCCCTTCACTGGCTTGCACAAGTAGCATATTACGTTAGTTTAGTTAATAAGTTTGTGGTTTTAAGGGACCACCCCCCCCTAATTACCTCCTTGAGCCAAGCTACTAGCTCAAGGTTACCCTACTACCTTGCACTCGATCATGGCCCATAGGATATGAGCTTAAGGACCGTTTAAGACGATCCTATCATCGCCCATGATTGGGTGCTACCTTGTACAAGATCCCTTGATTGTGTACACCCACAGTGCCTCATGGCCCTGGGGGTTTATGTTAGGGAACGTCCCAGACGATCCCATCATCGCGCATAATCATGCTTACCTCATCCTGACCCCCCTATGGTCATGTGCACATGCCGTGCATCGTGGCATAGAAACATCTTAACCATGATCACATAATCGCCCACGATCCCATGCCCACTAGTGCATGACCCCTTTAGTCATGCACACCCGCAGTGCATCATGGTCCTAAAGGTTTAAGCTAGGGAATATTCCACTGATCCCATCAGCGCCCACGATGTTGCGCTCCTCTCACATGACCCTCCCGATCATGTGCACTCTTGGTGCGTACTAACCTAGAGAATGCCCCTGGGGGGATCTCATCATTGCCTACACCCTAAGATCTTCGCGTATGTATCTTAACTACCCTGAATGCATATGCTTTCCTGCACTTACACTAAGGCATACTCAAGCTTAGCTAAGAGCACTTGACAGAGATGACTTGGCCGCCGAATTGCTCCATGAATTTCGGGTATTTCTTCTCTAGATCTTGCTTTAATACCCATGTTGCATCTTCCACAGACAAGTGCTTCCACTTGACCAAGAGGAACTAAGACCTTCTTGTCTTCTTAAATGCTTTGTCGAGAATTAGCTCGGGGACTATCTCAATTTGCTCCTTCGTCATCTTCAACAAGGTTGGAATCTCCAAAACCTCTTCCGGGTTCGGGGTGTGCCTCTTTAATAGGCTCACGTAGAAGACTTTGTGGACCTTTAGATGGGCAGGCAAGTCAAGCTTGTAGGCTTGGCTCCCTACTCGCTCCAAAATCTTGAAAGCTCCCACCCACTTTGGAGCAAGCTTCTTACAATTGCCGATGCGAAGCTTCGCTTGCTTGACCTTTACTTGAGCCAAACTTTATCTCCCACAACAAACTCTCGAGGAGTTTTATATCTATCTGCTAGACTCTTCTGATGTGCCCTTGCTGTTTGAATATATTCTCGCACTTCTACCACAAGCTGCTGCATATCTGCCGTGGTTGTTGAGAAACTTCCACCTTGGACACTAGATTCTGCCAGGTATCTAGGGTCAAGCATTGATAACTGTAACTGATCGTGAAGGGAGACATTTTCGATGACTCTTGTTTCGTATTATTGTACGCAAGTCGATTAGGTGGATGTAATTGGCCCATTTGGATTGCTTGTTCCAAACATAGTTTCTCAATATGTCCTCCAAGATTCTGTTGGTGTGCTCCGTTTGTCCATCTGACTGCGGATGATAAGCAAAACTCATCTATAAGTTGGTGCAGATCGTGTTGAAAAAGTCTTGCCAAAAGGCGCTGAATAACTTCGGATCTCTATTGGTGATGATCGCCCTGTGCATTCCATGCAATCTAAAAAGTCTTTTTGGTAGACAACAAGGTTGGATCCAAAGCTGTGTTTGTGGTGCGGCAGGGCAAGAATATGCCCTTTTAGATAGCTTATCTACCACAACCATTAAGGCCCCACATTGTGCCTAGGCGATGCGATGCACATACAGCACTAACATTGCTTGTCAATGTTATAATACTCAGCTACTATGTCCTCTTGTCTCTCTCATGTTGTGCATATCCAAGCATACATGGATTGTTTGGGAGTATTTCCGTCAAACAAATTCAAAAGGATAATGAACTTGTATTTTTTTAATGCTTAAAACCAGGAATTTTATTGCTCTTGGAAATATATATATACTCATTTTGCTATCATTTGTATTATGTGGATTCTAATAAATCAGAGATGTGTATGTTCATGCATGTAATGTCATCTTAGAAAGTGGAAAAAAACTATCCTTGCCTCTGGACTACATTTTGTGACTGAAAATATTTGAATAAACTTTTTTGTCCACATCCTAAACATTCCTGAGAATGTGAGAAACATGAACATTTCTTATGGCCATTGTTTACTGCGCATCTGTGATACCACCGTTAGCATGCAAAATAGAAGAGCTGCTGCCTAGACTGCATTGTTCTGCTCAGCCTTGGGATTCTGCCATATCCACACTCCAACCAAGGCAGGTACCATAAAAGATGAAAATGATTTTGACACAAGCACTAGTATCTCCAGCTTCAGCTTGACAAATCCCATATTTTGGCCAACTTGTAAACCTACAAGATTGGACGGTTGGTGTTTTAACAATTTTCAATCTGACAAGTAATTTTTGACCATTGGGAATTTTATTTAGGGGTGTTTCAGAGGTATGTTTTTGGAGGAATTTGGAAAATTGTGCAAGGGAACCCTATTTCCTCTGGAGCCTAGCAAGTTTGTTCTGACCTAATCTTGATTGAAGTGTCACAAATTTGACACTATCTGTCCAGATCTAAATTAACAGAAATTTGCATGGTTTGCATGATCTTCTTAGAGCATGTATTTGTCCTTTGCTCATACTTTCAGTAGATTACAGTCTTACTCAATTATAATGTTGTCTTACTGGTTTCTTGGAAAATGTCCTCAGATTTTATGGCTAACATAGATCCCTCAAAATGTACTTCTAGTCCTGTTCTGGATGGGACATGGAAGGATTCCTTTGTGGTTCCTCCAAATTGAAAGGATTAGGGTATGTACTAAATGAGAAATGGAATTTTAAGAAAATATCAAGAAAGATGATGAGGCCCTAGTTATCTTAGAATGCTTGTTTTTGCAGAATATAAAAGGCGTTTAAGAGCAGAGCATTAACAGATGCTTGAAATTCCTAGAGAATCATTGCACATAGGTATTGGGCAGCAACTGATTATACATCAAAAGCTACATAATCTCAAGCTTGGTAATTCCAATATCTAAAGAAGCAGTAACTTGCAACAGGTGGAGAAATGAAAAATTACAATATATCATGATCAAATAGCTCATTACATCCAACATACAATAAGGATAAGCTCAAATTTTCAGCATATTTAAAGACTTACTGCACTTAAGGCCTAGAGATTGGAAGGCCAGAATGGTTTTAGTCATCAAGAGAAATGCTATGACAATGATGACTAGACACCTGACTGATTGAACTGGGCACGATCTTAAACTATCCTTTTCCATTCTTTCTTGCATCCTATTTTACAGATTAATAGAAAGCTTGAATAACACATCAAGTATCCATTTAACTCACTAGATCATATGCAACAAGTTGTGCATGCTTAAGGCTATTATTCAACAGGTTCCACTGACGACGCGCATGTGAGGACGGGTATTTGTTATTGGATCTTGGGAGCTCTATCCACTACACTAACAAATACTTCAATAAAAGTGCATAGAGAATCATAAAACAACACGCCAGAAGTATCTTGGGATGTCCAAACTCATTTCCCATAAAATTTAGGTATGCTGAACCACTTTGACATATTGTGATTGTGAGCAGTTTAATCATCTGAATAAGTAGAGATACCAAAAACATTTGTATCATAATATTAGCATTATTATAAGAAAGTGATGGTTGTATTACAGAAATCATGCTTGGCTAGACTAAAAGCTTCCTACATCTATAATCTAAATTGCTGAAACAAAGCATGTAGACAAATTTTGCATATGAAAACAAAGATTCTACAATTTCGGTTAGAGCATATAGTATTTATGGGTAGTGAAAGTTCATAGTTGGACAAACTTTTGATCATATAAGCCCACTATCTTAAGATGAGCCGGAGGCGTGTTTAAAAATTTTGGAAGGGATATATACGTACTCTTTGAGTAGTTTGATCTTTTTGCATGTCAATACAGGATCAAAATTAAAATTTGCGGGCATATTCTTTCTCTATGCGTTATGTTAAGCTATGGATTTATGCCACTATGTGCCTTGAATATGATTGATTATCTCGGACTGCGCCAGGGGCTTGTCAAAAAATTTGGAGAGGGCTTCTATGCACTCCCTAAGTACATCCTTCCAACTTCACAAGTTCTTGGTATTTTTATTTTAGGTAAATTATACACTTCTTCCTTATACTTTATAAGTATATTACTTTACACTTTGTATTACTCAAAAAGTGTTCATACATGGGGGTCAAATTTTGTATATATGAGTTTCAAAAATTTTTATTTACACTCAATTATTGACGACCTTTGATAAACCTGACCAAATACATATCCCTTAGCTTTCAAATGACACATTTGGCGTGCAGGGTATATGCCAGGAAGTCTTCAATGTGTTGAATGATCTCTATATCTGAGGCCTCTTGCAGCGCTAACAACATATCATTGGTTACTCGTGCTCTCGACACACTGACCCCAATTTTTGGTCCACGGTGTTGAACTCATACTCAGCCCTCACAGAACGGCTGACTTAAATCAAGTCTACTATGAAATCCTAATTGGATACTAACTCTAAGGTCCAGAGGTCGACCATCCCCCTTATCCAGCCTAGTCGGTACACAACATCTATAATCAAGCAAGCCCTTATGCACAAGCCACAATTAAGTTTATGGATAGATGGATGGATGGATACAATTTTAAAGTCCATGGAGACTAACAAGATCCATAGAACAATACAATGAGCAAGGGTATTAAGCCCATAATCAAACAAGGGAAGTCCCACCAATGCACAAAGTAAACCAAAATAAATCAAACGAGAAAAATACAAGGCTACACCTAACCAGTCCAAGGATTAGAAGGCCAATGATCCTGAATTATAGCCTTGCCTCCTCAATAAACTACCCATTTCTTTTTTTTATCGTGCTTTCTCATCTTACCTAACTCTTCTCTTCTTTTACATAGTTGCAATGGAGTGCAATCTTCCTAGACTGAAAAATTAGTGCCCTTCAAATGACTATCGTGTCGCAAAACATATAGTTGAATAAGTGTGTCTCTAAATTGCACTAGAAGATGTCGAGGGTAATTTAGTGTGGCTTCTTCAACTCTAGTAGCAGATATAATGCCCTCATCTTGTATATGCATGACCTTGTGAAGAAATATTTCACCTCATCTATATCTGAACAGTCCTTCCTTTCTGCACATCAAGGCTCTTGATTATGAGTCGAGTGTCATCTTGCAATAAGTCTTCATGGGACTTCTGGATTCCATCTCCGGCTTGTTGCGTGTATCAAGCATCATCTCAGGTGCAAAAGGTTGCTCATGCACATTATCGTCAGACCCTGCAACCTGCCCATATTGGGTGTAAGGCTCTTGCACTGAATGGAATTCAGAACTGCTAAAAATAATAAGGGTAGAAGAAAGTTAGCAACTCAAACCAATTTGTGGTACTCAGGGCTATTGTTATATTTGTACGAACTACACTATCCATATATGTCGTAATTATGCCTAGTCTAAGTCTGAAAGCATTGAAAATATACATTCTTTTCTAACTTGGCCAATTTGGTCTCTTTATCCGTAGAAATTGAAGTTCACTCTCCCATTTTCTTACCACAAACTCTGTAAGGGTTGGTCATTATGTGGTATATAAGGGAGTTTATCATAGCAGCATGCTACTACATTGTCTTTTAGGTCTCTAATCCCCTTCCTCATACAATAGATTTAAACAATCCTATGTAACCATCCTTATACTTGTGTAAACATAATAATAAGGCACGAATTGCGACTAAAGTAATCTATTACTAATATGCATCATCTAAGACATGGTTAAGGTTCTGTTATCAATGTTTATTATATAGGAGATGGTTTGAGAGCTTATCTAGAGATCTGGAGGTATCCAGGTGTAATATAAATCATGTATTATAACTCCCCATAAGTTATCCTATTTAACTCAAATATAGATGAGAAATCGACACTCAGAATGGCCTTGGCACGACCCAATACCATGTGATGCCTCCATCTTTCGAGGCTATGATCGTTTCTAAAGCTTACTAGATAAGCTATTCATCCTGCTCTCTCCCTTGCTCTGTATTTACAAACCATGCAAGGTTCGGGCAAGGAAACATGAAATAGAGATGGCTTAAGAGTTTGGCCTTTAAAATGGTAGGGGATTAGGGCTAGGTTAAAGTTAATTAGGCTAGGGTCCAGTTTCATGATGTGGTGTGTCATGTGGTTCCCATATAGCTTCTTATTTTGAACCCTCTTACATATAACGCATCTCCAAGCGGTCCCCATGATTTCTTTAACCTCAACATAGCGAATATGTAGCATAATAACAGGGGGTTTCCTTTGTGTTTTTGTACGATATTTACTAAGGTTTTTCTATGATTTTGTTGCCGTATTCAACTAGGTGTACTAAATAGTATTTCTAGAGTGCTCCATTTTTTGGCCGTTGATTTCTGATGAGAGGTAGAATTGTATGGCCGTGATTAAATCACATGCTGGACCACAATGCCTTTTTTATAACTAGGGTTTTTTGTTGGCCACATTTCTGTGTTGTGAGTAGCGGCTAAGGCGGCCAGGGCGACCGCCCATCTAGTACAGCAGATCCATCCTTCCTTAGGTAACAGAGATGCCATGGCGAACCTTTGCATCAAGGTTTCTACCCTCGTGGCTACCAGAGTTAGTTGCACGTCTATGTCCATCCTCTACCTGCAATATGAAGTCCTCTACCTGCATCAAGAGGCTCCTTCTCTTTTACCTTAACATCAGCTTGCATGTCGAGCTGGCCGTTAAATCGGCTTGTGGGCTGCATTTGTTATTTGGCCGAATCTCCCGATTGTCAAAGTGTTAATGTTGATGTTGATTGTCAAGCTGCCTTCTTGGATCTGTGCTATTTATTACCTTTTGTTAGAGGAAAAAGGATTTGTCACAAGGTGGAAGCAAATGAGGCAAAGTGGGAAGCCATTTTTGAACCTTACCAGTTCTTTGCAGCCTACAAGTATTACCTACAAATTAGCTTAGCTGCAAAGGATGAAATAGATGTTGATAGCTGGGAAGGGTGGGTACGATCCACGTCTCGAGGCGACTAGTTGCAAAAATCGAGATGGCCTCCAATTGTCTCCTTTTGTGTCATCCACATCCGCATGATATTGTTGATCCATCGAGGAAAGAAGCTCACCTGTTACTTTTTTGGGGTTTAAGGGGACTCGGGAACATCAGATTACTTGAGTCTGGACAAGATTACTTTTGTCTTTCTAGGGTTGCATGGGACTGGACACGTGTGGTTGAGATGTACAGGAATGTGAATCGCGATATGTTTCTATCTATATCAAACATTCCTAGTGAAAATTTACCTGCATTCGTTTTGCTGGAAAATGAGGAACACATTACATTGCTCACCACCATCGAATGCGATTGTCCTTCCACCGGTTAGGCGGGGCTTTGGCTATGTCTTTGTTGAATTGGAATTGTCCACTATTTGCATAGATCTTTATGGGTATGTTAATATCAGTTCATTGCCATCCCCATTATAAGATTGGCAACCAAACATTTTTTGTTTTAGAGATGGATATAGCCCCGCAAGGTTGAATGCTATGCTTTTTTTTGTTCCACGGTTTATCCGAAGTTACGGGAAATAGAAAAAAAAAAGAAGAGAAAAAGATGCCAAAGGTTGGAAAGTAAGGCAATAATTCCTTTATACAGAAGAAATTTAGAAAAGGTTAACAATTAGGGCGCCTAGGTATCTCTATATAACGAGGTGGCATTGCACTTTCTCTCATTGAGGGATGGATGTGGCCGATGTGTAAGGAGATGGTTGTTCCGCACTAATCAAAGTCCATGCATGGATAGGTATGTACATGTGCGCTGTTGTGCATCTATTTCTGTTGGCATATGTAAACATATGTTATACTGTTATGTGTATAGGGCTTTACATGATGTGGAAAGTAGGGCGACAATTGTATGCTCTTCTTGTTATCTTTAGGTCTTTTCCATGTTCTATTGCAGGGGACATGATGCCACAATATTCTTCTTATTTTCATGATTTCAATCACATTATTTGTACTTTTCAAAGGCTGGTCAGAAGCAGAAATGGAAGGTGTATTGCCATCATCCACAGGTGCAAGATCCGTGTATAGTATATCGGGTCATTTGTATCTTCTTCTGAAGGAGTCGGGCTTGGCAAGTCACTCATGAATAGGGCAGAGGCATATTATATTATAATCCAGCCGCTATCACGCATCACGCATGGAAATGCTGGATTAGAAGGTCTATTCTGTAATTCTATTATCTCATTTATGGTGATTACTTACAATTCTATTGCTTCTCTTTAGACAAATTTTATTTTGAGTATTTGCAATATCTTTTTCCTACTACCTCCATATGGTTCTCGCTTTGCATATTCTATCCGACCTAAATTTGGACAATGAGACTAGTGATGGTAGAAACATGTCCTTTATTTCTAGTAAGGTCGTCTATATCTACACCCCTACACCATCCTTAAGGCCCCGAAGGGGCCAAAAAATTTTTTAGTTAACACAAACTATTACCACACAACTAACATTATTAACACAAATCATTGTATTTGACACATTTAAATTAAAATCCCCCTTAAACCCCCTTTGGTTTGGGTGCATATATTCACAGGGGGTTACGTGAGGGGGCCGAGAGCCTCAAAAATTACAATACATGTACGAAATTAACACCATTAAGTACATTATCTCAAACCTTATAGTATTTTGCAAATCTTAATATACAGTATGCAAAAACTTGTACATGCATACCCCACAAACGAGGATCGCTATGTACGGTCCAGATCTTGGAATAAAGGGCAAATATGCCCATCCGAAGGCTCTCGTTGCCCGAAGTAACCCCCCGTGTGAATATGCACCCAAACCAAAGGGGGTTTAAGGGGGATTTTAATTTAAATGTGTTAGAGACCATTTTCCCCTATGACCCCCTTGGTCCCGCTTGCATGACATATTTATTTATTATAATACATAATACCTCGTATAGCTCTACATTGGAACATTTATACTCTCTCGTGTCTATAAAAGTTAACTGCATAAACAATATATGTGAATTCATATGGAATATGTACGCTTGTGTGGCATGCATATTGACTACTGATATAGCCATATATAATACATGCCTTGTACCCAATCAAGGCATATACGGGACGGGAACATCATAGTTCCAGATGTTGTCATATGCACAAAATGTTATTCGTTAATATTATGCCAAAATCTTCCATCATGGGCGTGTTTTTTGGGCAGAAAACCTAGATCACTAGAGAGATGCTGGATAGCTCAGATCGTCAGGAGATGCTCTATTGCTATATATAAGATTTATATACATGTGTTTTTACTACAAAATAAGAATATGTCTATCTTTTACGTAATTTATTACTTCTTGATATACATTTGGTATCTGGATCCTAATCCAGATCAATCCTAATCTAGATCACTGGAGAGATGCTGGATTACTTAGACCGTCAGGAGATGCTCTATTGCTAAATATAAGATCCGTATACGTGTGTTTTTACTACAAAATAAGAATATGTCTGTCTTTTACATAATTTATTATTTTTTATATACATTTGGCATCCGGATCCTTGTTCATGTTTATTGTTTCTAGCTCTTATTTCTATTAATAGTACTCCAATGATTAATGTTGCTTCCCTACTACTTATTACTTCATTGAGTGCCACGTGTTTGCAAATAGATTCTTTGCATCTTGTCATGTGATATTAGGTGCCAGCTATATGTCATGTTAGACTCATCAATGTAAATCTTAATTTATATGTCATGTTAGACTCATCAATGTAAATCTTAA
Organism: Isoetes taiwanensis; assembly: GCA_021234155.1. NCBI lineage: Eukaryota > Viridiplantae > Streptophyta > Lycopodiopsida > Isoetales > Isoetaceae > Isoetes > Isoetes taiwanensis. Next base: position 32,278,518 of record JAJEKV010000001.1, read on the forward strand.
TCTTAAATCTTAATCTTTTCCTTTAGCATATAAATAATCTATAGATTCGCCAACGTAAATCTTTAACTTTTTGTTCAGCATATAAATAATCTATACTGACACCATAAAGTTCCCTTCAATCCTTATAATGTTTCCATTGTTCTGAAAATTTATACATATCATAATAGTCACATTTTGTTTTATATGATGTTGCAACCTATAATTGAACCATGGGAATTAGTTCTTATCAAAGATCCAATCATTTGTTGTTTTTATAAAAAAGAAGCACGCACATGTCATATTCGTAAAAAGTCTTCGTTCCATGCTCCAGTTGCCATGTTACGAGAATAATCAACTTTAATTTTGCTATTACACCATACATCATGTATATCTTATACTATTTAAGATTAAAGGAAAAATAGGTAGAAAATAGTCTGAACCTGGAAGACATTTGTCAATCTTCTTGTTCTACTTTGTCTCTTTCATTTGTCCAACGAAGTTCCAAGGCTTCATTGCATAATATGCTTTAAGAAAGTCAATGACCCATTCTTCTATACCTTGATTAACTATATGAGCGGGATATTCACAAACAATATTCTTTCACATTCATATTCCATCACATGGTCCAGTAAATCATCTATATGTTTGAAACCGCAATCACAAACATTGAAATGACATATAACCTTTTATAGAGAATGTTTGGCCATTATCTGTGTTGCTTGGTGTGGACATGTATGGATAACTGTATGTCGAGTCCATTTGAACATTCTCAATGTAATTGAAAATTCAATGTCATTCACATGTGCACTTAAATATATTCTAATGTAATAGATTCCAAGAAGATCAGGAAGAACTATATTGGATATCATATTGCCATAGGATAAAATAGACAATATGATAGAGTTATCAATGCATCAATTGAATTTAATCGCGTTTAAATTGCCCGTCGACATGTCATGCATATATTGATTGAAGTCATGGGGGGTATTATGCATGCAGTTTCTTTAGGACCCAGGAAGGTGCGTTGTGGTATTAGCTTTTGTAACTATAAGGCCATTATTCCAAATTTACACCAAAAATTATTGTTATTATTTGAGTCATACTCAAGTAAACAAGTAACCACCATAGTTTGCTTCTCAGATAATTGGCTATTCATATAGGTTGAGGAGAGGGAGGGAAGGAGGAACTTACCAATACCAAAATGGTCTATAGGACCAAATACAAGAAAAGTACAATAAAAATATTACTAACAGAATTAAAAATCCCCCATCTCGAAGGGTTTCGAGGGAAAAACCTTAACAGTAATAAGCGTATTGAGGATTACATGACAAATATGATATCAACGTCTTAGAGGCGGGTATAAGTGGGCCCAATGAACAAGAACTTCCATGATATATGGTGCTACCACTGCTGCAAAAGCACATGTAGTGGCTGATTAGTTGTTATCAGACCAACATATTTTGCTCTAGTATTTGGTAAACACTGGACATATTTGACGAGTATGATTTGCTTTTTCAATCGCTCCCATCTGACAATACTGACATATTAATCACGTGGCTCACGACTCCATCGTCCTCTTCCAATTCTGAGATGATATATGCATGTGTAGATAGATGCAATTGTTCTACGCTTCTTCGTGGGTCGACATGCTAACAGATATTTGTATGGGCCATGGATGAGCATAGGATTTATCTATGTGTTATAACATTATGCTTTAACCATTTTCAAAGCTAGCATTCCAAAGCTTACTGAGAAACATGCCTACTCCTGTGCATTCCATCTTGAAAGCCACCTTTTAGGTTTCTCTTTCTAACAAGCTTTAAGGCATTGCGGACACATGGCCATCATGCATGCAAGGTTCAACAACCACATATTCCCCATTTGAACCATCTTCCGACGATAGAGCATGTGAGATTCCATTCAACACATTGCAGGGAGAAGAAATTATGTCTCCTGCGAAAGAATATGATATGGGACTGTGAATTCAACTCCAGGAGCTCGAGTCAAGAAGGCTTTCTGAACATGCTCAAATCCTCTCGTGTATCAAGTGATATCATGTGACCTAATACTTCTACACCATAGAGAAGAACAGGCTCAACCAATGCCCAAAGCAAGTGTGCATGTGGGACCAATCATAGAGTTCTGCTTGGTGGCAATTATACTGCATCGCATACAAAGCCCTCTAATCCATTGTGACCCTTTTTTTAATACATGTGCATATGGTAGTCATCAAATCTATACCAAGATACATGTATGCTTGTACTAGTACTTTTACCATGATAGGTGCTCTTGGCTGCATAGAAGAGGAAATGACCGGAACCTTAATTTTGGCTAAGTTGACTCGTATATCGTTATTTTGCGAAAAAATGTCAAGGTCCTCTAGATGTTGTTGTATACTGGCAGGGGTATACGCTAGAAGGTCTACCTAACCGAAATACAGTTAGAAAAAAATGGACAACCTTAATGTACTCCCAAACTGCTGGTAATAGTTTGGCTCAATGGTGGCATTTTGAGATGACATTGTCTTATACAACCTAATTCTACAAGTCTTGAGGAACCCCATTGTGACAATCTCCTTCATAGCTCATCTCTAGAGACTGTGTCAAAAACCTTTGCAAAGTCCACAAAGGAACAATAAAGATCTTAGCACATTGCCCTCTAGCAAAGTATACAATGTGTAAATATGATAAGTAGTTGAGTGCTGAGGTCTTAACCCCACCTGGCCAATAACATGAACCCCCTGTTTCCTCAGTCCAAGTCATCAACTTTCTAGATTTTTTTGTAAGCAACTTTGCAAACAAGAGGCTAACCAAGGTTAGAGTTGGAGGGTCGTGGGTTCAAATCTAAGTTGAGGGGCAAAAAAAATATGTATACAGAAAAAAATATAAAATTTTTTATATGGCAGAAATACGCATTTTTATATGCGAGCGCCGCTAGATTTATACGACTTTATTTTCAAATTCTAAGGCACTGAAATTATAGCGGCGTCCGATTGGGTTTTGGGCCCTGTTGCTGCCATTTCGGTGCCAGACGTTAATGCCTCTAAGACAATTAGACCGTCTCCGACGCATTGGCACAAAAATTGCCTCAATCCGAGTTACCTAGAGAAAGTTATGGCCCATGGAAACCAGGGGCCTCTTTTTCTCTAAAAACTTAACATACTTGATTTTAAGGACCCACACCTCATATCCTAACTAGCTTAATCCTCCCATAACTAGGTCAATATATATACTTGATATAGAATTGGAATAGTTTATCCTAGATTAACGTTCCTACTAACTATCGAACTAGCGAGTTAGAATATGGCCAGTGCTATGATCTGCTCTACCAAAATCATGGCTCTGATACCACTGTGACGTTCCCCGAATCCATACGATGCTCCCATCATATAAATATGGGAAACTCCCCTCCCATGGCAAATCCATAACCATGGAAAGGCCCTCTATCTGACTCGGACCACTTGTGGCACCTCCTTTTTTAAGATGCATATGTGGCATATTTAATAGAAATTCATAATTTGAAAAACTATTATCACCGATGATGGTAGGTGGCGATCTGTAAAAATTTTTAATAAGAATTTATTTTATTTGGCTATTATTGATCAAATATATAAGTATTGTAATATAAAGAAAGGCTAATCCCTCTTTCGTTAAGGAAAAGGGGGAAAATAGTTTGACTAATCCTAAGAAAATAATGGAGTACTTATTTTAACTATGGCTATTTTTTATTTTTTTAAAAGAAATCTCTCTTTATAAAATTCGCCGCAAAAATTGCCTAGATCCCGTCTATTTTCAGAAAGTAGTCAATATGGGTGATGTTCGGCTCCCGCACCTGGCTTACGCTGTGGCAATGGGCCCGCAGCGGCTCAGGGCCTGTTGGAGGGGTAAGAGAGATCAGTGGTTCGCCAGATGGAACGTGCAGGAGCACAGATGCATGCAGGTGGACACAGAGGCCGATCATGACAGCCTGCAGGAGTACCTGGACGTTTGCTTCCTTGCCAAGCTCTGGGACCCCGGCGCTCTAGAGCAGGTCAAAATGGCCCATTACAAGGAGCACATCAACCCCGCGTTGGTCCGGGACCCGCAGCTCTACTTGCATTCCCAGCTGCCCCTGAAAAAGCGCAGACTCATTGCCTCCATTCGCACAGGTGCCCACCATCTCCGCATCGAGATGGGCAGGTGGATTGGGGAGCCCCGCCAGGACAAGCTCTGTCAGTGCTGTCAAACGGGTGCCATTGAGGATGAGTCTCACACGTTCCAGAGTTGCCCAGCATTCAGTCAGATCCGGGCCACATACGTTCCCTTAGTACGACCGGACTTGCCCCTACATTTGCTGATGAACACACCATCAGTACGTGCTCTGGGGTCGTACATTCAGGAGGTACTGGATCTGGCGAGCCCACCTTTGCCCCGGCCTGGCTGCCCGCTGATCAGGCTTTGCATTTTGTATATTGGAACAGTTTGTTAGCAGGTTGATTGCTGCCACGGTTTTTCCCTCGAAAACCCTTCGGGGCGGGGGTTTTTTAATCCGGGTAGTAATCCGCTTGCTGCACTTTTATAATGGGTCCCATAGGCCGATTGGTCTCCGTGGACGATAAAAATACCTCCTTCCTTCCTAAAAAATTGCCATTTGGCTAATAATAGCCGCTAATTTTTTCCATGATCGCCATAGTTTGAGGCAATACTTTAATGCTTGCTTCTTCAGCAAGCTCTGGGATGTCAACGCCCTTGAACATGCCAAGCCAGCATATTACCAGCGCCATATAAACTCCACATTGGAATGGGGCCCACAGTGCTACCTGCATAACCATTTGTCTATGAAAAGACGCAGACTCAATGCCTCGATTCACACAGGTGCACACCGTCTTCGAATTAAGACGGATAGATAGATTGGGGAGCCACGTTAGGACATGCTTTGTTAATGCTGCCAAGTAAGAGCTGTTAATGGTGAATGCCACACCCTTCAGAGCTATCCAATGTAGGATAAAATCCGGACACGCTATGCTGAGTTGGTCAGGCCTGACCAACCGCTACATGTGATATTGAGCACGGCTTTAATGCAGCTGCCAGGATCATACATTTAGGAGATCATGGATATGCAAGATCTATGTCCTCGGATACTCACCTGACATGTACATATTTCATGATGTGTATATCCCTTATATCTATTGTTTAAATTTGGTTTTCCCGGCAAGTGGGAAACTTTTTGGATTTTTTTTCTAGGTTCGTTTTCTAAGGTTTAAAGGTTTTGACAGCCGGAAAATATTTTCGATTTTCCAGAAATCGAGGGGAAAATTTTGATATGATTTCTGGGTTTGAAAGAGAACCTAAGTGGCATGGAGGCCGGGTGGAAGACAGAACTAGTAAGTTTCCTTTATCTCTATGAAATGTATAGCTTTGCTTCTGTAAGTTCGGCATGGTATGGGCCAGGTCTGCTTCATGCTTTTTAGACGATATTGTTTCGTCCACACGAGAGCAGTAGTTGTACATGGTATGTGATAACTAATAGGATATTCTATTTTTGCTTTGCTTCCGGTGCCATTTAATTAGGTAATCGACTTTGCTCTCCAGTTTCGTTTCAGATACGACATCAATTTTACTGTGATTGAAGCAGATATAGGTAAGATCAAGCTCTTCTACTCATCAAGTGATGGATGCATTTATGCCAGGTAACGTCTAATATTTTTTTCTTTTCTAACTCTGAGTTAGAATAGATGAGACAAGCAACAGTCTCTAGAAGGTAGATGCTTTTGTGCACCGTTTCCAATTATGAAAACACTTACATCTCTTTGCATCAGAAATTCTTGGCTCTATTGCATTTTATACAAATGAGACCATTTCATTATATTATCTGTTGTTTTTGTGAACTAATTTGCTCATCTCCTTTTAATTTGGCTCCAGATATGACTCTTAAAGAGAAGCTCTTCAAAACAAAAGCCTTAATATATTTAGCTGCATGATCATTGTATAAAGAACTAATCTACACCTGTCATAAGCGAATCATGGAGTAAGCTTCCCGGCCTTTCTTCTCCCATCACATAAACTATTCCGGCAAGTATCCATAGACTGTTCTAGCAAGAAGGTATATTTCCTTTATTGCTTTTCATGTTTATGGCATTTTTGGATGGGCCTGTTTGACTGGGCATGCAATTATTTGTTCTTTGCCATTTTGTAGTTGCAGAGAACAACAGTATATTCACCAGTTGTAGGTTATGTTTGTGAAATTCAAGGTTGTAGATTATGAAGATCCAGAGTCCATTTAGTTTAAATCTTAAATAGTCTTAGATTCTATAATATCTTTTATCCATCCACTGTCTCATTATCATAGATGCCACATTTTAATTTTCTTTTTGAAAGTTAATCCTTCCTCAAATGCATTTCTATTGAATCAAGTGATCAGAACCCGACTCTCCGTAGCAGGCTTATACCTTCAATTGCAGATTACAACATAACAATGGTCTTGATAGCATGACACTACAAGGCACCAGACTTTATTTTATATCTTTCTTTGAGAAGTCTTAGATATGGCCATTGCCAACCATTAAGGCCTCCATTTCTGATATTCTACATCAGCTACATCACATAGCAACACTAAAGAAGTTTTATATATGAAAGGGTTTTTTTTGGGTTATTTTGCTATATATTCTAAACGAGGTGCACCCTGGACTACCACATTCGTCGGATTCGTCGATCCTACGATCCAGATCGTATGTTGGGGCCTGTTAGCACCTCTTGTTTTGCTTATAGTCATTTATGATTAGAGGCGCCTATGATTTGGAAATATGAAATACGATTTCGACTAAGGTTTTGAGGGAATATCGAACCTCTATACGACTTTGCCTAATATTTTAGAATATGAGATACGGGGGCTCGAACCTCTACCAAAATAACTCAATGTCCTAATAAGACTATTTTAACCAATATACCCAGTGAGCTAATGTGATTATTTTTTATCTTGGATCTATGTTTTTTTTTATAACAACCCATTGAATTGTTTTAGCGATATATGGTCTATGGTTTCAGGAATTGTAATTTTTTATGTCCATACCAAATTCCCCTGGAACCCCCTGTTATTTTGCTACATATTTGACACAAAGGGAAGATAGCTATTACTTCATAATGTTAAATCTGCAAGAAACTGTTGATACATTTACATGCTCCTCTAGGGTTAAATTGGTCCAACTACTGGGTACATACATTTTACATACCCATTGGTTTACATTTGAGATACATTCTAAGTTAGAAGCACTTTTATACATAGCTTTTTAAATCATCAAGTAATTTAGTCATAGCTTTTTATATATAGCCTTTCCCTGCATACACTAGAGTTAAGAAGTCTAAGAATAGCAATTTCTCTTGCATTTTGTCTGTGCAAATTCCCATTTCATGTTCTTGAAGCTCATGTTGGTGTGAATTTCTTGGTTCTTGCAGATCCAACAACACAAAAGTAAAATAATCAATGTGAAAGGTTTAAGAAATTTTGGAACAAGAAGTTCATAAGTCCTCAACAAAGTTATTGGCCACCTTAGAGGTATTTAATATTTCTGGTCCATCTGGAAGAGACGAAATCCCCTCATCTTCAAGGGACATGTCTTTTTAGATGCGCAAGTACTTAGCGATGCTCATAGTCGCATTGTAAAGGCATACAAGTGTTCTTCCTTATAGCTAGAGTGTCATTTAGGAGCGATATCTGCAGATTCATACTTACTCATAGCAAACAGTTGTGCTCGTGCGGATATGTATTCTCTGCTTTTCCGTGTTATGTATGTGGTGGGTAGTGTTGCTCTAGTGGACATCCTCTCCACTGGGTTTTGAGTCCCTCATGTACTCTTTGTATTCTTTTGACTAATAAAGGTCCACGTTCATCAAAAAAAAAAAAATAGCTAACTTAATTTCTTCGAGTCATTGTATCATCCATTGCCACTAAATTTTTGCATCTATCTTATTAATTTAGCCTTCTCTATGCAGTTCAATGAGTTCTATTTCGGGACAATGTAATGGATCATAATAGCCGGAAGTGAAAGAATATTCTGAGGTATGCATTCATTCTATGCACTTCCATCGCCATTATTGCTTGCATTACTGCCTTTAGAAATCATGCTTCTAAAAGTTGCATATGGCTCTGATACGTAGTGATACAGGTTGCATTATCCTTTTTCTCCAATCATGGCATTTCGTAATGGTCCTTGCTTTTTCTTGCCCACCAGCATATTTGTTTGCTTACCAATCTGTTTGACATCTTCTTGCATTTCACGTACACAAAGCTTTAATTTCTTGCTATGCCTGTCCTTCCGAGGCTTTTGCTTTGCCATATTGTTGAACTCATTACATTAAGAGAAATTGATTGATGTACCAAAATATGGTATTGCACATCCTTTAAGGGTCACAAGGCTACTCTTTCGGAAGGACCAAACCTACATTTCTGCATGCATAATAGAGGGGCAAACAGGTATGGCTTCTTCAAAGTATGATATCCCATTGAGCAAATCCACATCTGATATTCATTTGGAAAGCTTTATGTTTTACAAATATGGTTGATTTCAAACAAGTACTTGCTGATGAGGTAGTATATATTATTGTCCAAGTAAAAAGATGTACTGGCACGTGGCATGTACTATTTGATCTCAATGTTCTGTCGATCATATAAGGTTTTTTATATGAAAAGTAGACGTCTAGATTCTGCATTATTTTACATAAGGTAAGATTGATTTGTGATGTATCTATGCTATATTTAAGCTATCAGATTTCTACATTTTAAATAGGAAGTTCCTTTGATAAATTATTCTCCTTGTTGATTCACATCTTTGAAAGATCCTGAGGTCCATAGGACAAACGTACAAATATGGTATATATGCCTATAAGGAAGAATATCAATCATTCTGAACTTCTAGGTTTTGCATGATGGTCTAGAATGCAACATTAATAAGGTAGTGATACCTAGCAGTAGAAAGACATGCTAGCAGCATAGCAGAACAGGAGAAGAGGGGCAGCATAGCAGAGGCGGAGAAGAGGATCATGAGACTCTTTTGGTCAAGATATGCCTTCTCTAAGTTGCGGTATAATATTAGTAAGTTGGATAAATTGGTAGATTAAGTAAGCTTTGTGATCAATGTTTGCTGTTGTTTACTTGCTCCAGACCATCTTTGTCAATTTACCTGGGCACTTAATTGTTCCTTCAGTTTTGGGGCTTCCAGTGAGTAAGATATGTTTAGTGATGTGCCTTGCTTTCAGAAACCATCGCATCTGTTCTATAGAGCAGCCTACACTTATCTTGTTTGCCAGCTAACCTTTTTTCAACTGCATTGGAAGTCTAGGCATTTGTCTCAGTACTAATTTCAATTAGTTGTCCCCTTTGCCAAAGATCCATTTATGGTGCATCTTCTACTTTTTTGCTGACATTCTACCATATGCAGGCAATGAGGAGGTCAGGCAAGCTGCTACATATTGATACCCCACAAATTGCAATTCCTTGATGCATCTGCTTTCTATTTTCTATTTGGAATCACCCCATGAAGGAAGAATCCATAATGCATCTGCTTCCCCTTTTCTATTTGGAATCTCGCCCATCACTTAAGAACTACATCTACAATTCAACCAATATTTATTAGTTGCCAATATTGGTTATTTATAGCTCAGAGAAATGCCAGTGGCCAAATACGAATGAGGAGAGCATCATTTCACCAAGTCTTCCTTTGCTTCTAAAAAATGTACTATAGCCATTGCCTAACCAAAATGTAGTAATAGACTGTATATTTTTCCTATTTGTAATGCTCAAGGCTGCAATGTTATTTGTGTGCCTTTTGTGATGATTGTAACATTCCAATGATGCTATTTAGAAAACCATGTTGTTTTTAATCCAACTAAATCACGGATGGCCCACAATGAGTCTTTTAATCTAGCCACAGCCCTCACGTAGAGGTTGTTACCCTTCAAGTTATCTACGTTACTTGGATTTTGCATGCATTTTAATACTCCAATAGTAGCATATGTTACTTGGGTTATATACATCTCTTAACAAGCGGATATAAGTGGTGAATGGACTTGAGGTTTTACCTTTTGTTCAAATCAACAACTGGCCTAATATTCCACTAATAAATATATTAGACGAGGGTCATCAATAATTGAACATGGTCTGGACCAAATGTAGAGACATGTAGTAAAGACAATAATACTTAGAATACAAATTCCGCAATGTTTTTGTTTGACATTTTGTTTGATATCTACAAAGTTTATTCATTATCACGTTGTCCATGGTGTAGATGTAGAGAGTTAATGCTTGATTTTGTTCACATGTAGAGACAACATGTAAAGAAACAACAGTACAATGGTAATTTTTTCAAATTCTGTTTTTGTTCATGGTGTAGGTGTAGAAAACTAATGTCTGATTTTGTCCTAACCGTAAAGACTCATATACGTATGCACATTTTGTTGCATTAAAGGGTAGTGCACATATGAATGCAGATTTTGTTGTTTAACAACAATTGCATTAAGGGGTCACATAAATTGCAAGGTGAAGGCTCGTGGGCTGAATGCTGAATAAAAAATAAGGGTCGTGTAAGTTCTTGCACATTGCGTGCAGTATTATTATTTTAATTCTCAAATAATTTATTATTCTTATCAAGCCACCTTCCAACATCGTATATTCTATATGATGTATATTTATTATCCCCTTACCAAATTAGTCCCTATAGTTAATTTGCAATATGCATTTCTATTGTAAAGCTATTAATGCATATGAAATACGGGTTGCACGTGCCAAGCAACTTTCAGTTTCCCATCCATAAATTGCTATATGCTCCAACATCACAATTGCGGATTCTACCAAATTTGAACTTAGCAAGATGGGGATTTGAAATAAGTAAACGCCTAGATTTCATATATCCAATGTCCAATGCAAAAACCAAAAGAAACAATCATTCTAACCCAAAATTAATGCACCTCCTCTCATTTGTAAGATTAGACAACATCATTTTCTTAACTCTCCTATACTTATATATTTCATTACCCACTTTTATATAAAAATCCATAAGAGACCTAGAAGAAGAAATAATTGCAAATCTAATTAATTATTGAAATGCAACATCATCTTCAAAGGAAAGGAATAAGTTCAATACTCCCAATAGAATCTTATTTATGCACGGCAACACCGGGCACCTCTTACTAGTATATACAATTATATAAGCAATCCCCTTGTATCCATTGTTCCAATATTTTGAGGTGGCGCTATCTTTGGTAATCTACGGAAATCTACGGGAATCTTCACAAAATCTTTGAGAATTTAGAGGAATCTTGACGGAATCTTGGAGAATTTTGTGAAATCTTTGTAGAACCTTGGAGAATCTACATAGAATCTTGAGGAACCTAGAGAAATCTTGGGATAATCTTTAGAAATCTAGGGGAACCTTTATAGAGCCTTAAGAATCTAGGGAATCTAGGTGAATCTTTTGCATTGGGTGTGTTTTGCGGGGGAATCTTCATAAAATATTGGACAATCTAAGGGATCTTAGAGAATTTAAGGGAACATTGATGGAATCTCAAAGCATCTTGGGGTACCTTTTTAGAGTCTTGAAGGATCTAGAAGAATCTTTATAGAATCTTCATCCGACCTGGATTTAGATTTTAGTCAAAGTTGTACAGTCCTTCTTGAGAATATAGTGAATCTATGGGAATCTTCATAGAATCTAAGGGAACGTAGGAGAATCTACTTGAGGAATCTAGAGGAATCTTAAGATAATATTTGAGAATCCAGGGGAATCTCAAGAGAATACTAGGAAATCTATGGAATTCAAAGAGAATTTTTGGGAATCAAAGAGAATCTTCAAAAAATCTTTGAGAATCTAGAGGAATTTTGATGGAATCTTGGAGAATTTAGTGAATTTTCTTACAATCTAAGAGAATTTAGGGGAATCTACATGGAATCTTGGAGAAGCTCTAGGAATCTTTAGAAATCTAGGGGAATCTTTGTATAACCTTAAGAATCTAGGAATCTTTTTGGAATCCTAGGAGAATCTTTCACACTGAGTGTATTTTGCAGGTGAATTTTCATAAGTATTGGTCAATCTAAGGGAATGTTTAGGAATCATTAAGGGATCTTGGGGAATATAAGGGAACATTGATGGAATCTCAAAGAACCTTGGGGAATCTTTTCAGAGTCTTGGTGACTCTAAGAGAATCTTTATAGAATCTTCATCGGATGGCTATGCATTTGGCTTCTATTCGGCTTTGTACAGTCCCTCATAGTACAAAAACTTGTATATATATATATACAAGTTATTTGATACGTCTTACGACACAAATTCCAGTTTTAGCATACTCCTATGGTACAATGTTTCTGTTTTAGCATGTTCCTAAGGTTTAGATTCTCAAAGATTCTTTTAAAATCCTCTAAGATTCCCTTGAGATTCCCCTAGATTTCCAAAGGTTATCCTAGAATTGCTCTAGATTCCTTAGGATTCTATGTAAATTGCCTTAGGTTTCCTTAAATTCTATGAAGGTTCCTATAGATTCTTCAATATTTTATCAAGATTGCCCTAAGTTCTCAAAGGTTTTTTAAATCCTCAATGATTTTATGAGATTTCCTTGGTTCCTTTAGATTCTATGAGATTCCTCTAGATTTTCCAATATTTTGTGAAGATTCCTTTAGATTTTATGAGATTCTGTTAAATTCTATGTAGGTTCCTTTAGATTCAATGAAGGTTGCTCTAGATTCTTCACGATTCCTTTAGATTTTATTAGGTTCTCCTAAATTCCATTAGGTTTTATGAAGATGTCGTTAGATTCCCTTATGTTTTATAAGGATGCCCTTAGATTTTCTTAGATTCCTTTAGATTTTATGAGATGTCCTTAGATTCCCTTAGATTTTATAGAATTAAAACTTTTAGAACATTGTAGAACTATCTAGAATCTTCTAGAACTCTAGATTCTAGATATTATTATTATTAGATTGGATTGCTTGAATTGTAATCACTTATCTTTTATAATTGATGGTACGATAGAACCCACCATCGATGCAGATGTTACGCACTAACAACTCTAGTGATAACCAACACATCAAAAGGGTGGATCCTTCCATCAGAACATTCTAGAACATTTTAGAACAATCTAAAATATTCTAGAACTTTTTGGAACATCCTAGAACATCATAAAAGATTCTAGAGCATTTCAAAACTATCTAGAGCATTCTGGAAGTTCCTAGAACATTGTAAAAGATATTCTAGAAGTTTCTAGAACATTCTCCTCTATTCTGTCTTTAATTATTCCTTCCCCTTAAGTATATACGAAACATTATTTTTTTCAACGAATCAATGCCTAGTCCAATGGTTAGAATGGAAGGCTTGGGGGGCAATGTCTAGGGTTTAAATCTCCCAAATAACATAGAAACGTTTTCAAAGCCTCTCCCTAAGATTTAGTGAAAATACTAAGGCTCGAGCATGCAACATGAGCCGTAGGATCTTGGACCAAGGATTAAGATCAATTTGGACTGTAGAATCACGTAGGGTATGTCTAAAGCAATGTGATTCAGATTAAAGTGTACAACATTTAGAAGAACACTTTAATCCATGTGACTGTACATCAAAGTGGAGTAGGTATGCGGGAGGACCAAAAACATTACTCTTAATAGCCTCTCCCTACGATTTACTAAAAATATAAGGCTCGAGCATGCAACATGAGCTGTAGGATGTTGAACCAAAGATTAGGATCAATCTGGACCGTAGAATCACCCGTGATTCAGATAAAAGTGTACGACATTTATAAGAACACTTTAATCCATGTGATTATACATCAGCGTGGAGTAGGCTATGCGGGAGGACAAAAAAAACATTACTCTAAATAGTAATGGTGCCCAGCATTGCTAGGCATAAGTTGAGGGCCGGTAAGTGTTTGGGCTGCAATGAGTAAAGCGTGCCCAAAATATGCTCGCTTTGTGTACAGCATTGCTCGGCTAAAGTTGGGAACCTGCCACTGAGAGCCTGTAAGTGTTTGGGCTGCAATGAGTAAAGCGTGCCCAAAATATGCTCGCTTTGTGCACAGCATTGCTGGACTAAATTTGGGAACCTGCCATTGAACACAGACTAATATTTAGCAAACTAAGTGCATCATTGCTAGGTTATGAAAGATTTATGGTTTACGTTGTCAACGTATTAGAATAGAAACCAAGCCCAGCATTGTTGAGCTATAAAAGGTGGTGCAGATTCATCCCCTTTTCCTTACCCCCCTCCCCTTTTTTTCTCATTTTCTACTTTCGCTCCTCCTTTTTTCCATTTTTTCCTTTCCTTTTTCCTCTCCCCTTTTTCCCCCTTTTCCCCTATCTTTTTTCTATTCCCTTTCTTCTCTTTTTATTTCCCTTTTTTCATTTTTCTTCTTTTCTCTTCTCTTTCTTCCCATTCTTTCCTTTTCCTTTTCCTTTTTCCTTCCTTTTTAACCTTTTTTTTTACATTTACCCTTTTTCCTCTTTTTGTCTTTTTTCCTTCATACCTATTTTTCCTATTTTCTCACTTACTTTCTTCTTTTTTTCTGTTTTCTTTATTCCTTTTTTTTTTCCTTTTTTTAGCACAATAGCCCAACCCTGGGTGTCACATTATCTCAAAGCCTAGGCTATCCACGTGTCCTAAAAATTGACATGGACACTGCCTGGGCCATTAGATCTTGATCTAGAAAAAAGGATGACCGAGAAAAATAAATGGGGGCATGCCTGTTGGGAACATCGGACCCCGAACCTGATTGCTTGTTTCATGTCGGGCCTCTTTCTGGGGCCCAAAACCGTTTTTTATCATCAAAAGTGAGCCTCCTTTCTTAAGCCTTCGAGATATTTGATGTAATCTGGTCATATTTTTCCAGACAGGCCCTTTCAGAGTACTCCTTTGAAGCCCAATTCACCTTTTGCCCTACTTTTAATATCTTGTCTGCCGGATTTTTCTTCGTTGTTGGGTTCCATTTTTCTTTGCTAAAAGATTTCTTGTCGCGGTTGTCCATATTTTGATCCAAGTATGAGACTCTGAGTTCTAGTCTTGATGCGCCCAGGTTTGCTACTTGAACAGAAGAAACTCTACCAATCTTTAATTTTGTATATTTGATCTAACAATTTTTACATGGGCAGTGTGGTAATTGATAATGTGAGCTATGTGGATACCATGCTCGTGAAGGCGCTCCCTTTATTTGAATTACATGTCTTCTCTTCATATACAATTTCTTTGTTTAATAGTGAGGTCTTCCATACGATACATGCAAGTTGACAGTGTTAACTAACACGGGATACTCCTTTAGATCTTGCTATTTTAAGGCATGGACATAAAGTAGGCTTAGATTGACAAATTATTCATAAAATTATGCCTCTCATTTTTGTTTTTCCATGCAAGATTTGTGCAATCCACTTTTATCCTATCTAGTATAGAGTAAAAAGCACAATTTCATTAATTATGGACAATACCTGAATTTATGGATCATTTTTTAGTACACTTGCATGAATGACTCTTTTTCATACACTAGTTGACATCCCCTACGAGTGCTGCATATGCCTCAGCAGCATGCACGGGTATCTTGATAGTATTAGGTATCTTCTTCTTGTTTGATGGCTCCCAAGCGTAGTCGATAGTCTCTAGTTCTATGCGGTCACTTGCAGTCGTTGGCCTCCATCTCTTCTTCCAGCAATTGGCATAATTAGCTGGGTAGACTTGGTTCCTCACCGGGATTGGCTCCCACCAAGTCACCAGAATAGTCTCAAAGTTCTCCTTCTTATCATCCATTTGTGGCTCCTCAGTAGCTAGGCCCACCCAAGTTGGGCACAGCACATCATCAGGGCGTGCCATAATAAACATACCTTTCTTCAAATCTTTGTATGGATTGAATTCCGGTACAGGTTTGTCCTTCCAGGGGCCGACATAAGGAAGAGTGATAGTAGCAATTGGCTCCACCACTACAGCTACATCAGGTGGTGCTCGCGCTTGCCTAGTACGTGGCCAGAAGTCATTATAAGTGCCTTCGTCACTACTGATGTTTCCCAGTTCTTGCAAGAGTTTCATCCAATATTCAATCGTGGACGTGAACTGTGCTGAGTACTTGGCTGTTTCTGGAGCACCCTTGTTACTAGTTGAACAAGCAACCCAATGCAATATATGCTTGTGGATACTGTTTTGCAGCAGGCCAAAGTTCTTCACCGATTTCTTTGGAGGAAGAAGCTTAGGATATCCAACTGGCATCATGGGCTTCCCGTCCTCTTTTTCTTTCCACATCGTTATTCCACCAGCAGGCAACCAATCCAAGTAAGTGGGTCGAGTTTTGTAATACATGACTGGCCAATCACCATTCATAGCGAATCTGAAAGTTAGGGGGGTGGTATGACCTGTCAATCTATCATCCCCATCTGGTATGTAGCCTTCTATAAAACCCTTCCAATCCGGAACTTTGTCAACAACATAGGGCACATGTGTATTCAAGTTGCATTTGTGGAATTCATACAGTAGTTCTGGCATTGTGAGCATCTCAGCCTTCTTTAAAGATGTGGAGAAGTTACCAAACAAGGCATCGATATCATCATGTGTATGACCGGGCATCATGAACCCTAGCTCAATCTCTTCAAATGCACCAAGATATACTAGGTAAGAAAGATAGGAGAAGACATACCTATTCTTGTTCTGTCCAGATGCGTTGTCCAGCTGCAAATAAAGTATCTTGGGCAGAGGCTTCAATGATGGTCCCTCTGCCTGTGGCAAATTAGCAGGTATGCTGCTATTGGATAGTGACAACTTTGACTCCAAGGCCGTGGTGTCTCGCAAAGAGGACACCCATTTTGGAGCAGATGATTCAGGCACTGGCAGGTGGCCTCCTGCATACTCGTGCCCCATCTCTAATCTCTTCAAGATTCTATTCAAAGAACCTACATGGAAGTTAGAGTCATCTGGCCATAAGTCCAGGGCAAAGTTTCCATAGCTTCCATTTCCATGGCCATGAGTCAGTGCACCAGTCAATGACGTTTTGAGCTTGTCAAGTCTCCAGAGAGACTTCACAGATTGTTGCAATTTCAGAATCATTGTTTTCGCGTGATCCATTTTGTCGTGAATAATACAAAGATATTGGCCGGGATACCTGTGGGAGTATAATCTCCACGACCAGTACTGTGTGCGACACGAGGCCTGCTCTAATCTATGCGCTCTTCTTTCATCATGCAGCATCCTCCTCTCTCCTTCATCTTTGGTCTTCAGTAACTTTGTGGATCACCTCGCACGTATCGCATTTGGAGAATGCAATTTTCTTTGCGATACTGACATCCCGGAAGTTCCGCCTCCACGTTCTATGAAAACCTGTCGGTGATACCTTCTTGCCAGTCAATGCCACAACCTCTGCATTAACCTCTTCTAGAATGCTGGACTTCGTAAACATTGCAGGCAACTTCCCGACGTTCTCTCTTATCCCCTCCTCGTTTCTCCTGCTGCGGTGGGGCAAAGATTCACAGTTTTTCCTCACAAACATGGAAAACACGGCCTCACATGCCAATGTCGAGGAGCGAGGCTTCAAGGTGCCACAGTTACCATGTTCGGCCTTGCGTGCACCCTCAAGGAATTGGGCCTTCCATTTCAGATATGCCGACTTTGAGATGCCGAGACCAAGGTACCACGCCCTTTCGCAAACGAGATTCCCTTGCAGCACTAGTCGTCCCACTCTTTGACCTTTCATGTTGTTGCCGAACATGTCATAAACAAAAGTAACCCTATCACTAGATTTGATGGCAAGGAATTCCTTTCGCATGTTAACAACTTGATTCGTAGAGAACTTGACGCAACACCTATTCTTGCAGCACAAGGTCCTCCTGTAACTGAGGATAGCATTCTGAGTGGTGAGACGAGCAAGCTTTGGTGGCCTTACAACCTTCCTGGGCTGTCGGGAATGAAAAGTGTAATGTCGTTTCTCATAATTTGGGTGCTTCTGATGCTCTGAGCTGCCCTGGTTGGACACTATATTTTCTTCCTGTTGCGGTGCTGCGGTCAATATCTCCGAGACCTTCATTCCATCAACACGGACGAGGTCATTGTTCCATCTCACGAGCATCCCCGGTTTCGGCAGCTGCAAGCAACCCTGGCAACGGATGGTCACTTCAGAAAGGGGAGGGAAACCTTCAGTTACAGATACTCCCACAAACTTGAAGCCCAGAAACTGGTCACAAACTGCATCATCGGGGCCAGTGAATGATATGAATCCCTATCCGGCGATAATGGAGTCGCAAGAGTGCCATATCTCACAATCCTTTTCAAGAAGGGTATATCTTATCAGCGGTTGTGTCTCCTTTCCCACCTCTGTCCGTTGTCTTTTGCTGGGGACGTCATTAGCAGACGACTCACGAGCATCTTCACTTCTCCAGAGAACGAATGAGCCCCTGGCTTCTGCTATTGTGTTTGCATCTGGAGTTGGCCAAGGAAGGGTATGGTGGCCTTCGATCACTTCCTCCACACCTACACTCACTACTCCATTCGGTATTTCCTTGAAGTGGCATTGTGTCATTTGCCCCACAACTCCTTTTGCTACTAGATGTTCATTAACGAAGAGATACACAAACTGCACAAGAATTTCAGTAGTGTCAAAATCGAGTAAGGAAGACGAGAAAGCAATGCAAAGGACATGGGGGGATGGCCATTCAATGGTTACACGGACAATGAAATTGGGCGGGTGCCCATTTTTACATATGAGGTCCTTACATTCCCCTTGTTGCAAATTGGGCGGACGCCCAATTTGAACCGAATGAGGCGCTTGTATAACGTTAGTATTGATGAAGTCAGTGTCACACTGGGTACAACAAAAAGTTCTCGCTCTGAACATGCCATGATCGCGGACAAATTGGGCGCCCGCCCAATTTGGCCATTGTTGTAGAAGAACTTTAAAGAGGGTAGAGACTCGGAAGGTCATGTTCGGCGCCCGCCCAATTTAGCTGCCATGCAGAAAGCACATTCGAGGGACAGAAACTAGTAAAACGAGTTGGGGACCCGCCCAATTTGCCCACGTTGGGAGCTTATTTCAATGTCGGAAAAGGCACAATATGCATAACTTGAGACACAGTTTGCCCACCCGGCCAATTTCATCTGTCTGGGCTTCTGTTCATGGGAACAAACTGGGCGGCCGCCCAATTTGTCCCTCTGTGTAGATGAACCTGAATGAGGCAGACACTAAAAGAACCCCCTTCGATTGAAGGGGGGAGGGTTTGGACTGCACACCTCAGTGGAATTATCATTGAGCTACCAGAACAAAAACAATCGAGCATTGGAAGGGCCTGATTTCAAACAAGGGTGGACTTATTAGGGAGGTTCTTGGGGACAAACAAACAAGCATGGAGAAAATAGCAAGCACACATTCCCTGCACACAAATTTCAGGAAAAGGAAGGACTGCATCGAAACTTCGAGTATATGTAAATGTGACAGTAGCTGTCAAAGTCCAAACTTCATAACTGTGACCGAACTACCCCCAGTTCTTCTTCGTTACCAGCCAAAAATTTGTAAAGGCGTGAATGATGAGGAGTGAATCAACAGGCGCCATCGAAAAGGCGTGAATGAAGATGTGTGAATGAACAGGCGTAAATGAAAAGGCGTGAATGAAGAGGACACACACATCCTTTCAGATTAGTTTCATGGCAATTACACATCGATCTATGGCGAGTACAAACTGTGGAGCAGCACAAACCTTTGGAGTTTTTGTCGCCATGCGTATGAAGCGCTGAAGATGTTTGCGTCTTGAAGAAAAGAGAGTAGCCAAACAGAGCAGTGCCAGAAAATCAAAAGGTTTGATGCGCATTTACATTTAAACACAAATTCCCCCCAAAATTTGAATGTAATTTCCCCCCTATTTTCGAAGTTAAATGTCCCCCCTAATTTCGAAGTAATATGTCCCGCCCCGAACTTTTAAACATATATTCCCACCTAAAATGCATGCGACGCGTGCATGATTAAAATTAAAGTTGGGCGGGCTTTAAATGACGGATTTGAAATTCAAAATCTCCGTGCATTTAATAATGAGGTCCACAATTAATTCCTCACACTCGAACCCTTCAACGGTCCATTTCTATTTGAAAAGGCCAATTTCTTACATGCATGACACTTGTTTTTGCGTGCATGAACGGTCCATACCCCTTTAAAAGCACTTCATTCTCCTCGACTGCAGTTTTAGAAAATTCTGTGCTTCCTTGGCGCTTTCTGCTCCGCTTAACACTGTCGCCTTCATATGTTTTATCCACCAAACTCATTCTCGTCCCTATCCTGTCGGCGCCTTATACTCCCGAACCAGCTGTCGGCTTCGGATCGAGCACTTGGCGCCTGGTATTTCTCAGCCGCTTGTCGCCTTGCTGTTGGCGCCTTCCTCTGTTGATTGTCCTATCGCCTTGGAACCCCTGTACACCAAGGAGTCTTACCAGTTGATGGCATCTCGCCCCACCACAGGAGGCAAAGGTAAGCTGGACTACTATCTTAATATAAACTTGGCAGTATCTCTGAGCGCCTGCCTGATTGAGTATGCCATATCATAAACCTCAGGGTATCCCACCTTTGCTTTGAGGAAATTGGGCTGTGGCTAACAAATTAACCTATTCTAGATGCCTCACTGGTCCCCACAAATGCATATCTATGTGCAGAACTTCATAGGGCACCCAATTGCTTCCCTGAGGGGCCTGATTTTGCACAACATTGGTCTTTTTCTCCAGAAGGCTACCCTTCCAATAAATTGGGCGCCCGCCCAATTTATTCGAGGGGTATCCTAACTACTTTCAACTTCACTCATGGGCCATTGAACGAACTTCTCCCTCGCACTAAATTGGGCGGACGCCCAATTTATTCGACTGAAGACTTGGGCAGGAGCAAATTGGGCGGGCGCCCAATTTGGTGTGTAAAGGGATCCCTTCTGTCCAAATTGGGCGGGTGCCCAATTTGGCCTCTATGATGCAACCGTCTCTTCAGCCCCAAGTCTCACCATGAGTGTTAATAGTTTCACCATGGCCCAGCGAGGGAAATTGGGCGGACGCCCAATTTCAGCTCGGTGGAGTCTAAATTTCCTGGGAAATTTTGCTGGGCCCGTGTTCTAACACTACTTTCCGTTGTGTAGGAATTATGGCGCGAACAAAGCAAACTACTCGAGTTCCTGGTCCCGCACCCAGATTTGCAGAGGCTGTAGCAAGAGAGGATGCAAGAACAGAAGAAAAGAAAGAACTGTTTGCTGGCATCACTGTAGTGCCCCATGAAGTTTTGACGGTTGCTGAGGAATGGAAATGGTGCATAGAGATAGGGAATATTCACCCTGGGTCCCAGACAAACCACCTCAGGGATCTTTTGCTTTTTTTGGCAAGAAAGGGACACGAAAAATGAACTCGGCGGGTATCGTCATCGACATAGAGGTCTCGCCTGATAACAATGATGACTTCCAGATCGATGTTGAAGACACCATAGATCGGGCTTTCGTCCGTTATAAGGTTCCACTTTCTAGCTACGAACCATGTATGATGCAGGCAAGTATAAATGAAAGCCCACAATCTTGCGTTCATAGAGGATGGGTGCTAGACTCATATGAAAGTTTAGAGCGCTCGGGCATCAAATCAAGAACTGATATCTTGGATGGCTACTACGCTGTCAGGCAGTGGATATTAGAACACAAACAGAACAGGTCGAAAGCACTGTTTACGGAGTATCAAGGCAAAAACCAACCCAAAGTATATGATATACTAAGTGGCTTAAGTCTAGATACGGTCCAAAGAAGGGTGAGACAACAAAGTGCAAGCTCAAGCGCCTATGGAGACACTGACAGCAGCAAAGAAGGCGAGGACACCTGCTCCGGCTATTCCCAGTAAAGCTGCCCCTAAACTTGTATTGGGTGGAATGTCGAGAACAACAAGGTCGCCCCAGGTCAGTGCAGAAGAGGAACAGTCGTCTGAAGAGGAACCCGGTAAGCGGAGAGGACAACATGTAGCTGGTCCGTCCTCCAAGAGGCACAAGCGGGACATCTCACCAGAGAGCCCAAATAGTTCGGAGAGGGAGTCTTTGTCTGCTTCTTCAACTGAAGAACGGGAGACTAGCCGGCAGATCATGGAATTCATTCCATCTGGTGGCGATATCACACAGGAGAGCAGACACGAGTTGTCACAGAGCGCCATTGCAAGCATCAAGCACAGGGAGAGAATCTACCCTCTGGGGGGTGGGCTTCGAGATTGAAATCGATGTGTTCAAGATGCACAAAGCCCCGGCAAATATGACTCGTAGGGTCATAAGTCCAGAGCACTTGGACACTCTCTATGAATCGTTTATCAGCCATCAGATACACCCTCCTTGCAGTGATGAGTTTATCATCCTCTAGTTGCTTCTAAACTATAGAAATGGTGGCGATTGTTTCCTATTTTCCCAACATTTTTATAGAAACGAATTTAGTAGAATTGGTAAGATTGAGGTTTTTACTGTAAAATGTCCATTAATTTGGCGAATTTACTATAATTGGGATGCAATATTATCAAATTTTGGCGATTTTATGAAGTTCTTTAGCGTACGCATCCTAGTAAACCATCGAATCCAAATTTTAAAAAATGGTAAAATATAGCAACTTTACGAAGTTTCACACCTTAAAGTCATCACTGCCTCCTTGTGCTGATGTCATACCATTCGATCCACAGACAGGGCGAGCAATTAAGTGGAAGAAGGCAGAAGAGCTGCAAAATGCAGAATTTTGGATTGTCAATGGCAACCATACGACCACGGTTGCTCAACTGCTTGTCACACAAGCTTTGGCATGGCCTCCTGAAAGAAAGCACTTGGCAGAACTGATATTCTTTTTCTATGCCAAAAGGAAATGCCGAGTGCTGGCAGGAAATCTCACAGCAATTGAGTACGTTCGTGTCAGCCAGGAGAAGAAGTATTCTTCGAAGAAATTCAGCAGCTTCGAAACCAGTGGGCATTCTATGGGAAGCCTAAGAAGGGGAAACGCGGGCATTCCATCGGTGGAGCTTATTCTGTGAGTGCTCTTCAACCATTATTTTTGATGCCGTGCTATCGAAATAGTGCAAATTAGGCGCCGCCCAATTTGAGCTTATCCGTGGCATCGAACTCAAATCGTCGCCTTGGTGCGGCAAAGGGTGCAAAGTGGGGGAGGAGTTTCGTCGAATCAGTTGGAAAGTAGGGCGTGCACCTATCTATCTGAGGTTGATGTTGGAAGGTTGCATTGTTCTCGACTTCTTTCGGTGGTGCTTTTTTTAGTCTGGGTGTGCGAGGGCTATAAAACATTGTCTTTTGAAACAGACGAGAAGCTGGAAATTAAGCTTGTACAGATATTCGAGCAACTCGATGTCATGTTAGACGAGAAAAAACCAAGAGCTCGGGCACGGCAAAAGATCAAAGAGGGAAAGAAGAAGGCCTCTACTTCCAAAAATGTTCCTCAGCCTCAGCTTCCTGTTCCTGAGACACCTTGTCCGTTCTCCTCTACAACCATAAACGAAGTGCAATCCCTTCTGAGACAGGACAAGAGCTCCATTCAGCGAGTGCGAATTTTTAGAGGGTTTTTTTTGGAAGGGTTTAGAGGGTTTTTAAGATTGTCACATCAAATTTTGCTTTTGCCATTGGTTTTGAGGTGTAGAAGATGCAATTGAAGACTCCATACTATAGAAAATAACACTGCATTAAAGTATGTAGAAGTAGTTTAAAAGAAATAGTTTGAAGTAATCTATGGAAGACAAAATACTATAATCCATAATAATGTTATGAAAACCTAGACAACATGAAGTCCTCATCCTTCTTCACACTCGTCATCTACAAGTAGACAACGCCTACGTCTTCTTTCCTTCTGAACTGGAGATTCCCTTTTTGACTAAAATGAAGCCATTGATTCTGCATACACAGGAAGAATGCTAATACGTTAAAAGGGATAAGTAGTACTACCATAATTGCTAAAAATTTACAAAGAGAAATAAACGAACGTACTATGAAGGTTCTTCATCTTCCTCTGCCACTTCGTCATCTGAATCCTCGGGAAGCTCGTAATTCTTCTCATCATACTTTTTTGAACCACTTGCTGGGCTGAAAGACGAGATGCATTTACATGTTCCACTAACATTCTATCATTGTCTAACCCATAGCAATGACGAGATAAAATAGCAGATGCTACTATTGCTGAACCCGTTCCACTAAGTAAGTCCAATACCAGGCCTTCTCTTGGACTAAAATTCTCAATAATGAACTCCATGAACGAAATAGACTTCTCGGTGGATTTCCTACCTGTGGTATAGGGCTTGCAGTAAGCTTACTGCCGTCCATGAAGAAATGAGCAAGTGATTGCTTGGAGAGTGTTAGACGTTTGTCTGAAATGGACAAATATTAACAAAACATAAAATGAGATATATTAAAATTAAGAAACACATGAAATCAATATACATGAGATACGATACATTAAAATAAGATAGATAAAATAGAAAATCACTTACTTGAGAACTGAACATTGTCTTGGATGCTTGGAGAGGTGCCCTTTATAAACCAAACAGTTACAAGCAAGACATTGCTTGTAAACTTTCCAAATCTGTCCTTCATGTATCCAAAAGGTTCTTTCTGATGCAAAAAGTAAGTTCTGAAGGTCTCCAAGCATTTTAATCTTGCCTCTTTCTCTACTGTCCTTGCTTGTTCAACCGAACAAATAGAAACCAACCAACCATCATCATCAAGGCATAATGTCCCAAATGAGAAAGCTGCTTGAATTAAAGAAGTATTGCATACGTTCCATGGTGGAATCCCAATAACAACATGGCCAATAGAGGGAAGTGACCTAATAGGGAAGTGCCTTATAGGACCATAAGCCCTAATGAAAGTCCAAATTTTTTTCCTAATGAAAGTCCCCTTTTTTTGGCCCCTAATGAACAAATGAAAGTCCCCTTTTTGGAACAATGAAAGTCCCTTTTTGGAAGTTCCTAATGAAAGACCCCTTTTTTTAAATGATAGAACAATTTTAAAGGTTTCACAATTTTCTCGTTTTTTGCAAATAAACGGACAATTCTATAACGTATATAATTAATGAGGTAAAATTTAAACGGGCAAGAAAGGTTCAAATTTAATTATCTTACGAAATTGTAGTAGTGCATTTCGCTAATTATGTTTATTCGTGGCCCAAATTTAATGTGTTAAGGGATTTAATGTGTTAACGGATTTTCTTGTATTAGCATTCTAGTTTCGCAGAGGGTGTGTTGTCTGTGTAGCACAATTTTTCCTTCAAGCAAAGGCTGAAAACAATTGCGAGATTCTTGCTTTCACTGCAAATGACGTGATAGTCACATCACCAGGTAAACGATTGAGAATGGTATGCACTTTCGAGAATGGAGAATGTCAACTGTCGAGGAAATGGCTGTGTGATAGTTTTCAATTTCGTAGTGAAAAATTGTGTGTTGTGCAATCCACGAGTGGGAGAGGCAGGACGGTCCTTCTTGAAGAAGTTTTGAGTCAAGAGGGTGATAGTGTGTATGTGGCACTCCTATTCCCACTGAGGTCAGCACTCCTATTCCCACTGAGGTCAGCACTCCTCATGCACCTATAATTGTTGACAGTCCGACCCAACATATTCTTGAGAGCAATGTAAACATTGTATCCACGTTTCAGACAGTAGTTGATAGTTTTGGATCTAGCAAATTGAAAAGATTGTGGTCATCTGTTTCTGCACCAACATCAGTAAGATGTCTACCCTCCCATTACAATGGCAATGTTGTATTCGAGCTGCCTCCAAATGAATTGAGTTCTATGGCAGGCATGGAAAGAAAGGTCTATGGAGGATGGAGTGAATCTAGCAACTGCAGCTCAAATCCCTAACACCAATCTATCTGAATCTGTGCATGCTAGTTGGTTGGCATCAAGAGGGTATGTGAATAAATTATCCTTGTACGATGCATGCTTGTACGATCTGACAGAAGCTGTGTTGCAAAGTGCAAAGTGCAAAGCCCATAGAGAACATAATTTTGTTGGAATAGGTCCAGGTATGGATACTTTGATGCGCAGAATGGGCACTTCAACAACTAGTAATGTTACCCCGTCTGCTTGTGCCAGCGCAGTGAACTCGGCAGTTTTACATAGTGGAATACGACCCATTCATGCCGGTTCAGGAGGAAATAATCAGACTATTCTAAAAAGGACCAGAGATAGCACAGAATATAGCAAGGATGTAGGTTCTGGTAGTCATCGTCCCGACAAGAGGGCCCATACTCGCTCTAGAGTTAGGGTAGATGCTTCAGCAAAACGGAATATAATTTTTGATGATGCTACATATCTATGATGTTAATAGTGTGGCTGGTAACCTGCACTGTATATATTAGTGAATGTATGCAATACATATATTATTCAGTCCATTTTGATTTAGCTATATGTTGACTCATACAGATTTCATTCTGGTATATGTTCATTCTGATACATGTTACCAAAAAAATGGCAACTAAAACAACATGCCATAACAAAATATTCTAAGGAATATTCTCTTGTAAAACCCTCCAAGCCATCCACAAAAAAACCCTCCAAATAAAATTCCCCCATTCAGCAAGAGCTCAAAAAGGCAGCGGCCCTTGGCTCTCAGGATTTGCAACTTTTTAGGAGAAGAAAAGAGACCATCAACGCACTGGCAGGGACCGCGCTGGTGAATACTCAGGACATGATTGAGGGGACCTCAAAGTTCGAAAAATAGGTTGTTAGGGATCCTGAGTCTGTCGTTGTCATGGAAACTCAGGAAGGGGACAATCAGGATGGAGAGGAAGTGGTCCCCAACACATTGAACAATGAAGATGGAGAGGAAGAGGTCCCGAACACAGAAGACAATCAGGCTGCAGATGAGGAGAATGAGGAACTGGGGCTGAAGATTTTATGCAAAGAATGGAAAAGATCAAGGAGGCAGCACAACAACCTCCGCCCCAGTATGAAGAACCCAGCAAGGAGCATTCAGAAGAGGTGCCTCCAGACGCATGAGGGACTTTTGATTTCAACATATGCTAGGATAATTTTTTGAACAATTGTAATTACTTCTTTTTGAGAAATGATAATTTTGCCTTCAGTTCCTTGTCTTAAAGTTCTCTAGTTTACTTTGCTACCCTTGGTTACCGTAGAAACTAAAACCTTTAATTAAATTTATTTGACGCCCAATCTTGTTGCTGTTAACTTGAGACCTTCGCTATCCTCGACCAGAAATTGGGCGGGTGCCCAATTTGCTAGCGTGAGGTGAAGTGAAAGTGCAGAAAAAGGGGAGGTCGAGGAGCACAACGTTACAAACTACTCAGGTTTGATGCTTCCTTATATCATTATATCATTATATCCTTATATCATTACATCCTTATATCACAGATTCACTCATCATCAACAGCTGCTGCGGTGATGGCATTCAGCTCATAGATCTCCTGATCAGGTAGCCAGATTATGTGGATCACAACACGAGTTTGCCCGAGGCAACAAATCTCAGGACCATCCGCTTTGGATTGCAGATAGGGATCAAGTTTGACACCGTTCATCACGCATTCATAAAGATCCCGGTAGATCATGGAGCACTTGATGATTCACACGTGCTCTGGATGAGGAGGCAAGGATGCCATGGGAGATGAATGACCTCTACCGAGTGGAGCTCCTTTTATAGTGAGGTAAAATTATTGATGTGAATTATTGGTGTAGATTGTAGCGTGTACAAGTATCATGTACGTGTACGTCATGTACACGCCATCAATCATTCTGTGACGCTCCCAGAATATATACGACCCTCGGACGTATACATACGGGGACTTTCCCCTCCCATGGCAACCAACTTGCCATGAGCAGGGCCCTCCGTCTATTTCGGGCCATCTATGAAATGATGCCCGAAAGAAGGACACGAAGGGGTCATTCGGCCCACGCCTTCAATGGGACTCCTACGTCGCGGAAGCATGAATACAAGGGTTAGCACACAGCATAAATTATATATAAATAACCACCACGAAGGGTGGCGCATCCATCCAAATACTAACGGCATAGAATATGCATCTAAACCTAAGAAAACACCCAAACCCTGTGTTCTACCCGGCTCGGACTCGGAAGATCGACCGGGACGGGTTGGGCCTCAAGAGATCAGCAGACCGAAGTCTTGGCATGGCGTTGGCTGGCGAGAGAACATTGGCTAGGGTTGTCCACTCCATCCGCCCCTCACACTTTGCACTTTGCGGATGGGTCAATTCATGCTATGGCTTCGCTTATAGCCAGGGAGACCGCGAGACCGAGGGCATCACCCCTCGAGCCTACTCGGGTTCATGGCGCCTGGTCCGATGAGGCAGGTCGGGAGGCGTCCCCTTCCAGTAATCCGCAGTGGTTCCATGGGTGAGCTAGAGAATACGTGCCGCGATCGGCGACCCCGCGATCCTGCAGGACTTACTCACCTAAATCTACTCAAAGTGCAAGGTGCTCCATGCGGATCACACCTTCCCACCTGTGGAGTGTCGGACCCATACCCGCCCCCACGCGGACCGGCTATCAGGCCTAGCCCACTGTAGGAGTCTCAGGAGCCTTGTATGCTCATGCAAGACCCCACCCCTCATGTCACCACTGTGTTCCTTGTCTGGTGCTAAGCCAGACCATAGCATCTAGGACCCGGTGGGTTCTTGTGCACAGGCCGCAAATAATGGGACTTTACAGGGCACTATCTAGGAGCATACTACCATACACGGTTCAGAGGCCTCTACCCCCCCCGTAATTCCCCCGTTTCAGAGTCAGATGAAACAAAGAACTAACAATCCATCCTTTCAGAGTAAGAACCAGAATTGAATATAAAGAGAACTTGTTTGCACAAACAAGGGTTAGTTTCTATGACTGAATTACAAAAAGAACAGAGAAAGGCGGACACAACCAAGTGTTATCTAGAATTCACATAGCCACCTACCTGAATTCTGGCTGGACTCATTCCCATGGGGCGCCTCCATCTCCTGGCGGTTGAAGATTCAATTTGTGACTTCCAGGACGACCTGGTATGGCGGTTCTCTGCAGGTGGTTGATGGCGCTCAGCTCCTGGCCTTCCTTGGTCGATCTTCAGGAGTCAATCCCAGGGATAGGGGTCAAGTTGGCATCCAAACTTGGCAATCCCCATGCTGCCCAATCGATTGGGGCAGGTGGCGCCTTCCCAATTGGTAATTATCCTAATTTCCTAGGTTATAGGTTATTATCAATAATGTGTTAAATTAGCATAGCTAATTTAATCCTTTGTAGTTCCCATACCCCCATGGTAGCGTACCTTTAGGGAGTGACGTGCTTGTATTTGTACGGGTCCCGTATAGTAGACCGTATAAATACGTGGAACGTCACATTCTCCCCTCCTTAAAAATAATGCTGTCCTCAGCATTAGGGTTAGCTAATTGAATACATATATGTAAAGCACTGCATTAGAGAATGAAGTTAAGAATATAACATTAATACGTTGAGATTATAGTAATTTGGATAGTAATATATTGAAGTTAAAATATCAATGTACAAGCAACAGGGTGCTCGATACAATCTTATGACCAAAGGAGTTTAGGACCGGAGTCCGATTTAAAACATTCTGACAACAAAATTCATACATGTAGACAAAAGCAATACGGGACAAGTTGGGTCATCAGCAACCCTCTATACAATGCAGGTGACGACTTGTTCATTGGCCTGCACACAACCATATACCCGTAGGTTAATAGTATGATTAAGTTGTGGTTGCAGGGACCACCCCTAGAAAATAAAAGAAAAAAATATCTAGAAGGGAATCTATCATGTATGCGGCTTGCAATTCCCTTATAGCCGCATTTAACGCAGATCTCATTTACTAGATGCCTTCCTAGCAATTCGTGGTCATGTCAACATCAACAATACATTCAAGCTTACCACCGAGCTGGGTTGATAGCATCGTTGATGGTGCGCCTTGAGATTCTCGCATGAAGTCCGGATAGTGCTTCTCAAGGTCTATCTTCATCACCCGTGTAGCATCTTCAACCTGGTAAGTGCTTCCACTTGACCAAGTATTGCAACATTTGAGTCCTTCCCGGTACGTTTGTAAGCTCGATCAAGAAGAGCTTGGGGCACTATTTCCGTGTGCTCTTGGTCATTTCTAGGAGGGTAGGGGTATCCAAAACCTCCCGGATCGGGGGGTGTGTTGCTCGGGGAGACTCACGTGAAAGACCTTGTGGATCTTCAAGCGGGGTGGCAAATCCAAGCGATATGCTTGTTCTCCCACAC
This sequence comes from Isoetes taiwanensis, assembly GCA_021234155.1. Taxonomy (NCBI): domain Eukaryota; kingdom Viridiplantae; phylum Streptophyta; class Lycopodiopsida; order Isoetales; family Isoetaceae; genus Isoetes; species Isoetes taiwanensis. The sequence continues at coordinate 32,308,673 of JAJEKV010000001.1, forward strand.
GTTCAGTAATCCTGAATGGCCCAGCCCATCTGGGTGCCAGCTTCTTACAGTTACCAATTTTAAGCTTGGCTTGTTTTACTTTGATTTTAAGCCAAACCGATTCGCCCATCTGGAAGATTCGTGGGGTTCGGTGCTTATCCGCTAGACTCTTCTGACGACTACGTGCGGCCAATAAGTAGCCCCGAACTTCTTCCACCAAGGCCTGCATTTCTAGAAGGAGTTGTTGAGAGACCTCCACTTTAGAAACAGGATTATGCCATGTGTCTGGAGTAAGACATTGGTAGCCATAATTTATCATGAAAGGAGACATTCTAGAAGACTCCTGCTTTGTACTGTTGTAGGCGAATTCCACCAAGTAAATATAATCCGCCCATTGTGACTGTTTACTCCATACATAGCTTCTTAGCATATCTTCGATAATACGATTGATACGTTCTGTTTGACCATCTGTCTGAGGATGGTAGGCTGTACTCATGGCAAGCTTGGTCTGGATGGTGGCGAAGAAATCCTTCCAGAATGCACTGACAAACTTAGGATCCCTATCCGATACAATTACTCTTGGCATCCCGTGCAACCTGAAAATTTCCTTTGCAAAGAGCAAGGCGGTGTCGAAGGCGGTGTCGGTGGTGCGACATGGCAGGAAGTGAGCCATCTTTGATAATTTGTCGACCACGACCATTAAGGCATCATACCCACGGAGAGTACGTGGAAGTCCCACAATGAAATCCATGGTTATGACTTCCCACTTGGCGTTGGGCACATCCAAAGGTTGCAACTCCCCAGGAACTCTTAATTGCTCCGCCTTGGTTTGCTGACAAACCTGACACTGTTTGATGTACCTAGCAATATCCTTCTTCATGGAAGGCCAAAAATAGCTGGAGCGGATCTTAAAGTAAGTTTTCATAAAACCCGCATGTCCTGCTATAGGGCTGTTGTGTGTGTCATGGAGAATCAACTTTCGCACCCCTGAAGTCGCTGGAACACACAACTTATCTTTGTAATATAATAAATTGCCCTCCTTCTTATATGAACGGAATGCTTCACGTTCTCTATCAGTACGGGCTTCCTTACCCAAACTTTCCCAAATATTGTAATGGGATCAAATTGGCCAAGGTCTGTTCTATCTGCTTCCCAAACTCGCTGGTAAGTGTGGAAATGGCATTACAATGGGTGCGGGTTATAAAGGGATGACGTGACAAAGCATCCGCAACCACATTGTGCTTTCCTGGCTTGTATACAATCTCGAAGTCATATTCCTCGAGAAATTCCATCCATCTTCGCTGACGGAGATTTAGATTTGGCTGGGTGGATAGATAGCGGAGACTCTGATGATCCGTATCCAAGTGAAATCTTCTACCAAGAAGGTAGTGTCTCCAAATACGGAGAGCACGTACAACTGCTAGCAACTCCTGATCATGGGTAGGATATCGCTCGCGATCGTTCATCTTCTTTGAATCGTAAGCAACAACTCTCCCCTCCTGCATCAAGACACCACCGGTAGCTATCTTACTCGCATCGGTGGCTACCGATTTATCCTTTTCCGGATCAGGCAAGGTAAGGACTGGTGCAGATGTTAAAGCATCCTTGAGTTTCTGAAAGCTGACTTGGACTTTTGTTTTCCAATGTTCCATCCAATCCTTTACTTTCTCATGTCTTGTGAGATTAGTAAGAGGTGCGGCAATTGTTGCAAAATCTTTAACAAATTTCCGATAATATCCCGCGAGTCCCAAGAAACTCCGGACCCACGAAACATTGTTGGAATGGGCCAATCCTTTACCGCTTCTATCTTAGCCGGATCTGTAGCAATTCCTTCTCACGAGATAATATGCCCCAAATAGTCTACCCTGAGTGGCGAACTTGCATTTAGAGAACTTGGCAAAAGCTGATGGGCTTTAGCTTTTGCAAAGCTAATCGAAGATGTTGTTCATGTTGCTGCAAAGTTTTACTATAGATGAGAATGTCATCAAAGAAAATGACAACAAAGTCATCCAAGTATTGGCGGAAGATGTCATTCATCACCGCATAAACGTTAAGGGGGCGTTGGTCAATCCAAAAGGCATGATGGTGAATTCATAATGCCCATATGTCGGTACCTAAAAGCGGACTTATGGATGTCCTCTTCCTTAATCCTTATCCGATGGTACCCGAGCGCCAGATCAATCTTTGAGAAATATTTTGCTCCTTGTGGCGGTCCATAAGATCATCCGCCTCGGCAAAGCATAGCGATTTTGATGGTATGCTTATTGAGTTGCCTATAATCAATACACATCCTTAAGGAGCCATCTTTCTTCTTGACAAAAAGAATAGGAGCGTCAAATGGTGAAACACTAGGCCGAATAAACCCCAAATTCAGTAACTCTTGTAGCTGTTTCTTAAGCTCGCTAACCAGGAGGACTCATTGATGCGGGGCTTTCTTTGGTAGGCTTAGTACCCGGTTCAAGAGTTATCTCACATTCCACCCCCTAAAAGGAGGAAGCTTGTGGATCTCATCCGAAAAAGATCGCTAAATTCTCGAAGAAGGGTAGCAATGTCCGATGGTAAAAGCCGACATTTTGTCCGCTTTGGAGTCCGACTCAATGGAAGCAAGTCTAATGAGGCAAAGAACATTCCCAAGATAGCTTTTCCTATTTGCTTTAGTGACATTGGATCGCATAGCGGAGTGTAATGAATCACCTTTTATTGTTACGTGTTCCATTAGCGGCGTTGAAGGTGACCTCCCGTTTCTCACAGTCTATGTGAGCCCTAGCAGACGCTAAAAACTCCATTCCCACAATAAGATCATATTTGCCAATGTCCATTAACTCGGCACCTAAGGCAACTGGTGCACCTAGCAGCTGCATTTTAAGGTTAATACGGCGGCCATGAGTATGTCTGATCTTACCGCTAGCTAATGTGACGGGTTTAGGGTGGGATCTCAATGTTTCCAAACATTCACAGGCCATTCTAGGAGAAGCAAAATTATGCGTACTACCCGTGTCCATCAAAATTATGAAGGGCTTACTGTCTACTTGGCCTATTGTAGAAATAACAGAAGGCTGACTTTCAGCGTTGCCTGTTTCTATAGCGGCAAGAATATGAGACGCACCATGAATGTACTCCGGGGAGCCTCGTCTTCCGTAAAGAAGATTGGACTCCAAATCTTCCTAATCGAGGTCGGCCATGGCCGCTTGAGCGTCAAGCGTGGACGCACGGACAGTTCTACATGAAGTGTCCAGGCCTCATGCACCGGTAGCATGCCTTATCCCGGCGGAGCTGTTCTCTGGCCTCTTTAGGAATGGAGTGTAAGAGCCCCCAAATTTCCTTGCCAGTATTGTTCCGCTTATCCGTGCTAAAAGCAACTTTTCTTCTCTGGCGTCCATAGGAATTGTCTTTGAGGGCCCCGGACTTGGCGATCGGGGTTTGTAAGGTGTGGACGGCCCGTGGTCGGTAGTAAGGAGCAGTCGCGGATCTTGGCTCCTTGGCGTATCTTCCTCAAGGCTTAATGCCTTGGCTTCCGCCCGCCATCGACTTTGGATCGATAGCCTTGACCATTCGTTTAATAGATGGGGCCAAGCCTTCAATGTAGCCCTCTACTGCTCTTTTCTCATTCATTCCTGGCACATACAACCTCAAACGCATGAATTCGTCAGTGTAGGCCTGCACGGACATGCCCCTCTGTTCCAACCTCAGAAGGTCCGAATCTGTTGGCATTTGTGGGCGCGAGGCACGAATGCATTTAAAAGCCTTAGCAAACTTCCTGAACTTGCATCTGCTCCTATCCGGTGTTTAGCTCGGGCGTAACCCTTCCACCAAATACGGGCATTTCTCGGTAAGGTTCGTGGTGGCGACCTTCCCCAGATCTTTCTCTGTCATTCCATAGGACTTTCCGGAATTCTTCATTTCGCCCAACCAAGATTCCGATTCAAGCCTCCTCACGGATTTCCCATCAAACCGAGCCAACTTCCGGTTCTTCCATATACTAGTGATGGTCAGTATCAACGGTTTTGATTATTCCTTATCCTCGCTTTGAATGGTCACCGTCCGATAGCGAGGGAACCCGAAGAACCCGAAGTGGTTGAATGTGAGGAAGCGGCGCTATCCTTAGAGGAACTTCGATGACGCTTAGCATGAGTCCTCCCATGCATGCGGCAGGGCTAGCCTGGGAGGAGAGAATTTTGTTGTGTGTGGACTCAATGGTCGTGAGAGGTAATTCCGGTCCGTCCTCCCTGTAATGTGGCGGTGGATTGGTATGCAACACATAAGCCCGTGAATCCTTCGCCGAAGTTGCCTTTTCATTAACATCAATTCTGTTCGGGGGGGTGAGCCCCGGGCGTTGGAGGGTGTTTTGCCAAGCGGGCGACGCATAACCGTCTATAGGAGTCATTCATGAATATATAGCGATTTCCATTAATGTGCAATCCCTTTTTAAGTTAATTGAACAAAAAGTATATACAAATAGAAGACAATACTTGTATTTCATTCAAGTTGCTTATAACAACGGGTTGATTGATACATGGATTGAGACAAAAGTAGGTATGATACAATGGGAACTTTTAAAGTTCTCTTGGCACCTGGCAGTAACCACGACGAACGAAAACACAACGGAAGAGACCAAGCCTAGGGGTTGGCGAGCAAGTCTGGATCGCGTGGCGAAGGGTACTCTCCCGCATGTTTCGGACGAGTTTATAGCGTGCCCAGCTTGGACAATGACTACTTGGTATTCCCATGTTGGGCTGATAATCGAAGGTTAAAGAGCCTTCGTGATCGCATAAAAAAAGAGTTGCCAAAGATGGTGGATTGGCGTCCTCAAAGGCCGTGCCTTGTCATATTCCAATAGTCCAGTGCGACCACGGGGGTCATCTTTAGATCCTCGAAAAGCTTCGATCTCTAAGGATGTTAACTATCTCGACCCTTTTCGGGGTCATAGAGTTCCCCACGGTGGCGGTGGTTCAGTTTCATAGCCTTCCTCCCACTCTGGATATTCACCATATCTCGGCAGTAGTCACAGTGCGGCCGGGGATCTCCCCTCCTAACCATGTGGGTGATTCTTTCCTCATACTCCCAAATGGTTTCCTCGCAATATAGTTGGAATGAATAGAGAACATTTTGTAATTCTGCACCCTAAACTTTAATGCTTTGGAAGAGGATGTCATAAATAAAAACAATTTAGTTATACTCATCAATTGCAAGAAAGCTTTGTATTTAATAAGTAGATAAGGTACACATTTTTCAATATGGTCTAAGCAATTGCCAATCCAAAATCTCATAACTACATGTGTATATATATATATAACAAAATTTATATAACACCCGTAGTTCAGGAACTAGGCCCTGCCTCTTTATCCTTAGCCCTAGGAGGTGGTGGAGGCGGTCGGTGTCGCAGCAGAGCTACCCCAGGGTCCACGGTGGCCGCCGCAACAGATGCAACGTCTGGTGGATAAGCAACGGCCAATGGGGCTGCCGTGAGGAGCTTCATGCCCATCCAAGGCGCAAATATCGCCCCAAGGCGTGGGGCAAGATCCCGTCAATGCAGTACATACGTAAACGTACGATAGGGAAGCTTCTTGTGGCCGGCGAGGGTAGAAAGTGCACGGAGGGCCCACCATGAAGCTTCAGCCTCTGGCCCTAAGTCCCGGGCTATGAAGAGAACCGCCCCGATTTGAAGGCCGACAAAAGAAACGGGTGAGGTGGTTACCGAAGCGCCTTCCCTTTGCGGAGTTTCAGATGCGGCCACTTCCTTATCCAAATCCATGGGGACTTCTTCCTCCTTGAGCTCTGTTGCTCCTCCTTCTTCTTGCTAGGGGTTATGATATAAATCTTCACCCTCATCATCCGAGGCGGGGAACCTCAACCATATTGATGTTTGGGGCGTGAGGTCCCATAGCCGTGAAGGCATGCGGTGCAAGTTCTTGGCGAAGCCTGGTTCCTGCATCACAAAGTCCTAAGACGTAATAGAGTCTCTCCGGGCTCTAGGGTCTCCCCGACGGAACTGCAGCGGCCTGGTGCACCTCCCGGGAGGAAGCTCGGTGAGAAGTGAAGTCGATGAAATCATCCATACAATACTCCGCAAGCTCATAAAGTACATGGTCTTTGCGCTTGCGTCTATATCCGCCACTACGTGATACGCCCGGATAATATCATCCAAGAGAAGGTATTCCTGCCCCGGTGATAAATAAGCGGAAGGCCGTCTAACCCGGACAAGCCTATAGATTGGTCACGGCGGTGGTAGCTCCTCGCTAGCTCTTTCCAACGGGCAAAGTCGCCCATTCCTATATGCTCGTCATCCCCCCTCCGGAGGATTCCGCAGCTTGCCCTTCTCTGCCGGCAAGGTTTCATCCTCAACATATTGGTCCATGAGGATGGCTAGAGATAAAAGTAGCTTCCAGATATGCTGCCTCGATCTTTGGACCACGGTAGGTGTTTACCCCATCGGAGTTTCCCCTTCAGGACGTCATAAGCATGTGTGTCCCGCCCTAACATCTGCCGAACTATCTCCCGCTCCAAATACAAGTGGGGAGGATCCCTAGAGGAATACACAGGAGGAAGCATTTCCTCCATGTAAAGAATCAAGGAATCCGGCATAGTCCGGGATGTCACGCATGTTGGCAAGGAGGTCTATGCGTTGGCATAGCAAAGGCTGCAGCGGTCGAAGGGAACACTTGTGGATCCCATTTCTCTCCATCAAGGTACCGGGCAACAAAGGTCGATTGGCGGCAGCCATGGCGCTAGAAGGGAGGGAGAGGAAAAAAAGCGTTTAAAATGACCCTACAATCCCCTTTTAAACCCTCTTAATAAAGCTGACGTCAGCATTTTATTTTAAATTTAACATGGAAAAAAAAACATTAAACTTTTAATTCAAAATAAGAGCTTCTTTATTAATTATCAAAAAAATATGTACAAATGCGGATCCCATAAAAGAAGGCTAAGGTTGCTCCCCGTATCCCTACTGGCGAGGGCCAAATCCTTAGGCATTATGGTGACCCTCTTTTGCGTGGATAGCGCAAGGTTGGCATCACCAAAAAGTGCTACCAAGTAGGCTTCAGCAGCCTCTTGGGCGCCAAAATTACAAAAGGTCCGGAAACGGAGATCGGTCTTAAATTGCTGCGGCGATCTCCGTATCTCTGAAAAGCGACTTCGATCGGAAGGTCCGTGGACTGAAATTTGGCGGATCTCCGCAATGCCACGGTACCGGTCGAACCGATGAGGGCTTCATTGTGGCGGAGGCCCCGGACGATGTTGGCACCGTCTTTAGCCCCAAAGCAACCCGCGGGAGTTATCCACTCTGGCCGCCCGTCGGGCTGGTCTTCTTCCCAAAGGCCCCGGGTCTTTAACTTATCCTTATATTATTTGCCGGCCTTATGAGCAACTCCCTTCCTTCGAGCTTAATCGGTCGAATGTGTGGGTTTTGGGTTCGAGCCACTCCCGGATGCACCTCCTCCTCCTCGTTGGTCCCATCGATCTTGTCGGTCCCGCTCCTCTTGCTCCAACTTCTCACGCTCTTCCCGAAGCTTGCCTTAAGTCTTCTTGGATTTGAGCAAAAGTTGGGCTGCGGACACGGCGATTAAGTTGCGTGGTACCTTTGTGGCGAAGACCCATATCTATCTGAATAGTTGTCGGATAGTCGATGTCGATGTCGGGGATTTCTCCCCGGACAAAACTATTGGAACCCTCATGCCATTGGTATGGGGAACCTCAATGGCTACGCCATCGATGGCGGCAAAGCCGTCTCAGGAGGTACCGGTACTCCCTACCCCTACAGTGCGTGTTGGGACCGCTCAATCTCGGTGGTCGTCTTCCCCGGCAAAACCCCTAATCCGTCGGCCTCAGATCGACATCTTCCTCCTCCGTATGGCCTTCTTGTTAGGGAGGATAAAACTTGATGAGCATCATCACCATATCAGGTTGCTCAACAAGGGTGTAGGGGGTGGCGTAGGTTCAGTAGGATGAGGAATGGCTCGAGAAGTGATAGGCGGGATATGGAATCTGTCATTGTTCTCAAACCTATTGACCAGCTCATCCAACAAGATGTCGATGAGGCTGGGGTCAGTAGCCATGTGCTTAGCAATCATGGCGTAGATCTCCACGATGCTCATGGTGGACGGGTCCGGAGCGCTCTTGGTAATAGCCATGGGGAATAGTGAGGCGCCGGGCGCTTAAAAGGATGCTTGAGGGGGCTAGGAGGCACAAAGCACAAGGGCGCAGATGATCAAG